>OX457039.1:63265457-63422113 GCA_949752735.1 Lumbricus terrestris
AGAAATGTCTTGGAAAGACCGGTCTGCGGTTACCATTGAGGCAAGAGGGATACACAGAGAGTGAGAAGGAGTAGGAGCTGAGCTAAGATAGTAACTCCTTTACAGGTTAGATTAAATTTGGAGTGGCAAACCCTTGGGCTGGTAAGTAGGGAACGTTGAGAAGGTCACATGCAGAAATAATTAACATAAATGTCTTGTTGCGGTATTTAGCCTATAATCTCTTAATCTATCAATTTTTAATCGCGGTATGAAGTTACCCCTTTGTACAACACCGGTACCGCTATCTAGCGACTCTATCGTATCAAGGTTGATTGATGTCACCCTCCTCCATTCTCCAGGCTTGGGACTGGCGCTGCCAGAGAACAAGCAGTGGCAGAGTTCTACTTGCTGCTACTTACTGCTACAGCAGCGTGACGGGGAAATTACAGGCTACGCGTTCGTCAGTAGGCTATGCATGTATGGTGTGCTTTTGTTTTTCTGTATGTTTGCATTTTTGTGTCCGCGCTTGCACCTTCCTTCCCATGTCTGTATGTCGTCCGATCGTCCTTCAGTCCGGTAATCTGTGTGCCTATGTGTTTGTGTGTCTCCTGGGTGTCTGTTTGTGGGGTCTTGCCTGTCTGTCTGTGTATTTATCGGCGATTTATCGGCGATTTATTTATGCATGGAGTAAGAGTAAGATATTGCAACCGGAAGATAAAATTAATGTCGATGCGATTACACTCAACAAAACGCGACACCTAGCGAGCTTTGCATCGTTTTCGTAACATCCTGTCTTGATTTACAAGCATCGGGTTCAACATTGATATAGACATCAGAGAGCAGAGCGATTCCCAAGTGATTCCATAGATGGCGTCTTATTAGGTGGATGGAGCTGCAAGTCTCACGAAAAAGTCCGTTTGATTAGTGCCTCACGAATTCCAGGAACTTGCGTCGCTTAGCTTGTCGCTTTTTTTGGTGAAAACTGCTTGGTTATAGACCTAGTCGGTTGTTTTCTAGTGCCTATGTTTCATTGGGAATAGCTGACATTTGAAACCTTTAGCTGACGCCTAAGATACAGCACCAGTGGCCCCTTTGGTCAAGGGAAAAGTCCACGCTGAACACTTAAATCTATCAGCTAAATATACTACCAACTTATTGCTGTCTCTAAGAAACACTCGCCACTTTGCCGCTCCAACTCTTACAGCACGCCTCTGGAAACCGTTAGACTGTCATCTCCATCATAAGTCTCCTTTGCACTACCAAGCCCTTATATACATACACACTAGGGTGGTTCAAAAAAATAAAATTTAAGCTAGATACCAAGACAAACTCTCAATTTGTTAGACCTGTCAATAGTATTATTGACACCAAATTTCAACTTCCTAGTCCAACTGGAAGGTGGTGCTCAACGACATAGAAATATTACCATATAGTTGTATTGGATAGAAATCTTGATTCATTGTAGCTTGATCAAAAACCTCAACCATTGTCGTGTAGATGACCTTGAAATAGTTTCTGGTGTGGTATTATACTTACCGCAGTCAAGACTAGACTGCTGTTTAGCCATCAATTGACAAAAATTAATGTACTTGATAGCAATGACATATTATACGCTGATCTGATCATGAAGCATTGAGAATGTTGGTGTCAATCACTGCGCAGCAGCGCTTGAGTGCGATCTTTTGTCCTGTCACTTTCACCGAATAGCATTCACATGGAGTGCTTACGATGACCAGGATGGAGCATGCTGAAGCTGTAAGATCTGATTCTGTACCCACTTGCAGCACACTGGATAATTAAGTTGACCGCCTGTCAGTGCTAGTTTCAGGTGATGGTGTGGATAAACTCTTTATTGTGCCCAACTTTCCCTCTATGCAGGATATAATTTAAATCCAAGGTCTTTCATTGTCTTCTGAACTTAATTTGAAGACTCACTGATAATGTCCAAGCCTTGGTCTTTGATACCACACATGTCAACACTGGGTGTTTTAGAGGAGTATATATACGTTTTTCAAGAAGACACAATAGCTAAAAAAAATTCCTGCGGCTGGCCTGCTGTCGTCATTGGGATGGAGTTGATTTTAGGGAAAATCTCCGTTTTGTGTTGTGGTCCATCTAGTTCAAAATATAATCCAATATTTAATAGATTTAAGAATGTGTGGGATGGTGTGACACGTGACAACATCCGAGTTCTATAAGTCGTATCCATTACAGAAGCCTCCCATGAGAGAGCATTCGGTTTTCTCAAGTAGTCTGCTGAAAATAAAGTCAGTTTAAGAGATGACTACCAAGAAATCATTGAGGTGTCAATGAATGTCCTTGTAAGTCAGCCCTCAATAAGAAACTGGAGAGCCCAATTTACCATACACGTTGAATGGCCAGGTTACTGTATGCCATCAAAACATACCGATTTAGCAATCAACGTGACGTATTCAATCTAAGAAAGTAGGAAGAAACTCAGATTCATCCATTTGTGTGATTTGGTTCCATTCTTCTCTCAAGGTATGGGCAAAACCTCCTCTTGCTGCTGAAACTCCAGGACAAGATCTGTCAATTTTGATTCATCTAGGAAATATGATTCAGGCGATTACTATCTATAGGAGATCAGCGTTGAAGCCATGAATGTCCTAGAAAATCACTAGTACATTGTACCTTTCAGATGAGGCTTAAGGTCTGACACTGTTATTTTGCCAACTGCCTGCTACAGATAAGGTGAAGATATTTTACGGAATGACTGTAAATCCTGGGTGAAAGGATGTTGAGGGGTAGTGATGTGGAGCTGAAGGAGAGGGATTGCCAGAGCGACTTTGTAACCCAGTGAACACTACTGCCGCACCTGAAGTTTGGTGATTCTATTTTTGCACTTACACCAGAGCAATAGATTGAGAATGAGGATTATTAGCAAGGCAGAGACTGAAGTCAGCAATTAAGAGTGGTCGACAACACGGCTGAGAGAAGTGTGAAGTTGTTCGAGGAATTCAACTGACTTACCACGGATGAAGAAAAAAGCTGTGTTTTCTCCGAGTGGTCAAGACAAATAGGAAAGCTGCCCTCACTCAATCAATCAAGAAATCTGCTGTTGACACCGTGCTTGCAAACTGCAAAGCCTTCTTGAGTATAAGACTGCATTGGGTGTTGGAGTCATAAAATGAGAACAATTATAGACATTTGCGGATTTAATTATGTTTTTTGACATTTTTTGACACTTTCCATATTATTAAACCTACTGAAATTTTCGATTTCAAGCTGACCAACTCTTTAAGTATCACATATAATTATTGTCATGTTACAGTAATGTTTGATTTGCTTCGAAATAAGACTCAATTGTATGGGAATATATGCTCGACACATGTATTTCTACATTAACGTCTATGCATTGGCCCATGCAAAGTAACACAGTCGTTGAGCACCGCCTTCCAGTTGGAATAGAAAGCTAAAATTTGGTCTCAATAATACTATTGATAGGTCTAACAAACGGGGAGGTTGTCTTGGTTTTTAGCTTGAACTTTACTTTTTACCATGTATCTGTGAACCACACTAATACACACCCCCTCTGTTGCCTGTAGTACTAACGTTGACTCGTTTTTCTTTGATAAAACCTCATTCATTCAACTTGTAATCTCTGCTCGATTCACAATCCCCTTTGAGCTTTTTAGAGTAACGTTGGCCAACGGTGTGGCAGTACTACTGCACACGTGCACACGTGCACACGTGCATCAGCTTGACGGTTATCAACGTCATTGGAACTAAGAATGAATTCATTCTGTCGCTTGAAGCTTGAGATTGGTCCGTCGTTAATTCGTTTAAATTGTTACAGAAGCGCATTAGTAGCCTAGGCCTACTTCACTTCAAGCAATAAATAAATCTTTGTAACCAGTTTAGTTGTAGTTTCGGTTTAACGACAGCGTGCGATCACAAAGATCAATAGCTTCGCCCTCATCCTTAGCATGCATGAGGGCGACGTTTTACCAGATAAAATTCAGTTAAGATGTTAGAAATTATTATTCTGCACCTAAGAATACTGAGATAATCGTTACGTCACTTCAATTGCGAAACAAAGTCTATTGTCGCACAATATAACGTTACTTTGTTTATGATGCAAATTTATCACTATTGAAAGTAATTCTAAGAAAACGAACTCAATCTATTGTTACGTATTTTGATTATTATTATTATTACTGTGTCAGGCTAAACACGATTCATGCGTATTATAGGAAGGACATGCATGTGTTATTATGTGATAGTCTTTTGAAAGAGTGCTCAGACTACCTAACAATAGCACTTATTTCACACGCGAGCAAAGTACTTCTAAAGATCATTCTTGGAAGAATCCAGGCAAAGATAGAAGATGAAATAGCGGTGGAACACGCAGGTTTCAGACCGGAAAGAGGAACGCGGGATCAAGTTACAAACCTCGGAAGCATACTGCAGAAAGCAAGACAACATAAACAGACATTATAACCTACAGGATCGCAGGGTGTCCACTGCCCCGCAGCGCAGTGGCGGCGCCAGGATTTAAGTTTTGGGGGCTGAATCCTGACGGAGGAAAACATTTCCATTCTCATCCGCCAAAATTTCTGACGACCTTTTTTTTAAGTCATCCAACCGAAATCTCATGGAAATTTTCCTTTTTCATCCGCCGAATTCTGACGACTTTTTTTGGTCATCCGGTCGAAACTCATTGATATTTCAGTTTTGCAATGTAAAAGTGTGGGAAAGTATAAGTGCCTGTTTTGCCCTGTAAAGAAACCCGGATGGCCTCTTTTAGGCGGGGTTTAACCCTCGGGTTGCCTTTTATAGGGGACTTTTAATAGGTCATAGCCCTCTAGCCCCACCCTAGCGCGGCCACTGCTGCCCCGTCAGGTTACCTCCGAGTGCTTTGTTGCTCGTCGGACCTCAAATACTTCCGCCCGCCACTCTTCACAGAAGGTGCTCTCTTGTTCGCACTGCACGAACTGCAGAATGGAACTGTTTCCGTGGTGGGTTTATATTGGTCCAGAAGGAGCATCACTGGATGTGAGAATGCCTCATAGGACTCTGACTGAATCAATTCTTTCATTCAACTCAAAACTGTTCTTTTTGCCGTGCTTGAAGCGGGAGCGCCTCCTATAGTAGGCTAGCCTCCACAAAGATTCGCTATAGAAATTCATCAATAAATGAATGAATGAATTAAGGAATATTAATATTATCACGTGCAAACTAAATTACTTACTTGCCATTCCATCATAAATTGAGACGACGTAAGATTATTCATTCATTCATTCATTCATTCATTCATTCATTTATGCATTTATATAGCGCCTCTTCAAGGGCTACTCAGAGGCGCTCCCAACCTCAGCGCGCCCAAATAAAACTGTCTTAAGATCAGAGAGGAAAGTCTAAGAAAAATTTTTACAAAGAGAGCGGAGTGTCAGAAGAAAATCATTCCAGGTTCCTTCCACCGAGAAAGCACGGTTCTGCATAGTGGAAGTTCTAGCAAAAGGGACTGAGAGCAGACTTTGTTCAGTCGAACGAAGGGAGCGGAAATGGTGAGAACTAAAAATACGGCTACAGAGCTCACAAAGGCAGGCAGGAGCAAAGCCTAGCATGCAGCGGCAGATAAGAGTAGATATGCTATGCTCAATTCGCTGCTTGAGTGGCTGCCAGTGGAGAACGTCACGCATAAAGCTGGAGATGTGGCTGAATTTCGGTACACGGCCAATAAGACGGGCTGCAGAGCGCAGGACGCGATCAAGGCAACTCAGACTGGCAATTGGTAGGCCAGCATAGAGAGAGAGAGCAGCAGTAAGCCTAGTCAAGTCTGGTGGTAACAAAAGAATGGACAATGGTTGCAGCAGCAGTGGGAGTAAGCGAGCGAGCAACAGTGCGTAGTTGACGCAGCTGATAATAACACGCACGGCTGAGTGAGTGAATGTGTGGAGCAAAAGTGAGCTCTTGGTCCAGAGTAACACGAAGGTCATGGACTCTGGTTGAGAAGACAAAATCAGGAAAGACATCAGCAACGGTTGTCATATTTAGCTTTGCCAGCTGCTGGCGGGTGCCAAGCCAAATGAATTGAGTTTTTAAAGAGTTGAAGCGTAGTCGATTGGACGACATCCAAGTCCCCAAGGCTTCCATAGCAAAGCACCTATAATAGCCCGGACAGTCGCAACAGAGTCAGAGGCACGGCAGTGCTGGTAGGCTTGCACATCATCTGCATACAGATGGGCTCGCATAGCATGAAAGGCAAGAAGAGGGGTAAGATCTGAGGAATAGATTATGAAGAGAAGGGACCCAAGACAGACCCTGTGGAAGACCGTAGGGAGCGGGGGACCCACACACACACACACACACACACACACACACACACACACACACACACACACACACACACACACACACACACACACACACACACACACACACACACACACACACACCCACACCCACACACACATACACCCACACACACACACACACACACACACACACACACACACACACACACAGTTCATACAATCATACATGCATTGTTCGCTGTAGCTTTCAAAGGCGCTATCGCCAGCCTGGAGGTAGACGATCAGGGTCATTCCGAACTGATTCTATAGCAGTTGTGCGAATTCAATTGCAAAGTTTGCTTGCACAGTTTGTTTAATTTTGACCAGGTTAAATTTAGATTCGATTACATTGTTAGTCGAGTTTCGAGTGTTCCTTGAACTTCAATGTTCGACGTAACTGTAATCAGACCGAATAAAAGTTCTAAAGATTTCGACGGAGTGCGAGAAGATCGAGTAATTATCTATTATAATTATGGTGGTGCTGGTGTCCCTGGTTCAGCGGGTGGAAGTGTATCTTGTGGCTCCGTAATGATTGGCCCTGGTTGCTTCGTAGTGAATGGCCCTGGTTGCTTCGTAGTGATTGGCCCTGGTTGCTTCGTAGTGAATGGCCCTGGTTGCTTCGTAGTGATTGGCCCTGGTTGCTTCGTAGTGAATGGCCCTGGTTGCTCCGTAGTGAATGGCCCTGGAGTGGCGGTTGGCTCAGACGGACACCCGCACCTGCATAAAAATGCACAGAAACTTGTTTACACACGGATGAAGAAACTCAAACTTGAGTGTTCCTTGAACTTCAATGTCCGACGTAACTGCAAGTCGTTCGAATACAATTATAAAAGATGTAGGCCTATGCATGGTAGCGAAAAGGTTAAGAAATTTAATAAGCTGCAAGGGCAATAATTGCTTCAAAAAGACGAAATAGAAAAATGATTGGCCTTTTCGATTAATCTACAGATCACTATGAGTCATAAGATACACGCATGCAGAATACCAAACATAGACCTGCTTGTGATTTAAAGAATTCAAACCGCATTGAAGATCAGTCCAATAATAATATGTTAGCATGGAACCAAGATTGCCTACGTGTGATTGTCTCCAACCGAACCATATAAAATACTGCCACACATCTCTGAAAGATCTGCCTCTTGAATTTCGCTTTTTCCGTACCTCGTATACATATTTTTCCGGTCACCCGCCATCACCTTCCCAAGGCTCCTCTATCCATCGCTCCTCGGGCTTTCCATTCCAAACTAAAGCATCACCTCCTTTGATTCGGTACTTTTAGACTCTCCTGGTCTTCCACCTTCTCATTCTCGACCTAAACGCCAACCACCTTGAAAGCTACTCTGCCACCATTTGATTCAAAGGTAACCGGACTACGACCTCCTTCTGATCACTCTTTTTGGACAACCCTTCTGACTAGACACAGCGCTCGTGAATAAGCTAGTGCCCTGCGCTTGGCTTTCGAGTGGCGCTCTAGAAAAATGGAGATTACTTCTAAGATAACGATTACGCATCTGAGAGTCGAGTTCACCAGCACTATAAAGGTCCACTAATGCGCATATAGCTCTGAATCTCTCTCTCCTCTCTCTGACTCTCTCCTGTCTCTGTCTGTGTCTCTGTCTGACTGTCTGTCTGTGCCTCTGTCTGTACGTATGTATCTCTTACACCCACCCACACACACACACACACACACACACGCATGCATGCACACACACACACACACACACGCATGCACACGCCTCCTCTTAGCCTCGTCCAAAGAATTGCTACTGGGACAGAGGGAACAAGACCTGTAAAATATAGCATTTCGACCGAATGCAACTTCAGCGAACACTAAATCGATTCATAATGGCAATACGGTGCATACAATCCATGCATTGTTCGCAGTAGCTTTCAGAGGCATTGTCGCCAGCCCGGAGCTAGACGATCAGGGCCATTCCGAACTGATTCTATAGCAGTAGTGCGAATTCCACGAGGGTCATATATAATAACTCGGGGCAAAGAATAATAATAACGATGTAGGAATACATGCATCATCATTGTTCACATAGGCCTATTATTCACATCCATCCTTATATGCATACAAATATGATAATATATATAATTTATATATGCATTATGCACATAACCTACATGTATGTAATCAATTCCGTAGCCAGGTTTTGGTTTGGAAGGTTTAGTGTTTACCAACTTTTTCGGCCAAATTTCTGATGACATTTTTTTAGTCTTTGAATTTCTGATGACCTTTTCTTAGTCATCACCTGCTTTTCGTGTGATTTTTCGTCTGAAAACCGTTCACCGCAGCGTAAAATGATCTAACTTCCTGTTTTTTCTGTTAAAGTCGCGATCTTCTGCGGGTTCTGGGCTGTTAATACATTGCACACTGTAGGCTAGTTCTTACATTATATATGTGCGAGTAAATGCATCATATTATTTTTCAAATTTTTCATTTCGGGGGTGTTCAAACACCCAAAACACCCCTAGCTACGGTCTCGTATGTAATGTATGTCTTGCAAGAGTTAAAAGCCATTATTCAAATCAGTTTTTACCTGTATATTTTAATGACTGCTCTGCACTTGGGACAAACGTTCTTGTGAAGACGCGACAGGTAAGACTTGGCGCCATCGTCTGGATAGTTGTCACATTGCTGAGCACTTGTCACTAGGATTTCCTTACCAGGGCAACCGGTGCAGACTTGCAGTACCCATTCTTTTCCTGGTTTCTTGGGATTAGGCTTAATGAAGACGATCCGGGTGATTGTTCCATTAGGTCCACACTTTAACATAAATTATAATAACAGCAGGTATCCTCAGAAACAATATATAGCACAGAAGAGTTTAGTGATCTAATAGATAGGTAGCAACATATTTTAATTGGTTATTAATATGTATGTTATCAATTTTAGTTTTTCTGGGTCTTAATTTTTTTACGGTCCTTGTTCTTTGGTTCATTTCAAGTAACATCAGAAGTCAGAGTTTGCATGGTTGGAAGTCAGTTATGTGGAGTTGTGTTTGATCTTGCTGCATTTTTGCTATTGCTATTGTTTTATTGTGACAAGTTATTTATGCGGGTAGTTATTTTTTAGGGTTAATAGGAGTTAAATAGGTAACACAAAATTATATTTTTTATGGAAATTCAAGAAGATTATGCCAACAATGGAATGTCGGCTTGCTAGACAGGGAGGGTATGTCATATGAGGAAAATATAAATTATGATAATGAAGTATTACCTGTAGAGAGAGATGCCACTCAGACTGTATGCCAGCCTCCTTGGTAGGGTAACTCTCTGGGGATTGGCCGTGGGCTGGAGGTAGCAACCAGAGGGAGCTATATTAGCAGGCGCTGAGCGATTTTCAGGAGCTCCTGACGGTCTGGCTCACAAGGTATTGTGTGTGCTTATTATTATTATCTTTAATTTCTAGATTATTATTATGGGCTGGTTAAGTGGGGTTACTTTATTTATCTTTCTTTAGTGAGCCTTAAGATTGGTGTTGTCGGTGACAGCACTGGTTATTATGCTTATTAAGTTGAAGTGTTGGGTTTATTATTAATTTACTAATTTATATTCATTATGGATATGTGCTTGATTGCTGGTATGTATAATGTTTGTGTGTGAATAATAATTTGAAAATGCATTATCGTTTGTGTTCCATGTAGCTAGTTCCCTAGCTTAAATAGTTGCTGAATGAATAGGCTTATAAGCAGGATTGATCACCCTCACGAGCTATTGTATTCGGTAATTATCTAAGTGTTCCCCAGATAGATTAGATTTAGTCTATCCTCATATAGGTACAGAACCTATCGGTCACAGTACTACTGCACACGTGCACACGTGCACACGTGCACACGTGCATCAGCTTGACGGTTATCAACGTCATTGGAACTAAGAATGAATTCATACTGTCGCTTGAAGCTTGAGATTGGTCCGTCGTTAATTCGTTTAAATTGTTACAGAAGCGCATTAGTAGCCTAGGCCTACTTCACTTCAAGCAATAAATAAATCTTTGTAACCAGTTTAGTTGTAGTTTCGGTTTAACGACAGCGTGCGATCACAAAGATCAATAGCTTCGCCCTCATCCTTAGCATGCATGAGGGCGACGTTTTACCAGATAAAATTCAGTTAAGATGTTAGAAATTATTATTCTGCACCTAAGAATACTGAGATAATCGTTACGTCACTTCAATTGCGAAACAAAGTCTATTGTCGCATAATATAACGTTACTTTGTTTATGATGCAAATTTATCACTATTGAAAGTAATTCTAAGAAAACGAACTCAATCTATTGTTACGTATTTTGATTATTATTATTATTACTGTGTCAGGCTAAACACGATTCATGCGTATTATAGGAAGGACATGCATGTGTTATTATGTGATAGTCTTTTGAAAGAGTGCTCAGACTACCTAACAATAGCACTTATTTCACACGCGAGCAAAGTACTTCTAAAGATCATTCTTGGAAGAATCCAGGCAAAGATATATAAGATGAAATAGCGGTGGAACACGCAGGTTTCAGACCGGAAAGAGGAACGCGGATCAAGTCACAAACGTAAGAAGTATAATGCAGAAAGCAAGACAACATAAACAGACAGTATAGCCTACAGGATCGCTGGGTGTCCCACTGCCCCGCAGCGCAGTGGCGGCGCCAGGATTTAAGTTTTGGGGGCTGAATCCTGACGGAGGAAAAAAATTCCATTCTCATCCGCCAAAATTTCTGACGACCTTTTTTTAAGTCATCCAACCGAAATCTCATGGAAATTTTCCTTTTTCATCCGCCGAATTCTGACGACTTTTTTTGGTCATCCGGTCGAAACTCATTGATATTTCAGTTTTGCCATGTAAAGAAACCCGGATGGCCTCTTTTAGGCGGGGTTTAGCCCACGGGTTGCCTTTTATAGGGGACTTTTTATAGGTCATAGCCCCCTAGTCCCAGAGCCGGATTAACAAATGCGGGGGCCCTGTTCGGGAAAACTGTCTTAAGATCAGAGAGGAAAGTCTAAGAAAAATTTTTACAAAGAGAGCGGAGTGTCAGAAGAAAATCATTCCAGGTTCCTTCCACCGAGAAAGCACGGTTCTGCATAGTGGAAGTTCTAGCAAAAGGGACTGAGAGCAGACTTTGTTCAGTCGAACGAAGGGAGCGGAAATGGTGAGAACTAAAAATACGGCTACAGAGCTCACAAAGGCAGGCAGGAGCAAAGCCTAGCATGCAGCGGCAGATAAGAGTAGATATGCTATGCTCAATTCGCTGCTTGAGTGGCTGCCAGTGGAGAACGTCACGCATAAAGCTGGAGATGTGGCTGAATTTCGGTACACGGCCAATAAGACGGGCTGCAGAGCGCAGGACGCGATCAAGGCAACTCAGACTGGCAATTGGTAGGCCAGCATAGAGAGAGAGAGCAGCAGTAAGCCTAGTCAAGTCTGGTGGTAACAAAAGAATGGACAATGGTTGCAGCAGCAGTGGGAGTAAGCGAGCGAGCAACAGTGCGTAGTTGACGCAGCTGATAATAACACGCACGGCTGAGTGAGTGAATGTGTGGAGCAAAAGTGAGCTCTTGGTCCAGAGTAACACGAAGGTCATGGACTCTGGTTGATAAGACAAAATCAGGAAAGGCATCAGCAATGGTTGTCATATTTAGCTTTGCCAGCTGCTGGCGGGTGCCAAGCTAAATGAAATGTGTTTTTAAAGAATTGAGGCGGAGTCGATTGGACGACATCCAAGTCCCCAAGCTTCCATGACAAAGCACATAGCCCGGACAGTCGCAACAGAGTCAGAGGCACGGCAGTGTTGTTAGGCTTGCACATCATCTGCATACAGATGGGCTCGCATAGCATGAAAGGCAAGAAGAGGGGTAAGATCTGAGGTATAGATTATGAAGCGAAGGGACCCAAGACAGAGCCCTGTGGAAGACCGTAGGGAGCGGGGGACCCACACACACACACACACACACACACACACACACACACACACACACACATACACACACACACACACAGTTCATACAATCATACATGCATTGTTCGCTGTAGCTTTCAAAGGCGCTATCGCCAGCCTGGAGATAGACGATCAGGGTCATTCCGAACTGATTCTATAGCAGTTGTGCGAATTCACTTGCAAAGTTTGCTTGCACAGTTTGTTTAATTTTGACCAGGTTAAATTTAGATTCAATTACATTGTTTGTCGAGTTATTATGTTCCTTGAACTTCAATGTCCGACGCAACTGTAATCAGACCGAATAAAAGTTCTAAAGATTTAGACGGAGTGCGAGAAGATCGAGTGATTATGGTTCTGGTGTGAGTGGTTCAGTGCGTGGAAGTGTATTTTGTGGCTCCGTAATGATTGGCCCTGGTTGCTTCGTAGTGAATGGCCCTGGTTGCTTCGTAGTGAATGGCCCTGGTTGCTTCGTAGTGAATGGCCCTGGTTGCTTCGTAGTGAATGGCCCTGGTTGCTCCGTAGTGAATGGCCCTGGAGTGGTGACTTGCTCAGCCGGACACCCGCACCTGCATAAAAATGCACAACAACTTGTTTACACACGGATGAAGAAACTCAAACTTGAGTGTTCCTTGAACTTCAATGTCCGACGTAACTGTGAGTCGTTCGAATACAATTATTAAAGATGTAGGTCTATGGTAGCGAAAAGGTTAAGAAATTTAATAAGCTGCACGGGCAATAATTGCTTAAAAAAGACGAAATAGAAAAATGATTGGCCTTTTCGATTAATCTACAGATCACTATGAGTCATAAGATACACGCATGCAGAATACCAAACATAGACCTGCTTGTGATTTAAAGAATTCAAACCGCATTGAAGATCAGTCCAATAATAATATGTTAGCATGGAACCAAGATTGCCTACGTGTGATTGTCTCCAACCGAACCATATAAAATACTGCCACACATCTCTGAAAGATCTGCCTCTTGAATTTCGCTTTTTCCGTACCTCGTATACATATTTTTCCGGTCACCCGCCATCACCTTCCCAAGGCTCCTCTATCCATCGCTCCTCGGGCTTTCCATTCCAAACTAAAGCATCACCTCCTTTAATTAGTTACTCTTAGACTCTCCTGGTCTTCCACCTTCTCATTCTCGACCTAAACGCCAACCACCTTGAAAGCTACTCTGCCACCATTTGATTCAAAGGTAACCGGACTACGACCTCCTTCTGATCACTCTTTTTGGACAACCCTTCTGACTAGACACAGCGCTCGTGAATAAGCTAGTGCCCTGCGCTTGGCTTTCGAGTGGCGCTCTAGAAAAATGGAGATTACATGTACTTCTAAGATAACGATTACGCATCTGAGAGTCGAGTTCACCAGTACTATAAAGGTCCACTAATGAGCATAGCTCTGAATCTCTCTCTCCTCTCTCTGACTCTCTCCTGTCTCTGTCTGTGTCTCTGTCTGACTGTCTGTCTGTGCCTCTGTCTGTACGTATGTATCTCTTACACCCACCCACCCACACACGCACACACACACGCATGCATGCACACACACACACACACACACACGCATGCACACGCCTCCTCTTAGCCTCGTCCAAAGAATTGCTACTGGGACAGAGGGAACAAGACCTGTAAAATATAGCATCTCGACCGAATGCAACTTCAGCGAACACTAAATCGATTCATAATGGCAATACGTTGCATACAATCATAGAGGCATTGTTCGCAGTAGCTTTCAGAGGCACTGTCGCCAGCCCGGAGATAGACGATCTGGGCCATTCCGAACTGATTCTATAGCAGTACCAGTGCGAATCCCATGAGGATCATATATAATACCTCGGGGCAAAGAATAATAATAACGATGTAGGAATACATGCATCATCATAGTTCACATAGGCCTATTATGCACCTCCATCCTTATATGCATACAAATATGATAATATATATAATTTATATATGCATTATGCACATAACCTACATGTATGTAATCAATTCCGTAGCCAGGTTTTGGTTTGGGGGGTTTAGTGTTTACCAACTTTTTCGGCCAAATTTCTGATGACATTTTTTAATCTTTGAATTTCTGATGACCTTTTTTTTAGTCATTACATGCTTTTCGTGTGATTTTTCGTCTGAAAACCGTTAACCGCAGCGTAAAATGATCTAACTTCCTGTTTTTTCTGTTAAAGTCGCGATCTTCTGCGGGTTCTGGGCTGTTAATACATTGCACACTGTAGGCTAGTTCTTACATTATGTGCGAGTAAATGCATCATATTATTTTTCAAATTTTTTATTTCGGGGGTGTTCAAACGCCCAAAACACCCCTAGCTACGGTCTCGTATGTAATGTATGTCTTGCAAGAGTTAAAAGCCATTATTCAAATCAGTTTTTACCTGTATATTTTAATGACTGCTCTGCACTTGGGACAAACGTTCTTGTGAAGACGCGACAGGTAAGACTTGGCGCCATCGTCTGGATAGTTGTCACATTGCTGAGCACTTGTCACTAGGATTTCCTTACCAGGGCAACCGGTGCAGACTTGCAGTACCCATTCTTTTCCTGGTTTCTTGGGATTAGGCTTAATGAAGACGATCCGGGTGATTGTTCCATTAGGTCCACACTTTAACATAAATTATAATAACAGCAGGTATCCTCAGAAACAATATATAGCACAGAAGAGTTTAGTGATCTAATAGAATCTCATATTAACAGAATTATTTCATGTCTACACTTTTAAATCTCATCTAATCTTTACTAGTCTTGTATCGTCTTGTCTAGGCTACTCCAGTCTAATCTGGATAAAATTAGTGCAGCCTAATAGTAGCGTGAGCGCCAGTTCGACCTTCTTTTCTTAGCACAAGGCATTATAACTTCTTCACAAGCACTGCGTTAGGTGAGGTCCAGTGGCGTAACAATAGGGTAGACTGGGTAGACAAAGTCTAGGGCCCCCGAGTGTAGAGGCCCCAGAGGGGCCCCCGAGTTTGCAAGACTCCGAAAAAATATGTTAAATAAAACCCGTCAAGTTCCGTCAACCCGACACGACACGACACGACGAGTCGGAGACGCCCAGCTCCAGCAGAGTTCTGAGTTTTGACTGAATGACTTCACACTATAGCAAAGGACTTCAACCAAACCTTACATAGGCGGCGGGCCGTTAAGGCCAGCCTACTTAACTTCAATCGCACATGTCATAATTGTCATTTCAGCCTTGTTAGGAACTTACAGTTTACTGTAATTTGTACTTGTATCTTGTTCATATACATCAGCATTTCAGTAAATTAATAAGTAATAATACATTTCATTACGGTAGGGAGAGGGCCCCACCTTCATATTTTGTCTAGGGGCCCCCGAGTTCCTAGTTACGCTACTGGTGAGGTCTACCATCTGAAGAATAGAATGAGGTTGCCCGAAGACACAAGACAGACCACGACAAAGAGTTTTACTGCGTTCTGTATCAGCGCCAGCTACAATTCCACAATTCGTGTCAGGGTCTTAGAAGTTATTCAGCAGGTGAAGAAATTAAATTTAACGAAGACATTAGAAGTTAAAAAAAACTTTTCGCAGGTAAAAGGCAGGTTAAGAGTAGGCTACAACAGGCAGGTCAAATGACCCATGGCGGTGCCGCCACTACTCTGTTTTGATAATGGGAACTCGGTTGCCTGGACTGATCAGATAGGATTGCTTGAATGGCCGGAAATGGATGGAGGAATGATGCATACACAGGCCTATACAGATACCTCAGACCGACGTCTATATATCAATTAGAGTTTTTTCTGACGAGGAGAGGAGAAATCAAGGATTTCTGGAGGAGGATTTGTCTATAGAGAAGAGGTGCACTTTGAGTCAGGCAATAAGATTGCCTGGACAGTTCGGTGTGAAAGAGCGAGATGCAATGATGATAATTATAACAGTCCAAGGTGACTGTCTTGAATCATTCACAATAATATAACCGTCTAATCCAATGACATCTGATAAAACAAGCGAAAATGAATGCAAACTGAAAGTCTTCTTTTGTCTAGATCAGTCTGCTCGAATCTGCCCTAATCTGAACTACGCTGTTCTAAAACCAATCTTATATAGAGCCACTATATTACCAGAACTGGGCTATTTAGCTACACCGGTAAGCGAGAGCGGCAGTCGTCTGTTGGTTGCAACGGACTGCGGTTCAAGCCGCGGGCTGGGAGTTGACACTCAAAGATTTAGATATCTCGGGCTAGCACGTGTGGAACGCAGGGGCGCAAGCTCCTGCTGAGCAACCTTCGGCAAGTTGCTTACCCATCATTGTCGGTGGGGAAGGCAATGGGAAACCACCTCACTCATCTCATCGCCAGGGGCGTAAAGCCAATGAACGTGCCTTCGGGCAGAGAACCATCATCATCATATTACGAGAAGTATGCGTTAAGATATGAGATTATTAGACTCAGTGGAAAAGTATTCTAATAGATGTATTTTACCACACATGTGCGACACGGTCTGTTTCGTCTAAGAGACTCCACATCCCGGATGATGGCAGTTGCGTTCTGCACCGTAGCTGAGCAGATGTCCTGCTCAGCAAAAACAGTCGACGGTCCAAGATCTGAACCGAAAAACGCGAGAAGAACAACGAAAGCGATCGAGATCATCATCTTCAGTGTAGTCGTGGATGCTGCTGCTGCTGCTGCTGCTGCTATTCGACTTCTGTAGGAGATCTTCCGATGACAACCAACGAATACATTTGGTCTCAGATGTCGTCTTATTTATACTGAAGCAGCGAAGAAGATTCCGATGCACCTCGGCCGATGAACGTCATTCAAGAATCGACAGAATATTGACGAATGTTGGAGTTCGTGTGAAATTCAAAGTGACTTGAAATTTGTTCGCAGGTGGGCGCTCTTAGAAATCGATCGTGTTGCACTGAGAGCTTACAGAAAGCTGCACATCTTTCAACTTTATTTGGGGAACTTTTAGTAATAATTGTCTTTCAATCAAGCACCTGTAGGTTGAAAGGTTTAGGCCTCAGTAGTGTGGTTATAAAGTTGAGGCCTCCATGTGGCGGATCTGTTTGGGCCTTAGAATGATTCAATAACTGACGGTGTGTGCAAATAGAAACGCTTAAATCTGCGAATGGGGGGAAGGTCGATAATCAATAAATTTCGTTGTTCGTATTGAACAACTGTCTAAGTTTTGTTCTTAAACGCCAATGACTGTATCGTAATCGTAATCTCGAGACTTTTACAGCGCCCACAAAAGCCAAGTCGCGGGAACCAGCTTATTCACAGGCGCTCAATCAAAACAAAATCGATAGGCAGCGGGTCAAGTCCGGAGAGTCAGGCGGGCAGATAGATGGACGGCTAAGGTGGGTGATGTTTAGAGTTGAAGTGACGAGGGATGTGAGGAGAAGAGGAAGAATCAGGATAGGATTTGTGAAAGAACAATGTTTTCAGTTTTGAGTGAAAGACTGTTTAGTCTATAATTATACTCCTGCATCAGATGACTTCTGTGAATTGAGATGCAATTGTATTCCGCGAAGTCACCAACTGTACCGAGATATAGGCCTACTGATGCTGTGATTGGGGTTATTCGCGGAAAGTTGTCACCTTCCAGTAGGACTTGGTTTACTCGTAGGCCACTTTAATAAATTTTCATAGCTGTTCCAATTACAAGTTATATCAACTTATTTAGCTTACTTACTTAACTTATCCGCAGTAGCACTAAATGTCTGCTTGTCATCAACCTGACGTTAAACACTAGAACTTTCTGACCACATTCAACGAGGTGTCCCATACACCCACACACCTTTTCTTAACTTTTAAATACATATGGATCTATTCTACCGATTCACTTGGTGTTCTTATGTTTATAAGCTGTCATTATGTTTAACCGGTAGGTTTCTAAAATCTTTTAAAAATTATTATTCGTATTTGTTCACGTGATAGTTAAGAACTTATTTCCAAGTTTTTTCCACATTCGGGTTTCTGCGGGGTGGTGGGGAGGGGGAGGGGCAGAGAAACGTCCGTTTTGGTTTTGGCCGGACATTTTCGGTGGACGGCAGGGTCACTGACGACATCGTCATCGGAAAATTATCTGACGACCTTTTTTTATTAATTTGTTGAAAAATCCGGGAAAATTCGCATTTTTGACATGTAGCCTATACAACAACTGGCGATTTTTCCTGGTGGGGGAATCCATTCTTGGGGCAACTTCCCCCAGAGACGCATTGATTAAACACTGATACATGTATAGTTAATGGTGTATTTTTTTCAACTACGTGGCTTCAGGTGGCCCTGACGTGATGACTTGAGAGACCATCGGCAACCCTTTGGGTTTCCTGTGTATATCGACAAATCTCAAGAAAATTGTGATGTAATTACGACCTGCATGTTTTGTCGGCTACGAATGAGGCATTTCATGCTACTGTATGCTATGTGGCTTACTTACTTACCTAAATACCTGCCTCACTGATTTTGTTTTTGAATTAGTGCCCTGGAATAAACAGGTGCTCAGAGTTTCCCTGTTTTGAGTAATTAAAAAAACCTGAGATTATCAATATAATAAGATTTTGCGATCCATCACCATATCCGGATTTATGCTTAACCTGCCCACGACCACGCCTCTGCTGGTTCTAAGCATCTTGGCTACCCATGTCATGCTCGAAGCATCTTGACTGCCCCAACTTCCCCCAAGCATCTATATTGACGCACATTTTATTGCTTTCTCAGAGGAAGACCTTCATCACAACCCTTAAACTGAAAACTATAATTAATACGGACTACGAAGCATCGTCATCTTAAATTACAATATAATTTCGGTCATTTAAAGAGGAAAACAACAATCTGTTTTGAAAAAGATATAAATAACCAGTGAAACTGAGGGATCAAGGGGTAGACCCGGTAGAGGAAGACCAAGAAGATTGTGGATGGACGACGTCATGGAATTGACGGGACTGTCGATGAAACGGGTGGTGCACTCAACACAGCAGAAGGATCTCTCGAGAAAGATTGTCCATGATGCCGCCAATTTTCGGAGTGACGAATAGGGCACCAAGGACGACGACGACTTTGTCGTATAAGTTCATTATGAGAATAGAATATGGACTATAGCTATGTCTAATCGCAACGTCACATTGATTATGATATTAACCCATTGTCATAATGTTACATGCTCATTTTGAGAGCATAGTCTAGGCCAATTGTGACGTCACTCTGATCGTGATACTATACATTGTTAAATAGTTCATTTTGAGACTATAAGCTAGGACTATTGTTACGTCATTTTCCTCATAATATACAACTCTAAGGTTCTCATTTCTACGTGACGTTGCGATAATAATAATAATCTATCTTTTTGAAGTTCACATTGATAATATTGGCCTATTGTTACGTCACTTCAATATGAAACAGGCCTAAAATTGAGAAGTATTGTGACGTCACATCATTTGTGAAATAGGCCTACACCGATTGATCGATGCGTCTATTGTTACGTGACTACATTATCGTTAAAAATTTTGAAATAGCGATTAAAAGTCTATTGTTACGTCACTTCAATTATAGTCCAAACATTGTCTAATATAGGACCTACGAACATTTACGTTGATAATGCGGTACTCCATTTATTAGTGATGTATATAATGTGTTTAGAGATAAAGATCTCTTGCTACCGGTACATCACTTTTAATTACGAAACAAACATTGTTACATATTTTGCAATAAAGACCTATTGGCTCGTTGCTTGAAAATAATATAGGCCTAGTTACCAGTGGCGGCGCCAGGATTTCAGGTTTGGGGGGGCTGAAGCCCCAAGCCCTTCCTCCCTCCCAGAGACGCAACTAGAACATTTTCTTCCCAGGGCGGTGATATTGCAATCACCGTAGGCGCGAAGCTGTGAGTGCCGAATGCACGAACGAAGCACATACCGACCAAGGGTTTTACAAGAAATTGTGCACTGGCACAAACGCGCTCCACATAAATATTCCATTGCAAGATGTAGTTGGAGATTGAGTGGGTTAATTGCTGAGGTTTTTGATTTTTGGTGTGGATGGATGGATCCGATTTGACCAGGGTCTACCGTCTATGACAACAGAGGCCGTTACCCTGGGCAGAAATTTGCTCGGCATGTTACAGCACTCAAGAGCATATTCGTTGATAGGATTTTTGGTGTATCCGGCCGCAATCCTAGATTAAGTTCCGAATTAACATAAACAAAGGTGTCCAAATAAGATAGCATAGGAGAATGGGAGGTCCTCAAATGCGTTAGCGTAAAGTCTATGCCGTGAACGCGCTGTACCATACCCCGAGTTGGTGAACGAGCTGAGCAAAGGCTATGCAGTATATACAGTGCGTGTGCACACAGCAGCCCGAGTAGCTATGTGGTGCAGACAGTGAGGTAATGTAAGTCCCTATTGTCTTTGACATACCGATATGCAAGCACTCAAAAACCACGTTGACTAGAGTTCCAAGTTATCACAATAAGAGGTGTCCAACAACGAATTAATATACACAAATTTCACAATAAAATGGTGTGCAATTCAGTATTATCGTATAAAAAGTCGACCATGGACACGGACTCGAATTCCAAGTTATGACAATAAAGGTGTCCAACACAGTATTATTACTCAGAAATGGTCTAAGACAACAGAGGCCGTTACCCTAAACATTCAAATAAAATAATCACAAATAAAAATAAATCACAATAAAGGTGTCCAACAGCGCATTAATAGTCAGAAATTCCACAATACAATGGTGTGCTATTCAGTATTATTGTATACAAAGTCAGCCATGGACACAGACTCGAGATCCAAGTTGTCACAATAAAAGGTGTCCAACACAGAATTAATATTCAGAAATTTTACAATAAAATGGTGTGCAATTCAGTATTAACGTATAAAAAGTCGACCATGGACACAAACTCGAGTTTCAAGTTATCACAATAAATTAAGGTGTCCAACACAGGAATAATATTCAGCAATTCCACAATAAAATAGGTGTCCAACACAGGAATAATATTCAGAAATTCCACAATAAAATGGTGTGCAATTCAGTATTATCGTATAAAAAGTCAACCTTAGACACAGACTCGAGATCCAAGTTGTCACAATAAAAGGTGTCCAACACAGAATTAATATTCTGAAATTTTACAATAAAATGGTGTGCAATTCAGTATTATCGTATAAAAAGTCGACCATGGACACGGACTCGAGTTCCAAGTTATGACAATAAAGGTGTCCAACACAGTATTATTACTCAGAAATGGTCTAAGACAACAGAGGCCGTTACCCTAAACATTCAATTAAAATAATCACAAATAAAAATAAATCACAATAAAGGTGTCCAACAGCGCATTAATATTCAGAAACTCCACAATACAATGGTGTGCTATTCAGTATTATTGTATACAAAGTCAACCATGGACACAGACTCGAGATCCAAGTTGTCACAATAAAAGGTGTACAACACAGAATTAATATTCTGAAATTTTACAATAAAATGGTGTGCAATTCAGTATTATCGTATAAAAAGTCGACCATGGACACGGACTCGAGTTCCAAGTTATGACAATAAAGGTGTCCAACACAGTATTATTACTCAGAAATGGTCTAAGACAACAGAGGCCGTTACCCTAAACATTCAATTAAAATAATCACAAATAAAAATAAATCACAATAAAGTGTCCAACAGCGCATTAATATTCAGAAACTCCACAATACAATGGTGTGCTATTCAGTATTATTGTATACAAAGTCAACCATGGACACAGACTCGAGATCCAAGTTGTCACAATAAAAGGTGTACAACACAGAATTAATATTCAGAAATTTTACAATAAAATGGTGTGCAATTCAGTATTATCGTATAAAAAGACGAACATGGACACCAACTCGAGTTCCAAGTTATCACAATAAATTAAGGTGTCCAACACAGGAATAATATTCAGAAATTCCACAATAAAATGGTGTGCAATTCAGTATTATCGTATAAAAAGTCGACCATGGACACGGACTCGAGTTCCAAGTTATCACAATAAAGGTGTCCAACACAGTATTATTATTCAGAAAGGGTCTATGACAACAGAGGCCGTTACCCTTGGACATTCAATTAAAATAATCACAAATAAAAAATAAATCACAATAAAGGTGTCCAACAGAATTCACAGGACACTATAATAATTATTATCTGCCTGCATATTACTAATGACAGAAAACAGTTTAAGTTTCCTTAATATGAAAATATGCATGCTTAGATATATGCACACAATTATTTTATGTATATATATATTTATATAGATATTTATACATATAATTATCCGAACACAAATGTTTTACATGTATATGCTAATAGTACTAGGACTTCTTAGTTGACCATTATATCAAACGTAGGCCTACATTCCCTGACAGTGGTGGTATACACAGCAAGAATATGATAAATATTATACCGAAATAACAAGAGCGCACACATTTGAGGTGTGTAAGAGAAACATGACGCAAATCTGACAACTACATTCTTGTGTCAAAGGAATTTCTGGATAAAACGCAATCTTCTGGATAACTCATGCATGATGTGCAGTACAGATGCAACACTACTATGGGAGACTTAAAAAAATTTACATACTGCAGAGCTGTAAGTGTACTCTAAATAGTTCAGCTCACTTTTGGTAGGGCTGACAGCTTCCATTCCATAAAGAAGGAACGGTTTACGGTTTACATATATATATAATATTGTATATATAGTTGATTTCGATGCGATTGACCATTGTCTAGCTTTCTTATTACGAAATAAGCCGTAATGGATATTTTCTACTTTTTGCTTTGGGGGCCGATCCGCATTTAGAGGCTATAACCCCTAGCCCTCTGACGACGCCACTGGCGCAAGCATCTACGCTATGATTATATAGTTGATTGCAGAAGGGAGAAAATCCTGAACATTCTTTTGTGACGATGTTAAAATTTGTGAAATATGCGAAAAATCAAGAGAAAATGCAACATTGCATCACTTTTTGAAGGACGGCATTTTTTCGATGTTTCTATATACGTCTAATACTTATAAAACGGTTTCAATCTGGAACGAGGTGTCTAAGAGCCATGTTGTTTCTTCGACAATTTCGACAACCCTGTCCGGTTGTATGGTCAAAAGGTAAAGGTGCAAACTTGTCACCCGTTTTCATAGACTGAGGCCAAGAAATGAAGTCGCTAACTTCATTCTCAAAGTAGATTTCGATGACATTGATCATTGTCTTGTTTTCTTATTACGAAAGCCGTTATAGACATTTTCCGCATTTTGCTTTGGGGGGCTGAGCCGCATTCAGGGGGGGCTTAGCCCCCTCCAGCCCCCCCCCTAGCGCCGCCACTGCTAGTTACTTACTGCGTCACTTCAGTTATGCAGTATATTATTAAAAGTTATATTTGTATAATAAGAAAACAATTGTTATGCCGCCTCAATTAAAAACATGTTCACTACGGAATACTTTAGAATAAATGCCTATTGCTACGTCACTTTTTACAGCATAATTATATTTAGGAAAAGTTAAATTTAAACAATAAGGAACAATTCGTCGCTACGTCACTTCAATTGGAAGAAAGCCTATTAATAATTCTAATTTAGAGACAACTATATTGTAACATCACCAAATTTATGAGACATGTTCACTAATGTTAGCAATTTTAAATTTTGAGAATAAAGACCCTTTATTATATCGCTTCAATAAATACTAGCACAAATTTCTATTATTAGTAATTTAACATTCTGACAATGAAGACCTATAATTGCACTGTGAGGTATTAACGAACGGTGTGCATAGCAGAAGAAACAGTCGAGTTGTCCGTTTTAAACTAGTCTCGAGAGGCGGTCACGTAATATAGGATTAATAGGCCCTATGATAGCCTATATATGTCTGCCTGTCTGTCTGTCTGTCTGTCTGCCTCTCTCTCCTCCGTCAGGCCGTGGCCGACGATGAGTCCTCAACGTGGCGTGTATACAGGCTTCCCGACTTCTGGTTTTCTCAGTTGCTTCTCTCATATCCATATTCATTTTCTTGAGATCTTCTCGTATGTTGTCCATCCATGTTTGCTGCTGTCTTCCTCAGCTTCTAGTTCCTCCACATATCCATTCAGTGCCGCGGTTGGAAGTCTTGTTATCCATTCTCAGCACGTGCTCCACCCATGACAGTCTTTTCTTCCTGATTATTTTTATCGATAATTGTTTCCTTCCTTGATAGCCTATTATAATGTTGGCATAAAAACAACTCTACACTCGTTTAGCCACAGAATTCGTGACTAATCTTCTCCCTTGCAGTCTGATCCCATCAATGCAAGTGTACTCGCTTGATGGTTGAGATCCCTATAAGTACAAGTGGAACAAACGCTTTCTCAGCATTTTTGTGGGATTCGAACCCACGCTTTATCGGTTGGCAGTTTGATACGCTAACCAGTAGACTATTGCGCAACCCGAAAGGCATCGCCAATTCAGTGAGAGGAGAAAGTGTGCTACAAAAATAATTGACTGAATTCTAGAATGCATCTTGCATTAGAATCCTTACTGGAATCGGTGCAAGCTAATTCATTCACTCATTGATTCATTCACTCATTTATTCATTCACTCATTCAGTCATTTACTCATTTATGCATTCATTCGTTCAATCATTCACTCATTCATTCATTCGGAGCATATGAAATTAAGATTAGCATAATAAATTGTGTGAATGTACGTGTGAACCTGCAGTAAGTAGTGTGTTTTATTGATATAAATGTTTACATAGAGCTACTCAGCGTGCAATGTCATTATAAGAGGTCGAATCTCGTGGAAATACACCAAGAATCGATTACTTTTAATTAGCCTCTCCATAGCGAAAACAAGACTATTGCATTGTGTGAGACTCTAGGCTAGCACGGGCACGCCCACACACACCGGAATACACGGGCACAAACACACGCACAAACACCTAGTCACATACAAACACATAGGCCCACACACACACACACACACACACACACACACACACACACACACACACACACACACACACACACACACACACACACACGTACATACGTACATACGTACATACGTAAAGGTAAAGGTTTGCCCATACTCGCTTGCGAGCGTTGGGCCCGGTGCTGATCCCCGGTGTTAAGCCATCAGCCCTTAGGTGGCAATTGCCATACATCGGCGGTAGGTGGCCAGGTCTTTCCGCCGAACCCAAGGTTACCTGCGCAGTGACACTGCTACTCATTTTCACACTCCCATCTGGCGAGTGGCGGCTGAGTCAACCTTAAGGGGCCACCGGGATTAGATCCCGGTTCCTTCTGTTCTTCGTGCCAGCGTGTTACCAATCAGCCACCGCACCGCCCCTCGTACATACGTACATACGTACATACATACATACATACATACATACATACATACACACGCATGCATGCACACGTCGACGCGCTTGTGCCTGTCCTGATGCTAATCAATCTGTCGCCGAACGCGTAGCCGCTGTATCCACACCAGCTATAGGCTCACAGCCGCTGTAACGACAGCCGCTGTTTAGCCATCAGCAGCATACTCAGCCAATGGTCAGGTATTGGAAAAACATGCTTGGCTTGCACCACGCACCTAACTGGCTCTAATTGTATGTTTATTCGAGGTTGTGTATACGCAAGGCTCAATCATGCAGACCATGTTGCAGTCTGTGTTGCTATGGACGCCATAGGAATTATACATCTGCGTAGTTGAGCGTGAACAGCACTTCCTCCGTTCAAGTTCAATTTGAGGAATTAATTGGAAATTATTCAGTTCATGTCTAGCGTGTACGTTTGATTTTATTAGCCAAAGACTTGTCGGAGTAAACATTGGATTAGACTAGGCCCTAATTATAAATATCGGCGACTAACATCCCTTAGCAACTTTTCATAACTGATTTCGCGGGGTTTGATTACATTTACTGACAACAATCACATCTTGAACTATTGCGATCGACTGTCGAATTTCTCTTTAGGAATGGCAGGATGTCGTTGAAGTTGTGTCTGTCCGTCGGCCTCCATGGGTCTGTCTGTGCCCGTCTGCCTGTTTGTCCGTCTGCCTGTTTGTCCGTCTGTCTGTTTGGTCGTCTATAGATCTGTCTGCCTGTTTGTCCGTCTGTCTGTTTAACGGAATGTGACGATTGGAACTAGTTCGGACTTGGCGTATAAACATTAAACATCCTCACATCGCGTGACAACCAAAACAAACGGTCAAGCCACAGCAATCGATTCTTGACCTTCCAAGATGGCGAGGTTCAGCTGTGGCTTTAAGATCGTTAAATACCTCCTCTTCGTCTTCAACTTCTTCTTCTGGGTAAGTAAGCAAAGATGCATAATTTTTATATTGTCCATCATCCATGAAACATCCATCATCTGTCCGCGTTGGTGTGTGTTTGTGTGTTGGTGTTTGAGTGTGCTGGTGTTTGTGTGTTGGTGTTTGTGTGTGTCGGCGTTGGTGTGTGTTGGTGTTCGTGTGTATTGGTGTTAGTGTGTGTTGATGTTTGTGTGTATTGGTGTTAGTGTGTGTTGGTGTTTGTGTGTGTTGGTTTTTGTGTTGCAGCGGGTGTGTTTACTATAATAATCCAGTAAGTGTCATCTGCCTCATGGCTTAAGTATTTAAATTTCTGTTGTTTGACCGTCTGTAGCCTACATAAATATACCGCGCTATCAAAAGCCCTATATCATCCTACAGGCTAACTTCACGCACTGGTTAGTCTACTCAGATTAAGAAACTCATGCATGTACATATATTATATTAATATATATAGCGCTTTATATAAAGCGACGATGAAACACATGTAGTCTTATAAATGTAGTGTTTATATTATTTGGAAAGCGACGTGTAGGCCTATATGTGTATGTAGCATTTATGTAGCGCCTAACGGAAGTGAGAGCATGTTTTCGCAATGGTTCTGCAGAAAACCGAATCCGTTTTAACATAGTTGAATAAGGTATACAAAGACATCTGGAGATTTACTTGTCATTCATCTGGAGTCCAGGTCCCTGGACAATATGATATTGACAACCAAACCAACGTTTCACTCTTGTCTTATAATTTATCTGTGTAGCTGCCGTCAAATTCCTTCGAATAACCAATAAACTTTGCCGGATTCTGGCTCGGATTTCTTGCCACCGTCGTCGGCGCTTATTAAAAAAACACTCGACCTGATAAACCATGGGCTTGTTGTCACCGCTCGTGAATAGCTGGTGCCCTACGCTTGGCTTACGAGTGGCGCTCTAGAAATTTTCAGATTGGATGATTATGATTAGCGTTCTGGAACTTTTAAGATTACTCGGTTGCATGATTCAAGAGAGCACGCGACAGCTTTGGAAATAATTAGTAGTCAAAGACTCGCCCATAAAACTCAGGTTTTTCACATTGAAAATCGTGCTTTAATATTCTAATCGTCAGATTTTGGCAAGATATGCGCAGTCTGGGCATCAACCTGTTGCCGATTAGTTTTTGTTGCACCAGTGCCTGGTGCTTTATAAACAAGACACGAGAGAGATAGGAAGACTGGTTTCCGCTTGACCAGGACCGGGAGCGTCTCTGAGTAGGGGTCTTGATGGCGCTATATAAATTACGATCTATTTATTGATCATATGCATGTATATAACGATTGCAAGTACCTCCAGTTTTAAAACCATCCCACCACGGCGCTATAGCTGATGTTACAGTTAGTATCTGCTTTGTGATGACGCAACCTGATCTAAGTTCGGCGGTTGTCCTGAACTTCAGGCATCCGGTGCCGTCCTGTTGGCCATTGGCATCTGGTTCCTGGCCGATGACACCGCCCTTCGAACGCTCCACATCTCGACGACCAGCAGTAGCACCGGTGACAGCCTCGTCAAAGCAGCCGCCATCATCATCATCGTCGTCGGCGCTTTGATGTTCATCGTCGGTGGTCTTGGATGCTGTGGAGCATGTCGCGAAGTACCGGAATGTCTACTCACTGTAAGCAATTCGTCAGATCCACCTTCGAAACTAACCGTCAAAGTCTGCCTACAGTCTCACATCTTAGAAAATCGTAAAAATAATATCATTATTTGGATCACGAGTCGTTTTTATAACTGAGTCGCATAATGCATAATATATTTATAAGCACATTGACAAATACATGCACACATATGCATAAACAGATACACGCACGTACAGGTACGCATGCTCACATACACATCACACACTCATACCTACATATACATGTAGGCTATAACATTGTATATATTGCGCATGCAGGTCTAAGTGCATTCAAATAGATCTATTCGCATGCAGGCACGTACATGTAGGCCTAATAACGAAAGCATGTGCCATATTATAAATTGTCAAATAATTTTTATTTATTTACATACTCCTCGTTTTTAATCCCAATTGAAATAATATGTCCACAGAGAAAATTCAATTCAACATACTATGCTGAAATTATAAATCGCCGACTAACGCAATCAAGCAACTGTTGTGCTGTTCGGTGAAACGGATTTTGTTTTTCAGTTTTCAGCCATTCTTATCATTCTGCTTCTCGGTCAGCTCGTAACTGGAATCCTTGCAGGAGTCTTCTACGATAGGGTGAGC
The DNA here is from genome assembly GCA_949752735.1 of Lumbricus terrestris. Lineage (NCBI taxonomy): Eukaryota > Metazoa > Annelida > Clitellata > Crassiclitellata > Lumbricidae > Lumbricus > Lumbricus terrestris. The sequence continues at coordinate 63,294,232 of OX457039.1, forward strand.
ATCATAATTAATGAACTGATCCCTTCTCAGCAGTCTGGTTTCCGGAGGAACCACTCCACAGAGACCCTTTTGTTCCGACTTCTTTCTGACCTGTACTCCGCTATGGACCATGGTCAGGTTACGCTCTTGGCTCTTTTTGATGTTTCTTCTGCATTTGATTCTGTGGACCACTCCATCCTCCTGGAACGTCTTTCTACATCCTTTGGGCTGGTTGGACAGCCTCTAGAATGGTTGCGTTCCTTCCTCTCTGACCGCTCAAACTGTGTGGTTGTTGGATCCTCTAGGTCCCTCTGGGTTCCTGCTCCTTTTGGTGTTCCTCAGGGCTCTGTACTTGGCCCCTTATTATACCTTCTCTACACGGCTGATCTTTGTCCTCTACTTGAGTCCCGGGGTCTCCTCCACTAAATCTTTGCTGATGACACTCAAGCCTACATACATTCTAACCCATTGGATTCAGTTAGCACTGTGCGCCTAATGTGTCTGACTGTTGACGTCCTTTCCTCTTGGATGACGTCAAATCGGCTTCTCCTAAATCCCAGTAAGACTCAATTCATTTGGCTGGGTGGCCGTCGGCAACTTGAGACGATCGATTTGCCTCTGCTAGCCCAAATCTTTCCTGACATTAGTTTCTCTTCCACGGTTCGTGACCTGGGTGTTACCCTTGACTGTGAACTCAGTCTCAGCCAGCATGTCAATCTTGTTGCTCGAAGCTGTTACTACCAGCCAAGGCCGTAGCTAGGGGGGTGTTTTGGGTGTTTGAACACCACCCGAAATGGAAAATGTGAAAAATTATAGAATGCAATTACGAGCACTTGATGTAAAAACCATGAAATAAAGCCATGAAATGGGAAAATGTAAAAAAGAATTAATTGGTGACATTTTGTGAAAGATTTCGGCCGGATGACTAAAAAAAGTCATGAGTTTTTTGGAAGAAAAATTAATGAAACACCCCGAAATCAAATCCTGGCTACGGCCTTGCTACCAGCTTCGTCAACTTCGAGTGATTGCACGCTCTCTCTCTCATGATGCGCTGGTAGTTCTTGTTCATGCCTTCGTAACTAGTCGAATCGACCATTATTGCTCAATCCTTGTTGGCCTCCCCCTTGGGGTTCTGGGTCGGTTAGATCGGGTTCTGCGCTCTGCTGCCCGGCTCATTGGACGAATCCCTAAATTTTCCTCTGTTTCTACCTACATGCGTGATGTGCTGCATTGGTTGCCAATAGCCCAACGCATCCATTATCGAATTGCTGCCCTGGTCTCACGTTGTATCCTTGGTTGCGCTCCATCCTACCTGCGCATTCTTTGTCGCCCAGTCTCTGACATTGAAGCGCGTCGGGCCCTTCGCTCTGCTGCGAAGGGACAACTGCTTGTTCCACGGGCTCGCTTGGCTACCAGACAGTGTCGAGCCTTCTCGGTTGTGGGGCCGTCAATCTGGAATGACCTCCCCCTAACCTCCATCTCCTCCACCTGACCAGTCAATCCTTATTCCTTAAGTCCCCTAAATCTTTTTTCTTTTGCCGTGGCTGGGCTGGGAGCGCCTCTGAGTAGTTTCTTGAAGGGGCGCTATATAAATGCTAATAATGAATGAATAATTATCACCACGTTAGTATAATATTGCTAAAAATAATCATAATATTTAGCTGTGTATTGATAACACTCACCTGGTCACCTGGTGCCGTCAGCTCTTGTAGCTCTGGCGACAGTCATGATGTATCCTCTCCATTCAATACATTGTCTCCTGTTTATTGTCACCTCTCTTAGCTCTTCCAAGCTCATTCCAGACTTTTCCTGTACTTCATCCATCCACCTCTTCCTTGGTCTTCTGCGTCTTCTCCTTCCTTCACCGCATGCCGTCATCATCTCCTTTTCCAAACCGTTTGATCTCATCACGTGGCAGTGTTTAATCTAGTCCCCCTCCTCTGGGGGGGGGAATTGGGGTTTCTGGGGGGGGGAGACATTTGAACGTCCGAAGGACGCTCGTGATGCGCGTAGCACCGAGAAGGGGAGGGGTATGGGGAGGGGGATGTACCCCTCCCCATCAGAAACTTTTTGAATTTCCACATTGCAATGGCAGCATTTTAAGGTGTCGTCTTAACAAAATAGCTGTACTTTTTCAGTGACCCATTAGAAAATTTTTGGATTTCCACATTGCAATGGCAGCATTTTAAGGGGTCATCTTAACAAAATAGCTGTACTGTTTCAGTGACCCATTAGAAATTTTTTGAGTTTCCGCATTAAAATGGCAGCATTTTAAGGTGCCATCTTAACAAGATAGCTGTACTTTTTCAGTGACCCATTAGAAAATTTTTGGATTTCCACATTGCAATGGCAGCATTTTAAGGTGTCATCTTAACAAAATAGCTGTACTTTTTCAGTGACCCATTAGAAAATTTTTGGATTTCCACATTGCAATGGCAGCATTTTAAGGGGTCTTCTTAACAAAATAGCTGTACTGTTTCAGTGACCCACTAGAAATTTTTTGAATTTCCACATTGCAATGGCAGAATTTTAAGGTGACGTCTTGACAAAATAGCTGTGCTTTTCGGTGACTTCTTAGAAACTTTTTGAATTTCCACATTGCAATGGCTGCATTTTAAGGTGTCATCTTAACATGATATTATCATATATTATAGTAGTAAAATAATGTCATTATAATCATATAATAATATATAATATCACGATATATTATAACACTTCATGTAAAACAATGATGAAACAGTAACTAAAAACCAATATCATTTCGTCAAATTTTTCTGGGGGGGGAAATGTCAATCCTGGGGGGGGAACTTTCCCCCCCCAGAGACGTCTAGATTAAACACTGATCACGTGGCCGAAGTAGCTGAATTTCCGCCAGGTTGCTGTTTGTTGCAGTGTCTCCTCCCTCTCTATTCCGAGCTCCTCACGCACCGACTCGTTAGTTATAACACTACATATTTATAAACGACAGGACTCATTGTTTACGTTACGCTCATCTGCAACAGATTCTATTTCCTTATTAATAATTAGCAATCTCCATATTACTATAGCGCCAGGGCGTGCGTGTTGAATTATGATGTCGCCTCTATTGAAGGCCGTGATAAAAATAATAACCTCTATCCTCTCCGTCAGTCCTTTGCTGCAAAGACGAAACCTATAGGCCTACGATGGTTAAGACAGGCGAAAAGAAGAGGAGTGTATATTTTAAGCTAACCCTGAGACACGGCGGCAACCATGGGCATGAAAATGTTAACGACTTCATCTTCTCAGCCTCGGCATATGAGAATGGATGGTCATTCCTCTCCCTCACCGTCTCATCTTCACACCAACAGCGTACGGTTGATGTTCTCATTATATCGCTGAGTTTGCTCCGGTGGATGCGACAAATGAAAGTCTTTTGAATCCACATTGAATGGAGTTCAATGTTTTGTTGTTTTTGTTAAGATTGTGCGAAATATTGAAAAGGAAATGAACGAAACGCTTCTCATGAAATACGGTTTATCGAACGCATCGGCAGAAACAGAAGCTTGGAACGTTCTTCAAACACAGGTATGCGCTTACTCAGCATACCTTAAGCCCTAAGGACATTGGCATTGTTTAAATATTGTGTTTAAATTTGCACATTACTTAAATATATCTGTGAAATTGAAATTGAAGCTCATGTGACAGATCAGTCAATAGCATTCATTTGCATTTGTTTTTTCTTCTAACCGGTTTACTAAAATTATGAACGGTAACGTTCCGGAGTTTTGCTAAACGTCTTGCAGAAGTTATTGGAGTCAATCTACAAGATTAATCTATAAGACTAAAGGATTCTTTCTGGGCAAAGAGTATTATAACATTAATCGGATATGTCTATGCTTCAACGTATACCTTAGAATTATATCCTCAAAGACGTTTCCGACACAGTAAGCGGAGGAGAGCAATGCCATAGGGGACTTACAGAACAAAGAGGAAGCGCCCTTGGGAGGAGACGTGTCCCCAAGAGCTTGGTCCGTCGGTAGGCCTATGTAATGTATGCTTTGGCTTTTGGAAATGAAGGTCTTAAGAAATGCTGGCGCTGTCTAACGAATAGGTCTACTATATACATGTATATAAGAACAAAAAGGTTTAGTTTTCTTTAGGAATGAGACAAAAATAGGGAAAAGTTAAACGAGAAGGAGACGGAGTGATTGCAAGATTATTAGGAATTTGCTTCCGAAGGACCTTTCCATATGTATTGTTCAGATACTGGAGAAGTGAAGTGAATATTATTGTTATTTTCAGATGTCGTGTTGTGGTCTGCAAGGTCCTTCCGATTGGCTAGGGAGCTGGTGGCATTCAACTCACAGTCTACCCTGGCAACCGACCTGGGTAGGCAATGCAACAGTCTTTTTCTCCTTGCGATTTAATCTCTGTGCTACCATTGATTGCATTAATATTAAATTAAAAAATTTAAATAAACTATAGATACTTACACCCTCATGTCTTTTTCATAGCCTCATTGTCTTTTTTCAATTGCCGTTGGCTGTGATATCCCACAGCAGAGCATTGAGAGAGAAATGTCCAAGTTTACACTCAATGGACGACGAGAATATGGATGACAAAATGTAGAATGGATACTAAGTAGGCCTAACCTGATGATACTGCTTGCGCACACTAGACCTCTGTACCCGGCTTCGCCCGAAGAGTAGGCATGCATCGAACTTTTCTAAGTGGAGGTCATGGTGTATAAACATTGTTGATGTTCCGAGTGCAACCAGCAGATGACATTCAACATGAGTATCATTAAACGCCATTGTCATGTTGTCTATATGCAGCCAGTTCCCGCTACGTGCTGTCATCTGGTGACAAAAGATTTCCGATCTCCTCAGCCGACGAACGACAGTCTCTGCTCTGCTGCAGCATCTCAACTGGCATCACCACCACCCGCATCCCCATCCCCATCTCCATCCAATCAATCGTCTACCATCGATCTGTCTATCTACCTGAATGTTCAGGTCCGTTGATTTGTCAAATCTAATCTAATCAAATCTACGGCACTCTATTATAATAGACGTATAATTGTATACATGGCGACCTTTCAGATGAGACGGAGAGACAGAATGCGAGAGCGATAGACGAATGGATGGAGCGAGAGTTGACAGAATGCGACAAAGTGAGTCGGTGAGAGAGTGACAGAGTGAATGAGAGATGGATGGATGGATGCGGGGGATGGAGGAAATGAGGAAAAGAGGAAGGTGGAAGAGAGGAGAGACGGAGAGAGAGAGAGAGAAAGATTCAGACGGTGAATGAGATACAGGCAGAGACAGAGAGACAGTTAACGACGGAGACAGGTAGGGAGCCTAAGTGAGGAGGGACAGAGGGAGAAGGAGAATAGAGAAAATCAAATCTAGAGTTAGATGAGTTGATGAAGTCAGCACAATCAACCATCAGGCAATCGTTGAATTGTGGATAAGCGAAGCCAATAATTCAACCGACAATAATAATAATAATAATAATAACAATAATAATAATAAAAATAATATTAATTTTTTTTAAATGATGACGATAATAATAATAATAATATTAACAATAACAATAATAATAATAATTAACAATCTGTCGATCTGGAAACTATGGTTCATTCATCGAGCAACATGTACGCTATGCGTCTACGCTAAGCAGGGCTTAAAGTGTGCCTAGACGGTAATGGACAGCGTCCATGCACTTGTTTTAAAATCTGAACGCCGTCCAGCCACTTATTGGCTAGCAGAGACTAGAAAGGCAAGGGGCGTCCATGCAGCACTTCTTTTGGAGAGGCAAGGGGCGTCCATGCAGCACTTCTTTTGGAGAGGTAAAGGGCGTCCAGGCACTTATTTTTCCACACTTTAGGCACTGACGCTAAGTGAACATGGGAATACATATAATGAAATGTTGATGAGCCATGAATTACTTCCTGATGCTTAAGAATATCTTACATATAATTTTAACAGGGGTGCGAAGCAACGTTCAAGCAATGGATCAAGAGTCATATGGCCATCATCATCGGAGTAGCTATCGGACTTATCGCAATTCAGGTTAGTTAAGCAGCTGCTGAAGGCTAATCTGACTGAACGAACGCTGTGTCTAGTCAGAAGGGTTGTCCAAAAAGAGTTGTCCGAAGAAGGTCGTTGCCCGGTAAGCAAAAGGATCAGAGGTGAAATCTACAATTTGGTAGCAGAATGAGGTGGCTGCTGGTCCAGCTGAATGGAATTTTTTACCAGAACCAATCCGAAGACCTTATTAAAAACTTTCAGTCTACAGTCTACACCAAAGACTCTTCTCTAAGTACCATGATTAGTCCATTGTATGGCCTTCCTATTGTTGTAACGCGTCCGTGGAGTAGGCTCGATCTAAGTGTTTTATTAAGGTACACTGCAAATACAAGTTGTATAGTGCTATAATAATATACAATGATTTAATCTAGACGTTTCTGGGAAGGGGGAAAGTCCCCCTCCCGGAATGAATTTCCTCCAAGGAATAATCGCGAGGTAGACCTATTGCATACATGCAAGTACGTACCTTACCCCCCAGAAAAATGAATGTGTAACAATTCTCTTCCCCATTCAGGAAAATCGACAGATCTTGTGTACGTAATTTTCGCTAAAAGAGAAAGAAAGACTAAAACAGAAAGTTAATCAGTTGTCAGGTTTTTTTGGTACCAGAAAAAGTTTGCCCGAATGACGAAAAAAGTCGTCAGAAAAAAGACCGATCACATGATGATGTCGTCGGCGGCGACTCAACGACCAGTTGCCATCCGCCCAACAAAATAAATTCGACGTTCCCCACCCACACCCCACCCCACCCACCCCCCACTCCCCTGAAAAACGGATTCCCCTTCAGAGCAGAGGGACTATAGATTAAAGTTTCATAAACACTGGTTCTTATTAATGTTGTTATCCAGTTTCTTATTATAGACAATATCACCGTGAAATGTTATTTCAGATAATTGGAATCGTGTTGGCCTGTTGCCTCGGACAGCAAATCAGAAACGTTGGGACGATCGCTTGATCTTTGACCTCTTTTCATCAACATCAACAAGAAAAGGGCTGTGCTGGCGTCATCTATGATCTATCCGTCTCATTAATATTCATTATTCGTATGAATATGCAATTATGCACGGTTCTGCAACCATCTACGCTAATGATTGGGCTTGAAGAGCTTGCTTGGATTGCGTACATTATTTTCACCATATTATGTTCTGTAGACATTGCATTGCATTTGCAAGTATTTCATTACGGGTTGAAAAATGATTTATATGGATACTCAAAACCCTTTTTATCCTCATTGATTTTTTGTGCATCCTTTACTGAAATGCTCTTTACTCATTTGCCTTAGACCCAGTGGCGTAGACAAAGGGGTTTCGGGGGTTAAAACCCCCATTGGCCTAGGAAAAACGTTTTTTAAAGGTTTATTTATCCACTTAAATAAGAAAAAAACAAAACAATTGCTTGTAGTAACAATTGTTTTTCCTACTTTATTCCCATTTTTACTCTTTTCCATTTTTATTTACTGTAATACTGTTGGGTTGGTGTCAGAAAGGGCATCCGGCCAGGCCATAAAACTCCCAACCCTCCCCCCATTATAAATTCCTGGCTACGCCACTGCTTAAGTCTATAGTCTATACCGTTCTTTATCTACAGTATGCGTAGCCTTACGTTTATTGTAGGCCTATCAGGGGCGGATCCAGGGGGGGCAATCCGGCCATGGCCCCCCATTTCAAATCACCATGGGACGTGGCCCCCATCCATGGTGGCTCCCAAAAAATTTTCAGGGTGTCAGTCATGCACAGGAGAACTAATGTATAAATGTAATTAAAACCTATAATAAAAATAATGTATAAATGTAATTAAAATCTAATCTAAGTCTCTCACGCAATTGCATTGTCTTTATATAAAGCATCGAAATGAAACAATCTTTCAACAGTATCCAACTATGATTTATGGCATGCAATGTATGTTATTCGTGTATATATTCGTAGTAAATTGTAAAAACATTAACACCAACAAACACAATTATAACTAAGTACAACTAACTATTAATTACAAATCAAGTTAACACTAACAACAGTGTTTGAGATATAATTTAATTTTTGCAGATGCCAAAAAATTTCAGGACTAAACATGTTAAGTTTTGAGTTTAGTCTATAATGTGCAAGAAAATGCGGTGAATGATAACACATGTTTACTCCTTGTTTTTATTTATATCTTACTATATTTCATTCAGTAGTGGGAAGTATTTTATTTATTCTAGTCTTAAAAAGTCATCAGTTTTTAGAAGGAAAATTGAACACCTTTAAGAAGATTTCTGACGGTTCACTAAAAATTCATAAGTTTTTGGGAAGCGAAATTGAACACCTTTTTTTAAAATTTCGCACGGAAGAATAAAAAGTCATTGCTCTTTTTAGACGAAAAATTTAACACCTTTTTTAAGATTTCGCACGGATGACTGCAAAAGTCATCAGTTTTTTGGGATGCGAAATTGAACACCTTTTTTTGAAAATTTCGCACGGAAGACTAAAAAGTCATCACTTTTTTTAGACGAAAAATTAAGCACCTTTTTTAAGATTTTGCACGGATGACTACAAAGGTCATCAGTTTTTTTTCATTCTAAATTGAACACCTTTTTGAAAACTTCGCACGGAAGACAAAAAAGTCATCACACTTTTTAGACGAAAAATTAAGCACCTTTTTAAAGATTTCGCACGGATGGCTACAAAAGTCATCAGTTTTTTGGGATGCTAAATTGAACACCTTATTTTGAAAATTTCGCACGGAAGACTAAAAAGTCATCACTCTTTTTATACAAAAAATTAAACACCTTTTTTAAGATTTCGCACGGATGACTACAAATGGTATTCAGTTTTTTTAAATTTTAAATTGAACACCTTTTTTTGAAAATTTCGCACGGAAGACTAAAAAGTCATAACTCTTTTTAGACGAAAAATTAAACAACTTTTTTAAGATTTTGCACGGATGACTAGAAAAGTCATCAGTTTTTTGGGATGCGAAATTGAACACCTTTTTTGAAAATTTCGCACGGAAGACTAAAAAGTCGTCACTCTTTTTAGACGAAAAATTAAACACCTTTTTTAAGATTTCGCACGGATGACCAAAAAATGTTATCAGTTTTTTGGAAGGAAAATTGAACACCCTTTTTGAAGATTTTCGGCGGATTACTTAAAAAAGAACATCTAGTTTTCGGGAAAGAAGTTTTTAAGTAAAGTCTATATTTATTGAGACATTATGGCACGGAAAAGTACAGCTATTTTGTTAAGATAACAGCTTAAAATGCTTCCATTGCAATGTGAAAATTCAAAAAGTTTCTGTTGGGGAAGGGCATATCCCCTCCCCACACCCCTCCCCTACCACTCTCGGGGCTGCGCGCCTCATGACTGTCTTCCAGACGGTCAATTATCTACCCCTCCGGAAACCTCAATCCCCCCAGAGGTGGGGGCTAAATTAAACTCTGGTTTCGGCCAAAAACGACGAAAAAAGTTCATCAGATTTTTCAGCGAAAAATCAACGAAAAATTTTCCGACCCCAGCCCAAAAAATTTTTGGCCCCCCTTCGAAAATTCCTGGATCCGCCCCTGAGGCCTGTAGACTACTTACAATAATTATTATTGTTGAAGAATTTTCTAGCAGTACGTCTAATTGAGAAGGAAGCCAATGTAAAAGCCTAAAACTGTCTATTTATTTTTCGTCATGTTTTGCGTACGTGTTCTGAATATGGCTCTTTCGACGTAGCTTTTCAATTTTATCGAACATAATTTATACAGTGTGTGCGATCATAATTTTTTCGTTAGATTTTCTAATGTTTTCGTTCTTAGACGTGCTGTCTACAAAACTAATCCCTGATCTGATCTACTGAATACTCGTATTTTTACATGTGTATAGGCTATAATTGTTGTATTTTTGAATACGATTGAGTCCCTTGTATGATTATCGGTAGCTGTTCTGAGCTTGCTATTTAATGAAGTGCTAACTGTAAGTATAAAACTTTGTAACGCTATCAATGACGAGGATTTTTTCTTCAATATATAACAGCAGCAGTGATCAAAGGTAGCGTTATAAGAAAGTATTAACCCTTTACATTGACTGCATGCAGTAAAAGCCAGTGTTTCAGCGATCATTCCCCGATTCAAGTCGATAATCTCGTAGAAGTGGATGGATGGATAGATGGATGGATGGATGGATGGATGGATGGATAGATGGATGGATGGATGAATGGATGGACGGATGGATAGATGGATGAATGGATGGACGGATGGACGGACGGACGGACAGTCAATGACGCAGGCAATTAGATGACCAGTTGGATCGACGACGAACAGTTGTCAATCAAGTTACAGATGAATAAATTGTTGTATTGTTTTGAATCGGTTCTTTGCTAATAAAAATGTGAAATAATCGAAGAATCGTTTTAATCATAATTATTTACAAGTAAATACTCACATCTATTGCAATTCAACATCCACTTCATGCACTATAATAGCGTTTAATGTCATATAGGATAATTGTATCTTAGAAGATATAATTATGTACATTTATTCTTAATTCGTTTTTTATTTATTAAAATGTTTAACTTTTACTCAATTAATTGTACAAAATTGAGTTAGCCTACGCATAGGCCTATATCGGTTCCATGACACTTAATCCCGCGACACTTAATACCGCGACAGTTAGTACCGGACAGTTAATCCCGCGACACTTAATCCCGCGACCAATTAATCCCGCGACAGTTAATCCCGACGACATTCAATCCCGCGACACTTAATACCGGGAAAGTAAAATAACATTTAAAAAAATTATTCTATAAAAGCAATATTCAAGGCAATATTCACTATTGTTCAAAAGTTTAGCCTTTGCAGTTAAATATCATAGAACCAGTAAAATTCGATAAAAGAAATATTCACAGCAATAACTTATTCGCTGTTTTTCATAAAGAGAGCTCCGTTTGCATTGTCGCAATGTTTAATGTAGATCTATTCGTAATTTCCATGTATCACAGTTTGTTGGCCTTTGCTACTGCAGCCGAAATTCTCCTCCATGTTACTGCCCTATCGTAGACTGAACTTGGCAAATCCTGTTTAAAATATTTTATAGTGATCGTTTTATGTAGTCCACAGATGTACAACAGAAAACCTGAACACTTTGAACAGTCGTACAAATATTCGTACTCACGTGTGTACAGGTATTAAGTGTCGCGGGATTAAGTGTCGCCGGGATAAAATGTCGCCGGGATTAACTGTCGCGAGATTAACTGACGCGGGATTAAATGTCGCCGGGACTAAGTGTCCGGGATTAAGTGTCGCGGTATTAAGTGTCACTGGATTAAATGTCGTGCTACCCCTATATCAGTAAGTGAAAATAACTTTAACAGATTTATTGTTAAAAACTTCAAGGTCTCTGCTGGGTCTGGCTAATGTGGCCATGCGGCATTCGTATCACATTCGATACTTAATGTTAGTCACTTTTGTGTGACTTCTGACCATCCTCTCCAACTGAAAAGAGGCAGATCAGTGTAGCAGGATGAGTAGCCTAATTATAAATGCCAACGCAGGAAATAATAGTGCCAGATTACAAGCAAAAACAGAAAAACCATCCCGATCTCAGCAAATAAAGCGCATTGTATATTTTAATTCAGCCTTGCCCTGAATGCGAGTGAATGTCGTAGAGACATACAGAAGCTTAAACTGCGTAATACCGAGTAACATTGCAGTTTCGATCGTTCACCTTAATTCGTTATCGAATATTTGCGAATATTTACGAATATTAAAAAATCTTAATATTCACGAATATTTACGAATATTAAAACCTAAAGTCACGAATACTCGATCTATGCCTCGTGCTACGTCTCCCTCGGCTCAAATACATTTGTTTCCTTACTTTGTCTTACCTTGTTGAGGATGACTAGATAAGCTTTAGCTTCTTCTTCTCACGATTCAACTTATCCCTCAACAACCCTACTTTCCCATGCATTATTTATTTGTATATAATAATATTTCATTGCATTCTTTAGTCTAAATGTGCATTGTGAATTGTGTAATGTATATATTGAATTGATTCCAATAAATTTGATTTGATTTGAATTCCGGACATCTACTTTGAATGGCCTCCCTCCTCTTCTACTGGCTAAGCTCAAGTCTGGGATCATCCCTGCATGATACTCTTGCTTTCTTGACACGTTTATTTTCTTTAGGTTTCTACGTTGCTTAGTCTATACTGCTAGAGGCGCTCTATAAATGTCTAGATTCAATTCGAAACGATAATTAGCTAGGGTGCCTCAGCTTATGATACCAATCGAAAATTCCGGTATAGGCAGCCAGTTTGGATCTTCAATTGTGACGTCATTTAACAAGGCACGAGTCGAAGTGACGTCATTTGAGTAACTATGGCGACGTCATTAGCGGATCTTTAACAGTTGAAAAGAGATGTTTTGTTGTTGCAACACGCATGACATTGCAGGAATATTTGCTTACTTTCCGTAAACGAATTCGATGCTTAGAACAGCTAGAATGAGTATAATCTTGAGTGTACCTTATTCTTACGTTGCTGACTCAGCAAATAAGAGACCAGAGATTCTCTTCTGTCGTTTTAGCCAATGAGATACAACTGGATTCTTTTGGACACTTCAGAACACATATAAGGCGAACGGACGGACATTCTGTTGGTTTAGTCTGGTATTCAGGTGAGTGTTGGGGCTAAATTGGTTCATAGGCAGCACATTTAGGCTACTGTCTCTAACATGAGAAAATAACGAGAAATTAAACACAGTTCAAGCTTTAGGATTAGATAGAAAACATGTGCATCAAAATAGTTCGTATTACTTTAAACCTCCCGTAGGTCGCTAGCGACGACCAACTGGGACCCCTGCGGTTTCGGGGAAAGAATAGGACCGCTGCAGCCTCCTGCGTGTCGTAAGAGGCGACTAATTGTGAGGTTCCCTGCGGTTTCGGGAAAGAGTACCATAGCTGTATCCTTCTGGATGTTGTAGGAAGCGACGGACGGAGGCGATTACGGTTGTGGGAAAGAGTAGGACCGCTGCATCCCTCTGCATGTCGTAAGAGGCGACTAAATGGGGGCCCCTGCGGTTTCGGGGAAAGAGTAGGACCGCTGCTTCCTCCGAATTGCATGTCGTAAGAGGCGACTAAGTGGAGGTCCCCTGCGGTTTGGGGAAAAGAGTAGGACCGTTGCAACTCTCTGCATGTCGTAAGAGGCGACTAAATGGGGGCCCCTGCGGTTTCGGGGAAAGAGTAGGACCGCTGCTTCCTCCAGCAGGTCGTAAGAGGCGACCGAGTGGAGATCAGTGAGAAAAACTAACGAAGACTCGATTACGGCTGGTACAAATATGACTGGGTACCTACTGTACCCAAGAATATTTGTAGCAGCCATATTTCGTTATAAACTGAGTTTACAATCTACAGGTTTAAAATATTAACTTCAACCTAGACATGCTAACAACATTAGTGCAATAAGAAACGAACGTTATTGTTGTAAGGTTATGGACTTATGGTTATGGTTAAGGTTAGGGTTAGGTTAGGGCGATGTTAAGGCCCATAAGAACTATTGTTAAGGTCAGATTTGAACGCAGGAATGAGCGCATCCGGCAACAGCGACTTCCACCTTAACCCATTAATGTCCAGGTCTCCTCTGCCCCCAATGGTCAGTCTGTATGATACTTGAGACAATAACTAATGATGATAAGGTAAGGTCTTTGTAACTAGTGTTTATGTAATTCCACGATCAGCCGTCAGATGGCGAGTTGTTCAAATTTGGGAACATTGGTCAATAATGGCGTCAAGTTCCTATTTAGACATGACATACACATTAATTGTAAGAAAGAATACACTAATATACTAATGAATTGACATTCATGAATACACAAATGCACTAATGAATATACTATTCATGAATGCACTAATGAGCACACTATTCATGAATACACTAATGCACTAGCCTAATGAATACACTATTCATGAATACTCTAATCATTAGAGTATTCGTGAATAGTGTACTCATTAGAGTCTAATGAGTACACTATTCATGAATACACTTATGCACTAATTAATATACTATTCATGAGTACACTAATGCACCAATGAGTGCACTATTCAATAATACACTAATGCACTAATGAATACACTACCCATGAATACACTAATGCACCAATGAATACACTATTTATGAATACACTAATGCACTAATGATTACATTATTCATGAATACACTAATGCACTAATTAATACACTATTCGTGAATACACTAATGAATACACTGTTCACGAATACACTAATGCACTAATGAATACATTATTCATGAATACACTAATGCTCTAATCATGAGTAACACAATTCATGACATGAGCCAGTTGGCGCATACATAAAGGATACCAGTCTAAAAACATAAACCATTTTAATCAAAAGTCCTCATTAGATCATCGACTCTCATCAGTAAGCTTATTATGCGATCATGCCCCACGGGGCATTTAAGGGCACAAACATTGTTACCTTTTTGGTGGCATTAGCCCATGACGAAAATGCCAAGTGAAGATCTATTCTCGCAGATGACCTTTTCGAAATGCAGTTTTGAGTAATTGCGCTATAGAAAATGTCTAGAATGTTCGTTTAGACCGATTAGGTATCTCGTCAAAGCGTCGAAAAATCTAAAGGGGCGCAATCAAACATGGAAAAATCAAGCCATATAGTATTATTCGCCCTGATAATTATTTTAGTACATTGAGCCCAGGCCCCTTTCCCCCTCCACCCCCATACTACTAATTCACCTGCGACTGCGTGTCATTCGAATCCGTTTAATACTTTGACTGATTGATTTCAAAGTCGCTTGTAGGACATCCTCGTATATCCTTAGACTCTCTATATATAAATATTAGTCTATATATAACGAGACTTTTTCAATTCATGCTGATAACCATGCTGTGATCCAAGAGTTTTTCGCTGTCGGGCTGCAGCACTGGACTAGTCTAGACGCATATAACAACATTCATCATCTTTTATTACGAATTTGAGGCAGGAGTAACATCGGCATTTATCCTTCCGAGTACAGTCATCTTTACCAGAACATCCAGCGGCGCCCGCAGGCTTACGCACTTAGCCTACACAAGCGCTGAAATGCTGAGAATTTTTTTTAAAATCCTACATTATGAAATTTTAATTAATTAATAATCCTTTCAAAACCACAACAAAGAAGCAACAAGGACCGTTTATGTCTCATCTTCTGGAGTCTTATCTTTATCCTGTATAGGCTATGTGACGGGCAGCTACTTGAAAATGGGCTATAAGCTTAATATGATACTCGAGCAACGTTTCGTTACGAAGACCGTCTGGACACTGTCGTAACCCCTACTTCCTTCGGAGACCATACACGATTCTGTTTAAACTTATAAGCATAACGAAGAGGCAATCAGCGACTGATGGCAATGAGTTCGTATGGATGAGGGGCCATGTTGAGTCCTGGAGATGGTTCGAGATTGGGAGTGGGACGATCCGGTGGAAGGTGTAGCGAAAACGACTGAAGCACCGATGTAAAGAATATGAAGATCTCCGTCTGTGCGAGGGATGAACCAAGGCAACTGCGAGCACCTGCATTCAACAGCACATTAACAAGGTCAGGTCAGGTCAGGTCAGGTCAGGTCAGGTCACTGTCAAACAGGTCGTGTGATAATAGTATCTACATATCTAACGAATGCTTCTAAGTATCTGTACTAAAAGTATAGCTATATTGTAACGTCAGGTATTGTAAGAATGCGATGAGTTGAGGTAATGTAAGATACGAGTATATCAGATTCTGTTAAGGTAGATCAGACAATAGACCTAAAGTGAGTGATAGGAGTGGTAGGAACATGCATTGAATAATATATATTTTAGCCTATGGTTAGGCAACGAAAAATAAGGAATACAGAGAAAAACAATTACTGATTGGAAAGTAATGACCCATTGATTGCATTATAGATAAGACTCGAGATATTAAAAGTATTTCAGCTATTCATTCCGATAATTTATATAGCGTCTCTTCCAGAGACCTGCTAAGAGACGCTCCCAACCCAGCCACGACCAACGAAGCCAATCAGCAACAAAGAAGTGGATTCGAATTCGAAACTCGGCTGTTGAGGACAGGCACATCTATCACCATTCAGAGACTTCAAAGGGAAATCAAACTTCGGATCTTCTTTGAAAAGTTATTTCGATTGAAACGCCGAATTGAAAAATAAACCAGGACAGGATTCTTTTAATTCGTCCTATTTCTTGACATCCTGTAAATCGCGACTCACGGGGTTCAGAAGTTGGAACCAACGCTGTTAAGGTTAGGTAGAAAAGGCCGAGATTTATTATAGGTCGTCAAGTTGAAACTATTGGCCTACCACTGCAGGCTCAATGAAACTCAAATGCACCGACACAGTCATGCCAAGGTCCGACTTAAAAACAGAACAGCAAGAAGGATGAAAGCCGAGAGAGGTCAGCGGATGAAGAAGTGCTAGTGAAGGGGTCGAGTTATAATATTTTGTCGATTTAAGACGTATAGGGAATTTAACGTTGACATTTTTAGACAAGTCGAAATTAATGTTTAAGTGTCGTTTTTATGCAGTGTTGCTGAACTTTGAATGAGCAAAAGAATTCAGAAAACTATGTAGCCGACATTGCTTCGTGTATCTACATAGTGAAGCCACAAGCCATCAAACTAAAGGATTCAAGCATCTCATATCTAGCGCTTAATAGAATAAAAGAACTGTAATAATTAGAACAGAGTCGACCTATAAAAAAACGTGACGAACAAGAAGAGACAGAGGATTCGAGTTGTGTGTGCAGACAAGACTCGCAAAAACTTTGCAGAAATTTCACAGCTATATTGTTCCTGCTTAGATCGGATCAGCTCTTTTGATCTGAGACGTAGTATAACTCACCCAATCCAAACGGCGCAAATGCTTCCGGTTGCTTCGCTTGCCCTTCATCATCCAGAAAGTTCTCCGGTCGAAATTCATCCGGATCTTTCCAGTACCGCTTCGAGGCATGCAACCCCCATCGGTTCGCGAAGACCCAAGTTCCGACCGGTATCCTATATCCAGCAACTTGCGTGGCAGTCGTTGTGCACCGGGGAACATTGAACAGAGCGACGTTGCCCAGTCGCTGGCACTCATGGATCGTCGCCTCAGTGAAGGGCAGCAACGGCCGGTCTTTCCTTGTCGGCCTGCGCGCTGACCCGACGACCCGGTCTAGTTCCTCGTGAACTTTCGCCTGGACCTGTTGATTGAGGGCCATGAAGAGGAAGGCCCATCTGAGAGTGACGGACAGGCTCTCCGTTCCTGCGATGAAAAGATCCTGGATGGATCGCTCCAACTGCGACTCTGAAGGTTAAACAATGATACAGAGTTGCAAGGTTTGATAGGATCACGTCCAGGAGGTTAAAGTGGACGGCTTACACATATAGCATCTAACCTAGTTCAAAGTGGATACGCTGATGACGCCATGCCCTCAAAATACAGAAGGCAAAAAATCAATGGTCTTTTGGAAGAATCTCGTTTTTCAAAGAAACAACTCGTCGGCTATGCAAGGCAGACAGGAAGGAAGCAAAGAAAGAAGGACGATAGAAAGGAAAGAATAAAGGAAGAAAATTAATGAAGGGGGAAGAATGAAATGGAAGAAAGAAGGTATGAAAGGAGATAATGTAGGAAGGGAGTGGTGAACGATACTTAAGGGACTCGGCAAAAGGACCTCCCATGCATGGACCTCAGGCTCACACTTGTTCGCCTACGAGCAATGCCACAGTCATATACACTTTGCGAACATCGGCATTCTTCCAACGGACGAGCTGATCTTTAATAACTGTTATAACCTGTTACGATTAGGCCTACGTATCCGGTCGTTTGCTTAGAGGAGCGAGTGAACGAATGAATAAACGAATGAGCAAATTAATCCTATATATATATATTATATAATACATATATTATATATATTATATAATCATATATATTATAATATATATATTATAATATATATTATATATATTATATAATATATATATATATATATTATGAAGATGTTGCTCCACGGATATCCGAGGCCACCGCCCGCTCCCTTCTGCACAGAATTGAGTGCACTTATGTAGTTCCATTCACACGAACTGCAACTATGCAGAATCGAGTCTTTTCCATGGTGGGTTCATGCAGGGTCTGGATTGGGCTTCCACATTAACTACGTCGGCTTCCTGGGGCTCTCACTGAAACTGTTTTTTAATTAAATTCAAAACTGTACTTTGCGTGTTAGAGTCGGGAGCGCTTCGGAGTAGCCCCCTAAAGAAGCGCTATAGAATTTCTGGAATGAATGAATGAATGAATGAATGAATGAAGACAATAAGAGATTGAAAACGATTTCTTTGTACCATCGAAAGTCGTTTCCTCGCCTCTCTCCTTCATCTCCTCCATCCGAGCCAAATATGCGTCAATGAAATCTCGCGGATTCTCGCGATCGAAACTCTCGCGGTGACTGGCCAGCTGCGCATGCGCGTACTCCTGACGCATGCGAACGTTTCGCATGAGCATCTTGTCTTTTGGGAGGACCTTGGGCAGGAACTCAAGGATCGGCAGGAAGTTGACGAGACTCACAAGACTCTGGTTGCGGGTGCTCTGAGATAGGGCGGAGAGATTCGCCAGGAAGACAGGGTCGCTGTAGTCAAACCTTGATCCGTAAATAATCGACGATATCATGTTGGAGACTGCCTGAAATTGAGCGTGAACACAACGAAGTTAAAAATTGCGGATCTTTGCAATAATAACATTGATTATCATTATTATAATTGAGTCGATTGCCATTGCAATGATTATCATTTAAATTTTGAGTGAAACAGCTAGCTTTCCTGAGTTTCCTCTGTCTCTGTGTCTGTCTCTGTCTCTGTGTCTGTCTCTGTGTCTGTCTCTGTCTCTCCGCATCTCTAAGTCTTTGTGTCTACGTATGTCTTTCAGTTATTCTTTCTTTCCTTCCTTCCTTCCATATCTATTTCTTCTCTCTGTCTTTGCCTTTGTCTCTCTGCATCTCTCTGTCTCTCTCTGTCTGCCTGTCTCTCTCTGCATTATTTAAATATCCGCTACGATAACAATGACACTAACAACAATCGATTTGATTGCGGGATCTATACCCAGCACAAGTAGCCTGAATGTACCGAGTGCAGGCCCTAAAGCTTCTTATAAACTGGACAACAGTGGACATCAATGGAAGGACATAATTATTATTATCACTGATATCATGAACAAAAGATTGTCGGGTGGAGGGATACCTTAGTGACCCATTCAGCTGGATCGAAAGGTTTCCCTTCGAAGCTGACGATGACTTCCTTGAGGTAGGCTGCTTCCTCGAGTACCTTCTCTTCGATGACAACCTTTCCCATTCCGAAATCTCTTAGGCAGCTGAGCGCGAATCGACGATGTTCTCTCCAGGTCTCACCCTCCGAAAAAACCAGTCCTGACCCGAATCGAAAACATAAATTGCATTTTTTATGAGTCGTTTCCAGTTGGCTTCGTTTTAATCTTTCCCATAATTATTGATATTGTAAGAGGGCATCTGGTGTGGAGTTACGCTCAACAAATGGAGTAGTCGGGAATCTGGACAACTTTCTTTCCATGAAACTGGAATGTCTCAACGGGAGGGTATACCTGTAAGGTTCCAATTTCATATTGCGATAACCGGTTTTCTAACTCCTGAGTCCTGACTCGGTAATAAGTCTTATATGTCAACATCGGCTCATTTTATGACAACGCCGTATAATTATGACAACGCGGCAATATCATCTGAATACGCAATGTACTTATAGCCTACAACACGCTTTCTCATTACAAGACAGGTGGGAAACTTTGATTGTGTTTATGACTATGACTATGCGCTTGGGGCTAATGTATCTACATCTATCTACCTTGCTCATGCAACTCCACCATTGGTTGCACTCTGCCAGTGCCAGTCTCAAGCCTGGATAAAGGAGGAGGGCCTCGCTAATGGTCTTTTTTTACCACACAGTGACGTTAAACTGCAAATACCACAACCGCTTGCTCATGCAAGATAGAAAATGTAGAGACTTGAGTGATATATGCACTTTACATTAATAATTATATATAATTGTGCGTGTGTGTAAGCTTTCGTGTGTGGTGTGTGGTGTGTGGTGTGTGGTGTGTGGTGTGGTGTGTGTGTGTGTGTGTGCGCGCGCTTGCGTGGGTGTGTGTGTGTGCGCGCGCGCGTTTGTGTAGGTGTGCCTGTGTAATAAATCACGAGGTGGTAGATATAATTAGTAATTACGCACTGACTTAGCGTGTACCTTTGCCCTTGGTGAGCTTCTTGAGGTAATTCCAAGGACGTCCAGCGAAGACGTCACTCTGACGTACGAAGCATTCCTTCATGGCGTCAGTTCCGTTAAGAATGATCACCAATCGCCTTCCCATGTACACGCAGACGACATCACCGTAGCGATCCCACCACCGCTGGACGGTCAGATGTGGTCGCTTTCCCATCAGTGGAAGCACCCCGAGGATTGGAAAGCCCCATGGGCCTGGAGGAAGACCCCAGTGAGTCGACAGAGCAATTCTCAGACATAGCAAAGTGCAGGCGACGCTTAGTAATCCGTAAAATGGATTGGAACGAAAGGCGTTGATAAACGATGATGACGACGACAACAACCAGTAATTTTCCTCATCATTTCCGGATGCCTGCGACATCTTGCGGCTAAAAATAGCGATTTATTTCGTCGTTGTAGCGAAATATATGCTTAGCAACTTAACTATCATCTTCATTCATTTAATCTAAGTAGGAGTTGATCCATACAATTTAAATGTGACGTATTAGATAATAGTAAAGAGTGGCTTTAATTTAAATGTGGCATATCAGACAATGATAAAGAGTGAATTTAAAAATAATAGATCTACGTAGACATTTAGGGTCAAACTAGTTGCAAATTAAATATTAAAGATTAAAAAATAAATAATTATATAATCTAGTCTTAATACTCTGTCACCGTGTCAAAATCTAGGGTTTTAAATCTAGTTCTAATAGGGAACTTTATGCTCAGAGGCCTTTGGGTGATCAATATTAGAATGAGCTAGGACCTAAAACAAATGTAGCTGAGATTCGTTTAAAGATTATATTATAATAAAACAATATCAAACAGTAAAATACAATCAATAATCCTATCTACTTATTTGTGGCGTATTATCTAAGATATATTATAACTTGTTTCTTAACTTCCACGTTGGACTTCTCCAGCGTAGATGTAGAAGTTCTTCAGTTCGTATGGATTGGAATGAAGGTTCGAAGAGGAAGGAAGGTCACCTTCTTCTTGTTTGCCGTCGTTTCCAATTCTCTTCTGTAGTTGCGTAGACGGAGAATGCTGTAGCTGGCACAGCACTCTGTAGTTTCGTCCGCCTCGTTGTTTCTCCACAAGCAACGGTAGCTTCTCGTCGCTTGCTCGTCTTGTAGTCGTTTCGCCCCTTTCTTCTGCCGTCGAACTCCAATCGCAATTGCAGTTCCGAATCGACCTTCTCCCGATGTCGAATCGCAGTTCACTCGCAAGTGTCACATCAAACTTCGCAAAGTTTCGTTCGACACGCCCTGGTATCTCTGTTCCCAAGGACTTATAGTCTCACCAGTGGGACAGGCCGACAGCGTGTCGCCTTCCACACCCAATTCACCGTCAGATCTTCTGAATTACCGACAAGGACGCCACATTTGTCAATGGCCGCCCTTGCTCAGAAATCTACGTCTTCTTCCTTCGCCATCTTTTCGCTGTCTGACTTTATCGTCTGCCGTTGTTGCCGTCTGCTCAAGTTTGACGCTGCTTTCCGCCCTCCGTTGTATTTCAATAATTGATGTAGTGCGTATTCAAGAATTGTTATAGCGCTATTATTATTATCTAACTTAATGCCACAAGTAATATTAATTATAATCTACAATACGCCACATATTGTCTAGCTTAATTCTTACCTATTTAATACTTATACAATGCATCATTTAATAGGTTTGTTTGATAAGAAGCATTCTACCGCTACAAATGCCCCTCCTTCAAAAGACTGTTTACAGGCTTTAACAAACTCACCTACTTAACAAACTAACCTAGTAAACTAATTCACTTACTATACACGACATGACAATTAATACACTTTACTCACTGGCTTACACTTCTTCATTTACTTTATCTCAACTTATACTACACAATCCCTCTACTTAAATAGTCGGACATAACATTTTCGGACCCTTTAATATATCTAATGTTAAAGGAATAGTTTTGGAGTGCCAAACTCCATCTCATCACCCTTGCATTTTTCATTCGACCCTCTTTCATATATTGCAATCCGCAATGGTCTGTCTCAATTGTAAATGTCTTTCCACAAAGATATCGGTCGAACCTGCTTATACCCCACATGATTGCTAAGCACTCTCTCTCTTCCACAGAATATCTTCTCTCTCGCTCTAACAGCTTCCTGCTCGCATACGCTATGGGATGATTCGTCCCCTCGTACTGCTGCATTATCACACATCCGATTCCACTCCCACTTGCATCAGTTTGTAGGATGAAATCCTTCTCTAAATTTGGAAGTCTCAGAATTGGTTCTTTCGCCAATTCGTTCTTCAACTTTGTAAAACTATCTTCCAGCTCTTCATTCCATTCTACCATTCCAGGTGCTATCTTCTTCGTTAAGTCACTTAACGGTGCCATGATTTCCGCACAGTGTGGTATGAATTTCCGATAATAGTTTATCGCTCCAAGAAAACTCCTGACTTGTTTCTTTGTCTTTGGACGTGGCATGTCTACTATTTTATCCACTGATTTCTCCTTTGGACTTATGTCATCCTTGTTCAACGTATGTCCCAAAAAGTCAATCTTTCCATATCCTATTGAACACTTCTTCGGCTTCAATGTCAAATTCGCTTGTCTCACTCTTTCGAAAAATATCTCCAATGTCTTCAAATGTTCTCTCCATCCTTTATTATGCGCTAGAATGTCGTCGACATAACTTTCAAGATTTTCTGTTCCTTGAAGAATCTTCCTGATTAAACGGTTGTAACTTGACGCACTATTGATCAATCCAAAAGGCATCACATTGAACTTGTATATCCCATTGGCACATACAAATGTAGTGTAGTCTTTCGATTCTGGACTCATAGGGATCTGCCAATAACCCTTGCAGAAATCGAACTTGCTGTAGATTCTACTACCACTCAACTTATTAAAAATATCCTCATTTGTCATCATAGGCTCAGGATCAAATATTGTAAGCTTGTTCAGCTGTTTGTAATTGCAACACAGCCTATTGCTTCCGTCTGATTTCTTGACAACCACCAGCGGTGCTGCATAAGCTGCCTCTGATCTTTCTATCACCTTATTGTCCAACATCGTCTGGATCTCCTTATCTATTTCTTTTTGCAAATGGTATGGTGTTGGATACGCTCTTTGTCTTACTGGTTCTTCACTCGTCAAATGTATTTCATGCTTTACTAAGTCTGTTCTCCCAGGCTTGTCTGTGAATATGTCTTCATATTTCTTCAGTAGGCCTAGTTTCCTCATTTCTCCTTTTTGTTCTTCAACCAAATCAGGATTTATATCCACATCTTCATAGGTCTCTGTTTGTTCACTTACATATAAATCCAATATTTCTTCTTCTTCATCTTCTCCCACTTTTCCGTCATATACTACTGCTGAAATGTACGCTACGGTCTCGGCATCTTCTCTTTCGTGGTATTTCTTCAATATATTAATGTGATATGTCTTTATCTTTCCTTTCTCGATTTCAACTCTGTAATCATAGTCTCCAATCTTCTCTCTCACAACATATGGCCCTTGCCACTTTACTAACATCTTGTTCTTACAACTAGGCAATAGTAACAACACCTTATCACCTATTTCCAACTTCCTGTATCTCGCTTTCCTGTCATAATACTTCTTGTTTTTAGCGTTCGCTTTGTGTATCGCCTTCTGCGCCATATCACAAGTCTCCTCAATCCTTTCTCTCAAATACTGCATATACGTATACACGTCCTTCACTTCTTCTTCCACTGTCTCATTGGTCCATAACTCCTTCAGGATCTGCACTGGTCCTCTACACGATCTACCAAATATTAGTTCGAATGGTGTGAAACCGTGACTCTCATGTACTGTGTCTCTCAACGCAAACAGTAATGGAGCTATATAACGATCCCATTCTTTCGCTTGTTCACCAATCAACTTCCTCAACGTCGCTTTGATGGTTCCATTAAGCCGTTCTACACATCCATTGCCCATTGCATGATATGGACTCGTCATGGTGTGTTTTATCAATAGCATCTTATTTACTTCAGCCATGAGTTCAGAAGTGAACTGGCTTCCACGATCAGTATGGATCTTCTGAGGCACTCCCATACGACAATAAAATCCGAACAAAGCTTCTGCAACTTCCTCAGTACTAATTCCTTTCAATGGAATAGCTTCCGGATACCTTGTACTCAAATCTATGATGGTCAATATGTATCGATAACCCCTTGCAGACATAGGGTTAACTTCTCCGATTATGTCTATGCATATGTGTTTGAATGGTACATCTAATACAGGTAGATGACCCATAGGCGCCTTGTGGTTCACCTTCTTGTCAACTGATTTTTGACAAATATCACAACTCAACACATATCTCCGTATATCTTGTCCTATTCCAGGCCAATAGAATTCATTTAGAATCTTATCATGTGTTTTCCTCATTCCTAAATGAGCCGATAACAATGAATTGTGTGCCACTGCTAACACTTTATCCCTCAATGGTTTAGGTACCATTAGTTGCAATTTCACCTCATCCTTCTGTACTTCTTTGTATCTTTTATACAACAATCCCTTCTTTTTCACATATGGTTTATCTTCTATGTTGTCTTCGTTACCATCCCATTCAATTGCTCTTTCCATTTGTTTCGACATAGTTTCATCTTGACTCTGCAACTCCTGTATCTCTTTTACTGACACATTCAAGTTCGGCATCTCCGCAACTTTCAATGGTTTGTATTTTGCTACCTTTTTAGCTTCTGCTCTAGTCTCCACAACTGCTACTGTCATTAATTTTTCATCTTGATTCCTCATCACATCGTCAGAAAATCTTACTGTTTTCTTTGCACCAATAGGTCTTTCTTCATGTTCTGTTTTTCTAATCAATATTCCTTTGTTTTCCACTTCAGTACATTTCTCAATTATTTCTTTTGGCTCATGATTTGTCACACTCTCAGTTCTTTCATCCTTAACCATGTACTTCAATCCTTTGATTTTCCCAATTATTACTGGCTTTATTGGCTGTTCCATCACCATCGCTTGTACTTCACCATTAAAATGTTCACTCTCTATGTACACCTTAGCCAATGGAAAACATCTTAAACTCCCATCAACTAAAACACAATGTGTTTCTTCTCCAGTCAACGCTTCTTCATTTATCAAAGAACGTTTTACAATACAACAACTTGCGCCTGTGTCGTATAAGCATCCCACTGTGTTTCCATTAACTGTCACCTGGTATTCACTCTTATCTTCAAGGCTAATACATCCATCATTGTCTTTTATCACCATTGCACTAGCTGCCATGTACATTGGTGGTATTTTATTATGTTCACCCTGTTTCATCTGTTGTTCTCCTCTTGTAACTTCAACCACTCTCTGTATTTCACTTTCTGGCTTAACCAAGTGTGCTCGACTTTCGAATATTTGTACTGCTGCTGCAGTGTGTTTAACCCATTTTAGCCCGAATTTTTTTTCGAATTTTTTTTCTTTTACACTATTGCTTTAGTGACAAAATGAAGAGGAAAAATATTCTGTGAAATTTAATTATATTTTTTCCATAGAAATTTGCACAAAATATGTTTGTTCCAGAAGTGGAACTGTGGGAATTGAACATTGTTGTAAGATAATTTCTTACATACATCCATACATGCATGCATGCATGCATGCATGCATGCATGCATACATACATACATACATACATACATACATACATACATACATACATACATACATACATACATACATACATACATACATACATACATACATACATACATACATACAAACATACATACATACATACATACACACATACATACATACATACATACACACATACATCAAACAAACATACATACACACATACATACATACATACATATACATACATACATACATGCATACATACATACATACATACATACATACATACATACATGCATACATACATACATACATACATACACACATACATACATAAAAACAAACATACATGCATACATACATACATACATACATACATACATACATACATACATACATACATAAATATATACATACATACATCCATACATGCATGCATGCATACATACATACATACATACATACATACATACAAACACACATACATAAAAACAAACATACATACATGCACACATACATACATACATACATACATACATACATACATACATACATACATACATGCATACATACGTATGTGGCGGACATGCCACAAATGGCGATTTACGTAATTGATAACTTGCAGTTAGTATGTACATTATTGAGCGTTTTCATTGCATAGAGTACAGAAAGCAAAAATACAAATTTTAATTAACCATGCTGCTGCTGTTTCCCACAGTTCCACATATGGAACAAAAGTTCAAATTACTAAATTCCTTAGGATAATTGTTTTTACACAATTTCGATGTATTACACAAATTTCTATACAGTATTTCCCGTTGAAATTAGTTATGAAATTAAAATTTGAAATAAGTAATGACATTGTAATAATTACCTTCTTCTGGACATTTCCAACGGTAACAGTAAATAATTAATGTAAAAAGTAAAAAAAATTGTAATTGATTAATTACAAAGAATTTCAATGAAGTTTCACCAAAAATTGATGTATTGTTTATTGCTAAGCACTTCCTGTCCATTACTTCGGGTGGTAAGTTCAAAGTACGTAACCCGTGACATTTTATCCCCCTTGTTCCAGAAGTGGAACTGTGGGCTAAAATGGGTTAAATGTACCCCTGTTTTTCTTTGGGCATTGATATGCCTTATGGTTCTGTTCTCCACAGAAAAAACAAGTAATCTTATGTCCAGTTGCAATTTCTCTTTCCCTGCTGAATCCTCGGTTTTGATGTGTACCCTGATTTATCTTCACATCACTTCTACTCCTGTTCAGATTGTACCCAGACTGTTCTTTGGGTCTGTGTTCATACGGTCTACCGTTCAACCTGTCACTATGAAATTTCACATCTGGTTTTACAGACTGCTCGCTGTACTTGTAACCGTGTGCTTCAATGTGTGATTCCGCACAAACTAACATGTCCTTCAAACTCATTTTACCCTTC
This sequence comes from Lumbricus terrestris, assembly GCA_949752735.1. Taxonomy (NCBI): domain Eukaryota; kingdom Metazoa; phylum Annelida; class Clitellata; order Crassiclitellata; family Lumbricidae; genus Lumbricus; species Lumbricus terrestris. The sequence goes on from OX457039.1 coordinate 63,321,565, forward strand.
TCTTTTATAAACATACGAAGTTCAGTACTGCACGTCAGGTAAAACTGATCTTTCAACAATAGATCTTCCACTCCTTCGTAAGTTCTTTCAAATCCCGCTTGTGCTAACCACTGCTGCATATACCTCCTCAATCTATGTACAAAACTAGAAGGTGTCTCTCCAGATTCCATTTTACTGGTTTTGAACTTGTTTCGATAACCACCTTCAGTAAGTTGAAATCTCTTCAACAGCTGAGTCTTCAAACACTCATAATCTTGCACTTCATCTGCAGACAACCTTTGGTATACTTCCAGTGCTCTGCCTTCCAAATGTCTCGCTAACGTTAACGACCAAACTTCTTTTCTGATTTCATACGCAACACATGTTCTCTCGAATCTCAACAAGTAGGCATCCAAACAATCCTTGGACTCGTTGAATATAGGAAATTTGATATTCCTGATTCCTTTATTGTTTTCTCGGTGATCTCCCTGTTGTTGACCATCACCGATCCTCATGTAGTCACTCTCGTGCTCTCGGTTTTGTTCCCCTCTTGAATCAATTTCACGCATTCTCACTTGTGCTTCAAGTCTCTTTATTTCTAACTGGTGTTCGCGCTGTTCTCTGGCTTCTGTTGCCAAGCGATTTTCTCTCGCTTCTGTCTCAGCTGCTTCACGGTTCAATCTGGCTTCTGCTTCAGCACTCCTGATTGCTTCTATTTCAAGTCTCTTGACTTCTGCTGCTGCTTCAGCTTTTCTCGTTTCTGCTGCCGCTTCAGCTAATTTCATCTCTTTGGCGATCTCCCTCTCAGTCGCTCTATCTTGTCTTCATTCTGCCTGTCTTTCTTTGACAAAGGCACGTGTCTCGTCCCCTTCCATGTTCATCCGTTTGGCAATTTCTAACCAAGCTTCAAAATCACTGACAGACATACTTACTGTCTTACTTGCTGACTAGCAACTTATGACAAAAATTTTGGCAACTATGTGCGCTATTTAAATTTCTAACAAATAGAAATTGTTCAATTCTGCAAAGTGTCAATTCAGTTCCACAACAACAACTAATAGTTCATACACCTACTGCAGTATCTTCAATCTACAATCTCAGATTTAGACTCTAACAATCTCCTAGCTATAATTGTTCAAAGCTTTTCTAATACTGTTCAAAAGACAGTTATCTTTACTCACTTAAATCTTTCTAACTTAAATCTTTACTGACTTAAATCTTTACTGACTTTTATCTTTACTGACTTAAATCTTTACTGACTTAAATCTTTACTGACTTAAATCCCGGGCATGGGCACCCACTCTTGTCACCGCCATCAAAATCTAGGGTTTTAAATCTAGTTCTAATAGGGAACTTTATGCTCAGAGGCCTTTGGGTGATCAATATTAGAATGAGCTAGGACCTAAAACAAATGTAGCTGAGATTCGTTTAAAGATTATATTATAATAAAACAATATCAAACAGTAAAATACAATCAATAATCCTATCTACTTATTTGTGGCGTATTATCTAAGATATATTATAACTTGTTTCTTAACTTCCACGTTGGACTTCTCCAGCGTAGATGTAGAAGTTCTTCAGTTCGTATGGATTGGAATGAAGGTTCGAAGAGGAAGGAAGGTCACCTTCTTCTTGTTTGCCGTCGTTTCCAATTCTCTTCTGTAGTTGCGTAGACGGAGAATGCTGTAGCTGGCACAGCACTCTGTAGTTTCGTCCGCCTCGTTGTTTCTCCACAAGCAACGGTAGCTTCTCGTCGCTTGCTCGTCTTGTAGTCGTTTCGCCCCTTTCTTCTGCCGTCGAACTCCAATCGCAATTGCAGTTCCGAATCGACCTTCTCCCGATGTCGAATCGCAGTTCACTCGCAAGTGTCACATCAAACTTCGCAAAGTTTCGTTCGACACGCCCTGGTATCTCTGTTCCCAAGGACTTATAGTCTCACCAGTGGGACAGGCCGACAGCGTGTCGCCTTCCACACCCAATTCACCGTCAGATCTTCTGAATTACCGACAAGGACGCCACATTTGTCAATGGCCGCCCTTGCTCAGAAATCTACGTCTTCTTCCTTCGCCATCTTTTCGCTGTCTGACTTTATCGTCTGCCGTTGTTGCCGTCTGCTCAAGTTTGACGCTGCTTTCCGCCCTCCGTTGTATTTCAATAATTGATGTAGTGCGTATTCAAGAATTGTTATAGCGCTATTATTATTATCTAACTTAATGCCACAAGTAATATTAATTATAATCTACAATACGCCACATATTGTCTAGCTTAATTCTTACCTATTTAATACTTATACAATGCATCATTTAATAGGTTTGTTTGATAAGAAGCATTCTACCGCTACATACTCCACAATAAGTAGGCCTAATTAGGTTGTATCTGCACGATTGTAGATGTTTACTTTATCTTTCATCATGCTGTGTGTACACAAAATCAGAAGCTATGTGCGTTATAAGCTCACAGAATCTTAAGCCATGTGCGTTTTACAGAATCTTAAGCCATGTGCGTTTACAGAATCTTAAGCCATGTGCGTTTACAGAATCTTAAGCCTTGTGCGTTTTACAGAATCTTAAGCCATGTGCGTTTTATAGAATCTTAAGCCTTGTGCGCTTTACAGAATCTTAAGCCTTGTGCGTTTTACAGAATCTTAAACCATGTGCATTTTTGCAGAATCCTAAGCCATGTGAGTTTTACAGAATCTTAAGCCATGTGCGTTTTACAGAATCTTAAGCCTTGTGCGTTTTACTGAATCTTAAACCATGTGCGTTTTACAGAATCTTAAACCATGTGCATTTTACAGAATACTAAGCCATTTGCGTTTTACAGAATCTTAAGCCATGTGCGTTTTACAGAATCTTAAGCCATGTGCGTTTTACAGAATCTTAAGCCATGTGCGTTTTACAGAATCTTAAGCCATGTGAGTTTTACAGAATCTTAGGCCATGTGAGTTACAGACTCTTAAGCCATGTGCGTTTTACAGAATCTTAAGCCATGTGAGTTATACAGAATCTTAAGCCATGTGAGTTTTACAGAATCTTAGGCCATGTGAGTTACAGACTCTTAAGCCATGTGCGTTTTACAGAATCTTAAGCCAGTGCGTTTTACAGAATCTGATAATTAAAAATGCATTCAATTACCCATTCGATGAAACTCACCTCTTCGTGTCTCGATTTCGGTTCTTCTTTACGAGTCCTCTGCTTGTTTTCTCCGTAGTAAGATATACATGTAGGAAGGAGGTCGTCTTGCAGAGCAGAGAGACGCAATTGAGTGACAATTCGTGACCTTAAGGTCAACGCTGCCACGATCGCAGCCTCCGCCCCCTCCAATCGGGACAAACAATTCTGCCTTTGAGCATCGTCGTTAGTGAGTCAACGTGAGATAGTAAGAAGTCGGTGAGAAACAGAAAACTATCGCCCGCGGCTCCAACGAATTTCGACTACGGACTGAACTATTTCACTCCGGGTGGGACAGTGTAAACCAATACATTATAATGTAGGTCGTATACGCTATGCATGCGCCTCTGCTGTAGGTGTGTGCGCTGGCGGGCATGCCGTATGACTCTTAAGATCAGTGTTTTGCGGTGGCAGACAATGTAATGTGGCCGTACGGCGTCCATCAACTTAACTGGTGTGATTTATTATAGATGAAGTTTAGCTTTGGAATGAAGTCAGACGGTGACCTGTCATGGTCTTTTTGTGATGTTTCTCGTTCATTTTTTGTCTAGTCGAAGGGTTCATTAATTGTACTCCAGTACAAACTTCAATGATAGTTCGATTCGCACGACTTCTTATGTTTACTAGACATGATTTACAAGAATTTCTGCAACTACGACCAAACTTTAGGTTTAATATTCTCTGAACTGGGTGGTGATGAATGTATGTATGTATGTATGTATGTATGTATGTATGTATGTATGTATGTATGTATGTATGTATGTATGTATGTATGTATGTATGTATGTATGTATGTATGTATGTATGTATGTATGTATGTATGTATGTATGTATGTATGTATGTATGTATGTATGTATGTATGTATGTATGTATGTATGTATGTATGTATGTACGTATGCATGTATGTATGTATGTATGTATGTATGTATGTATGTATGTATGTATGTAACTATGTATGTATGTATGTATGTATGTATGTATGTATGTGTGTATGTATGTATGTATGTATGTATGTATGTATGTATGTATGTATGTATGTATGTAACTAAGTATGTATGTATGTATGTATGTATGTATGTATGTATGTATGTATGTATGTATGTATGTATGTATGTATGTATGTATGTATGTATTTATATATGTATGTATGTATGTATGTATGTATGTATGTATGTATGTATGTATGTACATGTATGTATGTATATATGTATGTATGTAATATGTGTGTATGTATGCATGCAGGCCCACATGCAAGCCGATAGTTTTGTGTAAGTCTTTTTTACAGTACCGTTTTTATATGCAAAAATCTGACATTCAAATTCGGAAGTCTTTTCTGGAGCTGTTCCTTGGGTGTTATAGTATTATAAGTTCTTTAGTCTGTTGTACAAAGTTCAAAGTATCAAGTAAACAACCTCCATCCAAGTTCAGATTCTCACCCAAAACCGTGCAGTTTCGCCAACTTGTATCACGATAATAGGCTACACGTGCCTCATCGCACGGCCTATCTATAATATGATGTCCTTTTATTCGGGCACATACGTCGCAGAGGTTTGAAGAGCATTCTGTTGAGCTACATTTCTCGTACTATATACGAAAGCATCTGGAAGAAAGACTCTAAGAATTGCAATCCATTATTTAACACTGAGCTATATTTGGTTGAATGGGGGTGTGGTCCTGGCTGTCCTCTGTTCAGCTAAAAGTTCTGACGTGAACAGATCGAAACTACATGTGGCCTTCCCGCAAAATTTTAGCTCTTCGCTCCCTCTCCAGCCCCCATCCCGCCATTGCAGAGTGGTCCTGATGGTCTAGTGTAACCGGCGCTGATGTTGCCCGGGGTATGTTTGAGTTTTCGCCCTATCCATCCAGCCAACCCCGTCCCTGCGGGGCTGGGTAGTGTGGGCGTTTTGGTCGTGGTGGCACTCTGTTTAGCTGCAGTGTTTCAGGCGAGTAGCTGAAAAACTGTGGCGATGAAGGGTTGAATTTGAGGAAGATTCCAATCATGTAGCCTAAAGGTTTAAGGTTTTTAGGCTATATATAATGACTGCTATTTGCATGAACATCAACATGAGGGGCAAAACACAAAGGTCATGGTTGGGGTTTACATAAGCATGGCTTTTATCGTGAAGTTCTACACAAAATGTGCAGTTCTACACAAAATGTGCAGTTCTACACAAAATGTGAAGTTCTACACAAACTGTGCAGTTCTACACAAAATGTGCAGTTCTACACAAAATGTGCAGTTCTACACAAAATGTGCAGTTCTACACAAAATGTGCAGTTCTACACAAAATGTGCAGTTCTACACAAAATGTGCAGTTCTACACAAAATGTGCAGTTCTACACAAACTGTGCAGTTCTACACAAACTGTGCAGTTCTACACAAAATGTGCAGTTCTACACAAAATGTGTAGTTCTGAATGTATAGATGCACTTCTGTGCAGTTAAAAATAGTTGTGAAAAGGCCATTGTCATCCGGTTGCGTGTAATTTACCATGGAGGATGGGAAGGGAAGGAAGAGATTGTGCAATTCTAAAAATTAATTTCCTTTAATAAAACTCTGCCATCATAACTACTCTAAACGACCCTATACCTAGTCGTCAGTGTTTGCAGACTGGTCGAGCCCTTCCCATAATAAGTTTTCATGAAAGGTAAGACATTCATTGATTCTATTCAAAAGAAAGTCCTACTAACCATGCATTCGATTCCTTATTCTTTTCCTCAATTCATGCTCTTATAACGGTCGCGTTTTCTTCCTGCGCCTGCATAACTTGGATCAGATATCCTCTTTGATAATTTTTAAGAGCAGATTACGTCATGGCTTTGTAATTTTGTCTTTTATTTTAGAAAATCGATCAAGATGTTCTATGTCTATGGCACGCCCGATCGTAATCGTAATCGCAATCGTAATCGTAATCGTAATAGTAATCGCAAGCCCAAACTTCTGTTCTGTAAGCGCCAGGACCACCCCACTTCTTAATTCAGAAGGCGGGTAAAAATCGCATCATGAGTAATGGTTACCAAGGCAACGTATTGTGTTTAGAGCTGCGCTATGATTGGATCCAGGCCGGTTACCATGGCAGCGTATTGTGTTCAACGGTGCGCTATGATTGGCTGCAAGCGGTTCGTTTCGGCCTGAAAGTCATAAAAATGGAGCGATCCCGTAGGGCACTCAGTCCCTCGTACGCTGGAAGAAGATCGGAAGAACAACAAGAGGATGCAAGACTACGAAGATCTCGAACTGGTAAGTTTGACTTATATAACTTATGCTGGCCGAAGGGAAGCGGTCCTCGGACCGCCTCTCTTCGGCTAGTGTAAGAGTCAAACTTACAAGAGAACCGGGCCATTTTAGGCCTTAGATAGGAGTAATGATAGGCCTAGTTGATTTTTAAGTGTAAGGTTAATTAGATTGAATAGGACTATTTGGTATTTATCTATATTTAGATTTCTCTATATTTAGATTTAGATCTATCTATATTTAGATTCATCTAGTTAGAATTATTATATCTAGTCAAGTGTACGGACCGATGTCTAAGCAGTAAAGCTTAGACATTGGCCTGTCTTAATATAGCTTAGATTCAGGCGATTGTTGCCCTATAAGGCGTTCTCTTAGGGCAGGGTGTTGTTGTTCTTGATTGCGCAGGAAGAAGACCTGGGAGAGGACGTCGAAGCGAGACGGAGGGCGAGGTCTCGCAGCGCTCGGCGGGGAGTGTCGGCAGCAGCAGCGGCCAAGGACGACGATGACGAGGGAGCGACTCCTTCGCGACGGAGACGGAGACGCCGCGGACGGGGAAGAAGCCGTCGCCGTCGCAGCCGTCGCCGACGAAGCCACGGACGCCGCCGACGACGTCGCCGACGCCACTAGACGACGAAGCTGCTACGATCGGGAGGGCGTCTGCCTCCTCCTTCTACGCTGAAGACGGGAAAGACCCGAGCGACCGCAACAGATGAACTTTCGTCTGCGAAATAATTTAAAATACTAGACCGATGAAGTCTATGAATGTTCGCTCAATAAAAGTTGAAAAGAAATAACTTGTCTTATTCTTCTATGGTTAGGCCTAGGCCAGTTGCATAGGGTTTAGTCATTGTAGGCCTATAGGCTCCCCTGGCGGTTATAGGCTGTCAGAAAGAGTGGAAGCTTCATTTGCCTGAGTTGTAGGCTAGTTTCCCAAATAAAAAAGGCCTTCCAGAACCTTAGTCTTAAGTGTTCACGAATAGGAGCAGAAGCAGAAGAGCATCAGTCCCTTGAGGGAATTGGCCATAGGTGTGAAGTGCTCGCGACTTCATTTTCCCAGCCTCGGCATATGACGGCGTGTGATGTCCTGCCCTCTCTCCCTCACCCTCTCATCTTCCCACCGAGACAGTGTGCGGTCAGGTACTCATTACATCTGAGCATAGGGTACCAGTAGGGACTGTAGGGTGCAAGTGGCAGGGCTTTTAAAATAAATTGTTAGAACTGTACAGCCAGCAATTTTTATCTATTGTGTTTGTTGGCGAAAATTTCACACGACCTTTTTTTAGTCGTTTGTGAAAATAAGGGGGAGCGTGAGTTTTTAATGGTCGATAAATACAGGAAAAGCGCAGCGATTCCAACAATTAGCACAACTTTTCTAAATGCAGTCTACAACGAAAACTTTCACAAATGTGCAACTGAAAAGAATTCAACGTTTTCACGATATAGGAAAAACTTTCATCTAAAATGTTAACCACACATGACTAAAAATCGATGCTTCTTGCTCGCTGCTTGTAATCGCAGACCTCTAGAGGTGTGCATCAGAGCGATGTTGTGTCCGAACCGAACTGATGTCTTTCTCACTTCTATGAGGTTCCACATTTTCCTTAGAAGATAAAAGCAGTCGACTGGAATCCATTAAAAGCAGACATTCGACAATCGGTTGCCTGCAGCTGAACACCTATTTGCAATTACGAATCCGATTTTTACAGAACAGACAAAATCCGACTTGTTCGAAACAGGTCTTTCCACTTCAAGTTCGAAAAACCTGCATCCGATCTCAGGCATTCAATTCGTTTCAAAATTGTCTGGAAACACGTAGTTAGTGACAAATGTTATGGCACCAAAATCCTTAAATCGGCTCTTGACCTCACACTTGCTAGTCATCCGACGCGATGTACGTTCAGCCTACAGAGCACACGACTCTTAAGCTCTGTTTTTATTCATTTTTCGGCTTAGCAAACGTGGCTGACGCCGGTCAATTCGCTAAGAGACGCGAGACTCAACCAGCCGTCATGTCTTAGGGTTCTTAGGTTTTCTACTCGACAGTTGACTCTTGCTGCGTTTCTTAGAATCTGTTGTTGGTCCTCCTTTTCTTCGGTTCTTCTGAGCTCTGGCTTCCCATTTCTTCAAAACAAACAAGCAAGAGATCATTAGACAATGCAAATTACAATAGTCAAATAGAAACTCGTATACGTGCAGCTCGTGTTTTGAATTTAAAGGACAATTTGACGGTGTGGTATCCAGTGCGTAAAAACAGTGGCGGCGCCAGGATTTCAGTTTCGGGGGGCTGAAGCCTCGCGGCGAAAATTTCACATTTTCATCCGTCAAAATTTCTGACGACCTTTTTTCTTAGTCATCGACCGAAAATTGTGGATTTTTCAATGTAAAAAAATTGGATGGCCCTTTTTTAGGGGGGCTGAGCCTCTTGTAGGGGGGCTTAGCCCCCAGCCCCCTAGCGCCGCCACTGCGTAAAAATAAGTGCCTGCAGCTGGCCATGGACGCCCCTAACCTTTCCAAAAGAAGCGCCTGAACGCTCTTGCCTTTTCAGACTGTGCTGGCCGATAAGTGGCAGGACGGCGTTCGCATTTTAAAATAAGTGCATGGACGCCGTCCATGACCGTCCAGCCACACTTTAAGCCCTGGTTGTATCATTGAATTTCCTTAGGCAGTTGCGAATGACACGAGTGACAACAGATACACAAGTAACAACACTGTTGACCTGTTTGATTTGAGAATGGCCATAATGATTTATGTAGGCTACACACGACTTGACACGACCATCATTGCACTTCATAATTAAAATAGAATATAATTTAGCTTATTTGATTTATTGTCTGACTTATTGGCTCAGCTATTTACCGATTACTGGTTTCAATGGAGGTTGGTTGTTTTGTTAATTCACGGATTCGTTTGTTGGTTTTACAATGTTGGTGCACGTATGATGAAACACCGAGTGAAAGGGTTAGCCACCCACCCTCATAGGCTGTAATTAATTATAGGCCGAGGCTAAGAAAGTAATGTCGCCCCACTTCATACATATGGCTGTCTCTCCGACCAACTTAAGGGACTGGTCTTCTCGCTCTGTCTTTTTCTTATTTCATGGCAAATCATTGCAAAAGTTGACTGCAGTAGATATAATGTCCCGACTTTGCACGCGTATAACTTCGCCAATTTTTAACATTTATTTATATTTAATGCATCAAATTAAAGGTATTTCACTCTAGTACTAACTCTAAACAAGTGGGACTGGTGCTGATTTAGGTTTTAATTATATGCTCTTAACAGTTATACGCGTGCAAAGTCGGGACATTTATGCTGGACCACCCTGTATGTATAACTGGAAACAGAAGGATATATCATTTGCAATTGAGCATAGCTGTATTCATAATCACTCAATCAATCAATCAATCAATCAGTCTGTTAATCGTTCAGTCAATAAATAAATAAATAAATAAATCAATCAATTAATCGAAAGGGTATAATTATATGCCGCCAAATTACCTTGATGTACTTCGGCCAATTCTTCTTCCACGGTTCAACGACTGTGAGTCGACTAAACGTCAGCATCCGTTTCTGTCCGTCCTCCATTCCCATCACCAGATACTCTTTCCCTTTGGTGAATCGATAGCAGATGCACTGGTCCTCCGCCCAAAGTCCGATTCGTCGGTTCAAAGAAATCGCCGTCTTTGGCTTCTTGATGACTCGATTCACTTTGACGCTGACTACAAAAAGGTTGCCCGCGATTCTTTCGGTTCTCAGAAAGGTGGCTCGTATTACTATAGTAAGCAAGGAACACCTTTTCAATAAAATGGACACCTTTACATAAAATAACATAACATATTTTATTTGGTAACCAACATAATGTACAGGAATATTATATTGCTATCCCACTAGGCCAGGGCGTAAGCGAAACTACGTTTCAAATAGCTTGCTTTAAATCGGATGCTTGAAAGCATAGATCTATTCTTGTTTAGTAGATTTAATAACTTAGGCTACTTACGATATCTCTATAGATTATCATTACATTGTAAATCGCTTGAACTTCGTTCAGGACCGTTGTACGCGCCTAATTGTGCGTGTTAAAGTATGTGTTTTGTTACATGGGTCTAAGGATACTAATAATTAGGCCTAAATGAATGAATGGATGGATGAATGGGTGGTTGGATGAATAGATGAGTGGATGGATGGATGGATGGTTGGATGAGTGGATGGATGAATGGATGGATGGCTAGATGAGTAGATGGATAGATGAATGAATTGCTGCATGGATGGATGTATGGGCGGATGAGCGAATGGATGGATGGATGGATGAATGGAAGGATAGATGGATGGATGGATGGATGGATGGATGGATGGATGGATGGATGGATGGATGGATGGATGGATCGATGGATGGATGGATGGATGGATGGAAGGAAAGATGGATGGATGGATGGATGAATAGATGAATGGATGGCTGCATGGATGGATGGATGGGTGGATGGGCGGATGAGCGGATGGATGGATGGATGGAACGATGAATGGATGGATGGATGAATGGATGGATGGATTGATGGATGGATGGATTGATGGATGGATGAATTGATGGATGGATGGATGGATGGATGAATGGATGGATGGATGGATGGATGGATGGATGGATGGATGGATGGATGGATGGATGGATGGATGGATGGATGGATGGATGGATGGAAAGGTAGGTTGGTCTGTTCGTCTGTCGGTGGATAGAAAGATGAATAGGTGGATGATTAAGCAGACAGACATGCATACAGACATAGGCTACAGACATGCAGACATACAGAAATACAGACGTACAGATAGACGTATCTAGAAACATGTTCTAGGCTTGTTTTGTATAGAGGCTGCTGTAGAATAATAGACCTCATTATATCAGTCAGATTGAGTGTTACCGTAATCGAAGTTTCGTTTCATGTATGCTCTTCGTGGCGAATTACGATTGGCAGAATCTGATCGACAATCGCAGGAGGCTATTGTGAAAGAAACCAATCAATCAATCAATCAATCAAATCAATTAATCAATCAATCAGAGATCGAACATTAATCGGTAAGAATTTACATAGCGCCTCATCAAGATCGCTACTCAGAGGCGCTCCCGGCCCAGGTCATCATTTGTCGGTCGAACATCTAACCATTGTCGTTAAGCCAACAACAAAATGAGCAAGGGATATGCATGGGCTGTATAGGCCCCTATAATAGACTAGAAATTTGAATAGCCTACGTTGACCTGAAATTTGCATAGACCTATAGGTAATGTAAACTAACGATTCCCATAATTTATATCGTAGTTTAACCATTTGCATAGACTATTATTCCAGCTTTGCTCCATAGGATTCAGCGACCAGAGACTAATGTCTTGAGCATCACTATAAAGACGCAATATAAGTACCCTGATTCGTTGGTTAGATGGCATGTGTTGCATCTATAGGTCGCATATTACGAGAGCACAATGCGTGAGTTTTAATTAATGACATGAGTTGCATACGTCTTAAAGAATTATGGAAGAAGATCCATAGCCTTGAGTAAGTGGTCGAAGACTCTTGATATAACGCCTTTTTTTGCCGGCCGATTATTTATTCATCTCAATGCAGAGGTTTTTACATAGCGTCCTTCACGATCATCTGCTCAGGGCAACCTGTTGCAATTACCTGTTGTAATCTACCTATTGTAATTTACCTGTTATAATTAATCTATTGCAATTGATTTGTCACAATTCAGCTGTTGTAATTTACCTATTGCAATTTACTTATTGTAATTTACCTGTTGTAATTTACCTTATGCGATTTACCTATTGTAATTTACCTTTTGTGATTTACCTACTGCAGTTACCTGTTGTAATCTACCTAGTGTAATTTACCCATTGAAATTTAGCTATAATAGGCCTAATTTGCCGATTGCAAGTTACCTATAGTAATTTACCTTTCTGGTTAAACTGTTGTTATTTGCCTATTGCAATTGACCTATTGTAATTTACCTTTTGTGGTTTACCTATTGCAATTTACCTTTTGTGATTGACATGTTGTTATTTGCCTATTGCAATTTACCAATTGTAATTTAATTACCTTTTGTGGTTTTATCTATTGCAATTTATCTTTTGCGATTGACCTATTGCAATTTACCTTTTGTGATTTACCCTATGTGATTTACCTTTCGTGGTTTGCCTGTTGTAATTTACCTTTTGTGATTGCCCTATTGTAATTTACCTGTTGTTTTGTGCTTCGGTCCTGGTCGATCAACAAAACTGGTGGACAAGTTCGTACCTGTAAAGTAACATAGAGTAATAATTCATTTCATGTTGCGACATTACGATACAGTCATGTAGAACAAAGCTGCGATCCTGCAAAAACGACAATAATTATTGCCGCTGGATCCGGTTACTGCCTTAATAAATAAATGGCTACTCGACTTTGAGTTTTGATCTGAATCCGTCATAATTACGTCGAAGTGAACGGGTTGGACTTGGAGTCTCCTTTGAGATTGTTACCATTTCGGGGCGTTAATTTAGTCCCTCAATCACGATTGCTAGTCGCCATCGTTGGTGGTGGTGGTGGTGGTGGTCGTGGTGGTCGTGGACTCGTGGGTGATGATGATGATGATTGATGTTAGTGCAAATGGTGATGATGGTTGGCAGAAGTAGCAGCACTGGTGGAGTAACGATGGCAATAAGATATGTTCTATAGCAGCACGTTCAGCGGCTTATATACATGTAATATTAAATGGGAGCCAGTGTGAGTTCTATGTGAACCCCGCATGGCAATTAATGTATTATGATGAACCTGGTGGTCGTACGTTGGATTCACAATGGATGGTAAGCTGGCGCAATAAAGTTACTGGTATGCTGGCAGGGTAAGGCTATACTGGTATGCTGCAGGGTAAGGCTATACTGGTATGCTGCAGGGTAAGGGTACTGGCTGGCAAAGTAAGGACACCCAAATTAATTTACCGCTCAGTCATAAGAATACACAAAGCACGAAAGCGATGGTCAATGATGATTGTCAATGATGATGATCAATGGTCATTGATGATTGTGAAAGCGATGATGGTGGTGCAATGCGTATGATGGAGAAAGAAGTGATAGTGGTGAATGGTGGTTAGGAATCGGTGATGGTAGTGGAAGATGGATGGCGGTGAAAGCAATGGTATAGTGGTGGCAGATGGATCTTCCACTATCATAACCGCTGTCACCACCATCCACCTACCACCAACATCTCCGCGATGGTGGCGGTGGACGATGGAGATTAGTGGAAGCGGTGACCGTATAATAGTGGAATGTGGAAGATGCCAAGATGCATGGACGACGTTTTATGATGAGATAAGTCAGATAACATGTTGAGTATCAACCGTGCGTACCTGCCGCCGGAGTGGCATCGATCGCCTCCGGTGTGATGCAGACCCCCGTCTCATGCAGAGGCAGATCATCGCATCCGAGTTCGACGGGCCAGCTGAGGTTGAACCTGGCGAGAACTGGCTCACATCCGGTTCTCGCCGTCTGACAGACGCTGCGACACGGCGGGATCGCCTCCTGTCGGAAGTGGACGGGGCAGACGGGGACGAAGAGCGAGCAGAGATAGAAGACGAGCAACTGGCTGCAGTTGGACTCGACCAGAGGTTGGAACTGGTCGAGGACGAGGTTGGCATTCGTCTGAGTCGAGTGGTGGAGGAGATTCGGGAACTGCGTGATGTTGTAGGGCATCGATTGGCACAACCGGATGCGGATCGCTTCGCAGATCGATGCCCCGGCCACTCGACCGTGGCCGAGCAGAAGGCATGACGTCACTACGAGTAACGCTACGTGGTGATCGAAAGACGTTTTTTTACGCGACTGGCGAAGCATGTCACCTGTTACGTGTTCACCTGTTACACCGTGCTATCGATGGGTAACACATTGTCACGCCTGGACCACCGTATACGCTCTGAAGTCTTAATTAACCCAGCCGGTGATTACTGCGCCTGTTGAGAAGGCAAATATAAGTAGGCCAACATATGCGTCTATAACAGCCACTTCAAACAACAGCGTCGTTTATTACGACTCAAAAGCGCCGACCTGAACGTCAATAGATTATAATTAATTAATGACGAGGTGTTCATAAAGTAGCGAACGGAACAATCGACACGTGATGTTGTCCGTTTAACCAGCAATGCATTGTCATCAACCACTCACTCGTTATTCTTACACTTCATACAATGTCATGTAGGCCTACCTGCGTTATAGAATTCAATTGCTATCCTAGCGAGCGTCTGTAATCTTAAATCCCAGCGATATCATCTAGATCAGTCCTAATTGAATCGAATCAAAATCCGGCTCCGTCAGAATTGTTGGACACCAATGGCAAAACGAAAGGAGTCTGGTCTGTTACTATCGCTAGCAACGATACTGAGCACTGATTCGCAAAATGTCCGATAGCTAAGCCACCGTCGACCACTGAGGACCAGACAATCTGATGTTAGGTTGAACGATGCGTCCCGATATTCGTCTACTGCGAGAGAGGCATAGAGAGATTGAGCAAATATAATAGACCGTTTAGGCATACATAGACTTAGGCTGCTTTGTATGTATAGGCCTCTCGTGCATAGATGGGGATTAAGACGGCACACAATTACCTGCTGGCACGGACACACCACCCATTGTATAGTATTATAGTCTATACTGAAAGACCTAACGCGAGCGGCAGATAGGTATACATAAATATATATTATATATACATATATATATATACAGCTAGACATATGCACAGACGCACAAACGAGCGAAGGAACATATATATATATATATATATATATATATATATATATGTTCCTTCGCTCATTCATTCATTCATTCATTTCAGGAATTTAATAAGCAACTCATAGCGTCGCTTCAAGGAACTTGTACTCAGAGGCACGCCCTGCAGCCCAACGATGGCAGTAAAAATTGGACTTGAGCACATTGTGAAATGTAGGCGCAATACAGTAACACCTTGGTGGTATTATAGGCCTTAAATGAGCCTCCAATGGGAGGACATTCCAAGATGGAGAGTACAGCAATTGATAGGAGGCGCGGCGCTGTCTAATTGAGGGGCGAACCATGCATGGGGACTCCGATCTATAACACAGCAAAATAAGATCTGAGGGCTCGACAGCCAGCACTAGGCCTGTAGGTCTGCTAGTTTTTCAGCTGTTTGATTAACCACTTTTGTGCGCTTCTGAGAAAAATGATAAGTGAAGCCATATAAATATGTCTTATCACATTACATTACCTCGGTGCAGAAGGTGACAAATGATCAGTAAGAGGAATGTAAAATGTCCGAAATTCTGGTTCAAGAGCGTTCCCGAGACGAGGTGGGTACAGTGCGGGATATACATGCCAAGGCGTATACATCGGTAGGAGCACTAGTTTGACTGAAGTAGGTACAACGCAGGTCATACATGTACATTAGGAACCCCTGCGTCGTCGATTATAATTAGCGTCCGGTCGTAAAGTGAGAGACGAACGAACGTGTGTCGCGGTTGTGCTACATCACGCAACACCGACACCAACCGGTTTGCCGTCGTTGCTCCACACCAAAACGATAAAAAACCGACGAAATGTTCGACCACAAACGTCGACATTGTTCCGGTCGATCACGTTTCTCCTTTCGGGCGGTGCTAGGCGCCCTCTCCGACCCCGGGGTCGGTCGTAAACTATACACCGCGTGCGAGACAATAGGTGAAGTATTTTTAATATCAACATTAGACATTTTAGACGTGACGAAAGCCGGTTTGCCTCAAAGACTTGCCCAGCTTGCAATAAAGGATATGCGGCGGCAGTAGATGAATGTGTCGACAAGTCAACTTGGTACAGCATAAAAAGCAAGCGGTTTAATTGTGTACAGCAAAACTTGGAAAATGATACTTTATATAAAAAGGTTGCCAATAGCGAACAATTGTGGAGCTCATCAACCCGGGATATTTCAAATAGCGATGCTTTACACTCACTAGCAGGGTAAGAATTGCAGGGGTTAGGGGAGGGGTTTCAACCCCCTAGTTTTTCTTAGAGCCCCATTGTAAAGTCTGTCTTTTCGCCACCCAATCGACGGACTTCTTTGGATTTTCCAAATGGATCCCGGGTTTGCATCATCCATACTTGTAGTTTCCGGAAACCCTTGACGGAAACCGACACTATGTTAGAGCGAAGCCTCCGTAACAATATCGGAAGACCAAGCAAGTCACTCAGAAACAACGTCGAAAGAGAAAGTAATTCGTTCAAACGCACATTGGTTCGCAGTACAAGTCTGAACGAGCAGCAATCATTATAAAGAAAAATCCAGATGTGATCAACAGATTATCAGGAAAATTTATGGCACGTTAGAAAACGATGCAATCTTGCAATAACAAAAGCGAAATATGCTGGAAAGAGTAGGCCTAGTTAGGCCTTTTTGCGTGTCACGTAGGCCTATACGTGACTTTGGAGAGATAGGTGATTGGGTGATGGCACCTTACGGCATCAACTAAACGATCGAGACTGGAGTGGTTGACTTTTGAGCTATAGTCGTAAAAACTAAAGAGTACACTGTAAATCCTCAGAACGCCTGACGCATCCGGCAGCACACTTGAAGCGTTCTATAAACTAACATGGGTGTACAGAAACATCCACACATGTGTTCAATATGTAAACGGGTGTGTTAAAGACGCGTTCAAGTTACAGACATCATAGGATTTGTGTGTAAGCTTATAGGAAGACTGTCATACAATAATGATGGCGCAGTATAACGACCAAGCTCGACGAGTAGGCCTGCAGGCTACAGTCTACTGAAGTGTTGTATGAACACTTAATAAAAAAAACAATAATAACATGTAAATGACATGAATAATTCCTTTTAATTTTAATTTCTGCAGCTGTGTAAAAGTACACTGGGCTATTATGCATGTAGTCGTGTTGCGGCTGCGTAGACTATTTTGAACACCGGCGTTCAATTTCAGTACGCGTCTCGCCACGATATTTCAACGCGCGCGTTCAGCTTTTGAACGCAATGCAAATATGACGTCATGGGTTGTATAATCTCGAATAGAGTAGTCCATAATAAATGACATTGGTGACCGCTAATTTAGGTCAAAGTCTCTACCAAACACACACGTTATATAAAATATTATTTTACGAAACTGAGATTATCATAATGATCTTATGTTTTGGTTTGTTTAGAATATTTTCAACAATTTTCCATCAAGGCACGACCGTATGTTCATGAATATTAATGAGTATGTATGCTCGACCCACATTCGAATTTCGATGTGTTGGCGGTTGAATGTTTTGAATTATGATTATATTATTACTGCTTAGACGGTCTTATTTTCACCGAAATTGTGGAAAATGTATCGTTTAGCAGGTTCAGTTTGTGTATTAAATTTCTGTAAACTAGCAGATATAATTTATGAGTAGGCCTATGTCTCCTCCTATATCTACATAGTTTTTTAATGCGCTATTGTCCCGTTGTTTCTTGTAATCATCGCAACTTCTGTCTCCTTATTTTCACTGATATTTTCACTGCTAGGCTAATTAACGCATTTAGCACTGGCCTTATAATAATTGTTTTCGGAGTGACTCTGGTTTTGGAAACCAATTTATGCTATACTTGCATTTCATTAATTTTTTCTACTGATTTTTCACTATTGTCATTCTTCTCACACATTGTAATTCAGTAGCAACATAGAGGCCGATTTTAGTTGCATTTCAGTGGCAACATTTTGGCATTCAATTTCAGGAAGTGAACAATATAATTATTATGATGATTAATTGAAATCTGGGCATGCCTTGAGTGTGTATGCCTAGTTGTAGGCTACAATAATTATGCATAAAATAATTATTATTAATGCTATTTTTTGCCAGAAATTTTCAGATTTTGTTGTTATGAAATGTGTTAAAATTATTTTTGAATATTGCCTGTCCTCGAAGGGTTGATACTTTTTATTGGTTTAATAATAATAAGGTCTTGTTGATTAACATTATTTTGGTTTTGTTTCAGTTCAGGTTTATCATGTGTATTGAACATGCCAGAACAATCACAGTGGGTCTGTGGCCTTCAAGAGATGGATAATTGCTGGTGTTGTTGAGTACATTACAAAAGTGATATTCAAAAGACGGTAATTGCTGTTTTTTATGTTTTCATTTTAATTAACATGCTTCTGAGAGAATTTGGGGAATTGTAGCTTTGATAAGTCTCGTATAATTAATTGTGTTTCTGGTTTCTTTACAAATTAAGAAATGTAATGCTGAAATTATTAGAGTTCATTATTGAGTGCTAAATGTTTGCTGTTAGGTTATATCGAAAAGTTTCTTTAAAACACATGAAGGTCAATATCTCCATTTTGCCAAATGGCAAGCCTGGACCGTGTCTTGCGCTTTGCCATGCCTCATTGGCATTTGGTAGCAGCCCTGGTAAAGTGTGGTCACCAGGATGGGTCAGAGAGCTGGGCCTATGCTGTCTGACGTATCCAAGGACCTTGTCCCCTAAGCTCGATCCATGGAAAAGGGTTCTTGATTCCTTTACTTGTACTGCAACTATGGAGATTGATTCTTTTTGTGATAAATCCAGTTGGATTGGAATGTTTTTGTGCACTTTGAAGTGATTAATGCTCCCGAGTAATTTTCTTCTAGGAGCTCTAAGTTTTTAGGACTGAATGAAGTATATAGTATACATAGTATGGTTTCTTTTTGCATATATGGTGCTGGTCGAATGTTGCCCGTTGTGGAGTTCATGAAGCAGCAGACATGTTTCAGCCAGGATGGTAGAAAGGAGAAACGCAGGCGTTTACAACTTCGTCTGTTATAGGTGTGTTGAAGGTCAGTAACATCAGATTCAGAAATGTTGCTGTATAGTTTAATTTTTATCACAATTTCAAATTTCTATTAATTTACATGAAATGCAAGGATCAATTCAATGTGCCATGGCTAAATGATTAGTATAGCATTGAAATTACTTTTGAATGAAATCTCTTTTCAAATTTACAATTTTTATAGCAGTCTATAATTAGTTGAATATTCATTTCGTTTTAAAAGCTCAAATTGACAAATGAATTGTAGTACTGTACTAAAGTTGATATTAATTTTTGTAGCCAATCTTTCCTATAAAATTATATCTAATCTATGACACATGAGTGACTGTAAGCTGCCTCCTGCCTGTATAGTATTGGTAATTTTTAATGCTGTGCATTTTGTTTCAGAACATTGTAGACAGAGCTGTGGTGCAGTCTTTAGAAACAGCAGAAAATGACAGTTGAGTAGTTGATGATATAACGGGCATTTTCATCGTGAGGGACACAGTGGTGGTTAAAGTGCCAAAGCCTGATAGTCTGAGTGCAACCATGCAGATGCTTCTCTCATTCTATGTTTTCGACTTGGAACATCCTAGAGTTTATGCTTATTTTTAAAGATAATTAATCTCTTTACTCTAGCAATTGGTGAGTCTTAAATGAAGGACACCAGCAAGCGATGGACATTTTTCGTTTAAAAAAAACTGCGTGATGTTCTGGACAGTTTACTGGAGTCATTATCTCACAATTAATCTTGTCTTTATCTGTGACACTAGCACAAGCTAAAAACAAGCATTTTGTTTGGATTTTCAGTGTGCCTAAGTTAAATGTGAAACTGTAATATAGCTTTGCAATAGTTAATTTCCAGTTAATGTAGGACATGTATAGTTCTATTTTCTGTTGGAATTGCATGTATGGTTTAACATTTTTCATCGGCATTTGAATTTAAATTTAAATATCATTGAGCCATGCTTATGAGCCTTGCGCATATTATGTGATATTCGAAAGGATGGAGGAGTCATGTAAATGTGTACTGGAATGTTTGTGTGATTATTGTCATTGTCAATACCTTTGCAATATTTTTCTAGTTAATTTGGGACTTCACATTTTAGTTGTATTCCCTGTTGGAATTGCCTTTATGGCCTAACATTTTTGATTAGCATTTGAATTTAACTTTAAATACCCCTTAAAACTTGCTTATGGGTCTTGCAAATATACACTGTCGGGATAAATCCTAACCCTTTTTGTAAATATGAAAATAAATAGCAACTTTTATCGATTTTTAAATTTCCAATGCCATTTTGATCATGACATTCTTAGCTAATACTTGGTCCAATTTAAAAGCTAAGGTCATAAAGTATGACGTCATCATGAGTCATTTGCATCAAGCTTCAAAAGTTCAGGACAATATGCAAAAATTATCAAAAATGTCCTTTCTATTCTAAAATATTATTTATTTATAGTTTATGTTTCCTTAATTTTAAATTTCAATGATATTAGACTGCAATGTGTGTACATAGAGCCCACATTCGGCATCAAGGAATAGGTGCTTGGTTCTGTCAAGTCCATCGCTTGACGTTTCTCAAAAGCAGTTCAGGTCAATGTTGCTCTTGTCAATTTCATGTATGAAAGTTTTTTAAATGCCAATCTCTCAGATTATTTCTCTTACCATTATATGTGACTGTGGACTATTATCTCTTGGCTTAAGTAAAACATGCTAATGCATTTTTTCAATTTTTCATTTATGCATGCATGCGCGTGTGCCAGGCAAAACCCTGCGACTATCAAGCTAAATCTAAATCAATTTTAAGAAGCCTCTTTAGGCCGACCATTGTCCAAAAACCCTTGTATGGGAATTTTATAAATAATTTGTTGGTAGTGTTTGTTTTACAGCGAGTTTTTATAAAAAAAACTTTTCCTGGCTGTACGACGTGTACATCATTTTCTAATAGTTTTGTTTAAGCCTAAAATTTGTTTTTTGACAATGTCATTATGACGTCATTTTTAACCAGCAACCTTTAATAATTTATAAATTTGTGGCTAATTATGTCCGGATTACAATGGCTTTAGAAATTTTTTAATCGATGAATATTTACTCTTTGTTCCATATTTACAAAAAGGGAATGGAATTTTCCAGACTTGTTGTATATGACATTCTGAATGAGGGAGGTGTCATGTAAATGCAGACAGAGAGGACCGATGAACAGAGCTTCTGTTCATTGTGTGCTTTATGCACCAATTTCAGTTTAATATAATATGTCAGTTTGTGCAGATTTAAATGTAGTAATTGTATGGACACTCAACTTGCTTTACTTTCAAATTTATACTCAGGCATTTCAATTATGCTCATATGTGTAAATTAAAATAAGTATTTTAGTATATATGCTTAATTGCACCATTTTGTTCATTGCATAACGTGCAATTGATTTTTTAGAGTTATAAATTTGATTTGAAAATGATGTTGGCTTAAATTTTGGACTTCATTGTAAAAAATGCTTTCATTATAATATTATTGTAAATATCATTTGAGTTATGATGTTATCTCTTTACTGAGAAAATTTGGGTTCAAAACAAGCATTGATAGGTTGTCAACACTATAGTGTCGATGAAGTGCACATTATTGTGTTCTGTTCATGAACACTGGTGTTCAGAGTAGGTGTTTGAACGCCCCGACGCGTTCTGTAAGTGTTACAATTACGCGTTTATAATTTGCCCACGTAATGTGTTTAATAGTAGAACACCTATCAGGTGTTTAAAACCGTAGCACTAGTGTTCAAAGATATAATACTGGCGTTAATATTAGAAACGCTGGACGCGTTCTATTAGTGACGCATAGAGTGTTCAATAAGTTCATGCTAGCGTTAACATCAGAAACGCCTAACGCGTTCCATTAGCGACACGTAGGGTGTTCAAAATATAACACTAGCGTTAACATTTGGAACGCCGGACGCGTTCTCTTAGACGCATAAGGTGTTCAGAAATGTAATGCTACCGTTAACATTGGAAACGTCGGACGCGTTCGCTTAAAGACACATAAGGTGTTCAAAAATGTAACGCCAACGTTAACATTTAATACGCCCGGACGCGTTCTGTAAGTGTTACAATTACGCGTTTAAAAATGTGTTCAGATTGTGAACGCCCGGCTTTAGAGTGTAGGCTATTTTACATTTCTACAGAGAAGTTTACATTTAGATAGTACTTAGCCTATTATTATTGTGAATGACTAAGGGGTTTCAACAGTTTACAATCAATAGGAATAAACATCAATTATGTTAGTTGACCTTAAACTAAACACTTCGACCAAGACGGAACCTAACTATAAACCTATGCTTGAAATTATCATCTGCAGACTGAGCCTGTGCTGTGGAGAACTTGTAGGACTAAAGGACTGCTGGAGTAAATAAAGATCAGCATGTCTTCCAAAGATGGAACAGTTTTACAATTTCTTGTGAAGTTGTGGCTTCTGCAGGTTATTCATTACTTTTGGATGCATTTCCCCTTCACCCATAAATATTATTACCCCATTTTCCCTTCACCCAAAGATATTATTACCTCCCCCACCGCTCGTAGGTCTTCTCAATGCTGCTAAAGATATAAATTGCATCCTGCACATCAGCAAGATCAGAGGTAGGCTTAGGTGGTTGATGGCCAACCGTTAAGCTTAACCTAACGGTTGAAAATGCCTTCCTCCACCTTCCCACCCTTTCATCTTCCCTTCTCCTCCATCCGTCCACTTCGTCCATCCAACAGACTTGAAGTCTTAGTTCCTCACTCTAGAACTGCTATGTCTCGATCATTTGCTTCAAAATGCTCTTATAATATAGTTTGTCCTTAATTGTCTTTGGAATGACTGTCTGTCTCTCTCTGTCTGTCTGTCTGTCTCTCTCTCTCTCTCACTCACTTTCTCCTTCTATTCACACTACAATTCTGTCTGGCAGTTTCTCTTGTTCCTTTTCGCTCCTCAAGACCTGCTTCTTCCCGCAGGGCATTGCGCACTGGGAGCGCTTCTGAACGGTTCACCCTACTACAATACAATACGATACGATACAATACTATACAACAGGTCCCATATATTCGCAATATACGCGGTGTCCGCTATCAATCGCGCCACATCAATCATTAGATGCATTATTCATGCACAAGTGCACGATAGTTCTTGCGAAGTGTTTGTTCTACACAGGTTGAACTGTACGTCGTCTGACGGACGAAACCAGTTTAGACAGAACGAAGGTGAAAAGGACGATCGCCGAAGCAACTATTGACTGACGTCGTCGACTCGATCGATAGACCCATCGCCATATGCATGTTGACTCGACAGACCCATCGCATGCATCGCATATGCATGTTGACTTAAGCGAAGTACTTGACGTCGTCACCCAAACGAAAGAAAAGCCGACGAATGACGAAGAAGACGAAGGAGACAGAGACAGAAACACTGCAGAGAGAGACACACAGACAGACAGACAGATAGACAGACAAACAGACAGACAGAGACAGAGGCAGAGACAGACAAAAACAGAGAGACAGAGAGACAGACAGAAACCGAGACAGGGAGAGAAAGGGAGATTGTGAGAGCGAGAGAGAGAGAGAGAGAGAGAGAGAGAGAGAGAGAGAGAGAGAGAGAGAGAGAGAGAGAGAGAGAGAGAGAGAGAGAGAGAGAGAGAGAGAGAGAGGGAGATTGTGAGAGCGAGAGAGAGAGAGAGAGAGAGAGAGACAGACAGACAGACAGACAGACAGACAGAGAGAGACAGAGACGAAGGGACGGAGGGACGGACAGAGGGAGGGACATAGACAAACTGAGACAGACAGAGACAGACAGAAAGAGAAAGAGACACACACACACGTCGGTATCGTTGAGAAGAAGTGGTCGTTGACAATTAGCTGTGAATTTGAATCGCATTAAGACAAATTTTACCAGACGACGATCATTGACAGAGAGCGTCGTGTGCTTGAATACATGCACCGACTCACTCTAGTAGCGTGACCTCAGTACTTACTTTTAGTGCTTAACCACAGGCACCGTAGGATACGGCTACTTCGGTAGAGCGTATACGTGACATATCGCGGCGCCAATGACAGACGGCAGAGACTCAGGTTCACGTAGGCTATCGCTATCCTACAGATCGAGGGGACTATTATTCGAAGCATTTTCTTCTTTGGGCTTATTATCGTAAATGTAATCTTAATCGTAGTTGTAATCTTTAGATTTATGTAGCGCCCAAACCCAAGTCAACCGAACTAGATTGACAGACGACCGGCCAGCGCACTGCATGGGTTCTTCCAGTTGGCATACATGTAGGATTGTAGGCTATATGTATAGGCCTATACATAAAATCACGTCCATTGAAACGGGGTGAACGGTATTACCCGAAAAATTCAATGAAATGCTCAGGATCGAAGATAATGTTTTTATTAGGCTCAACCTATAAGTCACTATGCACAGTGTAAGGATAAGTCGGATAATCTAAAACAGAGTAGGCCCTAATTCAGAATCTAATCGCATCTTTAAGTTTCAAATATTTTTGCCCTGCTAAGTCCATGCATGGGCATGCACGGTATGTGCAGCCTAGTGGTAGGCCTACGCATGCTGAACTGTCAATCAGCGAGAGCCATACATGTAGGTTTCAATCTCAATCTGGGCCCCAACTCAGCGCTATAGGATAAGACAAGTACACCATTCGTACACTATCGGTGAGAAGATGGTACGGCGACGGAGATCGAGGCCTGATCACCCGCCGTCATAATAATATGCCGAGGTTAAGAGAATGAAGTCGCTAACTTATAATACGAGCTGCTCTTCCTCTCTTGAAGTTTCTTCCTCTTCTAAGTCGACTCAACGTGATACCGTAGGCCTAATTAGTAAGTATCTATAGAGTCTATAGACTATATATGCTTCGGTTAATACCTAACCGAATCGGTGGGAGCAGCCTACGTGGAGAGTAAAGTAAAAGCCCTTAAGAAGAAGGCTGTGAGCGTGGACTGATCTAAACTTTGCAAGTAAGGCAACATCAGTGTGAGAATTGTGGAAAAATAACTGGGGGTTGAACCATTATCCACCTGGAATTAGGGTTTGAAAAACAGACTTTACTATGGGGCTCCAAGAAAGACTGGGGGTTGAACCTCCCCCCCCAACCCCCGGCAATTCTCAACATGGGCAACATTAATCAATTATAATATTATTAGTGTCGTATGAAGCATCAATCAACGTGCCAACGGAGACTGAAGTGCCGTATTTAGCGGCTTTAGCCGAAGCAGCAGGCCATAATTTGATTAAAACCGTCAAAACCACTGGACGCTCGCAACCTTACCAAATACAGTAGCCTGCTGCTACATGTAGCCTATAATTATAAGGAACCGTTCTACTCCTACTGTAGGCCTACTGCATGGGCATCGTCATCATTCAACTGTCGGAAGTCAGTCTCATCTGGATTCTCAAGTGGTCGTGTCAGTATGTAACCTATACGGAGACAATCGTCCCACGATACGACCTAGTAGACCTAGCCTAGGTCAACTTACCAACGGTTACGGATTGCCTACATCCGGGCATGTTTTGTTGACCAAGACTGCGTTCCATATAGAACTTTATTAGCATAAACAATGTCCTCTACATGTATGTCTCAGTTTTTATGAGTTGCGGTAATAAACTTATTGAACTACCGTAGGCCTATAGGACCAGTTATTCGGTACACGCGATGTCCTTGATATATGCTGTTTGTCATCATGTCATGGTACCGAAAGGGACCAAATAACTAGGCAAAATTTAGCGGACCTGTTTGATGTAGGCTCATAATGTAGCCTAGCCTAATGATGGTGACATATTCGTTTTTATTGAGCTCTTGCCGACATACCGCAGCAAGATTATATAGAAATTAATGATAAAGAAAATTATAGTAATTAAATCAAATGGTCGCAAGTCAGATAGAGGGACAATGGTCGAGTAGGCTCTCTGTAAAGTACCCGCACTCTGGAAATATAATTTCTTTCGTCCTTAATCGGGATCGAGTTCGAAACTGTGAGGACGAGGACGTAGACTATACGGCCCATGTGGATGGACTCTTGACACTTATCAGGAGTGAGTCAAGTAGGCTAGATCGGATCATTGTAGGCCTACGAAGTAGCCATGCAATTTTCAATGGCTTCTACGTTCTTAAAATCAGGCGTGAGAAAACAGTAAAGTCCCATCTAACGATGTTTTCTAGTTTTCATCGGTCGCCAGCGGTAGTTATAAGGCCTATAGCCTATAGGCCTATGCACCGTGCACCATGCAGGGGCGCGGTGTTAGGGTGGCGTGAACTTTTGTAGGGCGTGAACTTTTGGTTTTCATTCTTACCAACGTTGAACGCATCGTCATTACTTTTAAACGTGTAAATTCAGCGAGGAACATCTACACGCCAGTTCGGTAAAAATAGAGGGCACATCCTCTGTGCATGCGCTCCCTTCGACATTTCGCTTCCATATAATTATTTCACAATCTCTTTCCTAATTCTGCTAACAACCGGCAGACCGTTTTGGGTCTTTGGATTTTTGCACCACCTCTCGTGAAACGTCTGAACTTGCGTTACTATAAAAGGCTGCTTAGGCCTACTTAATTGGCCTAATGCACTTCTCTGGTCAAGCCTTCACAGAATCAGTCAACATTTACACTGCCTCCAAGGCTCCAATAAGCAGCCATAGTCTATAGGATGCAAGAACTGTTTGAAAGTTACTATTGTACTCTGTAGGCCTACAACATGACAAGTTCCCAGTCCCCCTTCCTTGTTCCCTTATCTGCGAATCGTCTGATAATATAAACTTTATAAAATTACATTCAAACAAACATGCTAAACTAATCAGCTCATCCTGTTTGTTTTAATGCACATGGTCTGTGTCAGCCTTCCGACCATGACTGTAAAACGCGACTCTTCCTAATCGCAGTTCGCTATAGGCCTACACTGAAGTCTTTTAAGAACCTTACACGACTTCAAGGATATTCAAGGAAACTTGTTAAGGCAGCACAGAAAGGTTAACATCGAACATGCGCTTTGCTGATAACAAAAAGAAAGCAGAACTTACACGCTGCCGACGCAAATCGACATTCCCAGCTACTTTAAAGGACTTTCTTTTAAAAGGACTTCTAGGTTTTTAACCGACGTGTCTACCCACAAGTGCACTACCGGTATAGCTTCAGTTTTGCAAACAATTAATGGGTTGAATGGACGCACGAAGGAAAAGGGTTAACTCAATTGCCTAAGCCAGCGCTTTAATTTATGTCAGCTGATAACACATGTCGGTCAATTCAATTCACAGTAAAGAGGGAGAGGGTCTGAAATTCTCTGTTATTGGCCTTCAAAGTTCAATCGATCAAGCCTCTGAACAGCCACTAGCTCACCGGACAAGTAGGTCTAGTTACTACCGGAAGTGTAACAACAGGGTTCAGTCGGCGTTTCAATAGTAGGCTTATATAGAACACTAGACAACTTGAAGGCTAGGCTGCTTAAGCCAACAATTATTTCTTCGATAATGACGGGCAACGGCGATCGACTCCTCTAATGAAGATTAAACACCTTAATGTTATCAATCCTTCAATGGTTCTGTACGGTTCTACAGAAAAAAACGGGAGGGGGTGTAGGCAGGTGTGATGTAATAAGTAGGCATGTCTATAGGGCAGAAATGGACCAATTTTCCGGATACCTGCCTACATACACACCGGATAGTTTCAGACTCATCCATCAAAATTGACAATAACGCTATCCTGAATATTTCTAGTGATGTCAAAGATGTATCGAAATTAAACTAGGGCCAGAGTAGCGGCGTTTCTTGCAATGCAGCTAATGTCGTGAATTCTTTGACGCAACGTAGGCGATCACGCGAATATACAAAACTGCAATGGTAAAATAACTTTAAAGAAATCCCAACTTCGTTGGAAAGGAGTTCATTTACTAAAATCTTCAACACACTGAAAATTCTGTTAAACAAACTATCCGCTTATAAATATCGTGGAATACATTCCCTGCCAGCATGGCCAAGTGAGCCCATATTCCAGGACCGGGGCCCGCGTGGGCTGATATAGGACCCATATGGGACACGTGCAGGCAGAGATGGGAATCTAATCAAATAAATTGGTTAATTGATTAGACAACAGCTAATTAATTCTGATTTGCAATTTTTTCCTCATTCAATTAATTAGCAAATTTGCAGGTAATTCTAATTGAATAAAAAATTTAACTAATCATGCCCATCTCTGCATATGCTCCCAAAATTATGGTTCCACAAAAAGTGTTGGGCATGCTGGCAAGTTCGAAACATTACGTGGATGTACGAGTTTAAAGCAAACATACGATCTTCAGAATAAATTAAGTGGAATGCATGAGGATAAAATAAACAAGCAAATAAGTTAACAGAAAAAACTGACGACAAAACAGCAATCGAAAAATGAAATGACAGATCAAGAATAGTTGCAAAGACCGTTCATCACGTTATTCTAATCACGTTATTCTAATCACGTTATTCTAATCATTCACTGTTACATTGCAAAAAGATAAGATTAATGAAGATTTACAACTCTACGAAGCAGCAGGGCTGTTTTTAAAGAATTTTTGGAACTGCACAACTCCTTCTTTCCTTTCCCATTATCCATGGGAAACTACTTCCAATCCGAGGACAATGACCCCTATTGCTAGTTTTAACTGTACAGAAGTGTTTCTACAACTGCACAAATCCATTTAGAACTGCACATTTTGTGTACAACTGCACGTTAAAAGAAATAAAATTCATCATAACCAGAAACAAGGATCATGAATACTCATTAGCTATGAAGAAAAGTAACTGTTGCACACAGCCGCAAAATGAGTCATACAAAGTGACTCTGAGTAGGCTTCTTGAAGAGGCGTTGTATACATTTTCTGAATGAATGAATGGACAAATGCAATATTTGTGAATCATCCAGTTAGAAGGAACTTGCAAAGGCAGCCACTGAGAAAGAGTGTCATAAGACTTTCACAGGTCTAGCCAACATAAAAGCCAGTAGACATTCAATGCTATCAATGCCTATTCACGCAACCAGTTTCAATTTAACAGGAAACCTACTGGCTATGGCCGAACACAACCGCGCTGATCACGTTCCAAATGAAAACTCTGCACGTATTCTGAACAGCAAACAGACTCGAACCGCCCATTTGAAACGAGGTAAATGTTTAAACAAGAACTTTCGACAACTGCAATCCTTGAAAAGTTATGCCGTCATTCAGAAACGTCACCAGACACCTACAATATGTCTACTCCAGCAGAACTCTTCAACTAAAGCCGGGCCACTTCAGCGAGCTTTACCACTCGACAAAACTCAACATGACAATAAAATCTGGAGCCACATCAACTGCGAGGACCTTTCTCTGACAGCGTTTTCATTCAAGTGATTTAAGATCATGAATTTCGAGAATCGTACCAAGTAGTAAGCATAGAGCAGAGCCATTTATTCGGGGCTCACAGCAATAACCTGCTGTAAAGATGCACTTGGAGGCAATATTGGGACCCGCTTGATAGCAAAACTGCGCCAATAGGGTCATTTCATACCAAAGTTATATTCATGTCTTGACAACATCATAGTGCGGAATTCATGCTGCAGTAGCGTATTTTAACGAGTCTGCAGTAATTATACCGTCGCAATGTCCTTCAAAAACAATCACATAGAAGGGATATAATCAAGGCGGGGTTACGATAAGCAAACACTCAACCACCTACTAGATTTCAAAGAATCTATGAAATAAAATACTATTAAGTGTCAGCTGTTGACAAAACCTTTAAATATATGGTTGCGAATGTCAAATAAATCGTTGTTTACTGGCTCCAGAGATTCAGGAATTAGGATGTATACTATGATATCCTCAAAAGAGTGAAACATCAGAAACATACACAGCTATCTATTAATAGTTTTCTATGAACATGATGAATAAAATTAGAACAAGATATGTTACGAGTATCACACAGAAATAGGATAAGCAGGGCATCACCGAAACAAAGCACGATTACAACGAACACAAACTGTGCTTCCTACAAATAACACGCAACTCGATGATCATGATATCCCCTAAAGGGATAGATGTCTAGTGAACGAGATATCCTGATATCCAAGTATATCAATCAATTTGTGACTGTCAATCGCAAGATTACCACATGACCACCACAGAAACATTTAAACCTCAACTTATCATCTAAAGACAAAGTGCAAAGTATGCTACATAAGCAGCTAGGCATTTAAGGATGTGGTCAATGCATTAGTGTCTGTTGGCCCTGTTGGGTCTATATCATGCTGGGCATGTAAAAAAGAATTGCTCGGTAGACTTGTAACAATCCTTCTTGATGCATGCAATTCAACATCATCAAAGCAGCATAACTGACACTGGCATGAGCTTGGAAATGAACAGGAAGTCATGTGATGCACTGGTTCGATGTCTATGGTCTTTAGATTCAAACACTGCAGCTTCAATGCTACTTAAGGAGCAAGAAAAGAAGGTAAGTTTTTGAGGATGAGACCTTTATGAATGACTCCAAAACAAAAAACTGCTGAAACAAAATCAGACCAAATTTTACCGTAGTCTACCAGTAACCACACACACTAAAAAATTCGTAGGCATCGAAATATTCCAAACCATGAGCAACTAATCTTCGCACTTGCATCAATCACAGTGGCTTGTGACATACAGGAATTATGCCTGCCTTAAATCAAGGATAACCATTGTTAACCAAGGCTTAGCGTTGTGATCTATGCTATTGCCTTTGACAACAAGTGCACTAAAAGCGAAATGGACACCAACGCAAGCAGAATAAACTGAAAGTATTGACAGATCATCAGTTGAGAAGTGTTGTTAAGCAGAGCACATGTGCTATTACTTTACCGATTGTTAACATTCTGCACTCAACTAATGCATGCATTCCACACGCTCAACTAATGCTCATGTTTGCACTTGTCTAATAATCGTGGTTCACAATGTCATGTCAAAAGCTTGCATTCGGTAATACATTAGCGATAAAATAAGCATGAATACAATGGAAACTGTAAGTGCCGTAGTAGCACACAGCCGATAGTTAAATAAAGTCCGTGCCATTCGAGAAAGTCCAATGTAAATTTGCAGAACACATTTTGATGCATCTGTTAGCATTACAGATCAAAGAGGCGAAGGAATTATTGACTTATCACTAATAGTTATAGTAAACATGACCTCTTAACTAAGCAACACTTGTTCCTTGACTTACGCGTTAAGAAAAGTCAAGTGTCAACTACTTGGAATAATGACAATGATAAAAAAAACTATAAAAATCAATTCTTACCAATCTGAACTGAAGACTTATTTGTTCTCTAATGCTGTTATTTGACTCTGAGGTACACTTGCAACAGCCTTTAGCCGTGTTATGGCACCATACAAATTGTCATTGATATTATTGTTATTATTATTATTATTATTATTGTTATTATTATTATCATTATTAATAAGGACAACTGCAAAAATAAATGCTTCAACACCAGCGAAGCATCACTATGCCCAACTTGAAATCCTTGATTAGTCACTCAGATCATAGCAATGAAAATAAATAGACTGTTAAGAACAACGGTTAACGAAGAAAGAACGGAAAGCAAAACCAAGATGTTTGTAGAGAAAGAAAACATTAGAAATGCAAAGCAATTTTGTTAAGCGATCACTAGACAAGAATTGAACAAAGCAAAGCGTACATCAGTCAAATCCTTAGTCAGATGAACAGCAAAACACTCAGCATTAATCATTGTTTTCATCGCTTCAAGAATAAATTACACATATCAATCAGACAGAATGCTTTAAACGATATAACACATATCTTTTCGCCAACAATATTCAAGCAAATGATGGATTATAATACAAAAGCAATAGAAATATGACTTTGGGAAAACCATGACTTCTCCGGGAAAACCATTCATCATGGAGAGCAGAACACACAGAAAGCCTGAACTCCGAGAACTCAAGATGCAGAGAAGTCATCAGGATTCAAGCATGGCTATTACATCTTGAGCAAATAACCACGATTTCATAAAACAATCAGAACATCATAATGATTTGAGAAAAAAACTATCACGAACAATGCAAATGATCCAGGTTTCAGCGACCAGATGATGCAACCAATACTTCATACAGTATGCGATCAACAGTAAACGACACGTATTGTTATTATATTGTTATTAATTGTTGTATTGTTGTTACAACCATTCCATCTTTCGTATGAATCCTCTCCCAATTCCTACTAACACAATAAATAAGTTTTACACAAATTCAAACAATCTTTAGTTCACATAAAACACAAATCTAGGTGATGTGTAGGTGGATTAATATTCAAAGTTTGCCTGAGAACCCAAAAAAGACCAAATACCCTTGGTCTTAATATTTAGAATTGAATCTATCAAATGTGATGCTGGGGCTCAAAATCCACCACTTGTCACTTCATAGATAAAAGCTGAAATAGGCGAGAGGGGGTCAAAAATATAGAATATTCTTCAATTCACCAGTTGCCTATGAATTTGCCATAATTTGCAAAGTAGTAAGCCAATATTGAAGCTGTTTGCTTTATTTGATAGAAAATATATCCCTTTATTGCCCAGAGAAACTGGAGAATAATGAAGCAATAGTTTATGAGGACTTTGAACAATGACATGAATGTTCTGAAACTTTTTACTCCATTGTCCCATTCTAAACTAATGAAAGAATAAGGTAAGATAGATGAGGATAACTTCAGTTAGATAAAAGATGTTTTCAATCTGTAAAAGGTATTTTAAAGCAGAGCAAGACTTAGTGTAGAATATAACTGAATAAAAGTGAGAAAGCGAGAAGTGATGGGTTTTGAGCCCCTGTGTCACAAATGATCCTTCCACAACCTAACTATCAAAGCAGCGTGCAGTTATAGAGGAAACAGCAGCAGATAACAACAATTAGTGAAACGATAGAATTGAAATGCAATCGATAAGATACATGTGAGCTTTTTCGATGTCAGTGCGAATCTATATTCAAAACTAACCAAGCCAAATATTTTCAAAATATTTTCTCCATCCACGTCTTAATGTATATGAAATTAATTAAGAATCTTGATGGAATATTTAAAGAACAACCATATTGCACGAATGCCTGAAGATACACACCATAGATAAGATGAAAAATGACAATTTTTCTCTAACCCAAAGCTTTTTAAGATGCGAAACTGCAACACCATGAAATAGTTCGTTAAAGCATAATTTTATAGAAACAAAGCAACATAGAAAAACTATTTTACACCTTAAAAAGCAAAAAGCTTAAACTGGTCAGCTGTAGAGTTTAAATAAGCCAACTCAGTTTAAATAATTATGGTATTAGTGTGCTCCTAAGATTGGTTCATGTAAACTATGATCCTAACATGTTTGTTAGAATCAGCAAACAACCACCATGAATTTTAGCAACACACTGGCAAACACACAATGTAACAGTTTACTTTACACGATAATTTAATATACTGCAACAATGAACTTTTTTCCTCCACAATAACAATTCGTCGTAAATTTCTTGTATATTAACAACACAGTTTTCAACGGTAAACATTAATCGACGCTAACTAAAGCAAATGATCATCATCAAAAAGTTAACGACAAAATAAATATTAGACAAGACAAAAATTACCGTTTAAAAAAAACAGCTTCCAGAGAGATTCCACTGCACGAGATGGGTGAATAAATAAGACAAGTATTCCAAAAACATTTTTCGATTCTGACACACACACACACGCGCTAAAACTACCTTCTTGCTGTGCTGGGAATACGAAGCCGATCTCAGATGACGGCATCTCGGAGGAATGGGAAGTTACCGGTTGACCCAACGCCTGGCCGCGTCCTCCCAGTCTGTTGCACCGCCCTCGTCGTCGTCGTCCGTACGAATGTATGACTCCTGATCAGTCTCCAGATATGACTCGTCCTCAGTAGCGTATCTGCGATGAACCAGTTCCTACAATTATTCGCAATGACTTCGTTCGACTACTTACCCCACCAGATCATTTAAAGAGTCTCACCCCCACCAGATCATTTAAATAGTCTTACCTCACCAGATCATTTAAATAGTCTTACCCCACCAGATCATTTAAATAGTCTTACCCCACCAGATCATTTAAATAGTCTTACCCCACCAGATCATTTAAATAGTCTTACCCCACCAGATCATTTAAATAATCTTAGCCAATTTTATAACCACTTTCCCAGAGCACAGTTCAAGAATATCCAACACATTTAAAACATCGCCAAGCTCTCCCCCCCACAATGAAGAACCCATCATGACTTGCCACCAAACACAAAACAACTCCTGTCTTGCCATTCAAACAAAACAAACACAGACGTCTTACCTGAGGATCACGGTCATAAAGTTCGTTGTCTTCTTCGTCTGTTTTCATCGCACAACTCTCCTCGTCTGTTTTATTGTACGAGTCGCTGTCGCCACCGGAATGCAGACGACTGCTCCGTCGTGAAGACGACTGCGTACCTTCGCTCGAGATGTACCTACAGTTACAGCAAAATGTTACGTAACGTAATCGCTCGTTTGTTGTTATTCACCACTATAGAATTGTCCTCTCATGTGTTGATAAAGATCGCAGTTTCACGGACAGCAAAAGAAAAATAAATTAACATCTGAACACATGAATCGCATCATAAATATATCCCGTATCATCAGGAAAATCACATTCTAGCATCAAAATCATATCCTAATGTCTCTAATATCGGTGAAAATCACATTCTAACATCAAAATCATAATATCTCCAGCATCAAGAAAACTGACTTCCAAACACCTGAATCGCATCCTATTATCTCGAATATCGGGGCAAAATCACATTCCAACATCGAAATCTAAATATCAACAGCAGTATTATGGACATCAACATCTCTGTGTAGTACCGAATCTGCATTCTAGTGTTGATAAGAAACGGACCTGTGTCTGTGCAGTTCCCCCCCATCCCCAACTCACCCCACCCACCTCCCCACCCCACCTCAACTGGTACAGACCTGTGTCTGTGCAGTTCCTGTAGGAACTGTCGCTCTTGTTCCAGTCGATTCTGCATCTCTCTCTGCCACAGCACAAACTCATCGACGTTCACTTCGTTTGCTAACAACAAAAACCAGACAAAGTTATTGTACAACAATTTGTCAGCTAACGCAATACGTGAAATCCTGAACATTAACCCCCATAAAATAAAGATTGGACTAAATAATACTCTTGCAAATTCAGATTCTACTAAGCATGTAAACGCTTATTCAGAATAATGAACAGCCTAAAAACCCTGGAATACTGTAAATTAGTTCTTGAAACCACATCCAGCCATCCAAATCACATCCTATTATCCTGGAAACTATACAAGAACTTGCTTGAGCACTATTCCCTTGCACGCAGTTCGGCAATATGACATCATACATGCTAAGTGTTTGGGCCAACTACCGGTACGTGTAAAAGCTACAATTGACATAGTCATGTAATGTTATGAAGTCATCAAATCAAAGTTTCACCAGACAAATACATTTGAAATTAATCACAATTGGTTTGAACGCATGCAATCAAAGACAGAAAAGTGCCAAGTAAAATGCTCCTATTTTTGATAAATTAAATTATGGACAAACATATCACAGTGTGTTTTGATGAGGAACTCAACCCTATAGTATATCGATGAAAATCACATTCTAACAACACAATCATAATATCTCCAGCATTAAGAAAACTGACATCCAACCACCTGAATCACATCCTATTATCTCGAATATCGGGAATATCACATCCTATTATCCTGGAAACTATACAAGAACTTGCTTGAGCACTATTCCCTTGCACGCAGCGTTTTGATGAGGAACTCAACCCTATAGTGACGAATGTGCACTAAAATGTACGATAAACCAATTTGTCTCGTCGTAAAAGGTTACCAAGCACAAGCTGAGTGTCATCAAGTATAAACCTACAAGATTATCCGTAATAAAGAGTTTTTGAAATAACGAATAAACTTGAATTTCATTATAACTGGAGGCGATACTTGTATTTCAAAATATGTATTTCCTTGTCTATTTTGCAAAAAGCACTTTTATCTACATATCTGCAATCAAGCATGAAAATCATCGCAAAGTAATTTTCTGGCTGATTAAAACAGAATACATACGACATTTTTTGAAGCCATCATCATCTTCACCTTCGCTACCACTAGAGGTCTCTAAAATAACAAGCACAGCTGCAACCAACACATGTCTAATAACCTCTTTTCAAACATTAAGTCACTGTGGGAAACAACTACAGACACAGCAACAATGACCTTTTAAAATGGCAATATGCTGCAAGAAGATCAATAGTTCCATAAGAATATTTCAGCCTTTTACTTTCCAGGGCAACTGTAGAACTAGCAGTATAGTACAACAGCAGGTGCCTTGCTTCTTATCATCCGTTAATACTGTATCAGTGATCTCAGTGTATCCATGTCAGTTTGAATTAATAAACAAACATCACTATCACCACGACCATAACCATCATCACCACCACCATCACCATCACCGTCACCGTCACCACCACCACCACCACCACCACCACCACGGCTTGAACCTCCACTCTGTTACATAAAAGCTCTGCTACGGTCGGTCCATCTTTATGGAACAAGTTACCTAGCAGGCTCCATAATGAACTTCTTGGTCCTTCTTCGACCATTTTTCCGCAAGCGTTTGAAAACATCAAACCACTCTTTGATCGTGGTTTGGTACTGTGTCAGGTCAGGAGCGCCTCTGACAATCTTCTCTTCAAGTGGTGCTACATAAATTCAAACTACGACTACAACCAATATCTCTGTAACCTGAGTTGAGTTCTTTGACGAGCGATGACATGGCGTCCGTCACAGAGTCGGCCGCGACAAGCAAGTTGTTCCTCAGGCTGCAGACGTCGTTGACGGGCGCAGACGTCGGTCTCTGGTTGAACGCCTGCCGTACGCTGCCTCCCATGTTCGTCAGAGAATCCACCATTCCACCACCAGCCGCCATCCGCATGTTCTGCCTTGCGGCCAGAGGCGACTGTGAGACAAGACAGCGAGGGCTGACGTTTGGACTGGAACGAGGAGAGTTGGAATTCTACGAAACACGACAGACCATGAAAATTTGGTTAATCATAGAACGTCGTTCTGAATACACAAACTGTTACAGCGAATTGTTTGCACAATCTGTTTTTTCGCATTGTTTCGATATTGCGAGTGTCATAACCGTAAACAGTAACTATTTACATACATTTAACAATATAATTTTATATATATGGTTCGTGTAGCAATCGCAACCTTCAACTTGTTTAATCATAGGTATTTGAGACGTGCCATGATAAAGAGCTAAAGTATTTAACAGAAGGTACATCAAGAGAAGTTCAAAACATCAGACAAATGCTGACGAAGACAGCAATTTCTAAAGCGTCACAACACAGCACATGCTTTCGCAAAGTTGCCTCAACCAATCTAAAGGAAACCACATATTAAACAAACAACAACAAAACAAACAATCACAAAACGCAACAATACATAAAACAATGCATAGAACAATGCAATCGAGAGCCGACTGACTCGAAGGAGTTTCATGAGTCCCTCGAGTTGAATCATCAGTTCCTTTCGACTGTCCTGCAGAGCGGCCATTCGTAGTTCGAGCTCATCGCGACGCTGACGTAGCAGCTTCAGTTCGGTCATGAGGACGGGGTTACGCTGGTGCTGCTGCGAATGGTCGAGAACAGTTTGCGCCTGCTGTTCCTGCTCGAGACGCAGGCGCTGGATCTCCAGCATGATGCTCCTACACAAGACAATACAACCAACATTCAATAATGACCCGTTATAAAGTTCAGAAGCAAACTTAGCACAACCAAGTTGCAGAGGAGGAACAACAAACTTATTTATTTATTCACTTATCAGGATTCAGAAACACCTGAATAGCTCCCCTTCAAGACTATCTACTCAGAAGCGCTCCTGACCTGGCTAAATATCCCGAGGAATATGTCAAAAGCGTGGCGTCATTGGACATATGAATTTGCCTGACGGCATAAAACTAAAGAAGAACTAAAGAAGAAGGGTTTGTTGTGAAGGATTATTGTACTATTGCTATGAAAATTTATGAAAAAGATCTAAAAAAAGTCCTGCCCTTAAATTTCTCACCGATTTTTTGCTTCAAGCTGAGCGATTAGTTCGCGTTGAGCTCTGTTCGCATCCGCTCCATAACCAAGTTCACAAGGACTCCTCATCTGATGAAAATCACACAAGAATCCAATTCATATACTAACATCTCACCTATACCTTCACCCTTGAGACCATATTGGTCGTTTACGTTTGATAACATTTTGGTCTTTCACCCTTGAGACCATTCTGGTCATTTACCCTTGAGACCATTCTGGTCTTTCATCCTTGAGACCATATTGGTCGTTTACACTTGAGACCATAATGGTCCTTCATCCTTGAGACCATATCGATGCCTCACCATTGAGACCACAAACCAACCGCACCCTTTGAACAGCATATAAAAGCATTCAAACAGAACTGTTCGGTTCCAAGACGGCACCAATGAAATATCATTTAAATTTAATGGCACCAATGAGAATTCATTTAAATTTTACAGATCTTAGATTCAGCTTACCGCGCTGTTCGCATCGGCCGCAAGTCGAGCGGTGTAACGAGCGATGAGTCTGTGCTCATCGTCACAGCGTTCCACTTCAAAACCTGCTTTGCTTGGACTGCATCACAAACAGTTGAACAGAAACATGAACATATTAAATACAATTTCACATTATAT
Source organism: Lumbricus terrestris (assembly GCA_949752735.1). Classification (NCBI taxonomy): domain Eukaryota; kingdom Metazoa; phylum Annelida; class Clitellata; order Crassiclitellata; family Lumbricidae; genus Lumbricus; species Lumbricus terrestris. The sequence continues at coordinate 63,360,514 of OX457039.1, forward strand.
GCCATTATGTTGGTGTGATATCAGCATGAGCACAAAAACTATGGAAACACTGCGTACAGCATCAACAGACTCAATGTAAAGCGAGCAAACTCAACTGGCAGACCATAACAATTACTATTATTATATTCGTTTTGTACCTGATAGACAAACCGCTATCAGGTGCAAAAAGCAGTTTATCAAGTGCAATATAATATAGACTTGTCAAGTCAGTCAAGGGGTTTAGGGCAATAGTAAACACCTTGGTACGAAGAGCGCATGACTGCAGGATTACTTTTCATTACCCTCCAAAGGTCCACTCAACCTTCCATTTGGCAGATGGCGTTGGTAAACCAAGCAGCAGGATTTGATGGATGCCTTGCATGGCTGCCGACAGTTAAATTCGACTCATGGTGTAATAATTACTTGTGATCATTCGTTCATACTACAAACTGTAATCATACTTTGTTGTATCAGTTTGATATTAAACAAAGATTATTATTATTATTAATCTGTACACAAACACACATCCTGAGCATTGTCATCAGATTCAAATTTAGTGGTAATCCTGTACTTGTATTGTAATCGGAACTTATACAGATTCACAGCAAAGAACTAATCAATCCACAGTGCTCTCCATCGAGTCTAAACAAAGTCGATTAAATTAACTGAGAATTACGAACACACGTTCCTGGGTCGTATGAGAGCAAGAACTGACCTTTGACCTGACCTAACAGATGACCGATCTCGATCGAGTGACCCTGATCGACCTATAATCTGAGAGCCACTCTCACTGAGACTACCGTGTCTCACTTGAGGAGTCGTTGGTCTGGTTACAACAAAAGAAAAAACAATAAACAAAACAATAAGCAAACCACAAGCAACAAACAAAGCCAAGTCTGATCGACTGTGATAAGCACAACAAACAAAAACAATAGCACGAAAATGCCATTATTATTATTGTTTCTGAGTTAAACGGCTATTATTACAAATATTTAAGATGAATACTGTAACAGGGTCACACGGAAATGTGAATCTTAGGGGACTGGCTGGTGAAGAGTTGCTAGTTATCCAGCTGTTTGAACGCCAATGACCCGTGGTATCTGAACCATTCAGCAAAAGACCTTAACCACGTTTGGCATGGCAAACTATAAGAACAAAGAAGTCTATGTGAAGACAATATTATATCTAGCCATCAAATCAGACCCAGACGAATCTTTAAAGACAGTTCAATACCAGAGATAAGAAAAAGAAGCAATGCTAATACTCTACATCAAACATATTACTAAAATCAAGCACAATTTTTTACAGATTATCCAGCAGCATGGGCGGAGTTTGGTTTCCGTTCTTGGAGGGGCTAAAGCCTTCTTGGGGGGGGATAAGCCCGGGAAAAGTTACCAATTACACGGTAAAAAAATAATATGGGTCCTCTTGGAGAGGCTTAGCCCCCTAGCCCCTGATAAACTCTGCCATGTCCAGCAGTAATCCATTTGCAATTGCTTTTCACAGCAACAGTCGTTTGTGGCAATGACGAATACTTACACGATGTGAGACAGATCAAGTGTCTTTTCTGGGTTATCAGGAAACCGTGGATTGCGGTTATTTGTCGATTTGCTTGGTATGCAGCGAATTGACTTCTTCAAAGACTGCCCCAGCTGTTTGGCTGGTGATTTCTAAATAACATAAATAGAATAATTATTATTAACGTCAATGCATAGCCAATAAAAGGTTGCATATTGCTATAATAATTATTGCTATTGTTATCATTTTAATATTATTTTGATTATAATGATCATGGTCATCATCATCATATCATCATCAGCAGCATCATCAACAACTATTAATAACAATCTATTGATGTGCTAAATGAAAAATCATGAGTGAAGGACAGATGTGTTCCAGGTCCTTACATACATAATCGTTTAATTTATGAAAAAAGAGCAGGATGACACACCGCAGTCTGGTACATAGTGACCTAAGAAAGTGATCGTTTGTAGGAGAGCCTCAAACTGATACTCCTCACATCACAAGGCGTGCACTATACGTCAATACACAGCCAATAAAAGGTTGCTGAACTCTTAGACCAGTCATATATACTCATTAATCATCGAACATGAACTTCCACATCCCTCATTAAAAATATTGCAATACTCCATAAATGTTATTTCCGCTGATTACTATTACTACATAAATTTCTTACGCGCGCAAGGTCACACCGAAAAGTGAATCTGAGGTGCGGAATTCCACTGTCTGCCGTACCCTCACATCCAGTTACCGCCCCTGATTAGTAAACTCGTTGTGCTCACATAGAACGAATACTCTTTGACTTCGTGGTCGTTGCTATGGTTACCAGACGTCCGTCCACGCCAGAAGCAGTCCTGACACAGGTGGTAGTTGTAGCAGCGCTGGCACTTGTAGCGAAAGCCGGAGAACGACTCACGATGACACGCCTCACACTGAACAGGATGGAAAACTAAACAGGTAACAACAACAACAACAAAACTCAGCACAAAGCCAAAAAATTGCAAATGCTCAATGCTAAATAATAATAATAATAATAATTCACATGCTGTTGTTATAATAGAGCCATGCTGTTACTAGGGCGCCTCACAGACAACTAAAAGCGGAGTAAGCCTTAGAAAATGCACCTAGTCAAAATATGCAATCTAGTGTAAGGCAGCTCCCGATAAGACTCCCACAAGACAACACATGTAACTGTACAGCTATATCTGTCACGATGTGCATACTACACAGTAGTCTGGTTTTGTTTGAAAGACAGTGAAATATAGTGCACATTTACATTTTCACTAACAATTTTTCGTTCAACATCATCAATGGTCATTAATAGTTGATGATGCCTAGTCCTGAGTAAATAGTTTGAACAAGAAAGTGGAATATAACAGCACCAGTTTCTTCTTCATCAATGACTTAAATACACCAAAGCCTTTCAGTCTGTTCACATAAGGCCCTTCGGTATGTACCAGTGGTACAGAGGCAGTGGTACGGTAGCTAATGGTCAAGACTTACATATAACATCAAAAAAAATTTCCTCTGTTCCCACCATTTTCCACCATTGCCAATCTGTTGAGGATCGGCAGCCACATGAGACACTGCGGTCCTGGCTCTGACATCAATATGTCGATGAAGTCATTAACTGTCACCTGATTCGCCTGTAAAATATTTAAGGCAATATATAAAATAAAATTAAAAATTGACAAAAATCTAGTACTTATTGTCATCCGTTTTAATCATTCAGTAATATTAATTACCTATCTAATCTCATCACAAAAACTTAATAAACTGAATCAAAAACATGGCACACTCAAGATTATTTTAATCGTCAAATGCTACGGCAAATACATGGACCGCACAAAATGCAAATTTGTACTGTAATTGAGATACATCAACTGACAGTACTTATATGAGCAATTCTAGTTTCTGGCACAAGGAGAAACAATGTCATGACCTATTGACCTTGCTGACTAAGGATATGTCTGGGCGATAAGAACTCACATTAAAAACCTTATAAATCCGTGGAAGCACAGAAAATCATACACTAATAAGCTCATGAAAGCGAATTGTGTTGGCCTTGTGGTATGTGTACGAGTATGCTCTTGAAAGTAGTTTTAAAATTATTTATAGAATCTTAAACTATATCACCATAATTTAGGTCGTAAGACTAGAATTGTTTTGCTCACCCGATCAAAGCACGCCTTGGCTGCATTGTCACTGTACTCGAAAGAAGGACCCTCAAAGACAGCAGATGGCAATGCAAGGACCTCATGAAGGTAGTTCTCAAACCTACTTCTAACCATGTTACCGCTCGAGTCCGAAACCAGAGTAAAAGCATCTACAAGAGAAGAGGTTCATATGCACAAGACCTCAGTCAGCAAAGTATAATGAATTAGCTATGGTTTCCTTAAAATGACACTTTAAGAATGTTGTGCAAAAATTCAGGACTTTTGATTAAAATCTTACGCACTTAAGAAATAAAAAATATAAATAACAGTGAAAAATTTAACTAGATCTAAAACGAGTACTTACTTTACATCTGTCCAACCATTTATATTAAACAACACTGGCCACTGTAACCAGCAAACTACAAAATTTTTAAGTTAAACAATTTTACCTGGTACATTGAAGGCAATAAAATAGAATAAAAGAACTGAACTGTGGAAATATCTGCACTATGCTACAGGATTTTACGATTTTAATCGGCTGTTGTCAGCAATGATTCAGTAAATCATCTTGAGAAAGAGAGAGCCACCTACATCTCAGCTTGTCTATGAGACGGCCACAACACAACGTAGACAGAGATGCCTTGATGGACAGAAGACGAAGAGCGCCTCGACCATTGCTACAACAATTATACACACACACAGTGTCACACACACACACACACAGTGTCACACACACACACAGTGTCACACACACACAGTGTCACACAGCCAAACTCAGCTGACCATATCATTGACAAACTGATTGATGATAGACTGATACATGTAGATTTAATCATTTAATCTTCACTTAACGACTTCTTAGCAACTTCTACAGTGACAACAACAACATAAACAAGTCGAACAATTAAAAGACTGATCTATAAAGTGACTGACTCATTGATTTACCAAGTAACTGACCAACTGAGTACTTCAAAGTAAATGCTACAGCAGATTACACACTGCAAATAGAATTGGTATTTAACGAATCAACCGGTCGGTTGATTGACCAATTGAATTCTTCTCGAACAGGTCACGTGCCCTCATGCCGGTTCATTCCTCCAAAAATACCACGCTTCAGAATGTGTGGCCTCCCTCTCTAATATTAATTAGCACAGATTTACTATTCCTAGGCTACACACTGGGGCAGATAAGACACAACAGCAGCATAATAGCAATAAAATTCGTTGAGCTATTCGTTCGTTCAAGAATTTATATAGCACCTCTTCAACAGGACTACTAATAATAATCTAAAAATAAAAATCTAAAATAGTCTATCATCTTAAACTTAACGAAGTCCAATTCTCGGTTTTTCTCCCACACAAATTCCTTATTCCGACTCACATGTCATACGTTGACAGCAGCCAGCTGTAGAGCAGACCAATACTCTCGTCAACATCAATCTGGGAACTGTTGGGCAACCGTTTATTCAAAGCACAGAAGATCGTTGACAGGACCGACTCTAGAGTCGTGACGTGGACTTCGGACAGCAAGTCGTGGCCGCTGAGATTGTTCTCACGAAACGCCTCAATCACGTTCCAGATGTCAATCAAGTAGACTGAAGACAATGAAAACAAGTAGACTGAAGACAATGAAAAACAAATGAATTTTACATGTAACAATAAAATGAAGTTTTCTTCCAGCGGTGCTTTTAGTCAGATTAAAATATGACAACATTGGCAATGTGCATAACTATTTTGCGACACAGAAGCTCAAGAATAATCATCTCAAGGCATTTGCTACAAATGTTAAGCACCTTGTGAGATTTTTAAATGGCACTTTGACTTGCAAGGAAAACATGTGCAGTGGCAGCGCATGAGCGCAAGGTATACATTTTTAGCAGGGCATGTCAAGGTCATGGGATACATATATAGTCAGCAGGTCAAGAATAATTAAATGTAAAAAAGATATTAGAAATTCCACAGAATTTTTGGCATGGACATAAAAGCAGGTTAAGAGTAAAACATGCATGTCTAATGAACGGTTGTAACCTTGGTGGTGCCACCAATGAAAACATGCAATCATATTTTTAGACATACGCTTAAGTGAATGATGCACAAAATTAGCCACACATTTTTCTAGTAGGCATCTCTAAACAAAGGGACCATTTAATTCTTTGGCTTACGCAAAATTGCTTCCAGTTTTTAAATTACTTTATCTGTAACGTTTTTTCAGTGCAAAACACTTAATTATTTAATTAAATAAATGCAACAATTCAGTCAAGCATTAATGATCTTTCTACAAAGTGGTCGAATACAAACATGGCGCAGTTTACATGACCACATTAATCATGAAAGGTAATGCAATTGTAAGTGATAAAAAATAAAACGCTATTTTACATGACACAATGCAATGCAAAGTTGTACATTTCAATACAAGGTCAAACACATAACAATTTTCTGAGTGTTCTCGCTCAACATTAGAACCATGCTTCTGAGGAAGACTAAACAATTACGTAGATATCAAAACATCAAAAACACACCTGTTAATCAGCTCTAATATGTACCAATCACCCAATCAGCATAAATTTACACAGCATCCTTTCAAGCTTCCTACTCACAAGTGCATATAAAATATTTTATCTGCTATCCATTTTGATCTTCTTCGCAATCAAATACAGAAATTTAAGCATAATCTGGCAATATTTCTATGCCATTAAATAATTAATGCTTATATAATTAAGTAATTGATGTGTTCAGAACATACGGTTTGTTCTCTTCTGGATGAAATGAAGTTTGCACGCCGTACGGTACGATGCAAATCGAATCACATCAAAATTCTGTGCACCTGTCAACGCAGAAATAGTAAAAATGAGAAGAATAGTAAAAATGAGAAGAATAGTAGTTGATAATTAGAGTTTTTAGATATTTCTGGCAAGAGAGGATACCACAGTTTTTCATTACATGCTTATTGCTTACATATTATTTTATTCTCTAAACATATGATTAAAATAACGATAACGAATGTTGAAGCATCATTCAGCAAAACATTGTTGAGCTGCGTTTAGACAATAATGTATTCTCAAAATTGCAATGTTTGAGAAAATTTGCGCATTTATTGAACTCTTTTATAAATATAACAAAAACTGTTCAGAGGAAAGATAAAGGTAAAAATGCTTCCTAACAGACCTTTACAGAAATTCCTCAGCTCAAAAGCATGAGGCTGAAGACCTATTTGGCTGCATCATACACACAAACATTCCCCATTCAGTGCTCACTCCTCGTAATGACAAGCATTGCACCCAATCATAGATACTTTCACTCTTGCCATATCCAGCTGCCAGAAGACGAGGTAAAGAAAGAGGCAGAGAAACTGAACAGGCAAAAATTTCATCTGAGATGAGTCAGATTGGACTGCATCATGCAGTTAGTGCAGCAATTCTTCAAGTGTTGAAAGTGCTGCACTACATGTGCATTATGATAATTCAATTCGTTTATTGAACCGAATATAAACAAGTTTATATTCGAAACAGCAATCGAACAAATATAACAGAAATGATTAGATCAAGATCAAAATTCATATTAAGCATGAACTTATGCGGATTTATGTTTACAATTTGAATTTGAAAAGATTTCAATAACTTTAATTTGTTTTATGAAAGAATAATCAAATTTCATGTGACATTCTTCTGTGGCTGAGATGCTTAAAAATCTTCCCTCGGATCTGTGCATTCTTTACCTATGGACTCTGCCTGCATAACACCTTTTACAGGCATCTGAAACCTGCTTTTTATTGTTGAAGATGGGATGGATGCATCCATGAGTAGATATCTCAGAGGGTAACTATAAAAGTCCTCTGTACAAATGAACTAATGAATGAATGAATTGCCTTAAATATTAGATGCAAATCATAGAAAACACTGCAGACCACAGAGAGAATCATGAATCTAGACGTGGCAAGTGAACGAGCAATTACCCACAATTATTACAAAAGTTAATACAAAACACCAACTTTGCTGCAAATGCCTGCAAGCAGAAGGGTTGGTGCGTACTGCGTAGTGTTGGTTGGCTGCATGGCCTGGCCTGCTAGCGGAGCAGTGACATTTAGATCGCCTGTGCTGAGCACGTCACAGCTGAAGTGCTTTGCAAACCTCTGCTCATTGGGCTCTCCTGCCAAGTGACAGTTTCCTTCAAGTGCTCTGTATGTTTTGCCCATTCACGAAATGGTTCATGCTATTCATAGTGTGGCCATCTGCAGCACATACCATCTGTATGCCTATATATCTGGGTCTGGTGTCTACTCTTGTGATATGCTTCACATAATCTCCTGCCTTCTCCTACCACCCTCGCTCCATGCCCTACCCACCTAGCCATGCAATCACTGTCTTTCTCAACACCAATATCCATGTACTCTTATCACGTTCACTCCAGCTCCTCTATTTCACGTTTTCTCATCCTGAATCTTGCAACATCTTCATTCCTGTTTGTCTGTCCGTTTGTCTGCTTGCCTGTCTGTCTGCCCGTCCACCTGTGCATCTGTCTTCATCAATCTTCCTCACAATGACACACACACTTACGAATGTAGCTGTGTCCACATACATACACAGACCTAAATAACATTCGGACTTCAGTATTTACGAATCACATAGTGCATGCTCTAGCGGGGGCATGGAGACCTTTACAAGCATCTACCAGAATCCGTCAACAACAACAAAATCAATGCACGGACACCAAAACTCTTTTTAAAATAAACTTTACACAGACATTGAATATGGTAAAGGGGGAAAAACTTCAATTTCCACAAATCATCAAATAATAATAATAATAATAATAATAATATCTTTGTTTAATTTTAAACTTACACGACTCAGTGCGATTACAATCAGTAATGAAAGAATTATCACAAGTTAGTAATTTTATAGAAATAGTCAAATTTAACTGTTGGCAGCCAAGCAAGGTGCTCATCCTGTCCTACTGTTCAATTTAGTAATGCAATCAGCCGAATGAAAGGTTAAGTGGATTTTTTGGGAGGGCAGCTGGCAGCGATTCCGCACCCATGTGCCCTTTATGTCAGAGTGTTAAGCAATACCCTAAACCACACCTCCCCATCAACTGCAAGCCTCAAACAACAACTGATGATGATGATAATGGCAGTAGCAAAATGATAACAATGATAATAATGGAGAAAATAACACACTGATAAGGAATGAAAATGAATTTTTAAATGACTGAGATCTGATTATGATCATAATTATAGTGCTAGCTTTTCACCCGATAACAATAATGACAACACAATGACCATAACAATGTCAACGACGACAATGATGCTCATCAAGTCGAAGACTATGACAAACATGACGGTATTATGACAACAATGAAAAAAATTACAACAGCAGAGCGATGAAGTGATGAAGAGCATAAACATACGATGCGATCCAACTTTCCTCATACCATAAATCTCTAGAACACTTGAGTCTTAACAATTGGCAATAAGAAATGTCCTCAAAAATAAAAAAACTGATAGTGGGTGATATTTAACAATCAATGAATGCACAAATATACAGCTGGATGGGCATTGCCACAAGACAATGTATGCTTCTCTCTGTCAATGCAGACATTTCTGTATCAAAACAAGAGGAGCATTCAGGATATATATATTTTACATGTGAAAACACTCACAAGCATTGCTGCAACTTAGAAATTTCCATCCAATGCCATAACAACCTAAGAACTCGCATATTTTTGCAAGACAATGTATGATCATTTAGGGGAACATCTTATGCAAGTGATGTCAGCAATGCAACACTGTACGAGTTACTGAAACCCATTCTTCAACTATAAATGTGGGGAATAGGACATTACCATGACCCCTGACATTACCCCCAACCATTACCCGCGCAAGATTACATTACAATACACCTCAATAGGATGTATCTATTATATGTGTTAGTCTGTTAGGTTGTATCCTAGGGGGGTTAATGGTCAGGGGTTTTTTGACAGGGAGTAATATGTGGGGGTAATATCCTAGACCAGGGGTTCTCAACCGGTGTGTCGCGACACACTGGTGTGTCGCGACTTGACCGGCGGTGTGTCGCGTAAAAGTGGTGTGTCGCTGGTGTGTCGCGAAGAATTGGTGTGTCGCGAATTAATAATAATGATAATAAATTATCTTCCTTTCTTTTCCAAAATGACACAACGATAATCCTAAATAACATCAGTCTACTAAACTCCCACAGCACACGTCCGTTGTTCTTGCATTATACACTGACATACTTTACCTACAGGTAATTTAGAAGTTAGAATCGTGTGCTATTCAGTGATGTCACTGATTTCCCTAATCTGAAAACGGCTCTATCAGAAGCCACAGATAGTGACGAAACAGACGATAAGCTGGCAGACACCATGATTGCACTTGCTGTGGAACATTTGGATATTCTGCCATTGAATCTCAGAAGATACGTACTTTCCATCCTCTTCAGATGCTGATATTAATTTAAGAAGACAAGGTGGATGTTGAACACATTCCTCAGAGAAAACATCAATGGAGCAGTATTGAACAACAATGAAAAGGAAAGACTTGTTGAGCTGCAATGTGATTCCAGAATGAAGGACATGTATAAGCAATTATCAAGAACTCAGTTCTGGGCAAAGACGTACAAGGAAGAACATTACAAATCACTTGCAAGCAAAGCTATCAAGCTATCAAGGATCGAGCTGGTTTCTTTTCAAAGCTCCTACTTATCTGAACAGGACTTTTCTCAGATGATCAACATTAAGAACAAGACTCGGAACAAACTTGTCGGAGGTGCCCTCTCAGCCTGCTTACGAATTGCATTTACAAAAACTGTGGAACCGCGTTTTAATATGATCCAAAGAAAAATCTAAGAACAAAGATCCCATTAACTGTTATGACTATAAGGTCTTAGTAATTAGGTGACTAAATTGACGTCGAGTTGTAGAAACGACTATAGATTGGGATCAGAAGAATAATTTAGAATTTTAGAATCATAAAAATTGGAAAGAAATTCAATATAATTATTTTCATTTATTTAAAATGTCAGCAGTTTAGCATTTTAGAAGGATAAATAAGTTTGAGAGCAAATTTGAAATAAATAGACATGTTTAACTTTGGCACCTTTTATATTTTTACGACATTTACATATGACGTTTGAATGGTGTGTCGCAAAATTTGACAGCAAGTTTAAGTGTGTCGCGGGACGAAAAAGGTTGAGAACCTCTGTCCTAGACCCATAGACGTGCGTTTGAGGTTACTTACGCATTTCCGTAATCAGTTGTCGATTCTCCACCATGCGCTGGGTAATGCTGACACCACCATCCTCCCCTTCACTTCCACCATTGTCCTCATTGCTGCTAAGATGTCCTTTAACAACAACAACATCAACAGAACTTCAATGCTCTGTTAACTTTTAGGGAATACATTATATAGAACAGAAACTTTCAACTATTTCTTTCTATTTCAACCTAAATCATGAAGTACGATACAGCTGTGGTATGTGGAATCGTTTTTCAAGATTCACATGTATATTATCACAATTTATATAATGTTATTTAAAATCAAGATTTTTATCCCTCATCAGATATTGACAAAAGGCAACTCTTTATGTCGCGGTGGGTATTGAAAGTGAACAAAAAGGAGAAAGGGTTTGAAATAACGATTATATAAACATTCATCCAAAGAACATGGATTATGAACTACAATGGTGCATCTTCCCTAGGACTCCTACTATGTGTACATTCAATAAATGCCCAAACAATGTTCACACACCTACACATGTATATATAATTAATATATCATAAATTTTCTGAAATTGTGTAACTGACATGGTGAATGCTCTCAATGGGTTCTGCTACTATAAGCTACAGGTGCAAGATGCAGGTCATTCAACACAAACTGTCATTACATGACACAGATACACTCATACATTCGTTGCTCCTGATGTGCTTTCACTGCTGCAATGACATCCCTGTAAGCCAGCCAAGGTTAAGAATTCACCAGTTTCAGTATTAGTAATAAATTGCATCGCCGATCACATCTCTAAGGTTTGGCACCGTCTTACAGGTTAGGCCCAGGCAGTGTGTCCACAGGATCTCTGATACTCCACCCTAAGGGTCCAGTACCATCATTCTCTCTGCTCATATGGGCAGGCTAAGTTCCTCATCCCCATTAGTGAATTTCAATTACGCAAAGCCGTGCCTTCTTTGCTGCCAGCCTTGCAATCAGGAATGGACGACCTGCGTCAGAACAGGCAGCGCCCAGAGCCTGTGCAGCCACATTTTACCCCAACCTCAAGACTGGGTCAAGACTCAAGAGTGATCCAAAGTAGATAAACTTGAAGGACTGAGCACTACATAAAACTCCCTGAAAAGAATGAAGTTTCTAATATGCCAACAGCGCATATTATGGTCATCATAAAGAATATACATACACTGGATTTACATTAGATTATGATGATGTGTGTGATCTTAAAATATTTGACTTTGGATTTTCTCTATGGATGACGTACATTTATTACTATATCAGTATACCAAAAGGCAGATAGCAATTGGTCATTTATATATTCCTATCTTATCTTACCAACATCGATCAACAAAACCTGATGCATCTGAAACTGTCTCTGAACTGACCTTTCTGTTGAAGTTCACGGTTGATGCTGTCTATAACAGATGCAAAATTCGGCTGTGGATAAGCAGTGAGACAATGCGACATGGCTCAGGTCCTGATCATGGAATGATTTCTCCCAGCATAATTACGAGTTTCAACCAAACCTTGCTTCCAAATCCCATTCATAAACAAAACACCATCCATTATTTATAAAAAAAATCTTAAACTTTCATTGCATGCAATACTTTCATAAGTGCCTCAGACCTTGAGTGGTCCCATATAAATACTAGATTACGATGCAACAGCTTAAATTGCGGTTTCAAAATGCAGCAGCCTATGTGTTCATGCAAAAAGCAAGTGAGCAGCAAACCAAAAATTGCAGTCATAGGATGACTTGCAAGAAAACTAAATAACCAGATTGCTTTTCATCCCACATTATTAATAATTAATAAGCATTGAGAATGCAACGAATTTTACCACAACAATTCATGCATAAAATCACACATAAAATTCTACCAATATCGGAGAAAAAATAATCGACAGCAATCTCTGCAGATATAGGCCTGTGCAAAATGGTTCATTTCCTTTTTAAACACTTTGAATGAATCTGAAATAGCACAAAAAGTGAGATAATAAGAACAGTGCAAAACTAATCAAGAATATTGCCGAAATAATTTCTTTCAATTAAAGCGCGTAAGAAATCTCACTGCTTTAGCATATGCATCCTAAAGTTTTACTTATGAAAACAATTTATACTAGTCCGACATAATTATAGGCCATTCTGAAAGCACTGTGCACAATTCTGGCGAATAGCTATCCACAATGTTTACAATCTGAACATCGAGGGTGATAGCACTATCACCGCTTCAATTCATCGTTTGTCTTGCGACTACAGTCCATCAGAAGTCAAACCTCGATGCAGGCGTTTAAATTCAGTGGAATCCAATTAATCAATAAATTTTAACATAGGTTAAACGTTCTCGTTATTTAAGATATTCAACTAAATCCCTTTTAGTTGATATCGCACAGCATCGCCATGTTGGCTCGTATTATATCTCTACCCATCACCAGATGACGCTCGATGCGTTTGATTATATTCGCAAGGTGGCGCTGGTACGTAAAATTGATGGTTAATGAGTCTCGTCCTCCTCCTTTCTAAAGTCTTTGGACTGGCATTACCTGCAGGGATGCCACTCCTAGCTTTTTCCACCTAGATCTAGGTATTTTCGGTCTTGTCTAGGTTTCTAGGTTTTTTTGGTCAGGATCTAGCCTTTTTTTCTCACGGCGGTTTTTTCGACTTTTTACATACAAATTTATTTATTTTTAACTGAAAATGCACAAAAAACCTGAAAAAAATCGAAAATTTTGCGAATTTGGGCAAAAAATTGTAAATTTTGGAGCAAAAGTCTAAAAAAGAAGGTCATCAGAAATTTTTCGGGAAGGAAAAGAGAGCAAATTTTAGTCATCGAACGACTAAAAAAAGGTAGTCAGAAAGTTCAAGCCGAAAAATTGGGAAAATGCATGTATTTTACAGGAAAATCGTCAATCTAGCCTTTTCTAGCCTTTTTTTTCGACCAGATCTGACCTTTTTTCAAAATCCAGAGTGGCATCCCTGATTACCTGGTTCTGGCAGTGACGTTAATGAATGGATTGGTTTGTATTTTGAAAATACGCGATCATGGACAGTTCTATAGATCCTGTTCATAATCTTTATCGTATTGACATCCAGTTTTGAATAGGCCTAATCTCTGAGGTTACAAGAAATTCTGAGGATGATCAAGTTTTCTGTGAAAGAAATAAGTTTTCTTACTTGCAAGCATGGGCGCCCGAAAATATTTCTGCAGGAGGAGCAAAACACAATGATCACGGCGGTAAAGTTCTTTTTTTTATCAAAACCTTGAAAATGCTAAGCAAGAAATTTAGAACATGTGTGTTTTTCATAATGGTTCCACATGCTGGTTTCTAAGTGTAGGCCTAAATTTCTCCGTTTCATTGTGTGGATGAGTAAATTGAGTAGGCCTATCATTAAGTGACTCAAAGCAGTAGTTAAAAAATATGTGTATAAATATTCAAGAGGGGGTGTGACCCTCTTGCTTTTATACGCGGGCTCCCAGCTAGAGTCCCGAACTTCCTAGAATTGACTCCTAATCCGGGGCCCAGTAGCTCGAGTAATGGATAAGACGCTGGCGTCAATTTAGTCGTCAATTTAGTCACCAATTTAGTCGTCAATTAGTCGTCAACTTAGTCGTCAGTTTAGTCGTCAATTTAGAGACTAATTTAGTCGTCATTTTAGTCGTCAATTTAGTCGCTAATTTAGTCATCAATTTACTCGTCAATTTAGTTGACAAGTTAGTCGTCATTAAATTTTAGTCGTCAATTTAGTCGTCAATTTAGTCGTCAATTTAGTCGTCAATTTTGTCGACAATTTAGTCGTCAATTCAGTCGTCTATTTAGTCGTCAATTTAGTCGTCATTTTAGTCGTCAATTATTGCATTGCCCTTTCGGGCAATCTTAGGGCAATCTTTGTTTGCCCTGATCGAAGGGCCCCAAATTAGTTACCCCATGCAAAAGGCCCCAAATTTGGCACCCAACTGGGGCCAGTGAGCATAACCAAGCCATCCCCTAATTGGGCTTGCCAAACTGCTTCCTATAATGTAATGTAATGTAATGTAAATCTTCGAGAATTTCTCAGCGCCCACAAAAGCCACGTCAGGGAGACCAGCTTATTCACCGGCGCTATATCAAATCAAGTCCGCAATAGCCAGAGCTGCCGTTTTCGTTCCGGTGCCAGGTCAAAATCCGGGGAGGTCAAGCCGAGGAGACAGCGTGGTGCTACGGTGGTTGTCGGTGATGGTTGGGTGATGGAACTTGATTGGAATCTGGATAGGATAGGTTGAAAAGTTCGGTTTTCAGTCGTGAATGGAATGCAGCAGAGGAGAGTGCAAGCGGAGGAGAGGTTGAATTTGGAGGTGAGACTGCAGGAGAGATAGGAGGGTGAGCGAACAGGCGGAGCTAGGTATGTTGGGAGTCCGTTCCAAAGAGCTGGTGCAGCATAGACTAAGGAGCGGTCGCAGAATTTCAGAGAGGATGATACTGGAGGCCGAGAGAGAGAAAGATATGATGATGAGCGCGTAGACCTGTGCGGTTGAATGGTGATTAGTTGACGAATGTAGGAGGGCTGAGAGGTTTGAAGAGCGTTGTAGGTTAGAGAAACAATTTTGTAATGGATGCGCTGAGAAACTTTTAGCCAATGAAGAGACTTGAGAACAGGGGTTATGTGGTGATGTTTGGGAGTCTTAGTGACTGCGCGGGCAAGAGCATTCTGGATATTTTGCAGGCGTTTAATTTGAAGAGAACATATAAGTCCCCTAAATTTTGCTGTCTGGGTATGACATGACGACGCTAGACAATTAATTTGTTCCATGGGTTTCGTAGTTGTGGCGATTTCTCTTTGTTATAGGGCCTACAATTTTTTACGTCGATTCCGTTTTCATGGAAAGGCTGCTCCTACGATAAAAGCTTTGTGCCATTGACAGCGTATTATGACCATAAATCCTTGCTCTGCAGCACCATTGTTACGTCATTAGCTGTGCTTATAGTAACGCGTTCTAGGATAATGGCTATATTCCGTATTGTGACAACATCTCTTTGTCCCACAAGCATAGATAGTTGATAGTTCTCTCACCTTCACTGAGCACATTGCCAATCTTACTCGCTCTTCCTATTTCCAGCTAAGGCGTCTCAAGGCTATTCGCAAATCTGTCTCATCATCGATCTTTACCTCAATTGTGCATGCTTTTGTATGTTCTCGGATCGACTATTGCAACTCTGTCCTTATTGGACTGCCTAAGGCTCGCCTAGCTCCTCTGCAATCTGTACTCAATGCCGCTGCTAGGCTCATTGCCCGTCTTCCTCGATTCTCCCACATTTCTACATTCATGACTGAGCAACTTCACTGGCTTCCACTCTCGGCCCGTATTCAATTTAAAGTCCTGATTTTGGTTCTTAAGTCTCAAATGGGTCTTGCTCCGAAGTATCTGTGTGATCAGATACATCGCCCCCTTTCTGCCACTTCACTGCGTCCTCTTAGGTCCTCTGATCGGCTTGACCTCTTTGTCCCCCGAGTCAGGACTGCCATGGCTCAATCCAGATCATTTTCCTGCATTGGTCCCTCCCTATGGAATGGGCTTCCCCCATCAGTTCGCTCTGCCATTCTCTCTGGTAGTGTATCCTCGTCTTTCTCTCGTCTAAAAACTTGTCTTTTTTCTCGGAGTTAAACGCACTGGGAGCGCTTCTGAAAGGCTCTTGCTGCGAGAAGCGCTTTATAAATGGTCAGATAAGATAAGATAAGATAAGCATAGTTGCCACGTCATTAGCTTTGTTTGTGAATAAGTTGCTGGGATGATACCTTTGTAAAGTGGACTTCAGTAGCACCATTGTGCTAATTGTGACGACACATCTCTGTTATGAAAAATAATTATGTAAAACCTATAAAAGATTTCGAGGCGCCAGATTGGCATAGGCCTAACTATAGTATGCATGGGGGACCGACGTATCGGTTAGGGCCAGGAGTCGGACGGGACCAAGGGTCATATTATAGGAAGATTACGTAAGCCTATAAATAGCTAGAGACCTGGGGCCTCAAACGAAAAGCATGCAAGTAATTATTTGAAAACCACTGATCGAGTTGAGTAGACTTCGAGATGGACCTTCAGTATTTTATTCCGTTAACACGAGCATGTGCTCTAAGTCGGTTAACATGATAAACTGTGAACTGAAAGGTCAGGAGTTCAAGTCTTCCTCCAAGTTAGATACTTGTTGATCGATCTATAAATAATTATCTGCACCCATGGCTACTCAGCACACTTTTAGTGCAGACAGTATGAGAACTTACTATAGAGAGGCCAGGTTTTGATCAACGTGGAGTTGATGTTTGAAAAGAACCACGAGACCATAAGAAAGGCTAGGGATTGAACCCCTTAACCCCCACGCATTTCGCACCCCGAGTGGAGAAGCGAGCCGGCGAGGAATATCGCTCTTCAATAAACTTCTGATCCAACTCAGACCGTTTCTTTCTATAGTCGCCAGGTTCGCAATGTTTACAAAGGTAGCAATGCGACATCGTCATAGGTGGAAGAGTAGGCCTACACTTGATTGTGAGTGTAATAGACCCACATATGCTTTTGTTATTAGGCTACTGCTATTGTTAGCAGAGTAAACGTAAGCTCTTCATAAAATATTTTCCCCGCGTTAAACTGATTTTAGATTTGTTCGGCTTAATTACTTCGTCTGTCTCTGTCTGTCTGGCTGTCTGTCTCTGTCTGCCTGTATCTCTGTCTGTCTGTCTGTCTGTCTGTCTGCCTTTGTTTCTTCTTGCCCCTTTTTGTCTGTCTGTCTCTCTCTCTCTCTGTCGCTCTCTGTTTGCCTCTCTTTCTCTCTGTCTATCTGTCTCTTTCTGTCTTTCTCTCTAGCTGTCTCTTACTCTGCTTCTCTGTATTTCCATCTACGTCTCTCCTGTGTCTGCCTGCTTCTCTCTCGCTTTCCTCTGTTCGGTATATCTTTAAGTGACCGCGTTCCAAATATCTTCTAAGCAGAGCTTTTATTAAGAAATTTTTAGAACTGCACAACCAGCAATTTCTTTCTATAGTGTGGCTTTGTTGGCGAAAACTTCTCACGACCTTTTTAAGTCGTTTCTGAAATTTCCTCCCAGAAATGTCGCCAAGTGCCCAAGTCTGCGAAAGAATCTGATGACCTTTTTGTGTCGTTTGTCAGAAATTTGTCCCAAGTTTTCCCAGAAATATCGCAAATCGCCCCATACAAAAGTTGAAGACATTTTTTTAAGTCGTCCACTTGAAATTCGTAAATTTCGCCTTCCTGCATATTTGTAACTGCACAGGTCTTTCGTTCCATTCCGTTCTTCCGTGGTAAACCACCAGCTACAATTACATTTCTGGTTTTCACTGCACAGAACTGCTTTTACAACTGCACAAATTCATTTGCAACTGCACATTTTGTGTAGAACTGCACGTTAAAAAAGCCCTGCTTCTAAGTATCTCTTTATAGTCCCATATAATATATATATATAACCGGCACATATACACAGTACAATTATCACATTTACATACAATATACATGCGTACATACAATCATATTATATATGTATATATATATATATATATTAGAGTGGTCCAAAAAGACAAAATGTCGAAAATTAATTTGGGTCATATATGTTCTTGTTCCATTCACTTCAAATAGTATTTGAACCAATTTTTGAGTCATTTGGAGAATATCTAGGGGTGACTCAATTTTGAACAATAATTTTGTATCTTTGAAAATTTCGTCATAATGTAGTATATTGGCATTTGTGACCCAAAAGTGTTTTTAAACAAAACCGAAAGCAAATAACTATTTAGTGTTAACTGTTTAGTAAGTTCCTAGGTAATAAGAACGCCATTAAAACAAGTCTTTATTTTATATGTTCCTCTACAGAGACTTTTATGGCTCTGGAATGGCTTGACAAAGGTATTGTCTTCGATTCTCGACTCTTGTCACAGAAGAGTTGAATATCTGGATGAAAGCAATACCCTTTTCTGCGCTGTAGGCCTAATTTATTACTTTAATCTGCCTGGCTTTGTCTTTCAATTTGATATAAATTGAAAGCAACAGTAGGCTACTGCCAAAGTGTGGTGGCGTCGAGAAGAAAGCCTAAGTCAATTGCTGGCAATGATCATAATTATGTCGATGAGTCAAGATCTTCGGCTTGTCATATGATTCCAGTGGATTTCCAAAGTTCAACATTTTGTATTCAATTCCGTTTGATGCTATATTCTTTTCAGAACATTTGAGCTTCGTAACCAAGGTGGTCTTTGCATTAAATCACATAAACGCGGGTTCAAAGAGCCAGGTGTCTCTTGAAAGCGGTTGTGGCAGCATTCTGCACAACAACGTTGCAAATATTATGTTCTGACTAGTTGAACAGTGTCAAATAATTGTTTGGAGCTCTCTCTTGTCCAAGCAAGCTTCATGACCATATTCCATAGAAAAGAGAGGCAAAAAGGCTGACATTAGATCTGTTAAAACTTTTTCATCCCAAATGTGGAGAGTCATTTGATTTTTGAGGATTTTGCTAGAAGTTGGTGAGCGGTGTTGCATGGTGTTCTGCCCCAGAAGCTGGAAACGAAATTGCACTTCTCCTCTCAAACACCTATCAAGAAGGATGACGTGCGATAATTGCAGAAGCTCGTTGTAATCTTCACGTTGGTGTTGGTTTTTCACACAAATCGTTTGAATGAGCCTACATTTGGACCCCTGGTTATTTCGAGGGTTGTGAGAGTAAAGAAATCACTGGATTTCATAGATGCGAGCACACAGCAGTGGCTCCTCATTGAGTGTCTGTTAGATAAGTGTACAGCTGTACATGTGCAAGTCTTTTGAGACCGTTTTATCAAATGCAAGCCCATATATGCTCTGCTTCCGATTCCGATCATCCGGCATTTGCAAACAGGCATTAACTTGCTGTTTTCAATTATCTAATAAACTTGAAAATTACAAGAAACTTTTCTGTCCAGCTGCAGAAACACCTTCAGAATGGTCTGGACAAATTCTAGTTAACGTTTGCCATCGCAGTGCAAAAGCAGAGGTAACTCGGGGGAACCCAAATCCTGCTCAGCTGCAGCCTTAGCATGCGTGTGGCAGTTCTAATGCCAGAAAAACTGTTCAAGTTTGAGTCACCTCCAAATATAATCGAATCCTTCTAATTTTTGGCATGTAAGCTCCCTTGGTGTATAGGAACAAGGACAACTGTGACCCAATTTGATATTTGAAAATTTATTTTTTTACATGGTAAGCTGGACCACTCTAATATATATATATATATATATATATATATATATGCATATACAGGCTCACACAGCATAGATGCACTGCATCTGCGTTTCTATGTTTTGCCAGTGATGTCAGAATCTTTCCCCAACCGTTCTTTTCAATATCTCTGTACGTCTGCCTGTATGTCTGTTTATATGTCTCTTTACGCGTTTCTGCATCATTTTCTCATCCAATCTTGTTTTCTTTCGCTCCGTCGGTCTTTCACAGCACCTGGATGGACAGCATCAGCAGCATCAGCAGCAGCAGCAGCAGCAGCAGCAGCAGATGCAATAGCAGCCTCCGTATCCGCAGACCCAGGCAGCGCCGCGGAGCATGCGGAGCCAGGCGTTCATCACATCACGGTCGACCAGTAGCATCAACATGAGTCGCCGCATCACACAACCACCACCCGCGACCACCAGCAGCAGCAGCAGCAGCAACAGCATCGGTCATCAACATCATCATCATCATCGACGTCGTCTTCATCGTTCCCTATCAGTGTCATCACCAGCATCAGCATCAGCAGCATCAGCGGCTTCAGCTCCTTTTCCAGCTCGTCAACTCTGGATTATGTGATCACATAATACACATCCATCACGTATCGTGCAGCAAAACTAGATTTAAAAAAAATATATTGAAGTTTAGCGTCAACGATATGTTAGCGAATCATGTAGGAGGTTGCAGGAGGTCTCTCAGACCTTTGCGGAAGACTCTCGAATGACAGGCGGCGTCAGGAAGAAGAAGACCTAAGGGTTCTAAGACGTCGTCGCTGAAACAGCGTATTAAGGTGACAGCGATAGATGACCGCGTGCTTCCCGCCGACACCTGCGGCCCATCAAAGCCGTCGTCTGCTCTCGCTGCTCCTTCGATCGGGTCCGGCGAGGGGCTGCTAAGGCCGCAGGAGAAGACGAGGACGACGACCAAGCGGTGGCTACTGGCAGCGCGTTCACGAGGTGACATGCTGGATTACTATGACGGCTGGAAATCGGATCGCAGGACAGCGCGACGGCTGCTGGCCAGCGGCGCCGTTCTGCAACTGGTCATCTTTCTACGGATCCTTCTCGGTCAGTCTCTTTCTATCCGCCTCTGTTTCGCTGCATCCGCTTCTCTTTCGCTGTCTCTGTCTCTGTCTCTGTCTCTGTCTCTGTCTCTGTCTATGTCTCTCTCTCTCTCTCTCTCTCTCTCTCTCTCTCTCTCTCTCTCTCTCTCTCTCTCTCTCTCTCTCTCTTTCTCTCTCTCTGTCTCTGGCTGTCTTTGTCTCTCTATCTCTGTCTTTGTACCTCTGCCACTGTCTCTGTTCTGTCTCTATCTGTCTGTCTATGATCTATATCTCGCTCTTCTCTCTGCCTGTGTCTCATCTGCGCCATTTCTGCTTCTGTCTCCATCTCTCTGGTTTTCTCTGTTTCTGTATCTTTGGTCTGTCTCTCTTTCTCTCTCCGGTTACCTTTTACCTGCAGTGTGTATTAGTGTATCTATAATTCTTTATAGCACCTTTACATCCAGGGTCGCTCAATAGTGTTTAAAATTTATTATCTTTGTAGTAAGATGTGAAATTTTTAACAGATAACTGCATAGCCTATTTACTTGGAAATTGTATACTTTTTAATTCTCGTACGGCACCCTCTTTCTGTCCCCAAGTTATGCGTAAGTCCTATTTAAGTGGCGCTGCTAAGCGTAAAGCACGAGAAGAACGGGTAAGGAAGACCGCCAAAATGCAAAAAAATGTCCGAATTTATGATGCATGCGGAGAGCGAGCTTGCACCGATGACTACATCAGACATGGAGGCAGTGGCGTACGTAGCAATAGATCGTATAGCCTGTGCACTCCACAGTGGCCCCCGGCTGTACAGGGGCCCCGCAGTCACAGACTCACAGTCAATTTTTACTTTAAGATTATTCAGAATATGTTCAAATGATCAAATCCACATATACAGCGGTGGCGCAGGAATGGATTGTGCGGACTGTGCAGACTGCACAAGACCCCGATGACTTCATCAAGCCTGGTGACAGAGTTGAATTCAGTTTGACCAATGCTGAGGTGGTGGTGGCTTTGGATGTCGACACCGAGCAGAGAGGCACTAAGTCTTCGGAAACTATGGTAGTATGACAGCTACTTTACAAGAGAATTCTGGAACGAAGGCATCTCAATTATTTTTTGCGCAAGGGAATTCACCCAAAGGTAGCCTCAGGACTATTTTAAAGGACTTTTTATAACTGCACAACCCCTTCTTCCCCTTCCCATCCTCCATGGTAAATTACTTCCAATCGGAGGAAAATTACCTTTTTTGCTAGTTTTAACTGCACAGAAATTGTGACAGAAGTGCTTCTACAGCTGCACAAGTCCATTTAGAATTGCACATTTTGTGTACAACTGTACTTTAAAAAGCCCTGGGTAGCCTATTCGCCCAAGCGAACATTTTAAGCATTTCCGATTTTTAAATTCTTCTTTCATACTTACCGTAGTAACCCAAACTTGAGTTAAAAAAGTTAATTTTAAAATTTAATTTCGAGTGTGAGCTAGGCTTATGCAGATAGTCAATAGCAAAAGTCAGCCACTTTTGCACAGCCTTATCGTTTGAGATCTTGGTGCTCAGCCTTGATGGGGCCCATCACGAAAGTCCTGTACAAGGGCCCCCCCAAACCTTGCTACGCCACTGCTGATATACATGGGCGTAGTTTAGTTTCATTTCTTGGGGAAGCTAAAAATAAAGTTGGCTTTGGGAACGAGCGGCGCCGACAATACTTTCATCAACCAAATTTCTGGTGATCTTTTTTAGTCCTTCGATCGATATTTCGTGAAAATATTATGCCATTTTCCACGACAAAAATGTGTTGATGACTTTTTTTTAGTCCTCCTTGGGGTTTAGTCCCACAGCCTCTGATAAACTCCGCCCATGCCGATATAGGTCATGTCTTTGAACGTTTTCAAACTTGCTGCCCTCATAAAATAATAATACCTTAACCCCGGAATTATAACGCCAATTGCGATAAAATTTGCTAAATAGCCTAAGTTATTTCATGTTTATCGGAAATCATAGGCTAACTGAAAACAAATTAAGTCGAGCTTTTATTCACGCCGTTTCTATGGCTTTCAATAGACCTATCTAACAAATTTCATCACAGTAACTTTGTATAGCGTCCCTTCAATGTTGCCTACACAAGAGTAGCGCTCCCAGTCCAGCCCCCGATTGAATAGGATTGTCTTAAGAACAACGAGAAATGAAACAGAAAATAATAATCTTAATCTTAAAGACAGAAGTTAAAACAGTTACAGCGAAAATCGGAGAAACCAAAAACCTACTTCAAAGAGACTTGTAGGCTACCGGTACTTGTTTTATGTACTTGCACACAATATGCATTATACAGTGTCGATAGTTGGCCTGATTACGGCTCAGTCCGAGTATATTTCTCCGCATGCAGTGTGCTACATCTGGGCTACATCTGGGCTACATGCACTGGGCTACATCTGGGCTACATCTGGGCTACATCTGGGCTACATCTGGGCTACATCTGGGCTGCATCTGGACTACATCTGGGCTGCTTCTGGGCTGCATCTGGGCTGCATCTGGACTACATCTGGGCTACATCTGGGCTACATCTGGGCTACATCTGGGCTGCATCTGGGCTGCATCTGGACTACATCTGGGCTACATCTGGGCTACATCTGGGCTGCATCTGGACTACATCTGGGCTGCTTCTGGGCTGCATCTGGGCTACATCTGGGCTACATCTGGGCTACATCTGGGCTACATCTGGGCTACATGGCACAAAAAATATCATCTGCTGTAGTTTCGGTTTAAAGACACTGCGAGGACAAAAAAAATCATTAGCATCGAACTCGTCCTTCATTAGGGCTAGGGATTGACGTTGCCAGCGTACAAGCAGTAATTCTGCACAAGTAATAATAAATAATAGCCCAATTGCTCCGTTACGGCATCATCATTATCGGCGCTGCAATGTTCGAACGAAATTTTTTATCGGCCACCACAAATTATAGTGACGCCTAATGTTCGTCCCGGTGCTCGCTATAATAATGCACAATGTCATCTGGAAAAACGGCTAGGCTAAATTGGATGGGACACGTGCTATGCGAATGGATATGGATGTGAGAGACAACCGGGCAGTTAAATTGGTTCCCGAGGGGAGAGTGGGGAAAAAACTGGAAGGAAAACGTTCGAGAAGATCTATAGTGTCTGGAGATGACGTGGGAGGACGCTGTAGAGGTGACGGTGGATAGAAGAGAATGGAGAAACTGCGTTGCCCGATGTGCAGTCTTGCACGGGAAGGACCAAGGTTTAAGGTCTAAGAACATAGCATAGCTTCTGCAACTTATCATAGGAAAGAATCTAATTGTACTAATTTAAAATGACAATATCTTGGCCGTTGATGGCTGTGTTACTGCGCCATATAAATTGTCGTAATTATTATTAGTATTATTATTGATAGCTATACCGAACTGATTTGAAATTATATTAAACTTAGATCACTAGCCTATATATGCTATTGCTAATCCAATTTTCACGACGAGCGAATAGGACGCTGAATCGGAGTTTATATATTATCCCTTAATGTCCACAATAAATCGCGCCATTGCTAATGAGAAGATATAGAGGTGGCGCTACACAAATGACGATTTACATTACAGTCCTCAACACTCCAGCGGTCTTTAAGGCCCAAGTCAGGCGAATCGGTAGCGCGCAAGTAAGCCATCCATCTATCTCTCGCTGGACCATGGACGAAGAAGCAGGCTTTGAATTGGATTGAAAGCGTGGACCAGCGTTCATTGCATGTTATCTCGGTAGTCGATTCTAGCGGCGGATAGATGGAGCCAGTGGTCAGCCTTTCACGTTTAGGTCAATTACTACTCTCGTAAAATAGTGAGGCCATGACGCCCCAACACACAAATTGTAATACCGCGAATAAACCACGGCATTTGCGTAGCGACTGTGTTTTTCTATAGCCCCTCAAAGTATAATATCCAACAGATGTACGAGCAATATACTTTGACTCTTTCGTTCTGAAGAACATCAATATTGAGAGTTTTTAGAAAGGCGCTATAAAACGTTGGGATACAGGAAGTGGTTTGCGTCTTAGATCATAGGCAAGGACTCTCCATTAGATGGATCGATGGATCCAGATTTGACGAGGGCTTAAGACAACAGAGGCCCTCGAAAAATTTCTTTGGCATAATACAGCTTTTTTCAATTCTCCGATAGAGGACTTGTTACTCTTTAAAAGAGCGTGTATCTCCGTTTTATATATATATATATATATATATACATATATATATATATATACACTAACTTTTATATATATACTTACTTTTGCTTATATATATATATATTTATATTATAAGGTCGTTGGCTTAAATGAGCGAGCGTCGCGCCACCTGGCGATAGGGTCCATGGCCCTGTGTCTCTGTAAAGATAAACAAAAGTAACGGACTCTTATGTTGTTCTGCAATAGAGTGCATGAAATCGATAGCGAACAACCAGGATTATATTTCTTTTCGGTTTCCAATGAAGAAGATTTAAGTGATTACAAATGTAGATTTTTGTTTCAGTGATTTTCAACTAAGTCCTCTAATCAGCGGAAATATGCGTCAGGTTGTTACTACGGTGCCTGGCAGATGCAGGCGGCGAGTGTAGCGGTCGATTTTTGGTATAGGTATATACCAAAGCAAGCTCCAGGGAGTCCAGGATGTCTATCTGTTACTATACCGACTGCATTGACCATTTTGAAGAAACAACGAATGGCCAGAAGCAATATTATATAGCGTTGAATGCAGCGTCAACAGTGATCAATATACCAGATCTAACACAGAGATCATATTGAAAGACACCTTTACCCCCTTCAAGCCATGTGCGCAAGTTAAAAAGTGTATAATATATGCCCCTATATGGTATGAAGATGGGCTTCTGGCACTGTTTATCTTCCACAGACAGATTTCGTAGTCAATGTTTTTATTTTTCAGGTGAACAATCGTTATGGTTTCAAAGAATGAATGTTTTATTAAAGAATAATACAAATTCTGAGACAATCTCCAAACCCCGGCAATTCTCTCTCTGAGTTATGGCAATTGAATGTTAATCTGGGATGTCTGGTGGTGAAAATGCCATTAAATGCCATAAATGGTGACAGCCAAAGTGGCAAAAAGTTCTCAACTATTGACGCAACGAATTGGCAACACCATCGTGGGACGCTCTGCTAACTGGGCACTGGCAGCAGATTACAATGGACTCATGCCTATTAGCCTACGCTAACAGTCAGGACCATGGCTGTTTTTAAGGAATTTTTAGAACTGCACAACCCCATCTTTCCTTCCAATCCTCTATGGTAAATTACTTCCAATCGGATGGTAAATAGAACCGAATGAACTTCTATCGTAGTGCTCACGTTTTGTTGCTGTCAGACGATCAGCCATGCAGCTGACAACAAAGTCTACTTTCTGCAATCTACAGCACACCTTAACGTGAATGAACTTTGTCTTTCTCCCAAGTCTGTCAATTGCACTCAGAGTTCTTCTGACTAACCCAGTGGATATAATTGATGAGCACAGTTCAAGCACATTGTTTGATAACCTTTTAAAAACACATTGTAATGTTTGAAGCAAATTAAAACATTTCTGTATCTTTCCACCCATGGGCGGAGTTTATCAGGGGCTAGGGGGGGGCTAAGCCCCCCACGAAGACCCAGATTCATTTTTTTCACCGTGCAAATGGTATCTTTTTCCGGGCTTAGCCCCTCCAAGAAGGCATTAGCCCCTCCAAGAACGGAAACCAAACTCCGCCCATGTTTCCACCATGATGCTATCATCGTTGCTGGCAATGATTTCATTTGAAACTGAGAATCTGCCCGAAAGCCGAACTAAAGCAAGCCACCGGAGTGATTCCCGGAAAAGTAGCCAAGAAGGATAAGTTGTTATGTGAGAGGAGCTCAAGTTTCGATGTCATCCATGCTGATGTTTTCTGTTCCGACTTTTTCAGTCTATGTTGTTCAGTGAAAGAGATAAAGGGTTAAAATGTCTCAACGATAGATCGTTCTCGTTTTTCTCGTATCTCATTTGCAGTGTTTTACTCAGTTATCGGGACTTCAAGTACTAGTACCACTGTCACTACTAAGTAGGCTACTCACCTAATATGCTGACTTGTATATAGAGTAGAATCATCGGTTTAGTTGAGTTGAGTTGCAACCGAAGTGACAAAAGAAAGACAAAGACATAATCATGTTCATGATCATGACAAAGGAAACTGTTGTGATCTCTAATAATTTATTAAGACACGAAAATGAAAAGGAGTAAGCCTTTGATCTTCCTTTGATGTCGGCAAGTCAGTAATTTGCCAGCAGCACGCAGTTGATAAACTGGCTGCATTTAGTCCAAGGCGCCCACGATCCAGCAGACAAATGGGCACCGGTGAGGTTAGGGGTGGACAACGTGATGCTAAGTCCAGCAAATGTTTAGCCGGCATATCTGTCTACCGGGGTGAGCGTCCTTTTCCACTCGACCCCCTCACACCGAAATCCATCACTGACGGAGCTGCTCCGAGAATGCAAAGCACAGTTCGTTACCAGGATCTGATTTGTATGGGGAAAATGGATCACGGGACCTCATTGGTTTCTGAATATATATAGTATATATATATATATGAAATACATATAAATATATATTTTGTGTATCTTTCCTCTTCCTCTCACTCTCACTGTCTTGCTCTGTTCCTCCATCTCTCTCTTACTCAATTTATCTCTTTCTCTCTCTCTCCTTTCCTTCCCTATATCTCTCTCAACCTTTGTCTATAAATTATATCCTGTCCGTATCTCCCTCCTTTTCTATCTTTCTTCCTTTCTTCCTCTGTTTATCCCTCCTCTCTCTCTCTCTCTCTCTCTCTCTCTCTCTCTCTCTCTCTCTCTCTCTCTCTCTCTCTCTCTCTCTCTCTCTCTCTCTCTCTCTCTCTCTCTCTCTCTCTCTCTCTCTCTCTCTCTCTCTCTCTCTCTCTCTCTCTCTCTCTCTCTCTCTCTCTCTCTCTCTCTCTCTCTCTCTCTCTCTCTCTCTCTCTCTCTCTCTCTCTCTCTCTCTCTCTCTCTCTCTACTTACCTACCTACCTACCTACCTGCCTATGACCAACCAACAATAGATTACTTACCTACCTGTCTACCAACCTACCTACCTATCTACTTACCTACCTACCTACCGCCTACCTGTCTATCTACCTACCAACCAACCTATGCCTACCCACTCACCTACCCACCCACCTTCCCACCCACCTACCTACATAGCTACCTTCCTACCTACCTTCATATACCTACCTACCTACCTAACTACCTGCCTACCAACCTATACGTATACCCACTCACCTGCCCCACCCACCTACCTACCTACCTATTTCCTACATGTTCAACAAGAACATACTATAAAATCTTCCATCTGCCTACATCTTAGCAGATCTTCTCGATTTTCCGTTACCTTGTTCTGCATGCAACCTACTTTTTAGAAACACTTCGAAACTGCTCTTATCTTTTCCATCGGATTTGAACTTGAAACTGCGCCACTGAGTAGTATTTCGAAAATGGGCTACATAAAAATGAACCCAGTGAATGAGTTAAAGAATTTTCTGTCATTAAAATAACAGCCTTAACAGATAGAGTGCCAGGTGCTGACCAAGTGGACGGGAGGAGTGGATTACAAGCAGTGGCGGAGATACCATAGGTTGCCACACTCAGATCAGTTGACCTGCCTATATATCACTTTTGATCTGCATGTCTTGTGACCTACCAACAATTTCTTGAAATCTGTAACATATTCGTTACATTTAATTTTTAAGACCTTCTGAATTACTCACAAGACCCGACACGACCCACTGAAATGGTAGACTATATAACTGGCGCCGCCAATGATCACAAGTGAATTGCACGACTCGTCAACGAATTTATCAGATACAGCAAAGTTTATAAATGTAGGCCTGATGTAAAGTAGAGTAAATAGCAGAAATTTCTCAGCACTACATGGAGTTTATATTAGAGTAATATTATAGGCTTACGAACAGGTGCCATGGACAACACGTGATGCTCGACTGAGTCATGTTGATGGGTTGTTTGTGGTGCCAGGTCAGAATCCGGAGGGGGGTCAGTCCGTAGAGACAGCTCATATTGCTAAGCCTGACGCATAGAAGTTAATAACGAATGCAATGGGTCGTAGATATTGCAACTGTTGTAGGAGAATTCTGATGCAATAATATTATGACGCGGTGCAATGTCAAAGGATATTGGCCGTTTTATGGCGCCATATAAATTGTCGTGATCATCGTTGTTATTATTATAATTACTGCTGTTAATGAGATAATATATTGACAGCATTCGAGTCTCTCTGAGGAAATATCTATATTAATTTATTCATTAAGGTCATTTGCATAGATATTATCTTCCAGAATAATGACCTCTCAGTACAAACAACTGAATGACAGCAGAGTGATCATTGCTGTATTACACATTGAAGATTGACCAACAGATTGGACCAATGAAGAAGTGGCAATGTTCAACTGCAATGAATCACGTCAGAGATCAATGGAGATAACCAATCAGAGACAGGAAATAATCAATGACCATAAAAGCAATGTGATCGCATTAGGTTTCATAAGATTGGCCAAAAGACCAGAAGTGCTGCACGCGAGTTCACTAAGTCCAAGTCCATCTAAGCCGAGTCATCGAGTCCGAGTCCAGATGTGACCGAGTTCGAATCCATAGGTACGAGTCCATGGGCTGCCACAGATATTTATGCAGGAAGAACACAGGGTTAAATTTTTAGCAGGAGCTTCAGATGTGCAAGGCAGCATCAATTACGAACATGGTTATTTTTCATGCAGAGGTTTCTATATGTAAATTTCTCAGTTTCACCTTTGTATAATCAGCACCATTAGTGCAAAGAAAAATTTAAAACCATAAACTAGTATAGCTAAGAAAAGAGATTTAAATTTTTCAGCGGGGGAGGGGAAGTGTCCCCTCTTACTTCTAGGTGCGGGCGCTCATGGACGAGTCGAAGTCCAAATTCCAGGCCATCAACAGCAAACTGCATTGAAGCAAGGAATTCAATGTCATAGAAACAAACTACAGTGAACTTACTATTTGCGCGGAAAGAACGAAAGATTATTGCTAATGTACTGGTAATTTACCCAAATTAGGCCCACACTTTAAAAACAAGTTAGGCCCACATAAAGTTTTTCGATAATCTGGCACGAGGAGAACGCATGAGAATTCTTCAACAGTCTCGTCTACGTATTTCACTTGCATATTTCATATTTCATATTTCACATACATATTTCAAGTATTTCACATATTCACATATTCACGTACATATTTCATATTTCACATACATATTTCAAGTATTTCACATATTCACATATTCACGTACATATTTCATATTTCACATACATATTTCAAGTATTTCACATATTCACATATTCACGTACATATTTCATATTTCACATACATATTTCAAGTATTTCACATATTCACATATTCACGTAGATATTTCATATTTCACATACTTATTTCAAGTATTTCACATATTCACATATTCACGTACATATTTCACTGTTTGCGAGAAGACGAGACGGCAAAGGAGAGGATTGACCACCAACCTCACGTGACGAGGTTACGAAACTGAAGTCATTAGCACCATATCCACGGCTACATCAGGGCTATAATTATCTGAAGGTAGGGCCTACATGTGGGCCACTGCTCTTCGTCTTCATCTTCTCTTTATATAAATTATGTGAAAGAAGTAATTAAGTTTCGTTTCTTCAACTATCCGGTTGACAGACCGCTACCAGTTGCAATAGGCAGTTGTGCAGTATGGATTCAAGATGAAAAAATATAGTTTGCTTGACGTAAAAACCGACATTCTTGCAAACGTTCTGAGAGAAAATAGATAGCCTATACATGTAGGTAGGCCTATGCCGAAAAGGTAGGCCTATAACTGCAGAGAATGGTTAGGCCTACTCGTTGAAGACGGGCCATCGTCTTTAAGTGTTTATATAATTATAAAAATTATACCCTTTACCAGGAAAGAAAAACGATATCTCGATTGGAAGTACCCGAGTCCCGAGGTAGAAACTAGACATCATTCTGGAAGAAATGCATTTAATATAAAAATACGTAGGTCTATAGTAAATTGGAATGAATGAGTGAAGGAATGAGTGAACAAATCAATCATCAAGGTCATCCATCAATCAATCAATCAATCCATCAATCCAAAATCAATCAGTCAGTTATATACGTATAATGATATGATTTCTTCTATTCTCATCAATCACTCTCTTGCAACTCAGCCGTGAAAATCTATTAGCCTATCTTGCTGGGTGTTCGTCCTTCCGTCCGTCCGTTTGTATGTCTTCCTGCCATTCCGTATATCCGGTCAAATCTGTCTTTATCTGTCTTGCGCGTGGCACTTCTAAGAGAAATGCCATGGGACGGGTGGTGGTGGAGGGGCGTGGAGGGGTACAGGCAAGACGCTGTTGAATGTATAGCTATGGAGTTATCGCTCGGAGCAGAGATCTCGTAAGGCAGCCGCTATGAAATGAATCTGTGTCGCCAGCGGACTTCAACGTCTAACCGCACAGACCACAGTCAATGTCCCGGTTCACCAGCCATATGTATATATATATATATAGGCTATATATACACATAGGCTTTCTGATCTATGATAATATATTCCCTAAAGAGTAAAGACATAGGGCCTAAACGGGAATATAATATATATGTCGAATCAATAACACTTTGTACAAGAGGCAACATCACAAAGATTCATGTACATGAATGCATAATCCTGCCTCATCAATACATGTATATACATAATATATTATATATATATATATATATAATCGTATATAAATTGACTATAAAAATTCTACCTTAGCTAAATTAAAGCCGTTACAACTTACGTCCTATAGACATGCAGCATCCATGCATTGAGCTACTAGTAAAGTATGTTAAAGTAAAGGACTTACAACCCTATTCTGAGCTTCCTCTTTGCAGGCGAGCATTGACATTGTTCTGTTCACCTTAGCTTTATTTAGATCTATTTCTTCAGTATTTTAATGCGTTTCTACATGTAACTGGGCTGCGATGTGTCACCCGGATTTGTCTTTTCAAATAAACGAAAAGACAAATGTATTACTAACAGGCATGCTTATAGGAGACATTTTTAGGATTCTTGCTTCCATGTGCTGTAGGGTCAAGTAGACCCTACAGCACATGGAAGCAAGAATCCTAAATCCCACTACTCCCTCTGCAAAAATTGACACCTTTTAACTACTACATTTGGGTTTTTAGCAAATTTCTTCACATTAAGCCGCTAACGAGGCTAATGATATGCTAATGATATGTAATTATGCCAATGACACAGACAGAGAAACTGAGAAATTTTTATTTAGAAACCTGTGCGAAAAATGCCCATGTAATTCTTAATTTCCTGCTTTGCATTTTTCAAGCTCTCGCTACAAATCTTAACCGCGTGACCACTGTGTTTCGCCCCCCCCACCCCGGGCGCCCACAACTGTATTACAGCTAAGTGCTCTCAATCCCCGAAGCTGCAGGGACTCCACTGTTCATTCACTCACCAAATGAATGGCCATATAATATTATGTAGGGAAAAAAAGCATACAAAACAGAGACTGCAGAGGCAGAAGCAGACTGTTCAGCGTGTTTTCGCTGCTTCTTAGAATTACCAATGCAACGTCGCTACATAAATAGACTTAAAGGAACGGCGGCGACTCAGTCTCTTATGGACAGACGTCACTTCGTCAATTCACAGGACAAAGAAAATGGCCGCCGCCTGCAGCCACCAGCGGAGGATTTGCATGTCGAAAACATCGCTTCTGTAAACAGTTCGGCGACCAACTTCGCGGTCTCTTTCCCTTCTCATCCTCCTTCTCCTCCTCCTTCTCCTCCTCCTCCTTCTTCCCATCCTCCTCTTTCCCCATCGACTACAGCTTCCAGTGTCCTCTCTTTTCCATCGAACGTTGCCTCCAGCTTCTCGAATTCCCTGCATCCAACCGTTTCCAACATCTGTCTGTCTGGCTGCCTCTGTCACTGTCTGTGTCTCTACTTATCTCTGTATCACTCTTTGTGTATATATATAATGTATGTACAGGGTGCGCCAAAAAAAGGACCCCCCTAGGTTTTTTGCCAATATCTTGGCCAAAAGTAAGAATTTCAAAATGAAATTTTACAGTCTTGAAGACAATTCATATTTACATATGATGGCCAGATTTGATCAAAATATTTCAAACAAACCAAAAGTTATGCCACTTTTAGGGAGGTCACCCACCGTTTTTTGACGATTCAAGAACGTAACGCTACAAAAAGTAGGTTTTTGCCAATATTTTGACCAAAAGTAAGAATTTCAAAATGAAATTTTTACAGGCTGATAGACAATTCATATTTACACATGATGACCGAAATTTCATCAAAATATTTAAAACAGAACAAAAGTTACATCACTTTTAGTGAGACCACCCTCGGTTTTTTTACGTTTTTGAATCATCCAAAAAACCGAGGGTGGTCTCACTAAAAGTGATGTAACTTTTGTTCTGTTTTAAATATTTTGATGAAATTTCGGTCATCATGTGTAAATATGAATTGTCTATCAGCCTGTAAAAATTTCATTTTGAAATTCTTACTTTTGGTCACAATATTGGCAAAAACCTACTTTTTGTTGCGTTACGTTTTTGGATCGTCAAAAAACGGTGGGTGGCCTTCCTAAAAGTGGCATAACTTTTGGTTTGTGTGAAATATTTTGATGAAATCTGGCCATCATATGTAAATATGAATTGTCTTTAAGTCTGTAAAATTTCATTTTGAAATTCTTACTTTTGGCCAAGATATTGGCAAAAAATCTAGGGGGGTCTTTTTTTTGACGCACACTGTATATACAGAGATATGTGTATGACACGCACATGATGTACATACCTGCGTTCGTGTATACGGTTCATCCAAGTGTTCATGCATGTCTACGTGTTACCGCATGGGTCACAACTCTCACGCAGTAATTGGACTGCGACACGGGATAACACATATGCACAATTTTCACATGCAAACACGAAATATATAGGCTATGCAGTGTATGCACCCACATATATTGAGCCAAGTCGTTAGTTAATATATAAGTATGTATGTATGCCCATTTGGATATAATATTGTTCGACGTGTTTAAATGGGGATGGGATGGTTGGCAACTTGAGACATTGCTTGTAATAAATTCCCAAGAAAATTTCGCAATAAACCAAAAGGCGGAATTGTATATGGGGGACAACGCTTTTCCGGTGTTGCTATAAATTTACTGAAGCATAGATCTGACCTTTACAATGCTTGGGAAACACAATGTATATATTATAAGCATACCGAAAGAAAACAAGACGGTCAGGCACGCTATAGGCTACGGTCCTATAGGGGCGATATACATATATATATATATATATATATATATATATATATATATATATGCTCTTCTATAGTTGCTTTAGATGCACAATCAGCATATACACAACTACATAAAAGCTACTACTATATAAAGGCTACACGAGAGCAATAATTTGGTTGGTGAGAGAGACAGACAGACATAGGCCTACATACATAGGGAGGGAGGTAGGGAGACAGAGAGAGAGAGATAAACGGACGGACGGACGTATACGAACGAAGGGAGACAGGCAGACAGACAGACAGACAGAGTACAAAAGGAATGAACCTGCAATATGATTGCATATATATATATATATATGTATGTATATAGGAGAGGTCCCGAAGTTTAGATTTAAGAACGTGAATGAGACTTATAGGCAGGAGGAACTGTTGGTGATCACACCCGATCTTGGAATCAAGAGAACAAACGAACGAATGAATTCACGAACTAACGAAAGAAGAATTGCAGTAATTAAAAACAAATAAATGATGACCGACTGAATGAATGAAAGACAGAATGAGTGATTGAACGAATGAAGCATTTTAGTGTGAATGATTGATTAAAAGAATGGATGAACGAACGAATAAATACACGAATGAACGAACGAATCATGAATGGTTTTACTAACTAACAAGTCAATGAATTAATAAAAGAACAACAGATTGAATGAACGAGTGAATGAATGAATAAAATAATGAACGAATGAATGAATGAATGAATAAATAATGAATGAATGAATGATTGAATGAATGAATGAATAAATGAATGAAGAGGATGTTTATTAGTACATGTAGACACCCTGTTGCGCGTTGCATATCGTTTCCAATGGTATAGACATCCTACGCTATATAACACAATGTTGCCATGCAGATACGATACGATGTGGATGCGTTTTATATGCATACGCATAACATATAAAACGCACATAAATAACGCAAAAAATACAAAAGATATGGCCACAATGTTCAACGCATTACACGGTCGTAATCTATGGGAAGAAGAGTCTACAGCTGCAGCAATCGACTTCTGATGTAAAGCGTTACTCCCTCGGGTTGATATATGGGAGAAAAACAGAGAGGCCACCCCTAGGACAATCACCGGACCATCCATTTCTGCGCGCCTATTGATTTCATTTTTACGTGGCCATGCCATCAAAAAAGCAGCTAATCGAAGACCCGAGTATACGTCCGAGGGGGTCTGAATATGCCGCCGGTTGATGAGATCGGCGGTCCATATATCTAGCGGACATCGCCCCTTCCGGTGATTCCCTCCTCGGTCGTCAGCCCCCTTGGTAGAGGGTTGGGCTGGGCAGGATGGGTGGGGGGCTGACAGTGACAAATCTGGCTGCAAACCATCGTGTAAAAACTTAATGGTGCGCCTACGCAAATGATGCAGACGTGATGGCTATGCATCAGCACACAAGGACAAACCTTTGCATATTATGAGCGTTATGGGTGTGCGTGTGTGTGAGTGCGTGTGCGTGCGTGTGTATGCGCGCGCGTGTGTTTGTGTGTGTTTGTTTGTGTGTGTGTGTGTGTGTGTGTGAGTGTGTATGCGCGCGCGAGCGTGTGTGTGTGTGTGTGTGTGTGTGTGTGTGTGTGTGTGTGTGTGTGTGTGTGTGTGTGTGTGTGTGTGTGTGTGTGTGTGTGTGTGTCCTTCATGCCCTACTCACTCCCCATTAAACCGCTCCATACAATTATCCTTAATCCAGGCTACATCTCTTAGAGCCCAACGCTACCCAGAGTTGATGCCTTTGCCGGAGAAGTTTCATTATGAGAATGTTTTATGACATCGCAATACTGTTTTCAATATATCTTTATTCTGTAAACTACTATACCCTTGCTGGTATAGTCTAATAAAGAACAGTCTTACTTACTTACCTTAAATAATTGCCTTTGTGACCGCGTCTCTATTCCTATGTTCAGTTGTATAGTTAGCTGCTGTATAATAACTTATAGGCTAGTGATGGCAGTTAGTGGTGTTGGGAACTTGGGATGATATAATGCTGGTGTTTCAGGTGGTTGTGATAGTGGCGTTTGCACACTGGTGTTTGAAGCGGTGTTTGTAGCGATGTTTGTAGGGGAGTTTCTAGCTGTCTTTTTGTGGTGTTTGTAGAGCGTTCGTATAGCGCTGTTTGCAGTTGTGTTTGGTAGTGGTGTTTGTAATGGCGGTTGTAGAGGTGTTTGTAGTGGTGTTTGTAGTGGTGTTTGTAATGGTGGTTGTAGAGGTGTTTGTAGTGGTGTTTGTAATGGTTTTGTAATGGTGTTTGTAGTGGTGTTTGTAATGGTGCTTGTAATGGTGTTTGTAGTGGTGTTTGTGTTGGTAGCGCCCTTGTTGTTTGGTTTTTAATCGCAATGATGCTAGTGTGTGAGTATCTATCGATAGCGATAATTATGGCTATGGCGATGGAGGTGCCTTGTATGTGACGGTGTTGCGTCGCGACTCTGCATAGCCGTTATGGTGATAGTGGTCGTGGTGATATTGGAAGCAGCGGTGCTGTTGGCAGTGGCGGCGCTAGGGGGGGCTTGGGGGGGCTAAGCCCCCCTACAGGAGGCTCAGCCCCCCTAAAAAAGGATCATTCTAAATTTTTTACAGTGAAACATCCACGATTTTGGCCTGATGACTTTAAAAAAAAAAAAGGTCGTCAGAAATTTTGGCGGCGAAAACGGAAAATTTTCATGAGATTTCGGTCGAGGCTTCAGCCCCCCGAAACTGAAATCCTGGCGCCGCCACTGGCTGTTGGTGGTCGTTGGTGTGAACTCGAAGGACATAGCGTCTGTTTAGAGTGCAATGGTTCTAACTCTAATGCGTTTAGCCATGGAGTGAGTACTGCTGCACTCTAAACAGACGATAGACCGAGTGATGATCTCTTAGGCAGTAGTTTGAAATTTGTATCTTCGCTCTAAAAAAATTCCGTTCATACACGAAAGGGGCAACATGGAAATAATTTTTTTATAACAAGACATGTATACTGATGTTGCAAAAAAAATTCCATCAAAAAAAACTTGCACATTAATTTTTTATAGCACTTTTGGTAAAGGGTGGACCAAAAAAAGATAGACCGAAGGTTTTTCCCCAATATCTTGGCCAGAAGTAAGAATTTGTAAATAAAGTTTTGCAGGCTTAAAGGCAATTCATATTTACATACAAAGGCCAAATTTCAAAAAAATATTTCAAACAGAAAAAAAGTTATATCACTTTTAGTCAGTCTACCCATTGTTTTTTGACGATCCAAAAACATAACGCAACAAAAAGTAATAGAAAACGATTCTACTAAGTCACATTTTAAATAACTGTTATCAAATGAACTTGATATTGCTTCACGGCTTGTGCTCAATTTGTCCACCAACCAGTGCCAAACTTTTTAAGAGCCTCTTTTTAAAGTTCTTGATGGCCTTGTGCCCTTGTTGATGTGTTCCAGATGTAAATCTTCAAAAATAAACTCCAATTGATGCAACTATCAATTCCCTTATCGCTTTTGGTTGCAGGTTATGGTAGTTTCCAGCATAGCTCTCGTCACTTGATTATGTTGAAGCCAGGAGCTTTGAGGGCCATTGGCTTTTCTCAATGAAATCTGAACAATTTACATTGAGCCGATCTCCTTCCATCAAGGGCATATTTCTTAACGCTCACCTTAACTCTTAACCTCTGTTCTCACTGTTTATCAGAGCAAGCAGAGATTGTTGCTTTAGCACCAAGACCTTGGTCATGAATTGTCTGAAAATACATTTTGTCTGTCATTGACACCATGGGCAATTTAAGTTTTTAAAGATATTTCAATTTTATTTTTCAATAGCAAATTTATGAATCTGACAGATTATGGTATTTATTTGCCCACTTGATCGTCATCTTGCTAAGTGACTTCGCAGTGATGTGCAGCAATACTGGTACTCTCTTTCTTTTCTAAATAATAATAATCATAATAATAATAATAAATTTGATAATAATAATTATAATTAATAATAAATATGATAATAATATCATAATAATAATATAATAATAATACTAATAATAACAAGTTGTATAATAATAATTGTGGGGTGTAGTGGGTATGTCTGCTGCCTTGCACCCGGAGGGTTGCAGGTTCGAATAATAATAACAATAATAGTAATCGTTAATTACTCTTCAGAATACTTGTTACAATAGGAACGTGTCTGTTCTGCGATAAAGGAAGTTGTATAATAATAATAATAGTGGGGCGCGTTAGTTTAGTGGATATGTTCGCTGCCTTGCAGCCGAAGGGTTGCAGGTTCGAATCGGACGAATCCACCTCAAGCTGCAAGTCCTTCACTCGCAATTGCTCAATGCTTCAGCATGAAACTCTAATTCTGTCTCTGTGTTGTAGTCGAGAGCGCTTCTGAGTAGAAACCTTGAAGGGGAAGCGCTATAAAAAGTGCACATACAAACAAACATATACTAATAATAATAATGATTTATGGCAATATCGAGGCTATTTAATAAAATTATTGTGCATAAATAAGAATAGCCTTTCAGCCTGTGAAGTTTGATTTACAAATCCATACAATTAGGCAAGATCAGGGCTTTTTTAACGTGCAATTGTACACAAAATGTGCAGTTCTAAATGGATTTGTGCAGCTGTAGAAGCACTTCTGTCACAAATTCTGTGCAGTTAAAACTCGCCAAAAAGGTCATTGTCCTCCGATTGGAAGTAATTTACCATGGAGGATGGGAAGGGAAAGAAGGGGTTGTGCAGTTCTAAAAATTTCTTAAAAACAGCCCTGAGCAAGATATTAGAAATAAATTTTAGGGGATTTTTTCGGCGCACCCCGTACAAACTTCAAAATATGAATATGACAAGGGACAGAAGACTCTGGGCATTAAAGGTCCATTCATGTAGCCAACCATCGCGATACGACTCTGGCGACATGACATGACATTGTTTGTCATATGATATGAGTGGAATTAAATATCAAGGTACCTTCATATTTATTTAATATTCAAACTTGAAAATAATCAGTGAGCAATATCTTCATCATCTTCAACAATTCATTCATATTTTATTTTGAAAGTAGGCTGTTTATGTGGCTGCCAATAACTTGATTACTGATCCACATAACGCTGGATATTTGCTCTCAAATTTCACAAAACCAAAGGGTCAAACAAACATTCCAAAAGGGTAGTAAATACAAATTTTGTTGGCATTTTCTGAGAACAGAACAATTGACAAAGTATGCCAAAAATCCCAATTACGGTTTTTGTCTTTTAAAGAGTTTACAGTGTAAAAAATGGTCCGTTTTGGTATTGCACGTTGGTATTTAAAAGATTTGTTACCCTAATATATTACTGTTTGAACTGTGAATGGATGTGATCATTTTTAAGAGCCTGTAAATGAAACATAACTAAGTATTCTTGAGGTAGATTCGAACCCGCAACCCTCCAACTGCAAGGCAACGAACATACCCTCTACACCACCATGTCATGACATCACCTACTTTGTGTACTGTCAATAATTTGACAAGCATATCTTACCAGATGTTTCCCTCTTTTTACCTCTGCTTCCAATGATCTTCACTCTCGACTCCTCACTCACCTAATTGAGCACATACTGAGTTTGACTCACACTGCTATTTTCAACTGACACAGCATAGAACTATTAGACAATCTTTATTGGCCTCGGTCTTACTACTATTGTACATGCATTCATCTACTCCTGCATAGACTACTGTAACTCACTCCTTATTGTCCAGTCCAGGCTGTGCCTTACTCCTCTTCAGTCAGTTGTAATTTTTAAATTCTGCAAACGTCTTCCTGGGTTTGTTTGCTGATATCTCTACCAACATGTATGAAGAACTACACCAGCTGGCTCCCTATAAGTTTACACATTCGTTAAAAGTTGCTCTTTGTGGTCCAAATCTCAGTTGGATATTGTCCTAAATATTTCCCAGACCTTAAATGCAAATCTGCTGGTTTAGTTCGTTGCGCTCTGTGTTCCAATTGAATTAACTGTCTTGCTTCATGTACCAGGTCTGTTTTAACCCAACATGGGGAATTTGTTGCTTGGGCCTTCTGCTTGGAATGACCTCCCTCCTCTGTAGGTGAAGTTGATATCTAGGGTTTCCTCCTCAGTTAGTCATTCCCAGAAGATGTTTTCTCTTGCCGAGGGGTTTCTGCACAGAGAGCCCATACTGCAACACCCCTTTTTTGACCAGACACAATATGATATGATTTAGTGTTGTTTCCTCATAAAAGCAATAATTTGTCCTAACTAGAATTGGCACAGTCTTCAGAGCTAGCAAAACATGATGATAAGATCACAAGTCGGTCAGTGTAAAAAAAGACAGCTTGAGATACTCCTTGAATTTATTTTATTCTGTACTCTTATATTTAGAGATTTTTAATGCGCCTCTCACAGTGCAACCCAATCAAAGGTGCTTCGAGCCCAAAGATTCCTCTGGTCGTCCGTTCCGCTCTAGGCCTAGCTATTATAGACCGTCATGACCCTCTAGTACCAGTCTCGAACTGCCAGAACATCGTTCCTATGTTTCTTTTGACCCTTTGCTGTGGAATAACCTTCCTAAAAAATCTTAAAAAGAAATCCAACAAGAACAGTAGTGCTCCCAGATAAGATCCCAGCATGAGCTATATATATAGTGGTGGAAGGTGATTTCACTGCAAAGAGTCAATAGAGGCATATGGAAACGATGCTGTGGGTAACGGCCCGCTATTCCGAGGGTCCGCTATTCCGAAGGTCCACTATTCCGAATATCCGATATATTTGGTTCATTATCCTTGTGGTTAGGGTTACAGTGGGTTAGGGTTATGGTTGGGGTTACGGTGGGTTAGGGTTGGATGGGTTAGGATTAGGTTTAGGATTAGGGTTGGGGAGGTTTATGGTTATGGTGGGTTGGTTAGGTTTAGGGATGGGGTGGGTTAGGGACCTAGAGTTGAAGTGAGTTAGGGTTATAGTTAGGGTTAGGTTTAGGGTTCGGAATAGTGGACCTTCGGAATAATGGACCCTCGGAATAGTGGACCCTCGGAATAGTGGACCCAAACCGATGCTGTGACAGTCCGAGACTGGTACTAGAGGGTCATGACGGTCTATAGAGTGGAGCAGACAACCAAATGTATCTTAGATAGGCCGCCTGAAAAAACCATAAAGGTAGCGTGGATATGGACCCAAAAACAAATCTATTAAGACCGGAGACAACGCACGTCGCCAATAAGCAATCCTTGACTAGCACAACTTGCCTGTAATATCGCTCATATACAAAAACCAGCAAACCTACCATCAAAGAATGACCCAAATCAAGTGTAAATTTATACCATAGCAAAATAAACATTTATTATAACTATGCGCCTGAATTATGACACTGATAGAATTTTTCTGAATTAATAATGCGCTTTTTAATGTTGCTGTCGGACATCGCGAAGGTGATTAAAAGTAAACTCAGATTGAAAATTTAGTTAAACAAGTAAGTAAATCGATCACTTAAACAATAAAACTTTAAAAATTTATTTCTCGGAAATGTGCAACTTTTCTTTGATGGAAAATGACACTTTTGCTGTTCAATAATATGCAAATGCGTGTTTAAAATTCCATGATGCCCCTTGAAAGTATGCACGAGAATTCACATTTTTGGTGTTCAGACTACCGTCTATCTACCTCGTACGCGAAACAGGTGTATGCTATAGATTATAGTATCTGCTGGCATCGTTTTCTTCGCGTTGGATTTTTTTCGTATACTAAGGCCTAAAGCTCCATTCTTTTAGGCTGTTAAGGCGTCGAGCACGTGGTTCATCTGAAAACATTGCCAGAGACTGTGACCTGTGACTTCACTCACTGGCGATTTTATCAACTCTGCAGACGACAATGGTGGTGGTTGTGGTGGAGGTGGGTGGTGGTGGTGGGTGGTGGTGGTGGTGATGATGGTGATGATGATGATGATGATGATGATGATGACGATGATGATGATGCTGCTGCTGCTGCTGCTGATGATGATGATGATGAACACACTATACTCGCGTTCAATGCTCCTCATGTTATTTCAACCGAAGCATTAAGCGTCGTGGTGCAGTTCGTTTGCATTGAAT
Source organism: Lumbricus terrestris (assembly GCA_949752735.1). Classification (NCBI taxonomy): domain Eukaryota; kingdom Metazoa; phylum Annelida; class Clitellata; order Crassiclitellata; family Lumbricidae; genus Lumbricus; species Lumbricus terrestris. Next base: position 63,403,135 of record OX457039.1, read on the forward strand.
GTTTATGTCTCCTGGTATTGTATTTAAGCATTTTATAAAGCACCATTAGGACGCTGAACCGTTCAGAAGCGCTCCCAGTGTGCATGGCCCTACGAGAGGCAGCGGGTTTCGAGAAGGAAGAAGAGAGACTGCCAGACAGAAGGTTTGCTTTGTGTCTGGCTATACTATATATTCGTATAAATCTGTCTGTATTTCAATGTCTTCAATAATGCACTTGTCTGCTTTATAGTCCTATACGCTATCGTGGCGTCAATGTTAGTTGCGATGGTGGTGGTGGTGCTGGGTTGTGATAGTTCTGTTCCTGTGTGTGTATGTGTGTGTGTGTGTGTGCGTGTGTGTGTGTGTTTGCTTATCATCCCTTGCGACTGCATCGTCTATCTGCTGAATGTGCGAATCGCTTTTGTTCGTTCCAACGATACGTTTCTTTATTGTCTGCGGACCCACGAAATTACGACCGTCATCATCGGAGACAAATGATGTCATTTTACGACTTCCTCACCGACTGACTCCTCCTCCTCCTCCTTCTCCTCCTCCTCCTCCTCCTTCCATCTTTGTCCTCTTCTCATCTTTATAGCTCGATCGTTCTTTGTGAGATCTAAACAATTCCTACTCAACGATCTATCCGTACATCTTCCCACCAACCATCCATTCCTTCATCTTATTCTTCAGGTCATTCTTCCATTATTTCCACCGTACATCCATCCCTCCATCCCTCCATCCCTCCATCCATCCATCAATACATACATACATGCATACATTAACCCATCTATTCACTTCTCCTTACATCCACCCACCCATCCCTCCCTCCCTCCCTCCATCTATACATCCATACATCCATCCATCCATTCATACATCCATTTCTCTATCTATTCACCTATCCATCCAGACAGTTACCCGTCCATCCCTCCCTCCATGCATCCACCCATCCTTCCTTCCATCCCTCCATCCATTCATTCATACATCCTCCATCTATCCATCCTCCATCCATCCATCCCTCCATCCATACATCCATCTCTCCATCCATCCATCCGTCCCTCCATACATCCATCCCTCCGTCCATCCGTACATCCATCCATCCATCCATCCATCCATCAACACCATCCATCTGCCCATCCATACATACATCCATCAAAACCATCCACACATCTCTCCATCCCTCCATCCATCTATCCATCCATCCATACATCCATCCCACCGCCCATCCATACATGCCTCCATCCATACCTCCATCTATCAACACTAATTTCTGAATTCGTAGGCATCTGCATGCGTTGAAACCTAGAAGATTGATCGACAGAAATATCTTAGGAGGTGTGTTGGTGCGTGTGTGTGTGTGTGAGTGCGTGTTTGCGTGTGTGTGGGTGTGTGTCGAATAAGTCCTGGACTTTCTTTGTCATAATGAGAAGGATAGGAGGCTCACTATACGCTACGGGTGGTCACGTGACGAAGGCCAGAACGTGACATGTTTACAGTCTGTCGCATTTACTTGGACTCAGTGACTCCAACTCTGTCACCTCTGCTCGTCTATCCTTATCCCGATCCGCAAGTCCGCAAGGAGCACTACTGTCGTCAGAAATACTGAATTATTCCTTAGCACGCTTTCCATGCCATCGAACTATAAGGTCTCCTTTCATTTTATATCAGCTATCGGTGCACAAAGATTATAACTCAGTCATTTTCCAACTTTCGTATTGATTTCAGGGCAGCAACTTACTGGTCGCCCATCTTTTCCTGCAGGGCTTTTTTTAACGTGCAGTTGTACACGAAATGTGCAGTTCTAAATGGATCTGTGCAGCTGTAAAAGCACTTCTGCCACAAGTTCTGTGCAGTTAAAACTAGCAAAAAAGTTCATTGTCCTCCGATTGGAAGTAAGTTACCACGGAGGATGGGAAGGAAAAGAAGGAGTTGTGCGGCTATAAAAATTCCTTAAAAACAGCCCTGCTTTCCTGAGTTGAATTTGACCTGGCGCAAGTACCACGTCTACTTTCTATGCTCCACTTCAAAAGTGGTTCAGGCTGGTCAAGAGAATACTTGATGGTTCTTCTTTTCAAATGTGCTAAACAAAATTTATGAGCACCTAAAAACTAAATAGATCTAAAGGTTACGAAAACTGTTCAGTTGCCTATGCCTTTATCGTATATAATGTATAATGTTAGCCCATTTATTTGAAAATCAACGTTTTTATATTTTTGAACATTATCTAAAGTAATCAAGTAAAAAGTCATCCTTTCCTCTGTACTGGCTTTCATGCAAGAAGAAGATGTGAGCAACAGTGCTCTCAGTGTTTTGCCTGTGCTGATTCCATATCAACAAACTCTACCTCTCATTACCTTTCTCTGCAGCGGCTCTCAGATCAAGAAAACACTTTCAAGTCTGCGTGATTTCCACAGTCCTGGCTTGCTTTTCGGCGAAGAAAGTCAGCCTTTCACCTACAGGCTATCTGTATTGGCTTGGCTTCATGATAAGCGTATAGATATAATATTGCTAATTCCAAGTTCTTTTCAATGGCTCCAATCTGCAAGATTCGATTTAAAAAACACTGTCGACTATCTTTGACTTTCACTGCGCTGGTATCCACATCAAACGAGTGTCATCAACTCTCCTATAATTTTTTTGCCATGCGTTGGCTCTCAGATCAGAAAGCACTATAGTCGTCGTCGACTTCTCGATATCTTCCGATCCCATTAAAAGAAAGACCACCACCTCTGTCTTTATCTCGTCGTCAAGTAGAAGCATCAGGCAAAGTCGCCAACGCATCAAACATGTTTTATTTCGACGATATACGTCCGACCACATGCCCGACGAGGAGGAGTTTAAGCATCAAGATTTATTTTATCTCAGTCACAATTCATGATCTGGTTGTTATGCTTCGTTCGTCGCTCACAGTTCACGAACCATACCGAGTGTCGTTCGCTCGCGATCATTGCTTCTGGGAACAGCGCTCAGCTCTCCGATCACGTGCTACCCATACAGACCGCAATGAAATGAAACAAGGCGACGTTTCTTGAGCCAGCAGACTGCTGCAGCTCAGCCGCGCAGACCACCGATGAATTATTTCAGTTTGTCAACCACATACGTCGTAATTGCAAACAGCCGAGGGACTGTGTTTATAACAAAGGCAGTCGCACAACAATCTGTCTCCGACAATTCAGCGCTTATTGCGCGTAGCCTACTTTATGTGGGTCGCCTGCAACTGGTGGCACGCGTGTAAAAATAAAGGTATTTTCCCGGTGGGTAAGTTTCCGAGGAGCTGTAAAGATACGAAAACGCATGTTGGACGTTCTTGCGTTGGATTATTGTTGATGACCTCCATTCTAACCTTCATCTCCCCCACCTGACCAGTCAATCTTTATTTCTTAAATCTCTTAAATCTTTTTTTCTTTTGCCGTGGCTGGGCTGGGAGCCCCTCTGAGTAGTTTCCTGAAGGGGTGCTATATAAATTCTAATAATGAATGAATAATGAATGAATGAATGAATCGTCTTTCATTATTATGAAACGTAATTGCCTGTAGGATGTTAGTACAACGGAGGGAGGGAGCGCATGTGGGGATCCGTTCGCTGTTCCAACACTCTGCTTGCGACACCCTGCACTCGTTGGACATGCGTGACCACAAAGGTATACTGTCACGAGTAAACACAACGTGTAACAGGTAGGCCTATATAGCGTGTAGGGCCTATACAATAGAGATGTATATAATAGGCCTATACCGACTTATATCGACTGGTAACAAAGCAGAGTATTTATGTCAAATTATGACGGGCAAAGTAAAGAACTTCGACGGGGTTACTTTGTAAGCATTGGGTTCTCGTTTCAGCATTAGTGGAGAAACCCTGTGAGACGTACTTTTATCGGAGCTATTTGATTGTCACGTGTTGCGCGTTCTCAGAAGCGCCTAATATAATATAGGTTACGGTTTACGAATGTCTTACTACAATGTAGGCCTACGTTACACAACAATTCCAGTTCGCTGCTAAAGACTTTCTGCTTTTAAGCTACGAATGTCTTGTCACGTCACATTCCATTACATTACATTGCATTCCTCTACATTGCATTAAACTCCAGGTTGCTGTTGAAGTTGAATGTTGTTAAATTATAGAAGGGTTCATCTGCCAAACATTGATCGCTTTACATGTAAATGTATTCATTGCTGCATGTCGATTGAGTGCATACACGACCTTGCTCTTACTTAATTGCTCAGTTTTCAACGAATTGATGCGGCAACTAACTTCAAGACATTGCGCTCACTGTTGAATGGCGCAAAGTAGTCCGAAGGAGACCGTAGATTGCATCTTTAAATGACATTGGAGCATTTTACAGAAATCGAGGTCATTGTTCTCTTGCCTAAAAAGTTGTAGCACAGGTGCATTGAGTGCTGACGAAGCCCATAGCTTGTCTGATAGTCGGCATAGACTATATTAAAAGTGAAAGCTGAGCTCTTTTAAGAATGGTTTGGGAGCACCCTGATGCTGGTTTTGGACTTTGGAGCAGCGCATAGAAATTCTACAACGGCGAGTAGGTCTACGATAGATTCGGATTCCACCGTCACATCTGGTAGAAAATGAGTCAAAGGACCAAAACTGCCACAGAAATTCAACTTTACTACTTTTCTTTCCGCCAAATCATTTTGACGATGAAATTGTACGATAATATCCGGTCGAGTCGTTCGTAAGAACCGAGATTTTGTTGCGCTATTTTGCTTTATACAAGACTTGGGACACGATTAATTATTCATAAGCGAACAACTACCGCGATAAATAATTTAGGTACAGCGTCTCCTCAGCATGTCTTCCCAGAGGCGTTCGCCCATCTCCCTGATCGGTGTATGGTAACGCTCGAGGACGGTAACAGCAGACGACCACCTTCCTACCTTCCTTCCCTCCATCCATCCTTCCATCCATCCTTCCTTCCCTCCAGCATTCCATCCATCTTTCCATCCCTCCTTCCTTCCTTGCGTTGAGCAGTAACGGACGACTCAGGCTGGTCATCGCTGCCGTCGCCTCTCGGATACGAATCGATTGCATCAAATATGAAACTGAATCTGAGTCATGTGTTGTCACTTTATCCATCGCATCTCTTTCTTTCTTTCTGTCTGTCTCTGTCTGTCTGTCTATCTGTTTGGAATTATCATCATCGTCGTCATCATCATCATCATCATCATCATCATCATCATCATCATCATCATCATCATCATCACCATCACCATCATCATCATCATCGCCATCACCATCACCATCATCATGAGCAGCATCAGCATCAGCATCAGCATCGTCGTCGTCGTCATCATCATCATCATCATCATCATCATCATGAGCATCAGCAGCAACAGCATCAGCATCGTGGTCATCGTCGTCATCATCATCATCATCATCATCATCATCGTCGTCGTCGTCGTCATCATCATCATCATCATCATCACCCAGCAAAATTTCCAACCAGTACCGTAATCTAGTCATCATACATCACACGGCAGAGGGATAGAGAGACAGCAAGACATACCTACCCAGACATTGAACCAGCATGCAGTTAGCCACAATACTAGCCGCATAACAAGCACTTTATATTATTTCCGAGCAGTCAAACCTTTTACCAACTATATTGTATGCAAATAATTGTAACTTGCAAATCTACAGCACAAGCATCCAGCCAGTCAGCCAACCACATTGCAAGCAGGGAGATAGATAGCGATACAGTCAGACGCAGGTAGAAACAAGCAGTCAGATAACAAGGCAGATATATACATGCTGCAAACTGACAGACACAAACATGCAGACACACAATAAATATTATATATCAAGGCATTTAATTCCGTTCACCAGACATTTTCAACCGTTTTAAAAAGCATCTCTAGTTTGAGCAGCACTTCGACGATCTACTTAAAACGCCTTTTAGTAAGTAGATCTATTTATTTCGATAACATTGGAAGCCATAGGAAGAATCGCCTAACTGCTACCCTCCCACATACCTAAAAACTTATACTTTGCTTGAATATATCACTATTCAACTTACTGCAGACTTAACTTAACTTCAACCTATCCTACTCAGCTAATAAAATTGATGATCTTGCAAAATAAGTTATGCACCTGAGTATACTAGACTAACTCGCCTTATAACTCGCATACTAAACCATTTTTCTTGCAGCTTATTATATATTATTAAATAATTGATCAAATTAGATTGTGTCCAATCGTGTGAATTTATGTATCAGTATGACAACAACCTACTCCCACCTACCTTCTCATCCTCAGGGGCTTCTATCCCTATACATGGCGGGCGCAGCTTGCGCCCAGTGAAAAATAGGGGGGGAATCAGAAGACAGCCAAAATTCACGTCGGTTGGGGGGGAAGGTCGGACATCGAGGGCAGCGTTCAATCTAGGCAGCACTAGGAGGAAGATCCCCCCAGAAAACACTTCCCTTCCATATAAATTTGGACAAAATGGTAGGCCTAATAGTTTTTAGCAAAATGTATACACTTTATACACTTTGAGTTTTTAGTTAGGTTACTCTCTGCATTTTTGACTTACATGTACATGAACTGCTATAACAGCTATAATATACCATAATAAAAATTTCCTACTACATGATTATAGTTATGTTTTTACTATTTTAATAAATAATACAATCATATTAAAATTGGAAAAAATAATATTAATACAAACACTATTTTGCACAACTAAAATGGCTTCTTTCCAGTGTTATCTTTCAAATTTCAGACAGTCAAATATGGTCCTTGAACACTTAGTAAAGCAACATCATTATTACGCGGGCTTACAATGTAGGACCTACATTGTATTTTATTGTATTGCATTGTACTCTAAAAATTTATGTAACGCCTTTCGAGCGCACACTGATCAAGGATGCAAAACATATGGCTGCCCAATTTTGGCAGCAATTCCTCCACTGAAACAGTAGACTAATTTTGCTAAGAGGACACCTTAAAATGCTGAAATTGCAATTCGGAAATCGCAAACATTTCTTATGGGGAGAGGCACATTCCCTCCCCATACCAGGTCCCTTCTCGGCGCTACACATGCTTCGGCGATCGTCTGCTGGACGCTCGTTTGTCCCCCTCCAAACAAACCTTCATTCCCACACTAGAGGATGGCATACGCTAGATTACATTAGGCTATATTGCATACATAGAGGAAGGCCCTTTCAGAAAGGGGGGGAAGAAGATGGGTTGCGCCCGGCTGCTTAGGGGGGATAGAAGCCCCTGCTCATCCTATTCTTCCCTCAGTCCTGCTAACAACCAATAGGTCTACCATCAGTTACAGTCGTGCTCAAGTGTGTAGGCTACTTTTGCTAGAACGAACACTCGTAAATTTTTAATCAAGTATCAAGGTTACCTATACTATGAAACAACATAGCCTAGCCTAGTTTACTTACCCAACGATATTCGAACAGTCTATGTTTTCCTCATTTTGAAGCACTTATCCGTGCATCCAAAATCAACAAATAGGCCTAAATTAACTAAATTAATGATCATAGATAATTTTAACTACAATTCAACATGTTTTCATTAGGTTATAATAATTTATTTATCAAATATGCATGCTATTCATCAGTCACCTTAAGACTCAGTGTTCCCATGTCTATAGCGGATCTTGTTTCTTCAGTTAAGCCTATGGTTCCCATTTTAATCTGCAATCTTCTTTTGTTTCAATGTGTTGTGTTTGTCTATGATTAGCTGATTATGTCTATTATTAGGCCTACTGTTGTTTGACGTTTTGTATTACTTGGATGAATAAATTGATTTGATATGATTCGATATCTAGCCTACATACAATGTTGCACATACGAATACAGTCAAGCAGACAGACACATAACCAAACACACAGACAGACACTCAGACGGTCCCGCATGCTGCATTCTGATGTCTGCTGCATATACTATATCGCATGCAGTTTGGGCATATGAATCGCAGTCGTAAATTCACACAGCACAACTTCAAGAGAACCTCCTTAGAGACGCCATAATTATACCGACCTGAAAGCACCTAACCACGATCGATAAAAAAAAAATGGTTTTCAAAGGCTCGCTGAAAGGGACAAAGAAAGAACAAGGAGTTTATTACGCAGACTTCAATGAACAAAACTTATTCCAGAAAAATGGAGAGACCACGTCGAAGTTTTTGTGCAGCACTGCGTAGGTTCGAGCCGTATGGACAATCAGATCGCCTTTGTATGCATGTCAGTGCTGGCGCTAGCTGAAGAATTTCAGCTGAGGGTCACGTCAGGATCGTGTGAATTATTCGGCAGATCGAAGAAATTAGATTCAAAGAAGATGTTAAAGAGTGAACAGAATCTTTGGTAGGTCATGAGGCAGGTCCAGAGCAAAACAGGCGGACCTGACGCTACCGATGGGGTTCCCACCTCTGGCGCATGTGAGGGTGTATACTGTACAGTGTATACGCTACATACGCCTACGCCATCGGTTTCCCTATATATGTAGCAACGACAGAAACAACAACAGCGTCTAAGATAATGTTACCGAGTCCTCACCCGCGTGCGATATGCGACATAACTTTTTCAGACGACCGAGTCTTCTCCTTCTTCTTTTTTTTACTTCTTTCTCCTCTCCTCGTCGTTGTCATCTTCTTCCTCCTCCTCCGCTTTATCCTCTTCCTCCTCGTCCTCCTCCTTCTCCTCCTCATCTTCTTCCTCGTCTTCTTCTTGTTTTTCTTCTTTTTCTACTTCTTCTTTTTTACTTCTCTTCTTCTTCTTCTTCATATTCTTCTTCATCATCTTCTTCTTCATCATTGTCTTCTTCGATTTCTTCTTCTTCCTCTTCTTCATCATCTCCTTCTTCTTCATCATCGTCTTCTTCTTCGATTTCTTCTTTTTTTCTTCGATTTCTTCTTTTCTTCCTTATCTTCTTCTTCCTCGTCTTCTTCTTCTTCTTTTTCTTCTCGTTTTTCTCTTCTTATACAGCGTTGCGTCGGCATGGCTTGTCGCTGTAGACTGTGTAGAGTGCTTACGATGGCGCGTGGCATGATGAGGTGACGAGGGGCAGATGCTGCATGGTGCTGCTGATGCTCAGGGTATCTCGTCTTTGCATCCTTCCACCGTCCGACTGTCGGACTATGAAGGAGGATCGCGTGGACCGCAGCCACCGAGATGCAATTATCCGAAATCTTTTGATTTTATGGCGAAGCTCCATTCTTTGTACCTAATATTATTATGTAGAATATGCGCTACACGCTTATTGGATATATGTATCAAACACTATATCATATACGGCTATCATACATGTGTGGGTGTGTGGAGTATATGTATACGCTGGTGTGCGTGCAAAGGTGTGGGTGTTATGTTGGTAGGTAGGCTAGTTAGGTGTGCGTTTCTATGGGATGTGTGTATACCAGATTGGTTTCGAGTCTTCTCTTAATCTCTTTACCTGTAAGCCCACGTGACGACGAAGGATCTAGTCTCCTTCGCCATGCGCTCACAAAGCAGAGACCTTTAGCAAGTCTTTCACTAGACAATTAACGATATGTATGTATGTACTATGTATGTATGTATGTATGTATGTATGTATGCATGTATGTATGTATGTATATATATGTGTATGTATGTATGTATGTATGTGTGTATGTATGTATGTATGTATGTATGTATGTATGTATGTATATGTGTATGTATGTATGTATGTATGTATATGTATGTATGTATGTATGTATGTATGTATGTATGTATGTATGTATGTATGTGTGTATGTATGTATGTATGTATGCATGTACGTATGTACGTATGCATGTATGTATGTATGTATGTATGTATGTATGTATGTAAGTGTGTATGTATGTATGTATGTATGTATGTATGTATGTATGTAAGTGTGTATGTATGTATGTATGTATGTATGTATGTATGTATGTATGTATGTATGTATGTATGCCACATCTATCGATTTATTCGATTCACACTTTGTCATCAGCGGGTGACGGACAGGGGCGTAACAACCCTTTAGAAAGTGGGGTGGCTATAACAGGGTTATGAACCATTTGAATTTTTAACAAACTTTACTCAATCCCTCACCCACCCGATGAAAACTCAACAGACTTTAACAAATATGTTGGTCACTTATTTCAGAGAGAGGTTGTTCAAACCACCCCACACCAAAGCACCCCGTAGCAACGACACTGGGAGCGGATACTGTACGCCTTCGTGAGGTTATTGTAAGGCGCTATATAAATGTTCACATACATACATACATACATACATACATACATACATACATACATACATACATACATACATACATACATACATACATACATACATACATACATACATACATACATACATACATACATACATACATACATACATACACATGAGTTTTTAAACACTAACATGTGATCAGTTTTTCACTCAATTTCTCATTATAACAGCATTTCATGTTGTACGTCCCATATAGGCCTATACATGCATTTGCAGGTGGAGTAATATTGAGTGTAGGCTATATTTCGTAGCCTATATACTCTCAATTTTAGGTTTCACTCTAGAAGCTTCATGTAGTTAGGAAACTTCGTAAAAATCATGAAGCGCCATTTATCAGTTTGCCTGTTGTGATTTATTATGCTGCTATTCCATCATCCAACGTATGCTGTCAGCGATTCTTTCATTCTTGATCGATGACCGAGCACCCTGGAACCTTTTGAACATCTCTAAGTCAGGTTCGAAAGATGGATCTGCCAAAAAAGCAGGTTGAATACTTCTGCCATCACATAGCCTTCAAATGTCTTTTCGTCAGCATACAATATTCAGTGGCTCTTTTGACATCGTTTCAATTATGAATGCAGCCTCTGGTCACTGGTCAGAACCAGATGTTCTTTTAAGTTCTGTTGAAATACACAGCCTTTATTTCCTCTCAAAGATTTCGGTCATTGAGTGCTTCCACAGTGGTATAGTCTAATAACCAATGCAGCTACTGTGCTATTGAGATGTCTGAGCACGTTTAATGGGTGTTCCATTTCTTGCCCTGATAGAGGAATAGGCAAATGGGTAAATAGTTGAATAGGTAAATAGGTAAATATGTAAGTAATTGAATAGGTAAATAGGCAAATAGGTAAATAGTTCAATAGGTAAATAGGTACGGTGATCATAGCTCAGAGGCCGCCAAAATATCGGGCAGCCATGCATGGTTATAGTCGCGAATAATATTCTACAAGAGGAACATTAGGAACGAACTGTGCAAACAATAATTATTGTTTCATCCTAGTATTGGGCTATAGGTTTATTATTCAAGGCTATAAACACCTTAGCGATCTCCGAAGTGCGTATAGGGCAGTTTAGACTTCCTGAGAAAGATCAAGTAGTTTTAAACACGAAAATAGCACAAATATCTGCGATTTTGAATGATGATGTGGAAAAAATTTAAGGGAATTCTGAAAGCGGGTCTATCCCTTCATGACGGATGTTTTGAAGATATCCTTGCTCAAGATATAAAATTGTCAATGCAAACAAAATCGTGTTTTGTGACCTAGAAAAACCTGTGCTTCACTTCCATAACACTGCGCTTTTTTATATAAGATTCTAGTGCTGATACTGGTTTGTTTCTGTGCTGTTTGCAGTCGACAGCTGTGAGTTCACGTTCAGCAGTGCCAAAAGTGAGAGCGGCAATTTCAGTAGCCCCGGTTACCCGGGAATGTATCCGTTACTCGCCGCTTGTCGCTACGTCTTCCAAGGCACGGAGGACGAACGGATCCGAATCACGTACTCAGAGTTTGACCTTGAATCTGGAACAGACGCAGGGTTAGTTACTCAGTCCGATTCATTGTACACTATGCATGCAGTATGATCTTATTTGGAGCGTCATCTTCAGCCCTTCGCGCTGCTTGAAGTCTTTTCTATATCCTAGGGGGCTGTGACGCGAAGAGCGCCTCTGAATAGCTAGTCTCTAGAGGCTCTTTATACAATATACCGTATGTTACACTTTTACATATCGCTATGCATCGCCCTTTAAATTACACATTGCATTGCAGTGCACTATTGTACAGGGTGGGCCATAAAAAGACCCCCTAACGTCTTTTGCCAATATCTAGGCCAGAAGTAAGAATTGTCTTTAAGCCTGTAAAATTTGATTTGGAAAGTTTAACTTCTGACTAAGATATTGGCAAAAACCTTAGGCGGGTCTTTTTCTATGGCTAACCCTGTACATTATATACGTTTCAATACACTGTATGCTACTCTGTGTTCCATGGGGTTCCCGGACAATTCGTCCCCGGACAATTCGGACCGGACAATTCGGACCGGACAATTCGTCCCGGACAATTCGGACCCGGACAATTCGGACCGGACAATTCGGACCCGGACAATTCGGACCGGACAATTCGGACCCGGACAATTCGGACCCGGACAATTCGGACCCGGACAATTCGGACCGGACAATTCGGACCGGACAATTCGGACCCGGACAATTCGGACCGGACAATTCGGACCCGGACAATTCGGACCCGGACAATTCGGACCCGGACAATTCGGACCGGACAATTCGGACCGGACAATTCGGACCCGGACAATTCGGACCGGACAATTCGGACCGGACAATTCGGACCCGGACAATTCGGACCGGACAATTCGGACCGGACAATTCGGACCGGACAATTCGGACCGGACAATTCGGACCCGGACAGCTCATAGGCCTAGCTATAGCCTATCAAAATTCGGCATTTCTAAGTTTATTCTCTTACCGTAAGCTACTCGTTTAGTAGGCTATAGACTAGGCCTATAGTCTTTATGACCTGGGCATGCATGACCTGATAGTTCGAACTATTTCAGCTAGCTGAAGATTGATTGCATTTTGCGCAGTTTCTAATGTGGGCCTGTTATATAGGCTAATATGTTAGGCTAATGCTAATATTTTTCAGGTAGGTGGCAGCGGTCGTGCAATGGATAACACGCTGGCGTAGAGTGCGAGAGGTAGTGAGTTCGAGCCCCCGTTGGGCGGATTCGCTGTGTAGGCTGCTATTAGCGCCGTGTAATTCCAAAGCTGTCTGTTCTGTTAGTATAGTTAAGTTTAATTAAGATTAATGCATAACTTGTCAATGTAAAGCGCAGTGCGTCTTGCAGGCGTTTAATTAAAGAAAAGATATTGTTATTATTATTATTACTTATGACCAATGTTTCTTTTGGTTGAGTTGATCTGCTGCCCGGGGTTAAATTTGGTTTCTAGCTACGTCACTGCCTTCTTCCAATCCCATGATGGTGCGAATAATATGAAGTCTATGTTTTCTCTATCGAGCGGTCGAGCGGAAATCACCATACCGTACGTCTGTTCTTAATTTGAAACTGCGAAGATGTTTTAACTTTTAACACTCACAGTGTCTTACTTTAAACTTGTTGCATAATAGGTTACAGAATTAAGCAGGTATGACAGATCAGCAAATCTTATGTCACAATCTATATATTCTCTTAGCATTCTAAATTATTCGCCATTGTATGGGTTTGGATTTTTAGCGTTGGTCGAATAGAAGTTGTATGGACGAATAAATTTTTGGTGCCCCAATCGAACGTGAAATGATTTTGTCTATTTAATTTCATGAGATGTTATTTCAGTTAACAAAACCCATACGCTATAAACGGTACTTTCTTTATTGCGCTTCAGCGTGCATGTCTGATCTTTGCCTCTGACCTCGCAGCCCGTCTCGACAGAGGAGAATTTTTTGTTCCGCGAGCTCGCACTTCTATAAAGCAGCGCCGCCTGTTAGATTGTGGATTAGCTTTGCGATTGATGCTTAGGGTGAACGCGACTACTTTTTATAAGTCGCTCAAATCGTACTTTTTATTTGCAAGTGTTAGGCTGGGAGCGCCTCTGAGTAAGTCAATTGAAGAGACGGTACTCAGCTTGCCAAGAGTATTTTGTCAGTTCCTGAAGGCCACACAGACAACTTAAAGTCCAGACTCCCTCATTCCATTTCTTAAAACCAGATTTTACCTCAGGAAATTACCCATATTGTAGCTTCCCTGGAAAATTCTCACAGTGAAGTATTCGATAACATTTCTATATTAATATTAAAACATTGTTCCCATGAAATGTCACCTGTATTATCAGAGATTTTTTAACCTATCACTGATTGATGGTGTCTTTCCTGATCAACTTTGCCAAGATTGTTGAAAAAATTGTTTATAATAGGCTCCTTAGTTTTATAACTCTGAATGATTTGCTTGTATATAGCCATTTTGGTTTGAGAAAAAAAGCTTGTCTACTTATATGGCGCTCCTTCAGCTTACAGACAATATGAGCAAATCTATTGATGAGCATCAACTGACCATAGGGATTTTCCTAGATCTGGCTAAAGCCTTTGAAATCATACGATTTTGCTAGATAAGCTTGAGCATTATGGAATTCGAGGCTCACCTCTAAATTGGTTCCGTAGCTCATCTCATAGGTTGCAATATGTTTCTGTTAACCACTCTTCCTCAGCTTCTCTATCTGTTAAATGTGAAGTTCCTGAACTTAAAATTGATAAGGTAATTCGAGTCTTTAAGTGCTAGGTTCAATATTGGGAACTTTGTTATTTATATTGTATATTTATAAATGATTTACTCTCAGTGACAGCCTTACAATTAATAATATATATATATATATATATATATATGTAAATCATGTGCATCTTCCTCGTGTACGTGCAGTGCTGGCGCTAGGGTACCTGAGGCCCACCCCAAAAAAACTTCAGGCCGCTCATACATTGAGCTGTCATCTCACCAAAAATTTCTCATAATATAAGTGCTGAAAGACATGGTGTAAGACTTCAAGAAATGTCCCCTCCCAATTGCTAATTTTTTTGGAATTGTGCTACCAACTGAAAAATTGAAGCTTTTATACCATACCTTACTGGAACTAGATATCAAGTACTGTTGTGTTGTTTGGGCTTCTCCTTACAAAACTTGCAACTTGGGCTGCATTCTGAAGCTTCAGAAAGCTGCATGTTGTATTATATTTCACTTTCTTCTTTTATCTCAGTCCAGCCCTTTATTCAATAAACTTAACATTCTCAGAATTTATGACATGTGCTACTTGTCTATTGTCATCCTAATGTTTAAATTCGGAATTAATGTCTGACCCCATATTTAAAAAGCATTTTGTGATGGTAGCTCAATTTCACTTATACTCGTGGATCGAGTAATTATGTTGTTCCTTTTGCTTGCACCACCTGTCACTTTAATTGCTTCCAAATTCTAGGTCTTCGTTTATGGAATTCTTCACTGTCAGATGATGTGAAGAGGGAAAATAGTTTATGTACCTTCAAGGAAAAAGTCAAAAAGACTGCTTTGTTTTTAAACTATACTGATGTTGATTAACTATTTGGTCTTCATACCTGCATCTCTACACACGCAGTATCTGGACACTCTGTATGTCAGTATAACTTAACAAGCTGTTGATTATTATGTTTCTGGTGTCTTTTATATCAATGTGGTTTCAGTTGATAAATACTGCTGCGCTAATATTTTCTTGATGTTATTGTTATAATTATTATTCTTTTTTCTTCTTCTTATTATTTTCACTATTATTTTCATATTATATAATTAGAACTGGTACTTTCATCAGTTGTGTTCTAGTTAAGTGAAATAATAGCATGCTTGAAAATAGTTAACGAAGAGGTGGTCCGGGTAGTATAAGCTATTAGCTTTTCCTGACTCCTATTGCACTGTATTTATTGACTCACGTTTGTACCATTTCTTTTTTTATGTGCAATAAACAAATTTATTCATAATTCATTCATAAGCTCATAGTGGAAATGGAACATACTGCACATTTTAGTTCACATTTTGAACCTTTTTTTACTGTAGGGATTTATTCAGCGGCTTGGACTTGTCGTGGTAAAAAATGAAATCTGTGTGAGAAATTGGCATCAAACTGAGAAAAATTAAAATTTAGGATGGCTGCACAATTTCTGGAGTCAGAGAAAGGCAAAAGAATGCTGAATTTCCAAGGTTATCTGTATCACATACACAGGAAAACGGAAAAGGTGGACATATGGAGATGCTCTGATCGTACTTGTAAGGGTCGCTGTCATACAGCCAATGGGGAAATGGTGAAGTTGCCATCACAGCATTCGCATGCAGCATCTACAGCACAAGTAGAGAAAGGCTCAACTTAGACTCAGCATGAGGCGACGAGCAGAGGTTTCTGAAGATCCTGCCAGAATAATTGTCCAGTCAACTACGGTGAATTTGAGCCCGTCAGCGCAAGCAACTGTACCAAAAATTGAAACCTTTAAGCGTAACATCCGGAGATATCGGCAACTTCCACCTCAGGCTGATGGTGAAATTCTTCCAGCAGAACTTCGAAATACCTTAGATGGTCAACCATTCTTGAGAAATGACGTTGATTTTCTACTCTTTGCAGCGGACGAAGATCTGAATTTCCTCGCCAGTTGTGAAGTCTGGTTTGCAGACGGAACCTTTAAGGTTAGTCCAGCCGGATACTCTCAGCTATACACTATTCATGGAACACGTAATGGCATAAATATACCATGCGTTTTCGCTTTACTGCCGAATAAGCTAGAAGCTACGTACACTGCTCTGTTGAGAAAATTGCTGGAGATTCAGCCAGGGTTACAACCAACAACCGTAGTCACTGACTTTGAAATGGCTGCAATGAAGGCTTTTACCAATGTGTATAATACAGAGATTCATGGTTGCCATTTCCACTTTGGACAGTGTATTTGGCGCAGGGTTCAGGAGTATGGGTTTGCTGGAAGATACAACAACGAACCCGACTTCGCAATGCATATCCGAATGCTAGTAGCCCTAGCTTACGTCCCAAACAGTGACAAAGTAGCTGCTTATGAAGAATTGACGCGACTGGAAACATTCCCAGAAGTAGATCCACTGCTAACATACTTTGAAGATACATTCTTAGGACGACCAGCGCGACGACGACGAAGAAATGCTGCTCTTTTTCCATCACATATTTGGGATTGCTACGAAGCTGTCCGTCTAGAGCATCCTCGTACCAACAACGCAGTCGAGGGTTGGCACAATGCGTTCGCACTATCAGTTCAGATAGCCCATCCAACTGTGCCACGATTAGTTGTGAAACTGCAACGAGAGCAGAACATCAATCGACTGAATGTCGAACGTCTTATTGCCGGCGAAGATCCTCCTCTGAGGAAGAAGAAATATAGGGACCTGGATCGTCGCTTGAGAACTGTGGTGCTGGATTACAGTAACCGCTCGTGCATTGAGTACTTGCGCGGATGCAGCCACAGCATCACCTTAAATGATTAATTAAGCTAAAGGAATAACATAGAATAAGTTTTTACTATGTTTGTTAATCTGTGTTCAGAATATTAGTTTCAGAGTTATTACATATCACAGGAACTGAAGTTCGTAGCTTCTAGAACTTCTGTGCTAGTAACGTAACTTTGATGCCTTTTAGTCTTGTTTGAGATTAGTAGTTAAGACACTGTATGAAACACATTGGTGAAAGTAGTAAAGACACTATTACATTTGACAGCAAATTATGGGTGAAACTTGGAGAACTTCTGTGCTAGTAACGTAACTTTGATGTCTTTTAGTCTTGTTTGAGATTAGTAGTTAAGACACTGTATTAAACACATTGGTGAAAGTAGTAAAGACACTATTACATTTGACAGCAAATTAAGGGTGAAACTTGGAGAACTTCTGTGCTAGTAACGTAACTTTGATGCCTTTTAGTCTTGTTTGAGATTAGTAGTTAAGACACTGTATTAAACACATTGGTGAAAGTAGTTAAGACACTATTACATTTGACTGCAAATTAAAGTTGAGGCTTGGAGAACTTCTTGAGCTTGTAATTTGACTTTATTTTATTCTTTTTAATCTTCAGATCAAATTTGTTAGTTAACATTCAATAGAAATGTTAATCATGCGCTTTTATTGTCTTCTACGATTTCCCAGCAGTAGCGGAACTCGCAGGCCACATTTACGCCACAGTAGCATTTCGATTATGAAGACAGATTTACACCACTCCCAATGTGGGACAATGAAGATTTACACTAATTCATTTATGATGACAGATTAGGCTACGTCTATTCATAATCTGAATATTATGAGAGCAGTTATGGTTTTGGAGCTATTCTTTGGCAGGTTCCACATAAAGACTAGTTTCCTAAACGTCATGGTTTTGGAGCTATTCTTTGGCAGGTTCCACACAAAGACTAGTTTCCTAAACGTGATGGTTTTGGAGCTATTCTTCAGATACTTATTGTGGGAAATATAATTATAAGATCCAAAAGGTCAAAGCGCTGGATTCTGGTTGCAGAACAAGTTCAAAGTGAATTGGCTGACGTACATAATAAAATGTGATTGGGAGACGGAGACGCATAGACGAATTGGCAAATAGACAGTCATACACAGACATACACGCAAACTGATAGACAGTAGTGCGCAAAATTGATTAATTTGAATAATGACTTTGATATCCTGCATTGGCTTACATGTACCTGAGTTACGGAGTTATATAATATAGGTTCGCACAAACGCAATCAAGCCTTTAAAATTAGGCCTATTAACGGAAAAATTAAAAAGACGCTACGATAAAGCTTTACCTTAAAACGTCATAGCCAAGTGAGGTAAGTCTATGCGTGACTTGTCCATTCTGGAGTAGGCCAACCTATTGCTTTCCAAATATACCTTTAATGTCATAGCCAAGTGAGGTAACGTGTTATATTATGTTTAGGCCTACATTTGCTTTGAGAACAATGAAATAATTTTCAATTTCGAATTGAATTTTAACGCGCAGCAGTATCTCCGGTCGACATCTGTATACGGTAATGGTGATGAGCATGAAAATCTGGCCTAAAAGTTGGAGTTTCATTAATGTTGGCTGCTACGAATTGTCCGGGTCCGAATTGTCCGGTCCGAATTGTCCGGTCCGAATTGTCCGGTCCGAATTGTCCGGTCCGAATTGTCCGGGTCCGAATTGTCCGGTCCGAATTGTCCGGTCCGAATTGTCCGGTCCGAATTGTCCGGTCCGAATTGTCCGAGTCCGAA
>OX457039.1:63422313-63884199 GCA_949752735.1 Lumbricus terrestris
TGTTCCATGACATCGCATCGCATTACAAGAAATTAAAATCCCTTCCAGCCTAGCATCTGACTTAAACTTTCATATTCAGCGTTCATATTTCAAAATAAGTGCTTGGACGCCGTCCATGACCGTCCAGGCACACCTTAAGCCCTGCTTCTCTACATCACGTTACATTATAATTACAATCTGTTGAGAAGTAGTATTACTACCGGTTCTACATCACCCGTACATTTATACTACAACTCAACATTACGTTACACCATATGATCTGCAAATGCAATGCATTATTACAGCTGTCTGTTCGATTACGTTGACACCTTCACGATCGACGTCGATCAGATGAAGAACCTGGAGAGTCGGATCTGCGGTCAGGAGATTCCTCGACCCTTCGTCTCCATTCACAGCAGGGTCGAACTCGTCTTCAAGTCCGACTACGCCGGACCGAGGAAGGGATTCTTCGGCCAATACGACTTCCTAAACGAACGTCAGTCAATCTCTCCTCTATTCTAACCTCATCCTAGTCCTACTTAATCACGATTTAATTATAATCAAATCGTTTGGTGACTGCGACTTTCACAACCGATGTTAGTCCATCTCCTCATCAATTAGCAGTTATTAATTAATCATTGGGTCGTGAAAGGCATTCATTGCTGCCGCAAGAAAATAAATCAATGTAATTAAGAGAAATATTAAATTGATGCAAGAATATATTAAATTAATGTAAAGAAATATTAAAGTAATGTAAAGAAACGTTAAACTAGTGTAGGGAAATATTAAAGTAGTGTAAATGAAAATTAGTCAAATATTCGTCTTGAAGTCTTTTACTAGCACATTGAGCGACGGCAGGTGTCACGGATATTTCCATCCCAACTTAAAGCTATCCGGGGATGAATTAATCTATTCCCCCACCTCCGGATGGAATATACCGGTATAGACTATCCGGGGGAAAGAGACATTCTATCCCAATTTTTGAAAAATGCATATTATCGAAAATAATTATGCATGTATAATGCATAGGCCATATGTATGTATGTATGTATGTATGTATGTATGTATGTATGTATGTATGTATGTATGTATGTATGTATGTATGTATGTATGTATGTATGTATGTATGTATGTATGTATGAATGTATGTATGTATGTATGTATGTATGTATGTATGTATATATGTATGTATGTATGTGTGTATGTACAGGGTGGCTCCAAAAAAAGTACCACCGGGGAATATGCGATATCTTCGCAGCCGATTGATTTTTTCCTGCGAAAATTTCACAATTTGAAAGGGAATGAATATCCAACAATCCCTGAAAGGTTCATTTGAAACTTTTCATGTTTGCAAAAGTTACAGCTGTTCAAACTTAAAATTTGGTTTTTTCAATTATCCGGAGAATCATGCTCCAATACATGGGATTTCATTAAGATTTTTGGCAAATTACAACACACAAATTGATGATGATGTCATACGACCTCACTATGAGCTGTAAAGAAGCTGTTTATGAAGCAATCTGCTGGTATTTGGTGATATTTTATAGATTAAGGTCTCAATTCGTGAACCCATTACTGAACGTCATGGGCAAAGTTTCTGAGAAAGATAAAACGGGAACTAGGACTTTGCATGAACAGAGACTGGGACATCGCGTGATCATAGCAAATTACGCAGTGAAAAGTGGAGCCTGAGCATATTGAAGGCTACCTGCAAACATGTTTATGTAACGAAGATCAGATGTCGGAAGAGAGACAGGAAGTGGTCGCTTGGCCTGATTAAAAAACACGATTTTCCAAGAAATTCGCTTGGTAATCGAAAGGGTCAACTTTTCAAAGCACATCGTGGTTTCGACATCAGATATGCTGGCGTGTGTTACGGCTGCAAGAAAAGACTGCATTTAATCCCATTCAGTTGGTTAGATGTCAAACTCATCTTTGAACTCTCTTACCCAGACTCATTGAAGACCAGGTGTGCTCTAACACCTGGTTTTATTTTCCAGCAGGACGGTGCGTTTGCTTGTTCGCACGGCAAGGCTGATTATGATGGCGCTACCTTATTGCCATCAACTGAAGTAAATGCATTGGCAAAGATGACTAACAAACTCGCCAGACCTTAGCCCTCTTGCTTATCACGTCTGGGGAGCTATGCTGGAACGCTGCAAGACATTTAATCCCAAGTTGGAGAACATTCGTCAGCTGAAGCAAGTCTCACTGCTAATGTGGGGTCAGTTGCCGCAGGACCCGACCAACAAGGCCATACTGAGCTTCACAAAAAGAATTTCAGCTTGTGTTAAGGCAGGGAGGGGACACTCTCATTATACCTTACAATAAACTGCAACACGGAATGCTGAGGTCGTTTTGAAAAGTGATATCATTTGACATGGAAATCTACAAGTGACGTCAATTTTCCGCGGATATTTGAAAAAACGAAATTTAAAGTTTGAACAGCTGTAACTTTTGCAAACATGAAAAGTTTCAAATGAAACTTTCAGAGATTGGTTGAAATTCATTCCCCTACAAATTGGGAAATTTTCGCAGAAAAAGTTCAATCGGCTGCGAAGATATCGCATTTTCCCCGGTGGTACATTTTTTTTGAGCCACCCTGTATGTATGTATGTATGTATGTATGTATGTATGTATGTATGTATGTATGTATGTATGTATGTATGTATGTATGTATGTATGTATGTATGTATGTATGTATGTATGTATGTATGTATGTATGTATGTATGTATGTATGTATGTATGTATGTATGTATGTATGTATGTATGTATGTATGTATGTATGTATGTATGTATGTATGTATGTATTTCTGCATTTATGTATGTATGTACGTACGCATGTTTGTTTTGTGTGTGTTTGCATTGTGCATGTATGTACGTATATGCCATTAGCAAACAATTGTACACTTCGACGTGAAGCGAGGCATCGGTGAGATACATTTTGCCTAATATGATAGAACATGAAGCGCGCAACACAGGACATCAATTTCGATGTTTTTGCGTCGAAAATTGCAAGAAACGTATTCGATGAACCCTCGCAGAGGGACGTTGGTTACACACCCGTTATGACCTCGTTATGCGATGAGTCTGTGTCCGATAGTCCCGGGCTTCATTGGACTTATTGGACGAAATGAAGTTTGTCGCAGAGCAGTTTACTCACGATTGAAGGAAGTTGAATTGCGTACGCGAAGTTTCTTAGCGTTTGTGGCAATAACTGAATGAAACTCATAGTAGGCCTGTACCATAACGGTATTGCTCGATGGAGAGATAAGCACTTAGTGCATATGATGTTTTGTTCTGACAAGATTAGGGTCGTTTGTGTCTTGACTCAACTGAACTAGTAGTAGATTATTGAGTATGAAACATGTAGAGTGTAGAGTTATACGAGTTAGTAGAGTCTGATCTGTGTAGGATAAATGCTGGGCGATGATGATGATGACGATGGTGGTGATGGTGATGATGATGATGATTATGGTGGTGGTGGTGGTGGTGGTGGTGGAGGTGGTGGTGGTGCAGGTGGTGGCGGTGGTGGTAGTGGTGGTGGTGTTGGCTGAGATGATGTTGATGATGATTTTAATGGTGATGACGACGACGACGGTAATGATGTTGACGACGACGGTGATGATGTTGATGATGAACATAAATGTTGATCTGTGCCGCCCATATAGAATAGAGCATTATGCCATCATCATCATTATGAGCAGCAATAGCATCATCATCATCATCATCATCATCGACTTCGTCGTCGTCATCATCATCATCTTCATCATCATTATCATCATCACCGTCACCATCATCATGCACCATCATCATCACCACTATCACCACTATCATCATCATCATCATCATCATCATCATCATCATCATCATCATCGTCGTCGTCGTCGTCATCATCATCATCATCATCATCATCATCATCATCGTCATTGTCGTCGACGTCATCATATACCTACTCGAGAACATGCTGCTTTAATGTAACACTTCGGGCTATATAAATGGCTGAATACTGAATTTGCAATAGCAGTCAAGAATTCTGTTTCAGATTGGCAGCCGTTTCCCCCGTCGAGCCCTGGATGCGGCGACTCATTCCTAACAGGTGTTGGCGGGGAGATAACCTCACCTGGATATCCAGATGTCTTTCCACCCGACGTCCACTGCACCTGGACGATTCGTGTTGACCACGGAAAAAAGATCATTCTCAACTTCATTGAATTCAAGCTCAGTCAAAGCGGTATGTCTGTCCATAATTATATCTGCGATGACTCATCTCTTATCGTTTTTCACGGCCGTTTTTCCATGCCTGTATCATATTGTATCATATTGTATCGTATTGTATCACTGTCCAGGTACGTCGTGACTGCGCTCGCCGCGTCGATTCATATGACATAAGGCTCTTAAAAATTTTAATTACTAACAGAAATGACATTAGCAAGCAAAGCAATGCGCGTAAAAATCGTCACATAATTATTTTGATTTTTGGTTAATGGTTTCACTCTGACACGAAGATCGCGCGGACGCGTGATCGAATCTCACTATGTATACCTTCCAAAGGTCGACTCAACCTTCCATTCGCCAGATGGCGTTGGTTAAGTGAGCAATGAAACGTAATGGACGCCCTGCTTGACTGCCAAATAGACTCCTGTAATAATTTATGATCACCCGTTCATTCAATCATTCATTCATTCATTCGTGCATTCATTCATTCATTCATTCGTGAATTGTAATCACACTTATTGTTTCAGTTTAGAATTAGACGAATATTATTCATACTAACTGGAGTTCCAGAGATACTCGTATAGAACCCAGGGAACACCCTCTACCACGTCTGCAGTTATTATTATTATTGGCAGATAGCATCGGCATCATTCCACGGACCAATCTGCGTCGATAGTAGCATGCATGATAGTAGCACGACGTGTAATACACCCGTCTATCAGTCAGTCCTCCCTGATGACGCTCACCCGGATAGATCCATGCGGATAAGCGCGTGTACGTAGCCAGCCAGGGTCGCCTGCCGCCCACACCTCGCTGCATCAAGGCATCGTCGGTGACTAACGGTCGAATGTTAGTCCGCAATACCAGTGCTTCGTATCTTCTCCAATGAGACGCACCATAGCATGCTGGAGACGTTTACACTGTGTCTTTAGAGTCCATTGTGGTCCATCCATGCTCAATGGTGCCTTGGAATGCTGATCAGTTCCCATTGAGCTACGTGTTAGCCAAGACGATATATGCGAAGAAAAACAACGTCAGACGTAAAAGAATTCAACGAAGAACGAAGAACATAATATTGTAGGCCACACGTTGTATAGGGCCTATGTGTGGGGCGTGGTGGTGTAGTGGTGTCGTCGCTGTCTTGGAGCCGGAGGGTTCCAGGTTCGAATCCATCTCAAGCAGCCGCGTAGGGACCTTGAGCAAGTCCTTCACTCGCAATTGCTATCGCGCTTCGGCGTGAAACTACGACGCAGTGTTCGCGCTGTAGTCGGGAGCGCCTCTGCGTAGAGAGCGTGAAGGGGCGTTATAGAAATAGAGAAATAAAATATAAAGCTATGAAGCTATCTATGTACGTATAAGTTAATGAGTTTGCGTGTTTGTTTGTTCACATTTATGTAGGGCCTACTTATTTTATGTTATGTAGGTTTGTATGACATTGTGGTATACTTAATATTATGTATGTGTCTATCCATGTATGTATATTTCCAGAAACTTTTTATATAGTCTACTTGATTGTAGAATTTTTCCCCTCAAAAGCGCTGATTTTATGGATGTACATTTGTCATTCACAAACCGTTCATCTTTGTAAAAGCCGCGAAAGCCGAGCTTTTTAATCAGACTAAAACGTCGACGCCATCTTAAGGAAATAGATCAAGCAATGCACCTATTTAAATCTACGCTTTTCTTCATGTATCGCCAGAATCCTATTCAAAGAGGATTAAATCCAAGTGCAAGTCGTCCTTCAGGGCGCTCAAGCAGCAAGATATAGGCCTACGCTAGAGGCTTTTTAATTTGATAATGATCTACCAAGCTAACATTCTTGACAATGCATCCATCTTATCCAGAACTTTCCCCGAGAGGCTTTAATGCCCATATTTAGTACCTACTGAACCTCTTAATTGCGGTTATCGTGATAGCATCTATAGAAATCTCGGATGCGTTGCGTACACGAAGACACGTCGGAATTTCACCGTGCTTCTTCACCAGAACACAGAAGTAATAAGAATAGTTATTGTTGCTGTAGATCAACTAAGCTGACTGTAGATGAAGTTGGCGTTTTCTTTTGACCAGCTCTTGGCTTTAAATCGAATCCTCACAACTTGTACACTACTGACAAGTCATACAGTTCGAATACAATCTTATTTTATTGGTGCAAAGCAACTGTGAGTCAAGGCGCCTGCGCCTGTTAGCTCACAGTAACTGCAATTTAGCAGGGTCGTTTCTCGAGTCATAATTATGTATGTAAGCTTTCTCACAACTTAGTCAGAACTGTCGGGCATGTATATTAGCGCATGTACATGTATGTATGTATTTATGTATGTATGTATGTATGTATGTATGTATGTATGTATGTATGTATGTATGTATGTATGTATGTATGTATGTATGTATGTCTGTATGTATGTATGAATGCATCTACGTATGCATTTATTGTATGCGTACCATCAAAAGTGCGTGTAAATAAGCACACACGTACAGCATTATGAAAACAGTTCCTTGACACATAATAATTATGGCGTTGAAGGTTCCGTACGGTTAAGGATAGATAATAACTCGGTATACAGATAGATGAAGGCAGAAGTGCATGAAGCTATTGAGGGGATATGGTGGTAGGAAGGGAGGAAGCCATGCTTGGTCCACTTGAATCCCCCCGTATAATTGCATCAATCACCAATGGAATTTGCGAAGCCCGCTGTGAACGCCGTTTCCATAGAAACGACCGAAGACTTTAAAACCGAAGACTCTTTCGCAAATGGAACGCCCTCAGCGAAGCTTTTAATCCATTTCGTCCTTCTATATGTCGCCCTGCATACATGTAGGTGCACGTATGTATGATATGTAATTACGGTGCGATCGTCTTTGCATGCGAGGATGTAATAGGCTTATGCGTATGAAAAACTCTCTCGTCTTCAAGCTGTTCTGATTATAGTCTCTTTAGCACTCGTATATTACGAGTCGATATAAACATCTAATCACATTTTCCAAGACTTTGTCACGTGATTTGCGTCGCTACACAAAGCCAGATTCTGTGGCTGCTTCGCCTGGTTGCTATAGTTACAGATTTTGTGACTCCATTCAACCTCGTCTACTTCTTTCTGCTTATGTCTTATAACTTTACAGATAGAAAGAGGGATAAATTAGCAACGTTTCTGAAAAAATGGAATTTAGTTTATCAACGATGTCCAAAGTTATAGGCCCTACAATCCTACATACTAAATTTTTGACAAATAAAATTCGAACTGGCCAACTTGTAAAATATGAAAATAGTGTTAATGGTAAACTGCATAGACCTACTTTACGCATTAAAAAATACTCCTCAATATAACTTTATTTCCATAAAAAAGGAAATGGCTTCCAGTAAAGATGACTCAAATTTAATTAAAATTTAAGACAAGAACAACGTTACTAGTTAAGCAAAAAGACATTTGAAGGACTTTCCTAAAAAAAACTGTTCTGGCTCGAACAAAGAAACTGTAGATTTGCTTTTAATAGAAACTCTAAATTTGCTTTAATTACGCCCAGTCTTTAAGAATGCATTTAGCAAGTCCAAGAACGATAAGCTTATAATAATATTTATCCCACTTACGACAGGTCTATATCAAATTAAATAGAAACTTTAGATTTGCTTTAATTACACCCAGTTTTTAAGAATACATTTAGCAAGTCCAAGAACGATAAGCTTATAATAATATTTATCCCACTTACGATAGGTCTATATAAAATTAAATAGAAACTTTAGATTTGTTCTAGCCTAATTACACCCAGTCTTTAAGAATGCATTTAGCAAGTCCAAGTAGGCTACGATATAATTTCTCGCACTTACGATGGGCTTATATAAAATTAGATTTAATTAGATCTAGAACAGACGGGTTAATTGTATTGCCAAAACGGGCAAATCAGTTCAAATTAGTACACATTTTATTATTTTTACAATGCACTGTTCCATATTGCTGCAATAAAGCATTTCGAAGCAACCCTGAACTTGTTAAGATCAGTGTGATGATTTTTCATTCAGCTTTGCAAATAAAAAGCGCCATATAGTTTAACTGAAAACACTCGCAGGTTCAAGACTAGCCGTGCATGGTCGACTCTAACAGAGCCAAATGGTCATCTGTGAAAAAAAATAACGAAGCGGCCAAAAGGAAGTTCTCTCGTCAATACGAGAAACAAAGAGGCGTTTTTCATTTGCAAAGTGCAACATTAAACGCTGTAATCGTTTCATTTGCTAAAAGCGGTTTTAAAAAGACGAAAACTTCACATGTTCGCGACTACGTATCATTTCATTTGCCGTACTATAGAAGCGGGATTCAGAGCAGAAGGAATTGCATTTGCTAACAGATCTATAATTCGGATATAGGCTGCGCTTCTTTTCCTTTTTTTGACTCTATTTTGGGCTCTGCATAGTACACATGCAATAGAAAATCATTCCATTTCATCGTAGACTGGCACTCAGGATGGGGGCACCTATAGAAGCGCTGCAAATAATGTGCTAATAAGTTGCAGATTAGCCTACACATGTCTTTTAATAGCTAGGCTACTCTGCAAAGTGCAAGCTGAACCATGAATAGTTTGCACATTGATGCTGAAGAACTGTGTCAGTTATATAGCTTGGCACTGCAGGCAGTCTTATAACCAAACGAAGCCGACAAGTGTTCGCCTCAAATCCTGAGGCATGAAGCGACAGAAGCCAGTGCACGACATGGTGGGTTGTAGAGGGTCAAGTGAGAAAAAAACACAAGACGAATAGAGTTGGGCTTTTTTATATTCACGAATCAGTCATAATTCATTTTCAAAGCATAATCCGGATAAGGCGACGACGAAACGCGTCTCTTGCGCGCTCACCACCCGACTCCACAGTCTTTCACTCCATCGACTCTCAGAGTCTCAGCCAGTCACCGACGGTGACCGACCATGCACATAATGCACTGACAGCTCGTTGCCTACCGTCTCCCTCTATAATCCAAATCTCACGTCTTAACCCGGCTGCGATAATCCGACGACGCCTGTAAATCACAGACACACGCACACAGTTTAATCCATGGCGGCGGATGGGCGCCTTTGGCAAATTTGATCAATCTGTTTGCGATGTGAAATACTAGATATTAACATGAAAATAAAGGTGTTGTGAGCTACCTATGGTGTATATATTCTGTATAATTATAGTCCATGTGTTGCAGGGTTAGAATACGGACTGGACGGATTCGAGGCAGCGTGCGATCGATTGTTATGACTTTGTAAACTCCATGACGGGAATTTATCGCGCAGAATATTTAAGCCACCATCTTATTGTGGGGCGCGGTGGTGTAGTGGTGGCGTCGTTGCCTTGAAGCCTGAAGGTTCGAGGTTCGAATCCACCTCAAGCCGCCGCGTAGGGACCTTGAGCAAGTCCTTCACTCGCAATTGCTCAGCGCTTCGGCGTGAAACTCCGATGCAGTGTCCGCTCTGCAGCCGGGAGCGCCTCTGAGTAGCGTGCTTGAAGGGGCGCTATGACTAGTGCACATATAAACAAAACAAACAAACATTGAGATTCAATCATTACATCCCAGGTTCAACTATCTCGTCACCTTCTTTTTCAAATCTCTAAGCGAACCTGTAATCTGTGGTCTATATGATAGGTCTGACTGCATAATATTGTTTACGAACTCGGCATGTCTCATCACGCTTGATTGACGTCTTGCACTGGCTTCCTGTCCCTGCGCGCATCCAATGCAGGATCCTCTTTCAGGTCTCCAAATGGCAAATGGTTTTCCCCATCCCAAGTAAACCTCTCAAACCATCAACATAAATGCTTCTCTTCTTCCTTCTGTCTTCTGAAAAACTTGCTTCGTTTTTTTTTTGTTTTCGGATCAGCGCTCATCCTTTAAAGGTCTCAAAATTTCTTTCCCTCCCTGGATGCTTCCTTTTTAAGATGGCCTCTGACTAGTCAATCTACGAGACGCACCATATTAATCTTTAAATACAGTATTTAGCCTATATATACGACTACGTGAGACCCAATCGATGCAAGCCTATTCCATGCATTCTCATGTGTTGGACTTTCATACTGGACCAGCCTTTCCATTAACAATTCGCGATACCGCACTCCGTGCATATCATGAAACATTTTCAAAGTCACTTAGAAGTCGCTCTGAAATGCTTAGAACAGACGGGTATAGCCATTTTAAGCGCTTCCGCGAGGATATAATATAAGGCGCTATACAAATGATCATATACATAGGCCTATGTTACAATACGATAGTCTGAATGTGCTTTATTGATAATTATGCTGTTTGTTTGCCACTGCGCTGCAGTTCACTGTGAATCAACGTTCGTGACAATCTACAACGGATTCTCGAGTCCGACGAGTGTTCCAACAGAAAAGATCTGCACAAGTCACGTGAAGAAGGAATTCCGATCAAAGTCTTACCGGGTAATAGTCAGGTAGATGCGCCACATAAATGATCGCTAAGACTTATAGCAAACGCGAATCGTAATCGTAATCGTAATCGTAATCGTAATCTTTCAGCATGTTATCTGTACATTAATTTTACTTTCATAGAAAAGTGAAACCAAAAGAATCTTCGGCGCTAGGATTATTCTCAGTATCATTAATAACACAATCATTGATTGTCATCATCGATGTCATTATCCTATCATTATTGTTATCGTTTTGTAATCATCATCATCATTGTCAATTATGTTATTAGGCCGATTATTATTGTGTTTGTTGTTGTTGTTGTTGTTGTTGTTGTTGCTAATTTTGTCGTTGTTGTTGTTGATGTTGTTGTGGGCCTAATACAAGAATTTTTTCTTAGACATTATCTCTTGTCCTCTTTGAGATTGATCGCATTGCTATTATTATTATCATCATTATTATAAGTTATTATTATTATTATTATTATTATTATTATTACTACTATTATAATTATTACTATTATTATCGACCTAGGTAAAGAGAATTCCTCAACTGATCCTCAGGCTCTCAGAAACTAAATGAATTAAGCGTTGTCGAGCTTGAAGTAAACGTATATGCGGTAGACCTGCTCGTTTTCGGAGAGTATTTATTATTATTCAGCAGTTTAACGTCGTCCTATGACATCAATGGCCGTTGACGACAATACAGAAAATATACAATACAATGAAAACAAATTTCTAGTGTCCTAGAAAACACCATAAAATGCGTCTAACTGAAACTTCACAATTTCAACAATGTTCAATCTCTAATACCTTTAAAAAAGAAGTTCATCTTACATTTTCTATGCTCAGACAATAGGATCTAATGTTAATTAAGCAACATTGTTTTTCATCAATTGTCTCACACATTATATGTAAACTGTGACATTAAAAAGCAATTATGGCTATAAATGTTCAACACATATAACTCTTGTCTCAAATACTAAGTATTTTTTAAAACTATTAATATCTTCTAGCATAATTCACATGTAACAATATGTATGTATATATACACATATATATCATAATTTTTCAAGGTTAGGTTTCCACATTGTTAGACATCATATATGTTTCAGCATGTTAAAACAATAGCAATGTTTATTCAACTGCAACAGAGTAATGAAACACCTTGTGACACTTATTGTATAACTCAAACCACATAGAATAAAAAGAAAATTGTATTAAAACAGGTATTCAATATCCAATATGCAACATTTATGTTTTGCCATAATAAAATCATATTTCTAAAAATATGTCTTATAATACAACATACTCATCGACATTAGAAGAGAAATTTCTTTTTTGTTATAAACAGGTGTTTCAGTAACCAATATAATTATGCAAAACCAAAACCAAATATACATTAGGCACACAAATCCACATCAATGTGTACATCGCAGTTACACAATACCTCTCACAACAAAACAAATCTGCACCATTACAATCGTAATTGTTATATATTTACAGATATGAGTAACATGAGTCTATTCATGACGACACATCGAGAAATGTTATTTACATAATCCGGCCGCTAGTTATTATTTTAATTAGCCGATACACTTCATTTTTATACAAATTGATCGTCAAAAGACTTTTAATAGAAACTTCGTTTTTATATATTTGACATTTATTTCTTAGAATCTTAGAAATATCTTCTTTTTTACAGTCTAATAAGATGTGCTTAATTGTCTCTAGCACGTGACATGTATCACATAAACCGTTAGAATGCTTTTTTATAATGTATAATCTTTGATTAGTATTTGCTACTCCTAAACGTACCGGTAATCTAGAAATCTGGACTTCCTTGGGCCTGTATGGTTCAAGATATTTTATATTTGTATCCACAATTGGACAAATAGATTTATAAAAATGACCTTTATTATCATTACTATATTCTATTTGCCATTTATTAACTATATAAAGTTTAATCAACACAACAATTTCTTCAAATTCAAGATAATTGGTAGAATTTACATGACCAATACTTAGTGCTTCCTTAGCCAAAGTATCTGCTCTATCATTTCCTATTATATCAATATGACTTGGAATCCAAATAAATCTAATTTGATTAGCATCCAGTTTGCTTATGTAATACAGCACATCATTCAATAATGTCGGTCTTAACTGACTACAAGATTTCTTAATTGATGTAAGAACACTCAACGAATCAGAGAAAATTGCAAACTTGCAATTATTAAGGCATTCACAATTTATTATCCATTTAACAGTTTCCAGGATTGCAGTCAACTCTGCTGCATAAATATTTGAGTCACTACACAATCTAAACTTCTTATCTACATTTAAACTTGGCACTGTAAAGGCAGCACCAACAAGGTTATCTGCCTTTGATCCATCAGTATATACATGTACACAATCATCATAATTAGACATTACTTTCAAAGCAGCCTGTTTTAACAATTCTGGATGATCAGTTTTCTTACGAATAATTTTGTTAAGTGATAAGTCAACTTCAACTTTAGTTTTGCACCAAGAAGGGGTAGTATGGAAGGAGGGACAAATGAATGATGTATCAAGTGACGAAAAGAAATCAGAGGTACGACTATAAATCGACTATAAATTGATTGTTCCTTCCCACGAGGAGTTTTAAAAACATCTGTCCAGTGGTTCGGAGAGTATACTGTCAAGAAACATCTGTCCAGTGGTTCGGAGAGTATACTGTCAAGATTATTATTATTTAGATCTATTACTCTTTATACCGGTGTTTATAAACTATTCGGACACATCCAAAGAATGAGTGATGATAGAAAGACAAAGAGCATAATGACGGGAATCATGGAGGGAGCGGGGAGATGGGGAAGACCATGCAGAGAATGGTTGCAGGACATAGAAAAACTGGTGTGGGATGAATGCGCAGGAGTTGGCACACCGGGCACAGGACAGGGAATCATGGAAGAGTGTAGTCAAGTGCGCAGTGGACACCTACGGGCTGTCAGCCCATGGATAATGAAAAAGAAGAAGATTACTGTTTATCGGATCTGTTGTAGCTGAGGTCCTCACCTCAGATATGTCTTTTCCAATCAAAGGCCGATCCCATGCAAACTCTTTGTGCAGTGGTGCACATTCTCTAACGCACCGTTTGGGAGCGTGGTATACACTGCGGGCAGAAAGTATTTCCACCTTTAAGACGTCTTGCCAATCCTCCGAGTGAAGATTAGGGGAGTGAAAAGATTTCTGGCTGATGCAGCTGATGCAAGATATGCGGAAGATGCCAGCATCTGAAGCCTTCTTGTGACTAATCCGACGTCTCTTATCGGTAACGTCGCCTGCATCCATTGGATATCGCTGAGTCTGATGTTGACGGTATACCTTCCAATCGATTTCTCATCTTTCGTCCATTGTTCCTAAAAATGGATGTCCCCGCCGTTCTGAGCATACAGGTTAACCTCACCGCCCCAAAGCAAGATCTTATAAGCATCAGAGCTCCCTGCGTGGGCGACCTCCCTTCTCATGTCCATCATTGCCTGCTCCAATCTCCTTGAATGGCCCACCAATGCCTCGTCCAGTGCTGTGCCTCTATTACTATTTAAAAAATTATTATTATTATTATTATTATTATTACTAAGCATCAGAGCTTATTACTATTATTATTACTATTATTATTATTATTATTATTACTATTATTATTATTATTATTATTACTATTATTATTATTATTATTTGTTAGAAGAGTCAAACAGAGTCAAGCAGTTACAAATGGGCGAATACCTAAAGAGACAGCGACATTGTCATTTCGTAAACATTGAACTTATGCATATTATGTTGGCAGAACCCGTTGATCGGCCTGAACCAAAGACGACATTTGTATCAATTTAGCGTCTAAATTCTTACAGATGTCCTTGTCTTACTACAGACAAGCTGAAGAAATATTAAGTGTGACGCCGTTTCAAGAGATTCAAGGTGTCAATCTGTGTGCATTGTCTGTCTACTCGTTTATCTTGGGTTCCTGGCTTTCATATTTCAACGCAAATGACCTAGACATCCTCTAGAGCGGGTGGGGGCATCCTCTTGTTTTGTTTTTCTGTCTCAGTTCGAGTTGCTTTTTTATCCTCTTTTTGTCTACGAGATCTGGTTGACAGATGGCGTTCGCAGCGCTTTTATGGAGTCGCATTCCCCAGGGGAACGCCGGTACCCCGGCTATAGTGTAAATGATATAGGAGCACCGCAGAATCATGCCTTTTCCTCTGTTGGCCCTATATATGCTGTGGATTGTGGAATGATCTTCATGCTCTAATTCGTGATGAGATAGTATCTTGGAGCACTACTATCTCTGTCCGTTGTCTTAGGACTTTTCTTTTGCGATGATTTTACTTGTTTACCGGTGGCTGCGCTCGTAGCGCCTCTGAGCAGGTCTCTTGAAGAAGCGCTGTATAAATTCTCGGAATGAATGAATGAAGGCTGAGAAAAATAGCTTAGAGTTGCTTCTCAGACTAGGTTAAGGTATTGGTCATAATTGTGCTTCGGTAGGTTCCAATCGGGAGGCAAGAGCGAACACCACGGTGTTGGATTTCGAATTGCGTGGACGGCTGTCTGGGCTCCAAAGGAAATCGAAGACAAGGACGGAAACTACATAGGTACGACGACTATTATAATAGCCCCAGGGTTTATTCTAAGCCCTGAATAGCTCTGAAATTCTTCAGTGACACATTAAACAAAGAAAAATCGAGCGCCAGCTGGAAAGTGTGATGATTAAATGAAGCGATATACAATATTACAATTGTACCTTGAGTCTAGACTGTATACCAATCCAGATCATTTACCTGCATTGGTCCCTCCCAATGGAATAGACTTCCCCCATCAGTTCGCTCTGTCATCATCTCTGGTATAGTCTTTCGTCGTCTTTCTCTCGTCTCAAAACCAGCTTTTTCTCTCGGGGTTGCACGCACTGGGAGCGCTTCTGAAAGGCTCTAGCTGCGAGAAGCGCTTTATAAGTGGTCAAATACAATACAACACAACACAATACAATACAATACTATGGCCCTATTGAATTCAACTCATCGTCACAGTACCATAATTCAAATGTAACTCGAACTCTGAAATGCAATGTAAGTTTCATGGAGTGCAAATAATGTTTCAGCTTTGTAATGTAGTCTGGTGTAATGTACCTGGTTATCATAGCACCGCGACTAATATTATAACAGTGCAGCTCATGTTGCCGACCATTGTACCTATTTTATGTGACGCGTTTTATTGTGTTCTGCTGAACTCATACAAAAGCCAATTTCAGCGCCAGGTTGCTTACTTCACAGTCCCGAACTGCAATTCTCTAACATTTGTAGTTTTCAGAGAACAGAAGACATTGTTAGCCCAGTGTTCTGCAGATTGGTTTTCGACATTGTTGGCCCAAGTGACGTCAATCAGGGGAGGGTTTCACTATTAAGTTTAATTCCACAGGACATGATTTCATTGCAACCCGCAGGTCTCAGTGGAGTGGTAGCAATAGAGGTCAATGGAGTGGTAGCAATATTGGTCTCAAAAGAGCGGTAGCAATAGAGGTCAATGGAGTGGTAACAATAGGGGTCTCAAAAGAGAGGTAGCAATAGGGGGTCAATGGAGCGGTAGCAATAGGGGTCTCAAAAGAGCGGTGGCAATAGAGGTCAATGGAGTGGTAGCAATAGGGTCTCAAAAAACGGTAGCAATAGGGGTCAATGGAGTGGTAGCAATAGTGGTCTCAAAAGAGCGGTAGCAATAGAGGTCAATGGAGTGGTAGCAATAGGGGTCTCAAAAGAACGGTAGCAATAGAGGTCAATGGAGTGGTAGCCTGCAGGGTGAGAACTGCTGGTGTTGGGATTTCAGCCCCCCCCCAGTCTTTCTTAGAGCCCCATAGTGAAGTCTGTTTTTCACACCCCAATTCCAAGTGGATCAACCCCCCCCCCCCCCAGTTATCTTTTCACAATTCTCACACTCGTGGTAGCAATAAGGTGGTCTCAATAGAGTGGTAGCAATAGAGATCTCAGTATAGAGTGGCCATCATTGGCCTAAGTTGTTCTCAATCAGAAGTGTTTTCCCTAGAGTTGTCACAGAACATAATTACTGTAACCCACAGTGGTCTCAGTATACAGTGGTCAATGGTCACTGGTCATTGTCAACCTATAAGTGATGTCAATCAGAGGTTACTGCTTTCCCTGCGGGCATCTGCGGTCGGTGGATGCCTTCGCTGAGTGACAGGAGAACAACCGGTGCAATAACGCAGGGATGAGTCTGCTGTTTGTTATTACGAAAATTGATCATTTTGCGCCGTCGTCGACTTCGTTCCCTCACCGCTGGGCGGCGCTGCTTCGTTCTCCTTTCGTCTTCGAAGAAGGTTTCTCCGAAATCGAATTATACTCTGACCTAACCTCCTTCCGTTCACCTGCCGCCTCTCTTTGTCGGCGATAAATTATTCAGCCATGACAGGAATGCGGTTGTCTCCTGTCTGTGAATGTCTCGCGGTGTCTATGTGTCTTTGGACGCTTGTAGGCTATAGAGTCTAGCTTAGTGCGTGTGCACTGACACTGAAAAAACCCACCTTGGAGCTGATGGCATACGTTATTTGCTTCAATGACGATTATTCCCCATCTCACGTGCTTCATCGTGTATTAGACCTTCGTACTGGAACAGTCTTACATTAAAAATTCGCGATACTAAACTGCATGATTCTCGTGAAACTTTCTCAAATTCACTTAGAGTCGCAGCATGTTTAAGACTGTCGTGTAGACGTCTATAGCTACGCTTAATTAAGCGCCTTCGTGAGGTCACCAGATTAGAGTGGTGGACGGTGGACTGATAGCTAAGAGGTCGGGTTCGCATCCCTCTATAGGAGTCTGGGGTAAACATCTTCTTCTACATGATTCATGTCACAACATAGAAGTATTCGTGAGTCTGTCAAATTTATGAGCGTTTGAGATGTAGCACCGAGAAATTGAACTTTCCAACATGCAAAAGCTGAAAGTGAAATTCAGCTAAAATTTTTATATGCATGGTGTTCAAAATATCCTCCTTGTTCATGGACACACGTCCGTAGACGTAACTGTTTGATGGTCCGATCAATGATCACCTGGTCAAACATCTGCCACTCTTCAATCACACGAACCTTACGGTTACACTATGTAACACGATTTTTGTTCCTGGGCAATGAGTGTAATTTCCTGGTTATTTGTGCCTCAAAAGTATAGGAAATGGTTGTTATTCTGTTTAAACTTTGCTTTTGGGGACAGGAGAATGATATGTAAAAGAAAACAACTATTTCCACAGAAAACGAGCGAATTTGTTTGTTTTTGTTCACGTAAATGCAGAATAAAACTATATAGGTCCCAAGAAACCACAAAATGACTCCAAAGCAACATGTATCAATACTAGAATGATAAAAAATTGACCACCCGAAATTTAGAAATGCGTAGTTTTTCGAGATTTACAGTAACTGTTATACTGTAAATCACTTTTACGAATCAGCCCCCCAGATGTAGTCTCCCATCATGTTCTCATTGTACTCTCCTTGGTAGCGACGTTCAAAGTCTAGTATATTGTGACGCGCGGGGGCGCCGCCTGTCCTACCGTTTCCGACCCCAAATTAATGGGCTCTACTGTTGCACGCCCCCTTAAGCGCGGTTGAGGAAAGCTGGGTCCTAGGTCAAGGGTTTTGGTGTCAATGGTAGCGGGTTCGAATCCTAACCTAGGGTGTGAGCTTCTCTGGTTACCAAATTCCTCAGGATGGGCCGATATTGGACATATGTCAGCGGTGGCTGTTAAGCTCACAACAGCCCCACTAAATGGGTGCTTATCTGGGTTCGATTCCTCAACTTTTCCCCAAGCTCCATCACCCACTTTACCTTCAGCTACCGACTTCACCATTGTTTCACATTCTTTCTGGCGGAAACTTAATTGGGCTTGCTGCATGGAAACTAGATTCAGCTCTTCGGCTAGACCGATTAAAATGCTACTCTGGCGCTCCATAAACTGTTCTATTGTAGTCATTTGTTTCTGTAATACAGCAGGGTCTAAGTCATCAGTATTGTCTGTAGTCCTCAACTCAAGGGTTTCTCTCAGACATAACTCATCTTCCTCTTGTCCTGTCCCTAAGACACTGTCCGTTTCCCTGTCGGAGTCCATTATAATTCGATAGCAGAAATCACTTCACAGCTCTCTATTTAAGTTTCATTTATTGTAGAATTAATCAAGCGACTGTCTGTCGTTCATTAGCAATTATTTACACAGCCGATAAAATAGAAACAATATTAAAGATTCACTATTAAGGCCTTCCTAAAACGCCTATGTCTCTTGACTAGCTTAAGTTTTATCAGATCAGTTCACAGACTGACTATTTCACACCTATCCGATCAGTTCACAGACTGAATACACCACAACTAATATTTACACCAAAATAGCGATACAAGTTTTATCTAATTACACCTAGTTCAGGTTCGAGCTCTATAGATTAGGTTGCTTATACTTCCCTGTTCCCATTGATATTTTAGGACAGCCGATCCACCGTTTTCCGTCCTGTAGAAAGTTATTGAGTCGTCGGCCGATGCCAGAATTTCTCCGTCGGAAGCGTATTATTAATTTAGTCGTTGCCGGAAATCTTCGTAATTACACATCGATTCACAAGACATCGGAAGAACCTCGTCTTCTACCTGAGAAAACTTGCCAGAATCGAAAATACCATCAATTTCACCACGTTTCACGATTTCCACAAGCGTAGGTCTTAACCGGTTCAATTCTGCAGCCCGACTGAAGGTTTGCGCGTTAATTTGCCGCAAGAGAGCGCTTTTTGGCGCCTAAAACATCGCGTGATGTCTAGCCAATCAAAAATCGCAGGTGGCGGAAAATTCCATTGGCAAATGCATGGAGAAGCTAAATATAGCGATGACCGCATCGATCGGTGCTAAGCATAGCACCCATGAACTCACAATTAAAATAGCGGCCTCACTTAAATAAATAAGTAAGGTAGCTAGTAGCGACCTGGTTCGCTACACCCTCCCCCACTTACTTTTTTAAATTTACCAGTACCCTGGGAAATTTAAAACAAACTCTGGAGATCGAACCTGATATATACCCGATAAATTCTACTTAACATTGTACTTAAAATGTCTCAGAAACTGACATCAAGAATTACCATTATAACATATTCCACACAGGTCAGCCGTATAAGAGTCCACACAAAGGCTGAATACAAATCTGCCACTCGGGTTCACATATGCCCAATTGATAAGCTTAACCAAGCGAAGCAGTCAAACTGACCAACAGAAGATTAATAATTTTCCGTTAACAGAACATGAACTTCGTGTCGAATTCTATTCCAATCAGACATAAAAGCTTGTACAATGACTGAGTATGAGTCAGTCATAAGGGTTCACAAATGCCCAAAACAGTTCTTAACTAACAGAGGTCCTCAAACTGACCAACAAAGCAATTCGGAATGTCCTTAACAGAATACTCCGTTTTCTTTTATCGCTACTACCCGTTATCACTAAAGGACATACATCATACATTAATAATATCTTGACAAGGAGGAACGCAGCAATGCAAGAACATAGCACTTCCAAGACACTCATGGCACCTTCTCCAAAGTTCATAACAAAGTTCAGAACTGCCATTACAAAGCCTATTCTTAATCTTCGTTAACGGAAGCTGAGATGTATAGTCCACATTATTATTGATAACATAAGGCAATCAACTGAAATCTTATTCACTTGTACAATCAGTTTCACAATTGAATTTAACAATTCTAAACTACAGTTCTATTAACTATGCATGGCCAAAACCATACAATTTATCACTAATATAGGCCACAATTACTCAAGCAGGTGTCTTCACTCCGACACCAATTTATTAGTCTATAACACATACTTAACTACATTCTACTTCCAGCAATTGCACGGAACCCTAGCGAGAGAAAGTCCTCTTAACACATGTAGTCATGTTCCGGCGCCAAATCTTATATTAATTAAACACTGTTATATTCTTCGTACAACAGTCACCTAAGAAGAATTTATACCTTAACACAATTTTATGGCATTATTATTCTACAGAATCTCGGACACACAATAAAGTCTGAGGCCACACTCTATTTATAGCTTGTCATCCAAAAGCCACAAAATAAAGAATCCATCTTCAAGTACACTCAGTCACTCTCATTCATACTACCTTACTCTATCTCTCAGACAATGTTTGATATCCACAAACCATCTTTTCTACTACAATCCGAAACCAAGGTTCACCCATTCTCCAAGCCAAACATATACAGCAACTTAAAACTTAAGCTGTGTTTTACAGGCACGCATTCCTTTTACAACTAGCCACTGTTACAGAGATGAAGCAACGTCAGATCATAAACCTAGGCTACTAATAATGCATACCAACATGCACACATTTCAACATTACATCAAGGCTTAGCTACCTGGATCGAAGAAGGAATTACTGCTCAGTTAAGCATACCCAAGGCATAAAGGACTTATTCCCATATCCTATAATAGTCTATTACATTACAATCCCTACAGGAAGTAGTCTAAGACTGTACGAATTCATCCACAGGCCCAGCTTCACCATTGCATGTAATCTCCACTGCCTGCTACAGTGATTCTGCCTCTAAGTCTATAATCCAACTTACTCACTAACTCTCAGGGCGATGCTTACAATTGGGTGCTCTACTCAACCTTACTACACAATCTAGCACCACATCATCACCAAGTTACTCATTCATCCAATCACACAAGGTTATCTTTCAACCACCATGCAGCCTTCTAACTTGCAATCATTATTATGCAATTGACATGCAAACACAAAATTTGCCCTTCTTCGTGGCAACAAGAAGCAATTCAAATATTTAAACTGAGTTTAAAACTACCCTTTTTATTTCAACTAAAGGACTACTCTTTAAGCATTACGCTGGAGCTCATACTTACTAAATGTCCTTGTAGCATCACATCACTCTACATTACTTTCTTGTAACTGCTACTAAACACTTACTGTAAACATTTTCACATAGTTATAGTCAACTAGCTTACATCAGAAAGCACAGCATTTATGCCCAAGAAAATAAAACAATGTATTCCCACATCACATAGTCACATATCATCATAAAGCAAATAAAACAGAGAAGATTCTATTCTCCCATCGCTTACTCTCGTCGCCATTACACGACCTGGAGGGATTCTACACGAGACAAGTACAAGTAGCTTTACCTGGTTGTCTCTTATTTATCTCATTTCTTTATTATTCATCTCATCTACATAGTTACTTTTATCATCAGAGGACACACGTATAATCTGAAATACTTAAGCTACATTTCACACTAATAAAACTATGCATTCTCACATAACCCATATCATCATATTACACTTCATTACTGTAATCAACTTTCACATAGTTACACAGTAAGAAAGCACAATATATCAAAGCACATTAAAATAAAAATGTAAACCTAAATCTCAAGGCCACATATAATATCATCAAAACACAACTAAAGCAGAGAAGACTCTATTCTCTATTCACCTACTTGTCGCCATTATGCGACATGACTACCCTATCATATCACATTACATTACGCTATTCTCTATACCTACGGGGCGGCACAATGGTCCTACGCGGTCTCGAAGGGGCTACCTCTTCTTCTTCGCCCGAATCATTGGCATTTGCCAAAACCTCCAGGTCAACTGGTTCAACCAGGTCAGGGATAAGGTCTATCTCCCAGTCCCTAGGGGTTTCTCCTTCGTATCGTTTTAGTTTATCGACATAAACTAACTTAACCTGTGATCGGGCCGACTTCTGTATTTTATACAGGACAGGACCCAGCTGTGCCATAACTCGGTAGGGTCCAGTATAGGGTTTGTTCCATTTTTCCTTTACCCCGGGTCGTCGCCTCGGGTAGAAATACCAAACCCATGACCCAATGGCAAAGGTAGCCGGTTTGACCCTCAGGTTGTAGCGGGCACTCCTAGTGGTAGCCTGGCGCTGCATAACTTTCCTGGCAGTTTTA
This sequence comes from Lumbricus terrestris, assembly GCA_949752735.1. NCBI lineage: Eukaryota > Metazoa > Annelida > Clitellata > Crassiclitellata > Lumbricidae > Lumbricus > Lumbricus terrestris. The sequence continues at coordinate 63,444,918 of OX457039.1, forward strand.
AAACCGGTTTGTACATTTTCAATTTGATTTGCAACAAAATCATCCACATTTAACAAGGTATTCATGTCCCGCACATCCCCAAGCACTAAATCAATAGGCATGCACAATTCCCTTGACAGAAACAACCGATTCGGAGTGAATCCGGTGCTTTCATTCTCGCTGGCTCGGTAGGCGGCCAGGACGTAGGGCAGATGCACATCCCAGTCTTTCTGATTTTGGGCTACCACCTTTCCCAGGAGGGCGTTCAGGGTCCGATGAAATCTTTCGACCGCGCCATTCGTGCTCGGCTTATAGGGGGTGGTACGGATTTTGTCGATTTGGAGGAGACGGCACAGTTCCTGAAACAAGGCCGCCTCGAAGCAGGGCCCTTGGTCCGTCAGGATCTGCCGCGGGCACCCGAACCGGCAGAACACTTCCTTCACGAGGACACGGGCCACGGTCGCTGCCTCTTGGTTGCGGATCGGATGCGCCTCCGCCCAGCGCGTGAAGTGGTCGACAGCCGTCAGGATATAACGGTGTCCTTTGCTGGAGGTGGGATGCGGTCCGGTGATGTCCACTCCGAGGCATTCCATGGGCGCTCCTACGGCCATTGATTGCAGTCGCCCTTGCTTGGGCGGTTTGCCTCTGAAGTATTGGGCGCAAGGAGTGCATCGCCTCAGTGCCATCCGAACGTCTTCTCGCCAGCCGGGCCAGTAGGCTCTCTTCTGTAACTGGGACAAGGTTCGTTTGATTCCCATGTGTCCTCCAGTTATTCCCTCGTGGGACATCTGAATCAACGCCAACCGACGACTAGGAGGTGGAATCAACTGGTAGTTAGCGACGTTGCCATCCTCTGCATCCAGCCATTTTCGTACCAACAGTTCATCTCTCAACTCCAACTGCGGCCATTGGGAGATTAGGTTCTTTACGGCTCCACTCTGACTCCTTACTTCCTCGTAAGAGGGCGGATCGCTTGAGTCCAACTTCTTCTGAATCACCCAGTCCAAATCGGTATCGGTTCTTTGCTCGTCACGCATGACAGTCCTATTCCAATCCATTGGTAAGCCAGTTAGCCCATTCGAGAAGTCTCGCAGTTCCCGACCAGCTTGTATTTGTGGTGGAATGCGGGACATAGCGTCTGCGTTTCGATGTGCCGTCCCTGCCCGGTGCTGAATGTCGAATTCAAATTCTTCTGTAATGGCTAACCACCGCGCTTGCTGTCCGATGGGGAGAGGGGTTCTCCTCAACCATTGAAGCGCCGAATGATCTGTCCGAAGGAGAAAACGGTGCCCCAGCAAGTACTGTCGGTAGGCCTTTAAGAAATGGACGATTGCGAGAAGTTCTCTTTTCGTTACATCATAATTCTGCTCAGCTCTCGAACAGAGGCGGCTCCCATAGCAAATGACTCGTTCTTGTCCTCGTTGGATTTGCGATAGAACAGCTCCTACGGCCTCTCCTGATGCATCAGTGTCAAGAACGTACATTCCGTCGTCCAATGGTAAAGCCAGTATTGGTGCCTCGATAAGAAGTTGCTTCAACTGGGTGAAGGCCATTTCACACTCTTCAGACCAGAGAAAACGACACCCCTTCCTTGTCAGGGCATGTAGCGGCTTAGCGATGTTAGAGAAGTCAGGAACGAACTTCCGGTAGTACGAGCACAATCCGATAAAGCCTCGGACTTCCTTAAGGTTTCTCGGAGTCGGCCAGCTCCGCACAGCAACTGTCTTTTCCGGATCGGTCGTGATTCCCTGTTCGCTGATCACATGTCCTAGGAATAGTACTTGTCGTTGTAGCAGGTGACATTTTGACGGTTTCAATTTCAGTCCCACCTTGGCTAGACGCTCCAGCACCTGTTTTAGTCGGTTCAGGTGCGTCTCCAGGTCTTCGGCGAAAACAATGATGTCGTCAAGGTAGATGAGACATACCTCGAAGTTCAGTCCAGCCATTACTAGGTTCATCATTCGTGAAAAGGTGGCCGGCGAGTTGCAGAGGCCGAATGGTAAGACCCGAAACTGGAAACTTCCTCTTCTAGTGATGAAAGCCGTCTTATGCCGGTCTCTTGGGTGTACCGCTACCTGATGGTAACCTGCACGGAGGTCGAAAGTGCTAAACCACCTTGCCCCGGCCAAAGCGTCGAGACTTTCGCCGATGAGGGGAAGGGGGTAGGCGTCCTTCCGGGTTTTAGTGTTCACCGCACGGTAGTCCACACAAAACCTCGGGGTACCGTCTTTCTTCGTGACCATAACCACATTGCTGGCCCAAGCGGAAGCGGAGGGTTCAATGAGTCTTTGTTGCAACATTTGATTTACTTGTTCATCGATGGTAGGTAGTACGGACATGGGTTGCCGCCGTAGCGATTGTCTAACAGGACTTTCGGTCCCCGTCTCAATCTCGTGTTGAATCGCATCGGTGAAACCTAAGTCCCATTCATTTAAGGAGAAGGCCTTCTGATTTTCTAAGATGATTGCCTGTAATCTTTGCTGTACTCCCTCCGGCACATCAGCTGCAATCTCTTCCCATAGCGGGGCCAGAATCTCGGTAACATCCTCTTCGGTTTGCTTCCGCGATGTCTCGGTGATGGTTGCACAAGCAGAATCGGTCGTTGCAAGCGGCTCTTCGTCTGCTACGATAACCGGTTCGGCGGTGCATTGGATTCCTCTCTTTATCCAGATGGGTCGACTGGTCGGATTCATGACTCTGAGTGGCAGATCAAAAGTCCGGTGTGGAAGCAGAGTCCCTGCTAGAATGAGCCCGGAGTCCAACAGTTGAGGTCTGACAGCCCAGTGGGTGGCTACCGCCTTCAGGTTGGGTAATACTGCATGTGTCGTTATGTCCATTTCACTATTTGATGGCACTTGAACATCACGAGAAACGATTATTTTACGACATAGTCCTGAACGGGATTTACCATGAACGGTGAACCAAAAGTTCCGCACGAGGACCCATCTTTTCCCCATATGCCACAGGACATTTTCTTTCACCATCCATGAGAGACCGAGGATAAGTTCAGCAACCTGCTCAGTTACCAAGCAAGGAATTTCGAAAGCCTGATTTTCGATTTTCAGTTTCAATACAGTCTCCCCCAGTACCCGAATTGCAGACCCATTAGCAGCTCGCAACAGTTGACTGGAGCCTTTGATTTCCGCCGGATCCACTAGCGACGCAGGGCATAATGTCATTTCACTGCCAGAGTCTAACAAAGCTAGCAATTTCTTCCCTCTAATTGTCACGGACAGATAAGCGTCACTGTTTCCTTTTACATGTCTAGCGTTACTCACCCCAGGTTCTTCAGGTTCATCTTGCTCTCCAGTTGACGAAGAGGTTATTCTGCGAGGACAAACCCGGGCCAAATGTCCAACCTGGTTGCACTCGAAGCAGCGTCGGTTGTCAGGCGTTGTCCTTCGGTAGTTTTCATTCGGTTTCTGACTCCAACGTTGATTCCTATAGTTTGTGCCTCTCCATGCCGAAGAGGTGCGTTGCGGTTGCCATGGCGGATAGTGTCTTTCGGTCGATGGAGTACTTAGCAGGCAGTCCATTCTGTCACTCAATTGTTTTAATTGACGGGCAATGTCTTCGCGAAATTCTTTCGTATCGCAATCTCCCGTTTCATCACTTTCCTTCACAATTTTGACTCGGCCTGGACGTCGTTCTTGGCGGTCCATGCCATCTTCATCAGCTCTGCGGTAGCCTTCCAGTCTCATGGCCGTTTTGTACGCATTGTCTAGGGTGACCGGTTCTCTCTCTCTCACTTTTAAGGCTAACTCTTTATCTCGTAAGGCATCAAGGAAAGCTTTGATCGCAATAGTTTCACTGTGTGTTGACCTCGGTCCTGGGAATGCCAGAATCATTAATCGTCTTATGTCTTGGACTAAAGAACCCAGATCTTCTCCTACCTTCTGTCTGCGAGCACTTAGTTGAGTCTGGTACAAAACCGTTTGGTCAGTGCTCCCATGTCTTAGCCTCAACCTGTCCATCAAGTCGGCGCATGTGGTGATTGTGTCAGAGTCAAATTCATAAAGAAGTTGATCTACAGGTTCGACCAGTGCGCAGGTCAGTTGTGCTAGTTTTTCGTCTTCTGTCCATCGATTGTTCTTGGAACACACCTCAAATTTTTTTAGGAACACCTCTACCGACGTTTTTCCATTATAATGACCTAGTTTCATGTGCGATCTCACCTTCTCTCTTGTTGAGTCGGCAGCTTTTTCTTGTTCTGTGTTGGTTGATGGCGTTACCATGTCACCAGTTGATGCTCGACTTTCAGCAGCAACTTGCACTGCTGGGAAAGAAAGACTGACTGTCTTTCCTTCAGTTGTTTGCAGACAGTGACCTTGACAGTTCACACTGGCTGGGCTGAACATTTCTGACGATGAATGCAGTTGCATGACCTTGACAGAGTTTTCCAGAACTGTGCTCGCCATGGGCCACGGTTGCATCTGGATCGGAAGAGAAACTGCTTCCGCGTAGACAGGGAAGACTGGAACAGGTGGAACCATCTTCTGACTGTATGGCGCATACATGGGCTGACCATTAGCCCAATGCATGTATTCGTAGCTGTGCGTGACTCGAGTTTCCGACGACAGGGACACCATGGACATGATCGGTTGACTCGGAGCAGATGTGTACGCGAACATCTGAGGAACTGATGCGAAGACTGGGAGGGTTCTTCCGGGTTCTGTTTTCGACTCGCAGAACAGAACATCAGAAGCAGCCGAGGTGACTGAAGCGGTCACTTGTGACAGCATGTTGCTCGGTGACCGGAATTTTTCTGTTTCAGGAACCGACGAGGGGGAGAAGGTGGCAGCCCATGGGGTAGCAGTCGCTGATGACCGGTGAGGATGTGCATCCCATGTTCCCACGTGGTCGTCGCTCAGCAACGAAGAATCCCCCATTTTTCCATCTGAAACTAAAAATCTAGGATTAGTACAAGTTTTACTATCTTTTTGCCGAACGCCTAACGCTTTTGTTTCCAGTTCGAATTTATGTAGCGCTCGCAAGTCGGTAACTTCTGAATCATCGTCTTCAGATTTATTTTCGATTCCAATTCTAACTAATTTATCTTGTTTTTGACGCATGTAATTTTCAAAGTCAAAATCTCTATACAAAACATTTGTATCATAATAATACATTGCTTGACCATGCAACATGTCAGTTGTATTTACTCTTTGACCTTGACCTTGACCTTGTAAATCATTTACCTTTTGACCTTGTAAATCATTTACCTTTGACCTTGTAAGTCATTTACCTTTTTACCTTGACCTTGTTCCCGACCTTGTAAATCTTTTGCTCTAGCACCAAAGTATTTCATCTGTACATCCATTCTTCTTGGATCATCTTGTGAAAAAATTTCTTTTCCATTTTCCACTTTTTCCCATAAATCTTCTGCTCTACTAAATCTGGGATCCATTATTATTCTATCCTCTGACCCATGACCTTTTGTAGCTTCATCCCACTTGCTGGAACCAATTGTGACGCGCGGGGGCGCCGCCTGTCCTACCGTTTCCGACCCCAAATTAATGGGCTCTACTGTTGCACGCCCCCTTAAGCGCGGTTGAGGAAAGCTGGGTCCTAGGTCAAGGGTTTTGGTGTCAATGGTAGCGGGTTCGAATCCTAACCTAGGGTGTGAGCTTCTCTGGTTACCAAATTCCTCAGGATGGGCCGATATTGGACATATGTCAGCGGTGGCTGTTAAGCTCACAACAGCCCCACTAAATGGGTGCTTATCTGGGTTCGATTCCTCAACTTTTCCCCAAGCTCCATCACCCACTTTACCTTCAGCTACCGACTTCACCATTGTTTCACATTCTTTCTGGCGGGAACTTAATTGGGCTTGCTGCATGGAAACTAGATTCAGCTCTTCGGCTAGACCGATTAAAATGCTACTCTGGCGCTCCATAAACTGTTCTATTGTAGTCATTTGTTTCTGTAATACAGCAGGGTCTAAGTCATCAGTATTGTCTGTAGTCCTCAACTCAAGGGTTTCTCTCAGACATAACTCATCTTCCTCTTGTCCTGTCCCTAAGACACTGTCCGTTTCCCTGTCGGAGTCCATTATAATTCGATAGCAGAAATCACTTCACAGCTCTCTATTTAAGTTTCATTTATTGTAGAATTAATCAAGCGACTGTCTGTCGTTCATTAGCAATTATTTACACAGCCGATAAAATAGAAACAATATTAAAGATTCACTATTAAGGCCTTCCTAAAACGCCTATGTCTCTTGACTAGCTTAAGTTTTATCAGATCAGTTCACAGACTGACTATTTCACACCTATCCGATCAGTTCACAGACTGAATACACCACAACTAATATTTACACCAAAATAGCGATACAAGTTTTATCTAATTACACCTAGTTCAGGTTCGAGCTCTATAGATTAGGTTGCTTATACTTCCCTGTTCCCATTGATATTTTAGGACAGCCGATCCACCGTTTTCCGTCCTGTAGAAAGTTATTGAGTCGTCGGCCGATGCCAGAATTTCTCCGTCGGAAGCGTATTATTAATTTAGTCGTTGCCGGAAATCTTCGTAATTACACATCGATTCACAAGACATCGGAAGAACCTCGTCTTCTACCTGAGAAAACTTGCCAGAATCGAAAATACCATCAATTTCACCACGTTTCACGATTTCCACAAGCGTAGGTCTTAACCGGTTCAATTCTGCAGCCCGACTGAAGGTTTGCGCGTTAATTTGCCGCAAGAGAGCGCTTTTTGGCGCCTAAAACATCGCGTGATGTCTAGCCAATCAAAAATCGCAGGTGGCGGAAAATTCCATTGGCAAATGCATGGAGAAGCTAAATATAGCGATGACCGCATCGATCGGTGCTAAGCATAGCACCCATGAACTCACAATTAAAATAGCGGCCTCACTTAAATAAATAAGTAAGGTAGCTAGTAGCGACCTGGTTCGCTACAATATCCTGGTGGAAGTGCTCGCCTTGGTCCTCCGAGTATATGCTCCCATGTTCTCCTTGAAGTTATCAAGGTGAGCATCAAGGATATGAACTTTCAGGGACGACCTGCATCCCATTTACTGTAGTTCTTCCCCAGAGTCTCAATTAACCAGCTCTACATAGTTTTCGGTTTTGTTACTGCCCAGGAAGCCTCTAAAGAACGCTACAAAGCTACTCCAAGCCGCTTTCTCACTCCTAAAAAGCATCTGGTAGAAATCCCTACACTCCATGATTCTCTTTATCTGTGGGCCGAAGAATATACCAGCTTTGACCTTTGCCTCAGATAGCTTAGGGAAGAAACCTTGAAGGTATTTTAAAGCTGCCGATTCCTTATCCAGAGCCGTGACAAATTGCTTCATTAGGCCCAATTTAACGTGCAATGGTGGCATCAGCACTTTCCGAGGATCCATCAGTGGCTCCCACTTGACATTTTTGCTACCCACATTGAACTCGGTCCGCTGGGGCCAGTCCCGCTTGTGGTAGTGCGCATTTTGTCTCTGCTGTCCCAAAGGCAAAGGTAGCAAGAAAACTTTGTCCGAACCCTTGCAGGCCCATCAGGATTGATACCATTTTGAAGTCCCCTATGACATCCCAGCCGTACTCATCAAACTTCAAGGCGGCTAACAAGGTTTTCACGCTGTTGTAATCCCCGAGTGAGCCAGAGGAAGAGACGGATACTTGTTCCCATTATGGAGTAGCACGGCTTTGAGACTCCCAGATGAACTGTCAATGAAGAGACGCCACTCGTTCGGGTTGCAGTCGATTCCAATTTCCCGAAAAAGACCGGTCACGTTGTGACAGAAGCAGAGTCCATCTTGACTGGTAAAAGAGCTTGAAAATGCTTGATGACGCTTCCTCTGATCTGCGATTTGAACACTGTCATCCAACAGGTTCCACTGCTTGAGTCTAGACGTCAAAAGTTCTGCATTGTACTTGTTGAGACCCAGATCTCTGATCAGGTCGTTGAGGTCTTTTTGGTTTGGATAGTACGGATTTTTGTCATGAGCTAGAAAATTGTAGTCTGGATCTAAAGCGTCTTCATCGCTTTCTGATTCTGATATACGTTGTTCTTCTGAAGGCGACTGGTTTCTATCCAGAACTGTGGGTACCAGAAGCTCAGGGCTGTGTGGCACTGGAGCCTTGGATGAAGGAAGGTCGGGGAAGTATGATAGGAGCTGCATTCTTTCCAGTCCGACGTTTGGAATTGGAAGGATCCACCATGCAGAAGTAGCAATTGCTTGGTTGTTCAGTGGGTTCTCGCCAGATTCTTGGTATTGCAAACTTCATGGCTCTCTTTATCCCTCTGTACCATCCTCCGCAAGAAAGTACAGACATGGGCCTAGCAGAATGCGTCAGCCGGATACTTGCAGCCTATTGATGCCATAATATGGCATCAAGAGGCTGCAAGTATCCTGTAGACACATCTCATATTATGAGTTGTGTCTACAGGCTATGCACCTAGTCAGACGTACAACTAAACTGAAGTGCATGGTAGGCTCAATGCATCTTTATTTATACTATTACCTGTAGCTATTTATAGGTGTGGAAGGTTCTTGCACATTCTAGAATATTCCCAGCAGTTCACAAAAGCTGTACAACTACTCCGAGTTAACACATGAATTTCAATGTACCGAAGAAGCAGTTACATTTCAGAATAATCAATCTCCTGGCTTGAAAAGCAAAGTCTTTGGGGTATAATGGCAATTTTCTATACTTTTGAGGCAGAAGCAATCAGGAAATAACATTTAATACACAGGAACAAACAAAAAGTAAAATTTTGTTACGTAGTGTTATCGATGTCATGAATACGGGAGCGAAAAGCGCGCTCCTCCAGTACATGTAGGCCTACTCCGAATTGAGGTCTGGACTGCTGGGCGGCCACAGCTGGGGGTTATGAACCCGAGTGTCTCCCGGGACAGCTGATTCGTGGACAACTCTGGGTATGCATGCCTTTCATGTCGCCAGTCATCTAATAAATATAATACTCTGGAAGTCTGTCCGGGAAATGCTTGCTCTGCAAGATCTGCTGCTCTTGTCTTCAAACAATCAAACTCAACTTTCCCCGGCTTCATTTTCTCACGAAGGATGCTTCCGTGTCCTTCCCGTCCACCAGTGACTATATATGGGACTGAGTGGCGAGTTGCAGAATGTCGAGACGGCTGCAGGTCACTGCAGAGTGCAGGCAAAAACTCCTTTAATCTGATTCACAGTCAATTTGTGCTGTTGCGCATAAAATAATTATATGTCTTGCACGTGTGTGTGTGTGTGAGTGTGTGCGTGTGTGTGCGTGTGTGTGTCATGCGTATGAACTGCTATTCAGTGTACACGTATACTGTTCGCTTGTAGGAGATCACTGTGACGGGTTTCACTGTACAGGGGGCGAGTACTGCATCGATACGTCGCGTCTTCTCTGCAATCCGCTTCAGCATTACTGCATCTCGGAGTCACTCCGCTGCAACCGAATACCGAACTGTGGCGCCCATGACGACAGCGACGAAGAGGGATGTATGCAGCCACACTTACTGACCAAACTCAATATCAAAGCAATTACTATAGCGCCTTTTTAGTACCTTTGTGGGGTGCGGAGGTGTATTGGGTATGTTCGTTGCCTTGCAGTCGGAGGGTTGCAGGTTCGAATCCACCTCAAGTCGCCACGTAGGGACCTTGGGCAAGTCCTTCACTCGCAATAGCTCTGCGCTTCGGCGTGAAACTCCGATGCAGTGTCCGCGCTATAGTCGGGAGCGCTTCTGAGTATAAATCTTGAAGGGGGCGCTATTGCATGTACACATATATACATAGACATGTATACATTACCACATCGCCCTCAAGTATAATTGCGAGGGGGGCTTACCATAACTTCTATTATTTGCACCTCTCAATACATCACCCTATGTGTATATCGCCTTTAAGTGCTTTAGACTTAGAGCACCTTTTGTACAGCACCTTTTCGATATTCATGAAGATGCTTGGTTTATATATATATATATATATATATATATATATATATATATATATATAACGGTTGTTTTAATATCACTCCGAAGACATTTCTCATAGCACCTTTTAAGTGCACCTAAATGCACTTAATGCAGAGCACTTTCATTGCCTTTCGCAGTCGTTACGCTCGTGATTAACCAGTTGCATTAAGCAAGTCCGATGTTTATGATGGGAAGATGGGAGGAGACCCGTCTTCTGTAATCTATTCAGCCGTCGGAGAATATAAAGCTTTCGCAATCAATTGATGCTTTCAACCGGCGACTGCATAAAGACATTCTTTTCAACATTTCAGCTGTCTGCGAAACCTCTTAATTTTAATGTTTATACAGAGCGCCCTTTTCATCGTGGTTTCAACCTTCTCTGCCGCTGCATTACTTGTCTAGTAATTTCCCTATTTTATTGGCTCCGTTTGGACTATAATAATATTGGCCATGCAGACGGTGGCATGTTTCCCCGTTCATTGGGCTTTTGCCTCATGATTGCCTATTATCCCGATGCTTCCAACCACAAAACCTACCTTGATGATTATTACGGACGTTAGTCACCGACCGCAGCTGAATTATCTGCTCGAGTCCCTATTAAAAAAATACTCTGACTTATTATAGCGTCTCAGTGATAATGCAATGAGACCAATCGGAAACGTATCAGCAGAACGTCTGTCTATTCGTCTGCCCACCTATCCACCCACCCACCCAGGATCCATCCATTCATTCATCCATTCATCCATAAGTCAATCAATCAATCAGTCAATTAATCAATCAATATATCACTAGAAATTATCAATCAATCTATCTATCTATCTATCTATCTATCTATCTATCTATCTATCTATCTATCTATCTATCTATCTATCTATCTATCTATCTATCTATCTATCTATATATCTGTCTGTCTGTCTGTCTCTATCTATCTATCTGTCTGTCTGTCTGTCTGTCTGTCCGTCCGTCCGTCCGTCCGTCCGTCCGTCCGTCCGTCCGTCCGTCCGTCCGTCCGTCTATCTATCTATCTATCTATCTATCTATCTATCTATCTATCTATCTATCTATCTATCTATCTATCTATCTATCTATCTGACTGTCTGAAATGAAGAGGGAGATAGTATGACATAGATACAGACATTGGTCTGTCTGTCTGTCTGTGTGTATCTACATGTCATACCATCTTCCTCTTCATATCCCTCTGGCGCTGTCATACCCTCTCCGTGTCTATCCCTTACCTTGCAAAATCGATGATTAAACAGATTAGATGTTCTGCAGAGATGAGTGTTCGTCACGAGTTATTTCTCGTCCTTCCTGAAACACCATCTCACCCATTTACCCATCATGCACCTGAAACATCATCTAACCCATTTACCCATCATGCACCTGAAACATCATCTCACCCATTTACCCATCATGCACCTGAAACATCATCTCACCCATTTACCCATCATGCAGCAGCTGCCAAAAGACGGCTGCTGCTGCTACTGCTGCTGCTTCTGGCATCATCGGTTTGGCTTCCTGATATTATATTAGACGTTTATACCGAACAGGTCTGCAGTTGATAGTCATTAATTTTATGGCTATAGGAACCTGATACGCGAGACAGGGTGATTCTTGCTATCAACTGCGAGGGAGTATCTCACTCACTGTTTCCCTCCTCCTCCTCCTCCTCCTCCTCCTCCTCCTCCTCCTCCTCCTCCTCCTCCTCCTCCTCCTCCTATCTCTCTAATCCTTCGCCTCCTCCTATCCCTCCTCCTCCTATCTCACTCTCTCCTCCTATTCGTCTTCCACCTACCTCCCTAACCCTCCTCCTCCTATATTCATCCACCACCTATCTCTCTAGTCTCCTCCTTCTCCTCCTCCTCCTATCCATCCTCCACCTGTCTCAATCTCTCCTCCTCCACCTTGAAGGTGGCACCTTTTCCTTATCCTCCTCCTCCTCCTCCTCCTCCTCCCAATCCCTCCTCCTGCTTCCATCTCACGCTGCGCTCTTCCTCCCACTCTCCTTCCTCCACCTCCACTGTATCCTGCTAATTCCTATCTCTCCTAATTTGCCCTTCCTATGCACCACGCACACACGACGACGACCTCCGCTGACGGATGTCTGGCTGGACGGATACAGCAGCTGCTGCCAACTCAATTAGGCGACAACAGTTTCCATAGCAACAGTCGGTGCTATCCATTATATACGTCTTCCTACCGCTGCATATGCCTTCCTTCCTTCCTTCCCTCCTACTTTTCTCGTCCTTCATATATTTATCGTTCCCCCATAATCTCTGTCTGTCTCTGTCTCTCTGTCTCTGTCTCTGTCTCTGTCTCTCTCTCTCTCTCTCTCTCTCTCTCTGTCTCTCTCTGTCTCTCTCTCTCTCTCCCTCTCCCTCTCCCTCTCCCCCCCTCTCTCTCTCTCTCTCTCTCTCTCTCTCTCTCTGTCTCTGTCTCTCATCTCTCTCTCTCTCTGTCTCTGTCTCTGTCTCTCTCTCTGTCTGTCTGTCTGTCTGTCTCTCTCATCTCTCTCTCTCTCTCTCATCTCTCTCTCTCTCTCTCTCTCTCTCTCTCTCTCTCTCTCTCTCTCTCTCTCTCTCTCTCTCTCTCTCTCTCTCTTCTCCGTTCCTTGCCATATTGCTCCTCGCCCTTTGGCACCTACGGCACCTACGGCACCTATGCAGTTGATATGCTGTATTATAAGATGCCAGCCCATTTGAATGGAGCCCCTATTCTAAGTTAAGACGGAGGACAGCCACTGCCATAATCGGCTCAACCCAACGAAAAGTCCCTCATTGCTGTCAAAACGTATACGCATACAGGTGTGTGAGTAAGAAATATATCCAGATAATAATAATATATATCATGCAAATATTAATGCATTGACTATATATAACCTTGGCAGGGCCGCATTAAGGCTAGTGCGGGCTCGGGTGCTGTGGTAGCCTTGCGGGCCCTTCTCTCAGTCTTCTGTCAGCCACTGGTCTACCATGGCAAAGTTCTCCCACATGCATGTAATTATACCGTGTTTCCTAATGAGTATACACTATACAGCCAAGGGATACTTTTCCTTTGGTACGCATGTAATTAATTGTTTCCAAGGAAAAGTTTCCTACACTAGTAGATATAAGTCTACAATTCGTGACAGAAGGAACGAACGACTATAGATTCTTCAATTGTTATTTATATTTATAAGCACTATGCTTATGATCCATCCAGTTGATTTTCTTCATTGTTCCCCACGTCCACATTTCGAAGACCTCCAGTCTTCTTAGGATTATATAATTGCTTGCTCTCATGGTCCATGTCTCAAATCCAAACAACACCACGTGCACTCCATGTCAATGTTTTATCATCCGTTTCTCTGGATTCCTGTGTTCTCTTATGTAATTCTTACATTTAAATTTATAAGTTCGTTCTTCCTATTTCCAGGTCTAATAAAAATAGCATCATATTTCTTTCGCAAACTCCAATAATATTCTGCATGGCAAACCGCTCTTTAGAGCGTCATAATCTTCTTGCACCAATTATAAGGTGTAGGAATTATCGGGGAAGAGTAGGTCTACACAGTGAAAGAGATCGAGACAAAGGAAGTGGGTAGGACACAGGCTGAGGTCAGATTCACTGCGAAGAACGGTCATGAAAAAAATGAGGGGAAGCGAACAGAGGAGGACCACGACAGCTTATGCTGGATTGGATAATAACAAATGGATAGGAGTATGGAAAGTTTGAGGAAGAGGCATCGGACATTTCAGCCAGCCTCGGAGACAGAAAACTATAGAGAAGAAGATGATAAGATATAATACGTTTAAGCATGGGCGGAGTTTATCAGGGGTAGGAACTATGGGGCCAAGCCTCCAAAGAAGACCCAAATTCATCTTTTTTACCGTGTAAATGGCATCTTTTTCCGGGTTTAGCCACCCCCAAGAAGGCTTTAGCCCCTCCAAGAACGGAAACCAAACTCCGCCCATGGGTTTAAAAAATTAAGTTATCCAATAACATTAAGTCTTCTAACGTTATTTCTCTTATTATTTTAAAGAAGCCAGTCAAAATGATTGACCCGCATGGCCTAATTTAAGATAGCCCATATCACTGTTGATACTTCCCAAACAGGGCCGGATTAAGGCATGTTCAGCACCACACTTTAGGGGGCCTACACATGCGGGAAAAAATTTCCGATTTTTTTAGATTTTTAGCAAATTTCAACCAAACGACTAAAAAAGGTCATCAAAATTTCTGGCCGAACAGGGCCCTGCATTTAATCTTAATCCGGCCCTGTTCCCAAAGATAAATTTACAATAACAATTAATAAGTTCCTGCGATTTCAACCAATTCATAAGCTGGAGCTAATAAATCGGATGTGTGGGAGAACTTTGCCAAAATTTCATTGATGATAACTTTCATTATTGTTGCAGTATTCTTGCTAAGAAATTTCATCATTTCCGAAAATGCGGGCCCCTAAAGCTGCGGGCCCGGGTGCTGCAGCACCCTTAGCACCTACGGTGACCTACCTTAATGCGGGCCTGAACCTTGCCATGAGTGTAAAATATAAATATACATACATACATATACATACATATATTCATTCATTACATATATATATATGATTCCCATGTCTGTTATATATATTATATAATTATGATCTTCTGGGCAATGACCTGATTACGGCTTGGTTTTTATCCGCCATTAGATTACGCCTCGTGTACCATGCATTCTTATTCACAGGCGCAATATAAGTTATGACTTACAATTGCAATATTATAAGCGATAACAAAATTGACAAAGTGATAAAAACGTATCAGTGTGCTGCCATCAAGTATGACGCCAAGGTGTCGTATAAACAGAGCATTCCTCGGACACCATGTGTATATGTGTAGGGCACATATAATTATAATGGACAGTGCACATGAAAGACGGGAGTATATACTACCACTACTACCACTACTACCACTACTACCACTACTACCACTACCACCACCACTACCACTACCACCACTACCACTACCACCACTACCACTACCACAACCACCACTACTACTACTACTACTACTACTACTACTACTACACCATATCTACGACTATGAGAATTGTAAAAATAGAATGGGGTCCAGCCTTTGGAGTTGTGATGTAGGCTACAAAGAAGCATTTACTGTATAATGATAAGAACTAATAGACTACTAATAGGGTGTTGAGCCTCAGCCCCCCCTTCTCTCGGCAATTCTCACCGTGCATGCGCAAAGACACCATCACCAACTGTTCGGTGTTGGATGATGCAAACCAGTTGTTCTGATGTTCTTCTAGGTTTCTCGAGGACGTTCCTCATGGTGACCGTGTCGTCCGTCGTCTGCTCTCTCCTCCTCTCCCTTCTCCTCGTCATCCTCTGTCTGCGTCGCCGCCAGAGGATCATCGAACGCCGTCGACGTCGCCGCCGATCCTCCTCCTCGCTCAGGCCCCCGGACAACAAGACCCCATCGGCCGCCGATGTCCTCACCTGCTGGCCGGGCAGCCTTCGCAGTCACGCCGCCGGTCCCTCACCCACGGACCGCAGCCCTAAGCGCACCGACAGCCTCAGCGCGTCATCGACCAACATCGACCCGCATAAGGGGGCATTGACGCGGCCGCCCGGATCCACCTGCTACAACATCAACGGAACAATGCCGCCGACGACGGGGTCTGCTGCTGCCGCTGCCCTGCGTGCCATCACCCCGCATCTGGTCCGACCGCAACAACAGATGGACGTCCTTATGTACTACACGGACACCGACCACTGCACCGTCGTACCGGACGCCGGCGTCAACTACCTGCCCGACCGCGACCTGCAGGACGAGCTGCCGAGGAACGCGACGGGGAGCGAGTGGCGGCTGGTGAGGGCGTGCTCAAGGAGTAGGTCGTCTGAAGGGGCGATGCATCTGACCGGTGGTGGTGGTGGAGGAGGAGGAGGCGGGGCAGGAGGAGGAGGGGGACGCTACGTTGAAGCCCTGCATCTGGACGAGGGGGCGGCAGCGAGGGGGGCGATGACACATCAGGGTCATGCATCCCGTAGGGTCAGGTACCCAAGCACGGGAACCCTGGCGTCGGCATCGCACGCAATGCAGTACGATCACCGGTTCTACCTGTCGTCGGATTGCCTGAATCCCGACCGGATACATAAGGTCAACACTATGTCATCAATCGTCTAATAGCAAATATATAAACAGATAGCGAAACATTCATTCGTACAGAAAAGAATAGTTATATTATGGTAGTAATAGCGAAATATTATATTATTAGGTTTTGCTTCTGATGCAGACAACATGCATGCATAATGCTTAGTTGGTAGGACAACGACTATTTTTATTTAGCGCAAATTGGTTTATTTTTGTCCGTAATTTGTCTAAGTCTATATATGCATAAATAAACATAAATAGCTAAAATCATATATATATATATTATATATATATATGAGTCTATACATACATGCATATATATGTTAAGTATTTTTTCAAAATTGACTGCACAGACTACAGCACTTTCGAATACCTCTCGAAAGTGCAACACACCTGACTGGTTAGTATGTGTGTATGAATGTGTTTGTATGAATGTAGACTGGAAATATTCATCAGTGTAGATCTACACTTAGGTTACATCCAATATTCGTTCTTCGGGATCGAGATCATGAATTAGTCTGTTACAGCCTATAGATGTGTGTGCCATTTCTATTACGGTTAACTGCCTCAATTGCTTCAAATACAACATGACCCGGCATAAGGTAGAACTTTATAAATTATTTATTATGTTTGATTTTGTAAGAATTTAGTCGTTTTTAAATGATTCGCGACTTAAACACTGTCGCAATGCTAAAGATCGTTGTGCTCAAGCCTTCCGGCAATGCTCAGATTTGTTTAACGGTGTTAAGAAATGTTCATTATGCTTATTATAGGCTATGTGTTCTGGAATATTTCGATATATTATCTGCAATGTTCCCAGTTTAAATTAGGCTACATGGAAGGTCGTGACTCAATATCTTTTCTTCTTTTGATCTTCAAAATGTGCATCAATTCACAGAGAGGCGTTTACTATAGAATGTCCCAGTATTGCCCTGTATTTAAAATTGTGTTTGCGTGTCTAAATTCTTCTGAATTATTTTTGATGTTGTACTAACCTGTTACCAATATTGTCAGCGGTTTCTTAGTTATAATTCCGCTTTATTATGCCATAAATAATTTTATTTTGGAACAATTTGCTATGAACTGTTTCAGAACGTGATATAGCTTACTTTCCCCGTGCTTTGAAAGCAGCGAACGATCTATATATAGCTGCTTGCAGTTTTTTGCGGCAACATCATTTTGACAATATTATATTTTGATAATGAGAAACATTATTCTGCAGTGAACTTATTGTATGTGTGATAACACGTTAAAATATGCATAGGAACTTTGTGTTGGTATTCCACCTGGCCTTGTTTCTAAAACAAATTTGGACGATGACACTATAGGCCTATATCATGTAGCCTACAATGCTGTAATAGAAAAATTACCGAAATGCGGTGCCATTTAACTAAGTGTCAGAATAGCAATTGCAATAGCAAAGGCAATTAGTCTACAACAATAGGCCTATCTACGAGCAAAAGACCTAACATGTGCACTGTGCAGTTGCAACACATCAATAAGTTAATATTACCCAAAGTACCAATAAGTTTAGAGCAGAATAGAAGGATACAGACATTCACCCACCCATGCACACTGTGCACACACCCACAAAACAACCACCAAATGTCCACTAATTCATGTACCATCCAGTGACCACCAACCCAACGACCCACGCGTATAAACCAATTACCACCCAACTAAATAGTAAAATGACCACCCACCCGATGACCATGCACCCAGCCACACACAAACTACCCAATGACCACTCACCACCCAATTACCACTCATCCCAATTGCCGCCCACACAATGACAAAAATGACCAACCCCGCATAGACTAACGAAACCTGACCCACGGACCTCCAGCGAGATGACCACTCCACACATCCACATGATAGCTATACACACTCATAAATCATCCACCCTGAAGCCACCCATCAGCGGACGACTCACCCACAACACACCCACCGTCATAGGCGAAACCACCCTATAGGACCCACGGGACGCGTCCCCCCAACTTTTGAGTGGTCCCATTGACTTTATCATTATGGTCCCCCCAACTTTTAGGACGTGATCCATTTGGTCCCCCCCCCCAACTTTTAGGACGTGATTGCACCTATGCCCACCGTCTCATTCATTATTTCTTTTGCACGGCTCTGAGCGCAGATCTCAAATGATTGTCGCTTCTCAGACGTTGACTTGGTGGCGCCTACGCAAACGTGCATCGCTCTGCTGAAGTTATTCGGTTTGCAGTCTTACACTTCGCAACCTGGTCTTCCTCCACCCAGTAGATAAATCCACTGAGAATCTGCTTAGCAGATGAATCTTTTCGAACCGAAAATTAAAGTCCTTTGTGCGGTTTCTGCGGTTTTGGTCCCTCGTCGTAGTCTTATATGGTTACTCGCGTGCATTTGTACAAATCCCTAGCACGGGTTCCGCCCCCTACCGTTTAATTTCAGTGTAGACTTCATTTCCTGATGACCGCAACATCGGAATAGCAGCCGGGCAGCTGAAGGATTTCTTTGCATTAGCACCACGCTGATTACACAGCTCTGTCCAGCTGATAGAGTCAATATCACTGAAAGCGGAAAAAGTGGATTTAACTTAGGAGTTTCCCAGGCACTTTCCCTGCAGTGGGCGTCATTGGCGGCGTCAGGATTTCAGTTTTGGGGGGCTGAATTCCCGCGGAGGAAATTTTCCATTTTCAGCCGCCAAAATTTCTGACGACCTTTTTTAGTTATCTGGTCGAAATCTCGTGCATATGGTTTCAGTTTTTAGGGGGGGGTCTGATCATGGAAATGTTTCATAGTTACATGTAAAAAAACCGGATGGCCTTTGGGGGGGGGTTTAGCCCCCTATACCCGCTAGCGCCGCTATACTGGTGGGTGCCCTCGTTCTTCAGAGCCATAATCGTCTTCATTCATATATACATGTAGGCCTATGTTACCCGAATCTTTTTCATTAGCGAGATAAGAGAGATTTGCATCTTGTATATGGATACATTTCTGAGCACTTTACTACAGTCTTTTTACTACTCTGCCAAAGGTTCACTCACCCTCCATTCGGCGGATGGCGTCGTTAAACTTAGCAGTAGAATGTAATGGTGCTTTGAACGGTTGTCGACCATCAAATTATTTTGACTCCTGCAATAACTAGTGATCTTCTGTTTGTTATTGATTGCAATCAATCATGACATTGCGTGATGTCAGTTTGAAATTGAACGAGGATTATAGCTCTATAGATTAAACTCCGCCACTGGTTGTTCTCTGCCAGTGCCAGTCCCAAGCCAGGACAAAGGAGGAGGGCGACATTAATCGTCTTTGATATGGCAGTGTCGTTAAACATGTTACAAGCTAACTCTATAATAGATCACAGAATGTGGACAAAAACGTAGATGAGAAGAATGAAATTCATGTATACGTAGAGACTTTAAACTAAAACATAGCTGGAGGTCTACATTCAGGACAAAAATTAATGGGAAATACAAAATAAAGGTATAAACTAATTTACAAGTCACTTGCTTCTATCCAATATATGCAAACAGATGCCTTGAAGTTAGTTAGCATCCGTTTTAAAGCTCACCATCTTCAACCCTTTACCGGTTCATTTTTAAATTTTCAGCCCGTTTTCAGCGGATATACTCGGGGCAAACGCGTAAAGGACTAAGACAATTTTTCATCTAATAACCTAAATCATTAGGGCCTATCGTGAAGTATAGGCTTATCAAAGCTGATTATTTGTTGAGCTGCGATGCATAGATGTTCGGTTATATTATTACGATTACAAAGGATTTCATTCTAGAAACCCATTGTTTCAATAAGTCATTGTATTATGTTAAACTTTTAGTTGAGCAAAAGCGACTATAGGGTTACTCCAATGAAGAAATCACTGATCACCAGTGTGTTGATTAGAAACTAGTTTATCGTCAGAATCTGCCTAATATCTGCCTGGTCAACCAGCATCGTATGTCGTCGCTCTTTTAAGTCATTAGATTTAATTAGTGGCAGAACTTGATCGTTATATGTCGGCGATTAACAGAGAGAAGTGATTCATCAATGATCAACGCCGTCAACGGATATTGCAATTTGCAAATGAACAACATCGAAAATCGCAATGAAGAAGAATCGTCGCAGTCTGCTCGGTGCAATTACCGAAGTCCTCGAGATATAACAAATCGATCGCACGGGGCATAGTAAGTAACAGTCAACGACGTAACAATGGTGTTTGCTGGAACAAAGAGTGTCGTCATAATACGGAATTAGCCAATTATCCTAGCAAAGTAACATTATAAACGCAGCTAATGAGGTAACAACATTGACCTATTTATAAACCTATCGACAAAGATATGTCGTAATAATAAAGGAGGAGGTATATCGTCGTAGCAACCCATAGGTAAAGCGAATGACGCAACAAATGGCATAACAAGTGGCTGAGTCAGGCTGACGTCACAATAAGAGGTCCATAGAACAAATTGACAACCTAGAACCACAGATTTTATCCATGGACAATAATTATTATATTAGTGACGTAGTGATAGTATTTTAAAACAAAGTGATGTCGTCACAATAGAATGTCCATATAAGCTTAGGTCTATAGCGAAAAACTAGTTTTGCGTGTGTGAGTGTGTTCTTCTGTTGTGACCTACCCCGCAGTTTTATTGAGCAGGGCCGCCACATTTTGTTGATTCTACTCTGTTCATAGCGTTTTCTAAGTTCGGGCACAAACGCGTACGTGTTATAGGCCTAGGCGACCATGGGTTATTGCGTAGCGCTCGAGAATAAACTGGTGATCTCTGCGTGACTTCAGAGTGGCGCTCTGCAAGTCTGGAGAGCCCTGGGATTACAATTAGGCCTATATACAGGCCTGCACGGAATTTTCTATAGGCCTATTTCATCCATATCTGGCTGGTATGTTATTCGTCATCATGCAGTTTATCATCGCTTTACACGTATAAATAATAATAATTATGCTATCATCATCATCGTCGTCGTCGTCGTCATCGTCGTCGTCATCATCATCATCATCATCATCATCATCATCATCATCATCATCATCATCGTGGTCGTTTATTGTGATTATAAGCTTAATCCAGTTTAATATAATATTCAGTTTTGACTCTTATGACCAGAGCATTCCACTCTTTGATCAACTTGTGGAGTTTAGAGATAGGCTAACCTAATTTTGCGCGTATTACTTTGGAATTCAATTCCTGCTAGTGAGCAGGCCTACACCTATGTGATTCCGATAAGGAAACGCGTTCTTTTCCAGCTTTGGTATGCTAGCGGCAGTTTTGCAGGACTCAAGTTCCGCGTAGTTTTAGGTGAATTTGCATATTAATGTTGACTCAACTGCTTGGTTCTCACACGAAACTTTTTGTGTGTGAACTGTCACAACGATTCTGCAGAGCGCTGAGGGAAATTACTCAACCCTTCATTACTGTACCCGGTGCTATTAGATCTTTCGAGAAGATCTATGGCCGGGGCTTCGAGATTGCTAAAGACCTTGATTTGCAGACGTTGATGACTCTCATGCATATTCATGAGTCCTCGTGTAATTGATGGGCAGCCCAGGACCTATAGGTCAAAGGTCGCAAGGAAAAAAATCAAGGCCCTAACAGTCTCTTTTTATTTTTCTTATACTCGAGGTCATAGGTCTACGCGTCACTGCACATCACTGCACCGGTGATAATCAGACCCGAATTTTGTGAGCGCTGAGAATTTTCCGAATGTTTTTTCTACAGGAAATTGCTCTGACCCGTCTTTTTGAACGAAGTAATATAATAATTAATCATGGCCATTTCGTGCTAATTTTGGACATAAATTCAGGGTGTCGGCCCGCTATTCCGAGGGTCCTACTATTCCGAAGGTCCACTATTCCGAATTTCCGCTGTATTTTGTTCGTTATCCTTGGTGGTTAGCCAGGTTAGGGTTACGGTGGGTAAGGATAGGGTTGGGTTAGGGTGGGTTAGGGTGAGTTAGGGTTAGGGTTAAAGTTAGGTTTAGGGTTAGGTTTAGGGTTCGGAATAGTGGACCTTCGGAATAGGGGTCCCTCGGAAGAGTGGACCCAAACCAAATTCAGGGCTGTACTCTATAGCCTCTAGAGTATACTCGGGTATATTCCTACAGCGTGTAGGTCATATATTTACCTCCGGGAAAAAATGCATCGTCTACTTACCTCCGAAAAAGAGGTTGTAAGCTATGCGCGTATACATGCAGCGTGTATACTCTCCTCAGTCATCACATGAATGTTTTAATGTATAAGAAATGAAAGTAGGCCTACAAGCAGAAAATTGTCGAAAATCCGAGGAAAGCAGTGGTTCTTGGACTGCCGTGAGCGTAGGCTATTACGAGCCAAAAATGTAAGAAAAGTAGGTAGGCCTATGAATAAAAAATATTCGTCAGAAAATTTCAGCCTTTAAGCCGTTTTTTCGGCCGGCATGTAGGCCTACAGTGTACTCACCTCAAAATTTACCAGTACAAACTCTGGACAAAATGTTTCTTTCGACAATGGAAGGTGCAAGAATTGGCCGCTGTAAGGCACAATAATTGCTTACGGTACTAACGGTAGTAGGCTTACAGAAAACGTTATTTGTCCTATTGTAGGCCTATAGGAGACTGTTGAACTCCAAGTCGTTTGGTAGCAAACAATCAATCAATCAATAATCAATCAATCAACAATCATCGTTCGTCTATTCTGATAGCAGGTTGGCCCAAAGGAAAGCAGGTATACAGGTCCACATATGTGAGGCCTTTTCGAACAGTATATCCTTGTAGATCTGTATCAAAGAAAGCACATGGGCAGAGAATTCGTAAAACTTTAAACCTCAGCGTGAAAGCTATGTTACGGACCCCAGCTTCTTCGAGAGTACAACATTCTTTGTCATCGAATAGTGAACGAATAAGCGGGATCGAATAGTGGCCGTTGAACAGGATTCGAACTTTCAGACAGTTAAGCCTACTACCCGAAGACGTAGGACTTTCAGAACGGCGTAGGCCTAACTTGTAGGCCTATGCTTCCTTAGCTTACCTCCCACTGTTATAATTAACCTGTTTATTCGAGGAGCACTAATGATTAAGCTGATAGTAGTAGTACACACGCAGCGTGGATAGGCCTACAATATAGGCCATCGGGTGCGTCAAGGATAGGGTAGAGGCCCAAGGCTCTTTGTGTGTGGATTGATCTTGGGGTAGGCCATAGTACGCAGGAGGGACGAACCAATGTTTGGTGTATAGTGTATACACATACATGCAGGGAGGAGCGGGCCAGTTTTTCCAGTTCACTTCGAATAACGCTATCGAATGGCCCCATTATAGGGTCTGGATCAAGGTTCTTAGAATGAACTTGGGGTATAGCGGGTAGGGTGGGGTGGTGTGGTAATTGATTTAGTCACTTCTGTTCGTATACATAGGATCATAATAAGGGTTGTTTGGACAGTCATTGTTAAACATTATTTTGGTCACTGGTTGAATGGTGTCGTAGAATACATTCTGTTTCTCGACATTAAATACTCTATGTGCAACAATAATTGCCTTTAGATATTTAGTTTACAATTAATGTATGTAGGCCTATGTATGTATTTATGTATGTATGTATTTATGTGCACTTGTTATAGCGCCCCTTCAAGATATTTCTACTCAGAAGCGCTCACGACAACAGTGCGGACACTGAATTGCAGTTTCACGCCAAAGCGCTGAGCAAGTGCAAGTGAAGGACTTGCCCAAGGTCCCTACGAAGCGGCTTGAGGTGGATTCGAACCTGTAACCCTCCGGCTGCAAGGCAACATGCCACTACACTACAGCGCCCAGCTAATATCCACAAACGGATATTTTAAACACCATCGACTTCTATCCACAGTCTGTGAACTGTGGAGGTAACTCTAACACCCCCCCCCCCACTCCTCTACCCGATCCTCCGCCTACCCACCATCCCCAGTCGATATTCGCCTAAAGTTCTTGCTGGTTATTGATCCATATGATCTCGAACTGTACCTCGACTCCGGGATGAACGTTTAACTTCAATCTCAATTCCACATAGCCTGTAGTCTCAAATCCTCCACCTGGTATTGAATATTGGTGACAGCCACAAGTCTGGAGACTCGTTGGAGACCTTCAGACGTAGGCTACTCCAGGTTGCTCTCAATCGATCTATTTCTTTACTTGTTTTTCAAATACTTCATCCAAGAGAAGTCTCCCTTACACACGTAGGTAGTACTAGGCACTCTCAAAAATAACTGGGGAATTTTGCCATTTTCCGAAGTTTAGGGCATTCCACTGCCAACTTCCACAAGTACAACTATATCTTCATTTGATCTACAATTAATAGGTTTCTGCCGTCTCCACGACGAAACTGCTTATCCTATAATCTTAATTCTCCCGTTACAAAATTCACTTTCTTGTTTTCAAATACATCACTGATCGACAACCGGCCTCGACTCTGCACTGGGCGAAGAGGTTTGGCCTACCCCTCCGATGATGACGTAGCACTTGGCAACAGACTGACCAGTCTATTTCTAGTAGCTGTTCCACCCCTCTGATCCTACGGTACCTCGACCCGGACCACCATGGACTACTCTTACGGACAACCCTTTTGACTCAACGCATCTGATCCTGATCCTATGGTAACTCGACCCGGACCACCACGGACTACTCTCACGGACAACCCTTCTAACTCAACGCAGCGCTCGTGAATAAGCCGGTGCCCCGCACTTGGCTTTCCAGTGGCGCTTTAGAAATTAGGAGATTACGATTACGGCTTTAGAGTAGCACTTCAGAATTTTGAAGTTCATGAGTAAGATTACAAAGGCGAAGTTTCCAAGCAGATTTTGCACCACTTGCTATCGTCTCAGTCAAGGAGAGCATACAGCCTACAGGACTACAATGGAGAGCGGAGAAGTAGGCCTATATAGTCATTCACAGATATATAAAACATACAGTATATCATATGTATTTGTATAAAATGTGAATGTGTCTGCATATAGCAACTTATTCTGCATTATTGCACGACAGATCAATAAAGAATCTATAAAAATAGATGTTACAAGACAACCTATCCAACTTCCTGCAACTCGTGTAGAAATGCGTCAACCGATCTGAGCGTATGTCAACAGTTTCTCGTGTATCTTAATGAAAACATTTTTAATCACCTTGACAATTTTCACACATATGGGATTTGAATGGAGCAAAAACTCCATTAACAACAAGGATTGCCAATACAGGTCAATTTGTGTTACAACGGGTCAACAACAATTATCACCATTTCCTATAGACAGAGTTTAGATTCTTTCATTACTGTCACATGTCCATCCTCATCATCTTCCTCCTCAAGCTAAAGAACCTCGGGCTTCTCACCCAACACCAAAGTCCCAATGTTCAAGAATTATTCCTACCCAAATTCATCTATCCTTGAGTTTACAATAACAAATGCAACTACAAATCGTGCAACTTCAGCATTCGAAGTAGCAATAATCATGACACTCGTCAATAACTGAAGCGCATTGCAATAGTCAAGAATGAAGAGCAAAAGTGTAAGATGCTGCCGTCTTTGTCTTTCTCTACCGCAAAACTCTGGTCACTGTGATGGCACAGCACGGTTTGCAGCAAACTTGAATCACAGAAAAATTATCGTTGAACGAATTTCTTCCATTAATCAGCCTTTGTTGCTGGCCAACTTTCGGTAAGGCGTTTCCCGACTGACGTCACAGTTCGTCAAATCCTCCGCACCACATGTTCCCTGCACTCCTACAAAAGCAGAAATCAAGTTATTATGGACACCTGAAATGTATTTGTAATTGCATTTAGTAGGATCAATTATATGAAGCATATAATATTACGAAGGCTTGAGCGGTTATTATGAATTTTAATTAGATGGCGTAGACAGGCACCACCTAGTAACGATTGTCCTCAAAACGGTACTCACTCTACTACTTACTGAGCACTGTGTTTGTTCTATCGAAACTGCCATGGAAGTTTATCAACTATTTTGTCTCCTGTTCTCAATTCATGTCGATCCTGTTCTGTTTTTGCTTTAACTGTATGCTAGAAATGGTATAATTTAATTAGGCCAAAGCCACCCTTTATTGGCATCTAATAATTTAATCGGTAATTTGGCTACCAAGTTAACGGGATTCTTTATCAATTATGGGCTTCCTTTTTTGTAACCGTGTTACAATGATCTTTAAGGTTGATTTCTTTCACAAGAATAAACTATTTTCATTGATTTATTGAAATATCTCAAATTGACTGCCTGATAATCAATGTGCTTAATGCATTATCACAAAACTCTTGTCAAAACCGGTAAAAGCCATACTACAATCCACTTATAGTCTAATTTGGGGCAGTTCGGCCAAATTTCTAATGAACTTGGGTTACGTCTTGCACCAACTGCTACCACCACCCTCTCCAACAATAGATGTAAAAAAAACGATGGAGACGAAAAAAAAACCGGGAGAAACGTCATTTTATTTGAAAAATAAACAAAGAAAAAATGACAAAAAACGGAAAGTGAGAAGTAAATGGACTTTGCTACATCTTGTACTACAATTTAAATTTGAAAACCTTGTTTATGCAATGTAATTTTAATCATCAAGCAAATAACACAGCTTACACTAAGTAAAACGATAAAAATAGTGATCTGAATTAGCTGAATACTTGAAATTACGGAGACAGCGTATAACAGATATCAGACGAAAATAACATTAACAAAAATAATTGCAGACAGTAAATCAATAAAATATGGTCACAGAAAAAACCGGGAAAAAAAACTAAACGAAAAATTAAAAATGAAAAACCGGACTCTTTTCGAGAAGAATAAAAAAAATTTAAAAAGTTTTTCACATCTATGTCTCCAACCATACTCAGCTACTACTCCATCCAACCCCATGTCCATTACCTGCGAATCCCCCACCCCAGCCAACAGCCTGACGTGGAAAGAATTTTTGCTAGGACGCCATGTACTGTTAAACAATTTTTATCAGAGGTATGTGTATCGAAGTATGATCAGCATTTTATTCATAGATTATACACGAACCTAACTACTTGCACCGAACGATCTAACGACCTCGCACACTTATAAATTCGCTTCTGATACAAGTGAGATAGTGTATCAGAAGTGAATAAATGAGCGTGCGTCGTCTTTGGAAAAATCCTTCTCTTTACACGACCAAAAGTTGCACGTGCCATGCTCTCAGACGAAGCAAGGACTTTACACTCTACACTCAACAGAAGCAGTTTACAATTTTTATCTTATCACCCGCTAGACCACCAGACGACAGCTCTGATAAAAGTGAAGACAAAGTAGTCTGTCAAAGTTGAAGATGATATCGCGGTTGAAAATGGACCAAAGATGCAAAGAAAAGTTCAAATTCAGGATACATTAACACCATCATCGAAACAAATCAAATCTGTTTGAAAATAGTTTCATCAAAATATGCATTTTCAGTTATACACCGTGGTTCAATAAAAAGCAAGCCAACTGTTTTTCATTTACAACTCCAATGACTAATAATTAATCATACTAAAATTTTCCGGATATTTAGAGAATTGAACCAAGAATATGATCCCAATGTTATAAATTTGTACGGATAGAAAGACATGAACCTTTGAACTTCATATGCCGAAAGTTAAGTTTACAAGCAATTTTCTTTTGGAATTTGTAACAAAGTACTTCAAACATGAAAACAGTTGTTAGTATTTTTGTGAAGAAGCTCTAAGTAACATTGCAGTGGTTGATTTTTATTTACATAAAGAAGATGTCATAGGCAACAGGATTTAAATATGGACTGTTTGGAGGCCATAAAGTGAGATAAACGAAGTATGGTGTTTCTTGTTTGCATTTCGATGGCTTATCTGGCTCTGCGGGCTGGCACTGTTCTGTAGAAAAAGAAAATAGCCTTCTGGGGCTATAGTTTCCGATAACAGGTAGAATATGCTGTGACAGCAGAACGTTGCGATAATACTCTGTTAATTTTTACTCCAGGATCACTGAAGACCAAATGGGAATGACCA
Organism: Lumbricus terrestris; assembly: GCA_949752735.1. Lineage (NCBI taxonomy): Eukaryota > Metazoa > Annelida > Clitellata > Crassiclitellata > Lumbricidae > Lumbricus > Lumbricus terrestris. The sequence continues at coordinate 63,472,937 of OX457039.1, forward strand.
AGCGTCGAAACCGCAATGAAAACCTAAATTTCGACAGATTGAGTTGAAAGATTGGCAAAACTCCGAACGGCGGTCCCAAATTAAAATTGCTGTTTTTCCATGCTATTTTCAAAGATCCAGTATTCGAACCGGTTCATTCTTTGCGAGATGTGGACTTAGTACAAAGAAAATTGCCATGATGATGTTCTATTGGGCTTACGAAGTGCAATTCAGACATGTAAAGCTCTTCGAAGACATCGACAGTTGGGACACCATTGTTAACTATGGCAACTACTTCCGCATTGAGTGTCGCAACTGGTTGCATCAGCAACAAGTTGAACTCGGTGGTTTAGATGTCAATGGAGTACCTGTTTGCGGTGAAGTCGATGAGACATATTTTTTCATCGGAAATATCATCGAGGTCTTCGTCGACGCGGCTCATGGGTCGTTGGAATTCTTGAACGTGGAAGTTACTTGTCTGCTTTCCAGTGGTGCTTTAGCCACAAGTCGGATGTTTTCAGAAAGTACCTCAAGTTGTTGTGTGACAATTACAACATTTGACCATAAAATTATAGACTATCTATTTTAATTTGGGACCGCCGTTCGAAGTTTTGCCGAAAGGTTCATATCTTTCTATCCGTTTAAATTTATTACATGATATGTTCGTGGTGAACAAACCTTTATCTTTCGATTCCTGAATCCGAATGAGGGAAGATGATGACGACGACGACGACGACGACGTTGCCACTGAAGGAGGACAGATGGCCGCCACGGATGTCCAGACGACAGTGACCGCGTGAATGATCCTAGCCACCCACAAGACAAGCAGCGTGAAGACAATGCAAATCGCCAGGATGAACAGGCCCTTCATCTGCAACACCTTTCCAGTTTCGTTTCTTCCCATAGTCACCAGTCAAATGTACAATTCCACCAGATAATTATCTACTAATCAAAGTTAAAATAATATCCAAAACACCAAAATAATGGTCAAGAATACGTTGCCAACGCTTTTGTCCGTCCTCCCGCTAACTCGATTCGGCGATCAGCTAAGACAGTTGGACGAAATCGCAGACGTAGCCTACCTCACGGACAGTATTAAAGTTAGGCCTACTAGACGAAATTCGTCAGAACCGCTTATAAAGCCCTACTTGGTCTTTGCCGCCGTCGCCAAAGGACACACGTGCCGACGAAAATCGAGGACGACAAAATGAGGTCAACAGCAGCATTGCATCAGAAGCACTTGTTGCGGCCTGGATCTGCTCGGCCTAGCACGGTCCCGGCTGCAGTTGCCATGCGCGCATCATGCCAACCCCAGCTGGCAACACAGTTACTAGCGCACCGCTCCCGTGTCACGAACCGGGCTGAATCGTGCCTCGGGGGCGAGAGCAGGGAACACGTGATACGCGAAACGGGGACATGAAACGGCGTTCAAACCCTTACCCCTCTGAAACTAAAATAATGTTATTCCACCAGGTGTTATAGTCCTTTTCATGAGCGCTAGTAGAGTGCGTGGTTCTCACTGGCTGTAAACACTAACCGACCCGCGATAAAGAGCTTGCAGGCAGCAGGTCAGGTCATTCATTAGCCCAGTTTTCTGGGCCAGTGTACTATTATCTGACTGCGCACTCGAGCCGAGGATCAATGAGAGACAGACAGACAAACAGACGGACAGACGGACGGACGGACAGACGGACGGACGGACTATAGACGTATGGAAAAATACAGATAGAAATAATTTATAGTTGAACTGCTTTAGGCGGCAACAACCACGCAGAAGGGACTCTAATGATGATCATTATTCTACTTTTATTAGCACTTTATTTGCAAACACATGTATGGGTTTGACCTCCCGGATTTCAGCTTGACATTGGAATGAAGACTTGACTTGCCTTGACGGTGCATAGATGGTCTCCTGAGTCCTGATTTGAATTTCGCGTGGCGCTGACATGTTTTCCAAGATTTATATTAGTATTCCTAATCACAAAATAGGGTTCCGGGTCATTGGCGTATTTAGGACGATTTACGGGCTAAGCCCCAAATGTATAATTTTTGAATTTTTAAAGTTAATTGTGTGTTTTCTGTGTATGTCCAATTGTCCATTGTACCTTCTGGTATTTAGTTATATATGTGGGGCGCGGTGGTGTAGTGGTGGCGTCGTTGCCTTGAAGCCGGAAGGCTCGAGGTTCGAATCCACCTCGCCGCGTAAGTACCTTGGGCAAGTCCTTCACTCACAATTGCTCAGCGCTTCGGCGTGAAACTCCGATGCAGTGTCCGCTCTGCATTCGGGAGCGCTTCTGAGTAGAGAGAGCTTGAAGGGGCGCTATAACAAGTGCACATACATACATACCCCAAATGGAGCCCAAAATTTCTTCCTTAGTTGGGCCGCTACTGTTCCGGTTTGGTGGCCTATAAGCGAATGGCTGCTCTCAGTTCATGTTGCACGAACTGACAAAACCTATAGGTGCGTAGAGGCAAGTAGAAGACTATAATAGGAAAAGTATCTGTTCTGTTCTGTTCTCAGCCATCCTCGCTTCCAGGTTTGGCCGCATAATGAACAATATTCCTCCAGCGTCTCCTGTCTTCCGCAAGTCTTATCATTTCATCCATTTCCAATCCCGTCCAGTCCTTTATGTTCCCCCAACCAGTTTGTTCTCGGTCTTCCTCTTCCGATTTCCCGGCATTGTGCCCTGCATGATGTCTTTCTCCAAGCATATTCCCTCTCTTCTCATGATGTGTCCGAAAAAAAGTATTTTTTACCGTCCTCAGAAGACTCATCTCCACTCCTGCCTCCTCTAGCACCCACTCATTCCTCCGCATTTCCGTCCAATATTATGTTCATGATTAATCTCAGACACTTCATCTCGAATGCCTCTATTCTTCTTTCCTCCTCCTTCCTCAGTGTCCAGCTTTCACAGCCATATATATTATATAGCCACCGGCCATACCAGTGCTCTCCACAACTTTATCTTTGTTATGCTTGTTATGTCATGGCTCTTCCATATCTTTTTAAGGTCTGTAGCCACTGCATAACCCTTTGCGAATCGAACTCTGATTTCCGGACCGCAATCACTGTCCTCGTTTATCGTTGATCCCAAATACGTAAATCTGTCCACCTGCTCCAGTTCCTCTTGATTGATCCTGACTGTACATTTGGTTCCTGTTGTTGTCATGACCTTCGTCTTTCCTGTATTGATCTGCATTCCATATTTCTTTCCTGCCCTGTCCAGTCTCTCCATCAGCCTCTGTAGTTCTTCCTCCGAGCTTGTTAGTAGTACGACGTCTGTGCGATTCTATAAGATTGCACTTGATATAGCGCCTTTTAATAGCAATTATCGTTAACTATGTGTGTATGTGTATGGATGTGTGTGGTGATATGTGGGAAGGCAGACAGCTGATTTAGTAGACCATGCTGACGAGGTTGTACCAGGACCCGCTGCATCAGCGATTTCTAGACGTGGTGGCGTGGCTGACAGACCAGGATCGCGGCACGTACAACAGACAGAGGCAAGGAGTCAAAGGAAGAGAGACCGTGCAAATGCTGAATTTCTGCTTAGCTCAGCATGGAAAGTGTTTAAAAGGGACGAGCGCAAGCAATCAGGGCTTGTTCGTTCGCTCTCGCTCGCTCTGTTGACGTTGGATTCTTCGTGGAAGTGGCGCTCTAAATTATGTGATTAAAGTTGGATTGTTCGTCGAAAAGTATGCGAAACGAAGCCCGTCTTCTTGGATGCCGACATCAGAACGACGTTAAAAGGATCAGTGCGATTATTGAAGTGAAGTGGACCGAAGAGAGACTCAGCCGAACGAAGTGGTTGAGTAACGACGACGAAGAGAGGAAACGAAAGGACGACTTGGCGATTACGACGACAAGGATCTAAATTACGTTGCCGCAGGAAGCAAGGAGAAGGACTCAGGATTATTCAGTGATTCAAGCGGAGAAAGAGGACATTAACGTCGAGATCGTGGAAGACAGTAAACTACGAGCTCAGCGGTATGTTATGAACTAGACCTTCAGCCGTGAATATTTGATTAGTAAGGGAAAAACCCAGACCAGAAATTACCTTGATCAGCCGTTGCCTGTAGTTATAGAGACGAATATATGTGGAGTGAATGTATTTTTAGCTGTTGAGTATTATATTGCGCTATTTAGTATTGTGACTTTTCATTGTATTTTGTATTAAACAATATAGCATTTGCTATTTGAAAGTGTCATGTCTAAAGTTTCTGTGACTGTCGACGGAGACGAGACCGAGATAGATATGGAAAGAAGGGAGGAAGGAGGACAACGACCGATTGGGACGGACGCAGGATTGATGGCGATGCTGTCAAGCATGAGCCAAACCCTGTTGAGTGTGGACAGTAGAATGAAAGGCATTGATACTAAAGTGAGACAATTGGAGGGGAGTGTGAGACAGATCGATGATAGTGTGAGACAGGTGGACGGACGCCAAAGACAGATAGAAGGAAGGATAATGGATATCTCAAATGAGATGGAAGTCGTGTTCGCCGAGCAAGACGATGTTCGGGACAGGTGGGCGAGATTGAGCGCCGAACTAGATGACCGTCGGGCTGAGATGCGATGGGCGGTAGAGGAAGTGAGAGAAAGCCGGCAAGACCGAGGTGAGCAGACGGACCCAGGTGGTGAATCTGAAACCATTGTAGGGCAATGCCCTTCCGCGCCATACTCGGCTGGACCTTGTCAAGATGAGGAAGAGGGAGCCAGCGCAGGTCCTATGCCAGACAGTAGGCGGAGTGCTAGGTTGATGGGAAAACCTAGGCCCGACTACTTTCATTTGGATAGACTGGGGTTCCCCTCCCAGGCCGGTTATTCCACCCTAGATAGGGAAGGGAATAGGGAGATTGAAGAAGGTGAGGCCCGTATCGTAAGACCCGGGGGGGTACTCAAACAACCGGAAGTAGCACGCCCGTTGGCCTCCCCGAAGACTACACCGGAGTTCAATTTGGGCCAAGCGTTCCTGTCGCTGAGCGGAAGGTCGGGAGACCGGGAAATGCTAGATCCGGGGGCAAGGGGGCTCCCTCCCGGTAGTGCCAGACCAGAAGCGCAAGCGACGAGGAGCGTCGGACTCCACAATGGCGGCGAGGATGTCGATCAAGATTTAGGAAGGAGAGAAGGAAGAAACGAAAGAGAAATAAGGAATAGAGAGGGAGGGATAGATGAATTTGATGAAGAGACAGAACGATTAAGAATGATTTTCGACTGTAATGAAAACAGACGAGGAAATTATACGACGAACAGACGAGAAGACAGAAGACAATTAAGATTTGATGAACGGATGTATGAGAACTATGATGATGTTGTTTTTGATGGTGTTGAACGTAACGTTAACTATGGGCAACTTAATCAAAATTTTGAAAATCATTTTGGCATCCCAACGAGCAATATGGCGAATGTTTCCAATGCATTCACCAGGGGGCGAAATGAGTATTTGTTGCCTTCACAAACACATAATTTATATGGATCGTGTTTGACAACTGGAACGACGACGACGAGTTCAAGGAACTGTGTCTATCCAAGTACAATACCATTACGACTGAATAACATGGCTGCACAACTATATCAACCAACATCTCAAACCTACACCTTCACTCCGAAAATTTCGATTGCAACGCAGACTACAGCAAGCGAAATCAACAATAGGACTAGGACTACTACAGAAACAGTTTCGAAACCTGTCGTTGAAAATGCACACAACTGCTCTACAAGCAAGAACAGTCAGATCAAACTAGGTTACTACAATGGAAAAACAGATTGGGCTACTTTTCTACGCCGTTTCCATGTGTGTCGACGTCAGAATGGATGGACAGCAATGGACAGTTTGAATCATTTGACGTGCGCTCTGATAGACGAAGCAGCTTATGTGATTCCAGACGGAGAGATCGAAGAGTTGGATTCTGCAGAGGAACTTTTAAAACACCTTGAAGCCAGGTATGGTACAAGAGATCAACAAGTAATGTACCAAGTTCAACTAAACTCCAAGAGACAAAAACAAAATGAAGATTTGGGCCAACTCGGAACTGAAATAGGTAGACTGATGATGCTAGCGTATCCAGGAAAACCGTCAGCTCAGGGAGACATGATAGCCGTAAAAGCTTTTCTAGACGCCATGGAGGACAGACAATTATCGCTTAAGGTACAAGAAAAAGAGCCACAGAAATTGACGGAAGCTGTGAAGATAGCGTTGAGGCTACACAGTTACAAGCAAGCGGAAAGAAATGGAAATTGGGGAAACGGAAACAGAGGAAATGATCGCGTGAGAAGGTTAACAGAAAATGACGAGGATTCAGAAAGAGACAACGGACGGCGCTACAACAATAATTGGAACCGAAATAGACAGAGAAATTTCGGCCAAACAAATCAGAGAAGGAATGACGTCAGAGCGATGCGACCTCCGAGGAACGATAATGATATGTACTACGCGCCACGCTACAATAATAATCAACATAGGAATTATCAACAACAGAGATACCATCATCAGCAAGAGCCTCACTACGACACACGTCGCTGTTTTTTTTGTCAGGGCCGACATTTGATAAGATTTTGTCCACACAGGATGCAAAACGAGAGAATTGCAAACGGAAATTGGAGAAACGAACAACAATACTTTGAGCAGGAACCACAGACGCACAATGTACGCTTTGTACCGAATTCAGTTAGTCCATATTTGAAGATGAAGCTACATGGACGATGGGAAAATTGTTTATTAGATTCGGGCGCACACATTTCTCTAGCGCCAGCAAAACTGGTCAGGAAGGCAGACATTAGGCCGTCGCAACAAACGCTCGTTGCAGCGAACAATTCTCAAATTATCGTGCTAGGGAAAACGAGACTGAAATTACAGATGGATGGACAAAACTTCTTCGTGAATGCTCTAGTTACTCCCCAGGTTGACAAGATTTTGCTAGGTTACGAATGGATGACGGAACAGAGTGCTATTTGGAATTTGAAAGAAAAATGGATAGAAATTCGAGGACGCAAAGTGAATCTTCACATGCTGCAGGAGGAGCCTAGATGCAGAAGAGTAGCCGCCGCGTATGACGTCATAGTGCCACCATTCAGCGAGCTTAACGTGGGAGCGTACGCAATTCTGCCAAACCTGGATGAAACGGTGGGACAGTGGGCCACCCAGCCGACCATATTGGGGTCAGGACTTTTAGTAGCAGGGACTCTACTGGCAGAACGAGCAACAGATCTGACGCTTCGTGTGCTAAACCCGACAGATCGAGAGATCAGGCTGAAGAAAGGAGTCAGATGCGATGCGGAAGCAGTGACTATAGTGGAACAGGGAGACAGTGCAGGAACAACATCGAAGTGTTCAGCGATACAGGACGCGAGAGGCAGCGCAACGGATGCTGAAGACGTATTGAGACCACTTTGGGAAAACATAGCGGACGACGTACCGGAAGAGATTCGGCATAAGTTGAGAAAAATTCTGATCGAACGACAGCACGTGTTTTCCTTGAGTGAATGGGACTTGGGGTTTACCAGCGTGTGGCAGCATCGGATCGACACTGGATCGGAGGCCCCTGTGAGACAAGCGCTACGAAGACAACCATTGACGCTGCTACCGGTAATTGATGAACAAGTGAATCGAATGCTGGAACAGGGACTTATAGAACCATCATGTTCGGAGTGGGCGTCAAATGTTGTCATGGTTACCAAGCCAAATGGACAAGCGAGATTTTGCCTGGATTACCGCCAGCTCAACCGGAAGTCCAAAAAGGATTCGTACCCGCTGCCTCTCATCAGTGAATGTCTCGACGCATTAGGAGGCGCTAAATGGTTTAGCACGTTCGATCTAACTTCAGGCTACCATCAGGTGGAGATGCATGCAGAGGATCGTCACAAAACTACGTTCGTGACACGTCGAGGTACTTTCCAGTTCCGGGTACTACCTTTTGGGCTATGTTGCGCCCCCGCATCTTTTAGCCGGATGATGAACTTAGTAATGTCAGGATTGAACTTCGCCATCTGTTTAATTTACTTGGATGACATTATCGTTTTTGCATCTGACCTGGAGACGCACTTGGAGCGACTGGTGGAAGTATTGGACAGGCTGGGAAAAGCTAATCTGAAGTTAAAGCCTTCAAAATGCCATATATTGAAGCAGAGTGTGGTATTCTTGGGTCACGTGGTGAGCGGAGAAGGAGTGGCAACAGACAAAACAAAGATTGCGGCCGTGAAAGATTGGCCTGTACCAACGAAGTTGAAGGACGTTCGATCGTTCTTAGGATTGTGCTCGTATTATAGACGGTTCGTTTTTCAATTCGCCAAGACTGCTAAGCCACTGCACGAGCTGACAAAGAAAGGGACGCGATTTACTTGGACGCCAGAATGCCAGGAAAAATTCGAGGAACTAAAGAAAGCATTAACAGAAGCACCGATTCTCGCCCTACCGAACGATGAGGGTATGTACATTCTTGATACAGACGCTTCAGGAGAATGTATCGGGTCGGTTCTGTCTCAAATACAGGAGAACGAAGAGAGAGTGATTTGCTACGGAAGCCGTGTATGCTCAGACGCCGAGAAAAACTACGATGTGACACGAAGAGAATTGCTGGCCATTATCCATTTTTTGAAGGTATTCAGACCTTATCTGTTAGGGCGAAAGTTTCTGCTGAGGACTGATCACTCCGCTCTGCAATGGCTGAGAAAAACACCTACACCAATCGGACAACAAGCGAGGTGGTTAACGGTAATGGAGGAGTTTGACTTCGATGTACAGCATAGACCGGGACGATTACATGGAAATGCAGATGCTTTATCGCGCCGACCAGACATCGTGAACGCAATTCATGGCTCAGCAGCGCCGCCTTGCGAGTCAATTGGAACAATGGACGATTGGAGCAGTGCAACGATAGCTGCAGAACAAGGAAAAGAGGAGGATTTGAAGTGGATAATTGAGAAACGACGGGAGTCGTCGGAAATGCCGAGTTCAGAAGATTTGAGAAGCAAGAGTGCCTATGTGAAGAAATTAGCTGCGCAATGGCCGCAGTTGAATGTAAACAACGGGTTGCTCTCGAGAAGTTGGTTAAGTACGGAGGACGTACACACCAGATGGCAGCAGATTGTGCTTCCGCAGGCGAGACGGAGTGCAATGACCCGCTTGGCACACGAAGGGATTTCGGGAGGACACTTGGGGCTACGCCGAACGCTAGCACAAGTACAGAAACGTGCTTATTGGCCAGGATGGAGGGAAGACGTGCGACTGGAGCTACGTCACTGTGAACAGTGTGCTCGGTATTTTCGAGGGAAGTTACCGCATCAAGGAAAGCTACAGAATATGGTGGTGGGTGCGATCGGAGAAGTGGTGGCGTTAGACCTGACGGGACCGCATCCTATTTCAACCGGAGGACATCGGTACATTTTGACCATCATGGATCACTTCAGTCGTTTTGCGGAGGCTATTCCAGTGCGTAACCAAGAGGCGGTTACAGTAGCCAAGGTTCTAGTGGAACAATGGATCGCACATTATGGTTGTCCTGTCCAGGTGATCAGCGACCAAGGGGCTTGCTTCGAATCAACCCTTTTCCAGGAACTCTGTCGTCTGCTAGGAGTCGACAAGGTCAGGACCTCCGCCTATAAGCCGTCCTCAAACGGGCTACTTGAACGCTTTCACAAGACAATGAACGCTATGCTCGCGAAGGCCGTACAGCAGAATCAAAGAGACTGGCACCGTCAACTACCATTACTGATGGCTGCGTATCGGGCTAGTGTACACAGCGGTACAATGTTCACGCCGAATCAGCTTTTTCTGGGACGCGAGGTGTGTCAGCCGATTGACTTGGTTTTGGGCGACTGCTTTCTGAAGGAAGAAATACCTGACTACCAGAGTTTCGTCTACGAGCAAGGTCAACGGTTTCAAGCGAATTTCGCACTGGCGAGAGAGACGATGAAACGACAGGCGGAAGTGCGAGCATACCGGTACAATCTGCGATCGAGACCAGCAAAATACGCTGTAGGACAGTTGGTCTGGTTCTACTATCCAAGATATCGTCAAGGGCTGCAAAAGAAATGGACCTCACTATACCAGGGCCCTTACCTTGTGGAGAAACAGCTTGGACCAGTGCTGTACCTGATCCGGAAGACGCCGCGTAGTCAAGCCAGGATTGAGTACGTCGATAAACTCAAACCTTACTACGGACGCGACGAGGGAAACCCGGACAACCGTCCGCAACGAGCTACCGTGACGGCAGACGATGACGGAAGCGATGACGAAGTCTACCCGAGAGTCGAACGACCGAAACGAGAAATCCGAAAGCCAAGTCGTTATTTGTAGTGCATGCATATGTGTATTCTTGTTTACTTTGAATTATTATGAGTGGAAATGAACTGTGACATGAACTGTGAGAAGTTTACTGAAGTAAATAGGGTGAACAGTTATTAATAGAGAACATTGAGTGATTGTAACAGGCATTGATTGATTTATGAACTGCCTTGATTGATGGATTATTGTCGAATTGATTGATGTGATTGAATTGTAAGAACATTGAAGTACTATTTAAGGTCATGTAATTGTTGAAGACTTTGCAACGTATATTGTGTTAAGAGTAAAATAGGGACTGTGATTACACTTAGCTATATAGGGCTGACTGCATTGATTTTGATGTTAGAATAGGGTTTGATAATATTTGAGGACACATCGTTAACTAAAATTAGACCTCGTGGTCTCGGTCTTTTTGTGAGAAGAGGAGAGTGTGCGATTCTATAAGATTGCACTTGATATAGCGCCTTTTAATAGCAATTATCGTTAACTATGTGTGTATGTGTATGGATGTGTGTGGTGATATGTGGGAAGGCAGACAGCTGATTTAGTAGACCATGCTGACGAGGTTGTACCAGGACCCGCTGCATCAGCGATTTCTAGACGTGGTGGCGTGGCTGACAGACCAGGATCGCGGCACGTACAACAGACAGAGGCAAGGAGTCAAAGGAAGAGAGACCGTGCAAATGCTGAATTTCTGCTTAGCTCAGCATGGAAAGTGTTTAAAAGGGACGAGCGCAAGCAATCAGGGCTTGTTCGTTCGCTCTCGCTCGCTCTGTTGACGTTGGATTCTTCGTGGAAGTGGCGCTCTAAATTATGTGATTAAAGTTGGATTGTTCGTCGAAAAGTATGCGAAACGAAGCCCGTCTTCTTGGATGCCGACATCAGAACGACGTTAAAAGGATCAGTGCGATTATTGAAGTGAAGTGGACCGAAGAGAGACTCAGCCGAACGAAGTGGTTGAGTAACGACGACGAAGAGAGGAAACGAAAGGACGAATTGGCGATTACGACGACAAGGATCTAAATTACGTTGCCGCAGGAAGCAAGGAGAAGGACTCAGGATTATTCAGTGATTCAAGCGGAGAAAGAGGACATTAACGTCGAGATCGTGGAAGACAGTAAACTACGAGCTCAGCGGTATGTTATGAACTAGACCTTCAGCCGTGAATATTTGATTAGTAAGGGAAAAACCCAGACCAGAAATTACCTTGATCAGCCGTTGCCTGTAGTTATAGAGACGAATATATGTGGAGTGAATGTATTTTTAGCTGTTGAGTATTATATTGCGCTATTTAGTATTGTGACTTTTCATTGTATTTTGTATTAAACAATATAGCATTTGCTATTTGAAAGTGTCATGTCTAAAGTTTCTGTGACTGTCGACGGAGACGAGACCGAGATAGATATGGAAAGAAGGGAGGAAGGAGGACAACGACCGATTGGGACGGACGCAGGATTGATGGCGATGCTGTCAAGCATGAGCCAAACCCTGTTGAGTGTGGACAGTAGAATGAAAGGCATTGATACTAAAGTGAGACAATTGGAGGGGAGTGTGAGACAGATCGATGATAGTGTGAGACAGGTGGACGGACGCCAAAGACAGATAGAAGGAAGGATAATGGATATCTCAAATGAGATGGAAGTCGTGTTCGCCGAGCAAGACGATGTTCGGGACAGGTGGGCGAGATTGAGCGCCGAACTAGATGACCGTCGGGCTGAGATGCGATGGGCGGTAGAGGAAGTGAGAGAAAGCCGGCAAGACCGAGGTGAGCAGACGGACCCAGGTGGTGAATCTGAAACCATTGTAGGGCAATGCCCTTCCGCGCCATACTCGGCTGGACCTTGTCAAGATGAGGAAGAGGGAGCCAGCGCAGGTCCTATGCCAGACAGTAGGCGGAGTGCTAGGTTGATGGGAAAACCTAGGCCCGACTACTTTCATTTGGATAGACTGGGGTTCCCCTCCCAGGCCGGTTATTCCACCCTAGATAGGGAAGGGAATAGGGAGATTGAAGAAGGTGAGGCCCGTATCGTAAGACCCGGGGGGGTACTCAAACAACCGGAAGTAGCACGCCCGTTGGCCTCCCCGAAGACTACACCGGAGTTCAATTTGGGCCAAGCGTTCCTGTCGCTGAGCGGAAGGTCGGGAGACCGGGAAATGCTAGATCCGGGGGCAAGGGGGCTCCCTCCCGGTAGTGCCAGACCAGAAGCGCAAGCGACGAGGAGCGTCGGACTCCACACGTCATCGGCGTATTGTAGGTTTGTCAGCCTCCTTCCCCTATCCGCACCCCACCGTCATACCCATCCAACGCTTCTCTCATCACTTTTTCCGCTAGGATGTTAAACAAACTTGGTGACAAGACACATCCCTGCCTCACTCCACGCCTGACTCTGAATTCCTTCGATAAAGCTCCTGCCACCTTGACTCTTGCTTTTTGTTTCCTATACAGCGTTGTTAACAAATTTATTATGTGCCCTGGAAAAGTATAGTATCGCTAAAACTAGCAAAAAACCACACAACAATGTAGCAGGCAGTGGAGTGGTTTGGGCGAGCAGTGGGAACGCTGAGTTTGTGAGCAGTGGGAACGCCAAAGAAGAGTGTTATTGAAACGCATGTGTTTCCTGGGATCCATCATGATGAGCAGTGGGAACGTAAGCCAATAATTTTGAGAGCAGTGGGAATGCCGTTCCCACCCACTTTAAATCCTGATAGCAGGGGTAGGAAACTAGGAATCTGATAGCAGACAGAGGCACCCGCTGCCCGGGAGGCAGATGCAATCGATTGCACACCCGTCCACCAACCTCCAAGGACCCCACCACACTCCCCATCCGCAACGGTATTTTTAAGCGACAAAGCAAAACATCTTGACGAGTTAGATAGCCTCATTTCAGTGAATCGGAATTATCTGAGCAGAACTAGTTTAGGAAGCAACAACCGCACAGAAGGGACTCTCAGTATTATTATTGTGGGACGGGGTGGTGTAGAGGTATGTTTGGTGCCTTGGAACCTGAAGGTTGCGGGTTCGAATCCACCTCAAGCCGCCGCGTATAGGCACTTCGAGCAAGTCCCTATAACTTGCAATTGCTCATGCGCTTCGGCGTGAAACCCCGATTCATTGTCCGCGCCTGTTACAGTAGTCGGAGCGACTCCGACTAGCAATCTTGAAGGGGCGCTATTACAAGTGCTCATAATTACTATAGACAAAAATGATGTTATTTCTACTAGCGCTTTAGGCTATTTACAAACGCACGTATGAGTGGCCAATGCAAGACTCGGTATTTAAGAGTGACGGAGGCTGGAAAGAGGCTGCAAACTTTGCACTGTAAACGTCGTTCTGATTCGTAGGCCCTAAAGAAATGAGAGAACAGCCGTCAAGAACGAGAGCGAGATACGTTAAAAGGACGCTCGTCAAAAAACTTCGCCGCGCGTGTCGAGTTCTTTTTAATTTGAATCTGTATCGGTTAATGACCCGCACGTGTCGAAAGCAGACGGCGTTTTCTCTGCTGCCTGATATTATAAGTGTTTGCTTCTGGGACGTCATGCCCTTTTGAACTTATTAAACTTGTCGTAACATGATTCATGAAATGACTGATTTATTTGGAATAGCCTGACGAAATGCGTAGGCTATGTGCTCACGAAGAGCAGTGTAGATTTTAAATTAAGAAGGGCAATGTTATCAGGCTTACTCGCTCTGTTGTGAGCATAATTATAGTAGGGCCTACCATTATGCAAAATGAACCTATTGCTTTCTGTAGAAACCAAATTCGCGATAAAATTTGTGGATGAGTGCGTTTGCTACCTTGGCATAACTATCGACGAGACGACGGGATGGGATCATATATAGTCTGGTAAAGAGCACGTGACTTTGACTTTTGTCGGACCAGATGGGAAAAGCAATGAAGGATAATTTGACTGTGTAACTACCATTTAGCATAGTTACAGTATCATAATGATACGATATAATATGTATAGGCCTAATGTATATATTATCATGGGCGGAGTTTATCAGGGCTAGGGAGGGCTAATCCCCGCCAAGAAGACCCAGATTCATTTTTTACCGTGTAAATGGTATCTTTTCTCGGGCTTAGCCCCCCCCCCCCCCCCCCCAAGAAGGCGCAGACTCAGAAATGTTTTTGCGGGGAAATGGTTCTGTTCACGAACGTGAAACTTCCGAATGACTAAAAAATGGCCATCAACTTTTTTGGCCGGGAAAATTAGTAGTTTTCGGCGAGATTTCAGCCCGAGGACTAAAAAAGGTCATCAACTTTTTGGCTGGGAAAATATTTGTCGGCGCCGCTCGTTCTGGACCGAGTCTCAGCCCCGACAAATTTAGCCCCTCCAAGAACGGAAACCAAACTCCGCCCATGTATATTATTATGTTTTACTTTACGAGTCTCTCTGAGTAATGTTAAGTGTATGGCTACAAATGGAGTTGGACGAGAACAAGAGGGCGTGCGTTCAATTGTTTCGCCTGCGGGCAAGGGCGGATCCAGGAATTTTCGAAGGGAGGGGCCAAAAAAATTTTGCGCTGGGGTCGGAAAATTTTTCGTTGATCTTTCGCTGAAAAATCTGATGAACTTTTTTCGTCGTTTTTGGCCGAAACCAGAGTTTAATTTAGCCCCCACCTCTGGGGGGATTGAGGTTTCCGGAGGGGTAGATAATTGACCGTCTGAAGACAATCATGAGGCGCGCAGCGCCGAGAGTGGTAGGGGAGGGGTGTGGGGAAGGGATATGCCCCACCCCACCAGAAACTTTTTGAATTTTCACATTGCAATGGTAGCATTTTAAGCTGTTATCTTAACGAAATAGCTGTACTTTTCAGTGCTTATAAGAGTGCCATAAGGTCTCAATAAATATAGACTTTACTTAAAAACTTCTTTCCCGAAAACTAAATGTTATTTTTTAAGTAATCCGCCGAAAATCTTCAAAAAGGGTGTTCAATTTTCCATCCAAAAAAATGATGACATTTTTTGGTCATCCGTACAAAATCTTAAAAAAGGTGTTTAATTTTCGTCTAAAAAGAGTGACGACTTTTTAGACTTCCGTGCGAAATTTTCAAAAAAGTGTTGAAATTAGCAACCCAAAAAACTGATGACTTTTTGTAGTCGTCCGTGCGAAATCTTAAAAAAGGTGTTTAATTTTTCGTCTAAAAAGAGTGATGACTTTTTAGTCTTCCGTGCGAAATTTTCAAAAAAAGGTGTTCAATTTAGAATTAAAAAAAACTGATGACCATTTGTAGTCATCCGTGCGAAATCTTAAAAAAGGTGTTTAATTTTTCGTCTAAAAAGAGTGTTGACTTTTTAGTCTTCCGTGCGAAATTTTCAAAAAAGGTGTTTAATTTCGCATCCCAAAAAACTGATGACTTTTTGTAGTCATCCGTGCGAAATCTTAAAAAATTGTTTAATTTTTCGTCTAAAAAGAGCGATGACTTTTTAGTCTTCCGTGCGAAATTTTAAAAAAAGTGTTGAATTTAGCATCCCAAAAAACTGATGACTTTTTGTAGTCATCCGTGCGAAATCTTAAAAAAGGTGTTTAATTTTTCGTCTAAAAAGAGCGATGACTTTTTATTATTCCGTGCAAAATTTTAAAAAATGGTGTTCAATTTCGCTTCCCAAAAACTTATGAATTTTTAGTGAACCGTCAGAAATCTTCAAAAAGCTGTTCAATTTTCCTTCTAAAAAACTGATGACTTTTTAAGACTAGAATAAATAAAATACTTCCCACTACTGAATGAAATATAGTAAGTTATAAATAAAAACAAGGAGTAAATATGTGTTATCATTCCCCGCATTTTCTTGAACATATAGACTAAACTCAAAACTTAACATGTTTCGCCCTTAAATTTTTTTGGCATCTGCAAAAAATAAATTACATCCCAAACACTGTTGTTAGTGTTAACTTGATTTGTAATTAATAGTTAGTTGTACATAGTTATAATTGTGTTTATTGGTGTTAATGTTTTTACAATTTACTACGAATATATATATACACGAATAACATACATTGCATGCCATAAATCATAGTTGGATACTGTTGAAAGATTGTTTCATTTCGATGCTTTATATAAAGACAATGCAATTGCGTGAGAGACTTAGATTAGATTTTAATTACATTTATAAATTATTTTTATTATAGATTTTAATTACATTTATACATTAATTCTCCTGTGCATGACTGACACCCTGAAAATGTTTTTTGGGCCACCATGGATGGGGGGGGCCACGTCCCATGGTGATTTGAAATGGGGGGGGCCATGGCCGGATTGGCCCCCCCCTGGATCCGCCTCTGCCTGCGGGCATCCCTCGATGCAGAGGGAAGCGAGAACCAGCAGCAGCAACTCTTCCACGTAACCCATCTCTAATAATAATTATGAGCCAACAAAACGATTCCAAAAACCAACAGAAATAGCATTGCATCAAATGGGACTCCTTGGTGACACGTAAGTCTTACAAATTTTCCAGTGAAGAAGTTTTCATAATACTTAAGCCCTTTTTATGTGGGCCTAGACGGCTTAGATAGCAACATGCATTGTCAGTGCACACAAACACTGAAGTAGCAGAAAATTCCTACCACGTGCTTGCTTTGCCAATTTGGTCCAGCGACGAAGAATAATGTTTGTTTACACGTTTGCAAATGCTCATGTGCATGCAGCCTACATTTGTACAATGTAGGCTACACATGAGGATTTTTCGATAGTGAACGTAGGATAACGCTATCCGCCTTCACCATCGTTCGTTGGAATGGACCCCACGCCATTTAATTTGAGACGCGCCTGTATGCGGACTGTGCGATCCCGTGCTTGAGTTTAAAGGTCTTGGGGGATGGATCCAGATTTGACGAGTGCTTATGACAACAGAGGCCGTTGCCCTCGATAAAAATTTGTTTGGCTTAAAATCCCTTACAGTGACTCAGGGCTTGAAGTGTGACTGGAAGGTGACGGTTGACGGACCACATCCACGCACTTTATTTTCAAATCTGAACACGTCTTGCCACATAGGCTACAGCCTAATAATCCCAGCATAGTCTGGAAAGGCAGACATTTCTTTTTCTATACTTTGTGCACTGCCTTACATGTAAATAGGCCACCGTCAGTTTCTGTTGCGGTAGCCTACATGTATATGCGAACCGGTAGCCTACTCCTCTAGCACACAGGCGCATGGGATGTGTGCTCTATACACACTACACAGGCGCATGGGATGTGTGCTCTAATCAATTCAGTCAACTGGGCAAAGAAGTCCACGACTATCAGTCCTTGTCAACAGTGACAGTCCCACGATTGTTGAACGGCAATGGACCTGGCAGACATAATTGCTACATAGCGTTAAACACCGGAAACTAAAATTAGGCCTACTATAATACAACTGAGCTAACTGGGCCACCAATCTCTATAACACCACGTTCATTGGAAACATACGCACACAGACACATACACAAACACAAACACACACAGACACACAGACACAAGTGAATAATTATATATATATATATATATATATATATATATATATATATATATATATCGTGGTGGTTCTCACACAGATCACGAGTCTCCTGAACCACCGTAAACCCTGTTATATTATATTATATATATAATGCTATCATATAAACACACATAGCCTACTTGCGTTGGTAGGCTATACATAGATGACATGAGTGACATCGACCTTGTATAACGCTACATTCTTTGAGATCATGAGGCTCAAGTTGTTGTTGTTGTTGGTGCAAGGACTTGAAATAGTTGTCACTGTGCGGCTTTCATCTATCCACACACAGCGGAATTTGCCAACCCTGTAAAAATACGTATGCCTATACGGTGAGCCCACGTATATAGGACCCACGTGGGTCCTCTTGTAATTATTGGATCCGTATAGAACCCATATGGATCACATCTGATGCCCTTGAAAATGCTGCCATAGTCAACCGTAATGGTGGAATCTAAGGCAGCGAAAGTTTAACTCGAATTTTTAAAAAAAAAACATGGTTTGGTTCTTTGTTGTAGCATCATTTGAGCAAAATCTGGGTCTTGACCTTATCGATAAATGAATTCCCAACAGTAAATCGGTGGCTCATTATCAACGAAATGAGCTGCGCAATTAGTGGTTAGTATGTAAATGTAAATGTAAATGTAATCGCATATTTATATAGCGGCTGTGTTATGGCTTCGACCCTGAGGGTGAGATCCTTCACCACCGCTACTCCACGTTTATATTGCGACCGAGCCACCCGCAGTAAAGATCCGAGAAATTAATCTCTGACCGACCGGGAATCGAACCCGGGCCGCCGGCGCCGCGAGCGGGCTACCAACCCACTCGACCACCGAGGATCTCTGCAATAGCTGTATGATGCAATAGCCTATAGAATAGTATAGTATAGGTTAGTATGATGCAATAGCTTATAGTGGTTAGCATGATGCAATAGCTTATAGTGGTTAGCATGATGCAATAGACGACATCTCAAGGCCGCCGCCCCAGATATTAAATTATAGAGTTATTAGTAACCTATTAAAGTTAATTAGTAACAGGCCTTATTAATAGGCCTGTTAAATTATGGGCCTATTAAATCATAGGCCTATTAATGTCCGTGCCTATATGACGACCGATTGGGTTTGCTTTGTATTCTCCCGCCGAAATGTCCATTGCTCTATGCATGTAGACCCCTACCTCATCATTTTCATCGCAAGTTTTACATTTTGTGTCAAACCTTCTGAGTTTTTATTGTCTGCCCAATTGCTTCACACATGATTCGTAACATGTTTTGCTCAGACAACATGATATAAAGTCAGTGGTCGAATGTATACGGGCAGCGGTGCATGGCGAAGGTTTTCGCCGGTCAGACTGTTATATACATAAGTCAATTCATTGACAAAATTAATAAGCTGGCAGAGCCGAGGATCTGTACTCGCTGTATGGAAGCAGTGTGCATAGTGATAATTTACGCACATTGACTTTGAGCATCAAGAACGCTTAATGCAACCTGTGCGCAGTAGGATATAGGCCTATACGTAAATAAACATACATTGGGCCACAACAGTCATTAATTCGAGAGCTCTGTAAATAACAGAGGGAAACTTTGAATAGACCTGAAATGAAATTTAGACACGATAATATAGGCTACTCAATTCATGTGATGATGCATGTGAAGGAGAGATAAGAGTATTGTAAGACAGCATGCATATGGGTCACATGATGGGTGTGAAGTACTGCATGGCGACTTCATTTTCTCTGGCCTCGGCATACCCTCTATTCCGCCACCTCGTCGTTACGCTTAAAGTGTACGGTCAGTGTGTTCATTAGATCTATAAATATCGAGTCGGCTGTTATTTATAATAGTGTGCGCAGGTGAAACTGAAATCTCGAGCAATTTCTAATTATGGTGGGGATTGAAATCCCACGCAATCGAGCACCTAAGCTTATAATTATGTATATGCATAAATTAACGCAGATTAATATCGAAAAATATTATATTCGGTTGGGTTGGTTGTTTCAATTTATCGACTCTACACCACCCACCTCCTTTATCCAGGCTTGGGTCTGGCATTGGCAGAGTGCCAGCAGTGACGCATTTAAAGTTTGCATTGACCTCCAGTGATGGATGGAGATGTTAGTGCTAAACTATTCTGTATAATGTCGTGATATGAAAATCTATTAACAATCAATTAAATAAAAACCAATACAATTTAAGAAGATGGACAATATGTAAGAAAAAAGAAAATAAAAAAACTGCCATTTTGTGGGCGCGGTGGTACAGTGGGTTAGGGTTAGGGTTAGGGTTCGTCGCCTTCAGGGCTGTTTTAAAGGAATTTTTAGAACTGCACAACTCCTTCTTTCCTTTCCCATCATCCAAGGTAAATTACTTCCAATCGGAGGACACGCTTTTTGCTAGTTTTAACTGCACAGAAGTGCTTCTGCAACTGCACATTTTGTGTACAATTGCACGTTAAAAAGGTCCTGGTCGCCTTGCAGCCGAAGGGTTGCAGGTTCAAATCCACCTCAAGTCGCCGCGTAGCCTATACGGACCTTGGGCAAGTCCTTCACTCGCAATTGCTGAGCGCTTCGGCGTGAAACTCCGATGCAGTGTCCGCTCTGTAGTCGGGAGCGCTTCTGAGTAGCGAGCTTGAAGGGGCGCTATAACAAGTGCACATACAAACAATAATTATTTAAAACGATAAAATGAAACAAAGATCTGGCCAAGGACAGGACACTCCAGAGCGAGAAACAGTTCTGCCAATAATATTATTGTTCTCACAGGTTATTCTTAACAAACTGGAAAAATGAATGATCTTCCCTACTTGTAGAAATAAATATCAGACGACCAGAGAGGGAGTGAAGGCTGGCCAGCCGCCCTCATACGCTGAGGCTAAGTAAATGAAGGCGCCGACACTTTATTTCCATGGTTACTTCTCAAACTATCACCACCTAGCGAACTCAGTGTAAATTAAGTCAAGCGAATACGAAGTGACACATCTGTGCTAAGTGCATGAACTGCAGTGTTAAACGTATCATTCCGCCAGTGCTCACTGCTCGCACTCCGCCTGTGCCAGTCCTAAGCCTGGATAAAGGAGGAGGGCGACGTTAATGTTCTTTGTTAACACACCGTGTTGTTAAACTGAAACTACTACTTCTGTGCTAAACACCTTACACCAGATCACTAAAGAATAGCAGAGAATACTGTAGTTAAGCTTATTAATATTTAATAAAGATAACTCAATATTGACTTATACCTTACCGTGTTTCGAACACAACAAATTAATCCAAACAATAGGTCTACACATTAAAGTGTAGTCCGCACATGTAGTGCCTGCATACCACGACAGAAAATTGTCTGTTTAAGTTAGATACGTGCATCTGTGCAATATCATGGCAAGCGTATAATAATACTCCGGAATGCCTCAGTACTCATTCTGTCCTGCAGTATCTATGCTAACAATAAGAAATATCGTAAACAATTAAAATCTAATTCTCTAACAATTCTCACTGTCGCCGTCTCATTCCTCCTCCGTCAATCCGAAGCTGCGTTCTAATCGGCTGAGGTCAGTGCGCATGCGCTGTGTGACCTTCCTCGCCGGAACTTCCGCCGTCGAAGCGTAGCGATGCGACTGTGGCGCCACCTGCCCTGCTCCTCTTTCAACGGCGACTGGAAACAGCTTCTCCAGGCGTTGACGTTGCGTGGAGATCATCCGCAGGTATCGCTGTCGGAGGTCGTCGATCGACCGCGCATGCGTACCGGCCACTTCCGCCAGATGTCTTTCGCTGCTGCGTCGAACGTCTGCCGCCAGTTGACAGTGCAAGGTATGGAGTTCGTCGATTAAGTGGCGCTGGGCTTCCCGTCGTTTCGTCATCTGCTTCTTCGTCCATCCGGTCTCCGTGAGGATGTCGTCGAGGTCGCTGGTGATCGCGGCCAGCCTCGTCTTCAGCTCACCCTCAAGGTCGTCGATCGTCTGCTCGTTTCGTTTTCGCGCCTCCGCCAGACTGGAGTCGAGCGAGTGAGACAGACCGACCAACCGACGCTCCTCCGTCTGTCCCAACTCCACCAGCTTCCGCTCTTCCGCCTTCCGACGCTCCTTCAGATGGTGTGGCTTCAGAGCCTTTGCGAGTTTCCACAGTCTGTCCTTCTCCCGTTTCAGGTAGTCCCTGATCCGTGGATCGTCCGCCTGGACTTGTGCGGGGGTCGTCTCAAAACCAACGGACGATGAGACTTTCTCTAGAAGCATCCTTCGAATGTGACCGAGCTTCTCAGTCTCTCGTCGGAGGATCTCGTGTTCCAGCTTGATCATGTTGTCGAAGGTGTAGTCGAGGGTCGACTTGACGACCACGTAACGAAGCAGAGGACCAACCACTTCCGGGTCATCTCCAAACTTAGCGCAGACGTTCAGCTGCGAACCGAAAGCTCCGGTGCTCACCATCCCCCGCCAGAAATCACCGAATTCCTTTTCGAGCGGAGTCAACTCTTCGCCTTCGGACGCGACGCACACGTGACTAGCGTCGGATATCTTTAGCACGAACTTAACGGATGAGTGGCTGGGCAAACAGTCGAACAGCGGTTCTATAAGAACACAGTTGATCGAGTTCCAGTGCGGAAACACTCGCGGGAAACAGTTTCGACTGGGACTTCGAACCGAAACCAGATAATTCAATATGTTCGTCGGGTTTTCTAAGACAATGTCAGTCGTTCCTTCTTGTCCCAAGCCACGGGCAGAGGCGGTCACTGCTGCACGACTATGCATTGCAAATACCTTCAGAATGAAGACCCCGTTTTCGGGGAAACAAATCGCAAATCGAGTTCGCGGTCCCTGCCTGCTTTTCAGTATGGATCGATCGCAGTTCTCCTTGTAGTCCTTCCGGTAGAGCTCCATGGTGGAATGCATTTCCACTAGCGACTCATCGCCCTCCTCGAACACCACCTCTGCCGTTCCATCGTCCCGCGGCTCAAGGAAACCGTTTTCGTGCGAGACGGAACGCAGACCAAGCGACTGGAAAGCGGTCGTCGGTCCAAACTTCGTGTTGGCGACTTCGAGGAACATACTGGGACTGAGGTAATCGAGGTTGACAGTCACCATATCACCGCTGCAGTCGTTCTCGGGCTTCGAATCCAGACCTGACGCGGCGCGGGTGGAGGTCTGCTGGGGTCGGGCGGACTGCTTCCTTGACGTGGAGGAGACGCCGCTGGGATGCACGGATGCAGGTGGAGGACGCTTTGGAGGATGGAGCTTCGGAAGACGGAGATGGGACGTACCGCTGCTGTCGTGGGAAGAGCGACGACGGTGGTGGACGGGTGATTTGAGATGTGATGCTTGTCTGACGGTAGAGAAGTCTCCGCTGCCGTTGTAATGCGCCATGGAGAGCAACGACAGATACTAAATCAATAACGCCGTCTTGTGTCTAAACCAGCAACTGTTTTATCTCTTTGTTGAACTTATTACCAATCTCATCATGCGACTAATGTACGTTACTGTGTTCATTATATAGTTTCCGAAGGGTTTAGGAAAAGAGTTCTAACAAATTATCCATATCGTCAACAAAGTTTGCGCTCTTGAGCTAAGCGCTAACGTTAAAATCAACTGACAAGCCGTGTTTAAAACTTCGGTGTTACGTCATAATGGAATGACGTAAGAGGATTTGCATGTTAGGTAAATAAATGATAACCGCTATGGCCTATACATATCTGGTCACGACGTTGCTATGGGACACGACGTTGCTATGGAAACGTATTGTAGCAGGACAGTATAATAATAATTATAAACAAGCCAAATCAGTTGCTATGATCTTGATCATATATAGTTGCATTTGACTATATATAATAATTGTACCGCCTGAATGGTCACATAATACCGCTGCTGGGAAGACGCTGCGAATCTATCGGTGTATCTTCTTTGATATGTAGAATATAGAGGCGCGTTTAGAAGACAATTTTGTAAGCCAGACTTATATAATTATGCGCACTGCAATGCGTGAGACAGACATCTAATTATTATTATTATTATTACATAAATTTATTACGCGCGCAAGGTCACACCAAAGTGTGAATCTGAGGCGCGGAAAGTTAGCTGCCAGAGGAAGATGCAGTTAAAGGTCCATGTGCTTGAAAGCCAAAGAGAAATAGTGAGTTTTGAGCCGTTTTTTGAAGGTAGGGAGTGAATTTGAGCAACGAAGAGAGAGTGGAAGTAGATTCCATTCTTTGGGAGCAGAGGCATGGAATGCACGCGAGCCCATAACATTTCTGCATCGAGGCTCAGCTAAAAGACCCATGCTTGATGATCGCAGACAACGAGAAGGAATGTAAGGAGTAAGCAGTGACTGAAGGTAGGGAGCAGTGGCGGTTCTAGACTTTTTAGACTGGGGGGGCTAAAAATTGCATTAGCCCCTCCTGTCCCATAGATGTATATGTTCATGCAGTTGAGTGTGTTGGCCCCCGTTGCCCGTTTCAGCAATATATTCACATAAAAATTGATGTTTGGCTATATGGCTGACATTCCATAGGCCTAAATAGAATGATTATTAAAGCACAAAAATTTTTGTGAATGACAAGAATGAACGAATGAATAAATAAGTTTTTCATTGCACAAAACTTGTGTCCATGAGTTACAGTGACAATTAATTTATGATGAATCAAGAACAGTGCAACAGGTTCTGAGAAAGACTCGTACCTCATTCTATCTTTGAGGATTACAATTAACACATCGAAGAAAAACGTATCATGTTTAACTTTTGTCAAAACCAATATCTTAGCTTTTCTAAAAAGACAGTACAAAAGGCTTAAGAGGGCAGTTTTTGCATGCCCTGCCAAAGGGTATCTAAAGAATGTTGTATGTCATCTTCTGAAGAATCCACAGACCACAGAGCACAAATGTTGCATGTTCAACTTGTCTGTTGCACTGCACTTGATTCATTATTGTAACTGTAACACATGTTTTGAGCAAATAACTCGTGTCTAAATAAGTTTACAAACAAAATAGCTCCAATTTATCTACTTGCAGGTTTGCAGAACACTTTTTCACCTGTCAGGTTGCGAAAAAAACCCAGTACTTAGTCTTTCTTGAAAATGATCTCTTGAATGTGATATCTCCATGTATAAGCTTAGTAAAGATTTTGTGGAGTACAAGTGTCCTTTTTTAGGCTTCATTCCATAAAAAACTTGCTTTATATCATAATATTCTCATGTCATATAATATAATATGAGTGTTCTGCTTAATGCTTATCCATTCACCTGCTTAATGAAGTAGGCCTATTAAATGATATTAAGAAAGTAGGATAATTAACTATCTTACATTTTCATTAGCATCTGAAATTATAAACTCAGTTTTCCTGAAACCGATAAGTCTACATTTAGATGGAAAACTCTTATGAAAAATAGGCCTACTGATGTTCTTAATTTCTTGTTTGAATTTTCACGCTCTTGCTAAAATCTAACCGTCACCATTGTGTTTTCGCCTTCTGCAAAAGTACTTGAGGGCGCTCATGTTTCGGGCAAATATAGTCCTGCAACTGGTAAATTCTCCCATGAGTCATGACTTATCACTTTCCACGTAGATTCATTATGCCATTTTACATACCTGCTGTAGGATTATCATTGCCGTCGAAAACTTCATCGTTTAACTCATCAGCTTTTCACTTTTTAATTCTCGCAATCAATTTGGCCATTTATAATGATGTAGCCTACACACGTGCGTGCTCCAAACGGGTTCTAGTACACACTGTCCAGCTTGCACATGTGCACATATATACAGTATACTGTATACTATTATAGTACACATCATAACACATGGGATCTTATCTGGCCTGGCCTTGTCTGACCATCTGTGCTGCTGAATCTGGGACCTGTGGCCGCCCCGCTGTCATCGTGAGCTAAGGATGAAGCCGGTGTCACTACAGCATACAGGGTAATTAAGTGCTGGGGTATGGCTTAATCTCAGTCGCTGAAGCCGTTATTAGTTCTTCACTTTCGCTTGAACACCCCAAGGGTCCTCTGTAGTCGAAGGGCAGCTATATTAGTATAGATAGACATGTGCTTGTGTCTGAGCACTCTCATTGAAGCAACAGTGCAGGGTATGTGAAAGGTGATAATTATTGCTGTGTTACAGTACCAAAGTTTCACAGAACAGCATCTAAGAATTTAATGAATTAGAAGGCTCTTGGTACCAACAGACAGTGTAGGCAATATTAAGAGTTAAACTGGGGGGGCTAACATTTGTATAGGGGGGCTAGAAAAATCTAGGGGGGCTAACTTTTCAGCTGTAGCCCCCCCAGCCCCCCGGTAGAACCGCCACTGGTAGGGAGGTGTTCCGGTAGAGAGGGATTTGTAGGTTAAATAGGCCAATTTAAATTTAATCCTGAACTTTTATCTTTATAGAACTTTGGATGTATTTCAATGGAAACTATTTAAACTTTGAAAAGGGTATAGCCTACGTTGTTTCCAATGCATGAAAAACTTTTAGTATCATAGGCGTATACGTTGGAATTCTGCTGAAATGAAAAGACAGACTCTTAGTTTTAGATAACCAATCAGAACTGACTTTGTATCTTCGAACTTATCCGAAGATATCAAGATTATCCGATGCTTTCAACAAAAGGAAATAGTTATGGTAGACGTGACATTTGCAAATGTGGGGCGCGGCGGGATAGTGGTGCGCTCGGTGCCTTAATTTGGAGGCCTCCAGGTTCGAATCCACCACAAGCAGCCGTGTAGGGACCTTGAACAAGTCATTCACTTGCAAATGCTCGTGCGCTTCGGTGTGAAACTCCGATACAGCGTGAGTGCTATAACCGGGAGTGATTCTGAGTAGGTAGCTTGACGAGGCGCCACAGAATATGCGCGAGATATATAAATTAAATAAAATGAACACGTTTTTTCAATGGTGTCACAGGTCTTTTGAATCTACAAACATTTCAAAGAATTGATCTGGTCAGATCCTACACAATCTTTGCACCTTTCGATTCAAGACCCGTGCACGGACCATGCCGTGCAGCCCGAGATTTAAATCTCTGAAATAAGCGCCGCCAACATAAGTGGTTATCGCCCCATCCTGTCCAATCAGAGATAAATAAAATGACCAGGTATAAGGGAGAAAGGATAGACCGCCCGTTGTGTGTAAGTCGACGTTAGAAGCCAAAGCCACAAGCACACTTCACACCAACAGAGCCGTCTTTAAAGGATACACTCCTCTTCTTCTCTATTATAAGGTACTAGCTGGGAACCCGGCGTTGCCCGGAAAATTTAGGGTTCGATCCGCTACGGCCACAACCCCACCCTACGGTCCTTCCACACTCCGACCTCTAACGGTACGCAACCCGAGAAATTTGGGTTTCACGAAAATTTCCACCCTCATCCGACCCCCACCCCAACCCATCCACCCCACCCTTCCATCCCTGTAAGCGACCCGTGAAATCCGTAATGGCAAAAGAGCTTAAACACCTTTAAAACGGTTAAAGTGACTGTTTTTATACGTTGCAAGCGAATGAAAATTTATAGCGAAAATTAGTGTTTTTGACCCCCTCCCATCCTGGCCCCCATGGTGGTAGAGATTTTCCAACCACTGATCCGGGGGGTTCTGATGGACCTCTATCTAGGAAAAAAATCAAATCAATAGCTGCGTTTTTATGAAAAAAATTGGGGGTTTCGCACCCCACCCTGGCCCCCATGGTGGTAGAGAATCGCCAACCCCTCGCCTTTGCGTCTCGTGCCGAGACCTACACAGTAGTGAAGGTTTGGAGTGAAAAGCTCAAAAACTGTGAGCGTGCATTCTGGACAAAGTCACATACCCACATACCCACATACATAGCCACATCCTTTCTTATAGATATAGATCAAACTTAACACCTGCAGTAGGGCTTCAATAGCGATGATCTAGGACTGTGAGCGTCGGTATTTTTCTCAGCACGCGCAGTGGATCATCACATTGAACAAAGCTCCCAACTGAAGAGGTAACACTTAGGCCACACATAATGACGAGGAGGAAAGCCATCATTTAACCGATTTAAACCGCCATAAAGACCGTACTCAACGCCGTATACCCTACATCATTAGGACGCACTTAACATGGGGTAAAGCCAGTCGCGTGCGACCCTCTGGTATAGGTACGTTGTCGGCTGAAAGAGGGCTTTGATTTATCGAGTGCACACTACCTTCCCCCCCGACCGGAAGTAGATTCAACTGGAGAGGCTACTTCCTTTCCTCCATTGAAAGAATGCTCCCGCGATCTTCACGACCCCATCCAATAATTACCGGTCTGGGGTGTGGTATACGTTCTTAACCCGTCACGTCATAAGATCCGCACTCAACGCCGATGATGTACAAGACGAAGAACGACGGGCGACGAAACAGCGGGTAACCTTTGATTTACAAGTAGCCTGGTATCAACTTTATTTCACACATCCCTCAAGTGCTTATGGGGTAAGACGGGGCTAATAGCCCGATCGCTTCGGCAAAGCCTTTGAAGTTATTATTCTGCATCCGAAACCTTCATTCATCTGTTGCGGCCGACCCACTTCGTTTCGCTCAGCAGTCGCTGGAGGCGCTGTTGGGTGGGAGAGCTTCGACGACATGGTCACATGCCGACCTGTGGTCTTGTCGAAACGTTGCAAAAAGGTCACTTAGTCAACGATGAGGTCACGAGGACGATTGTATTATGGACAGATGAATAGACTTGTAAAATATTATAATAGTGAAGTTATCTTATTGTCACAATGTGAACAATGAGCTAGGTTTGCTTTTTTAACTTCTTTTTTTAATCTCCTCTACCATTTAAAAGGATGCTGTGTGTACGAAACGTGATATAACCCGAGGTTTCAATCTCTGAAACAAGATTGATCTACCACTGGTATGCGAATCGTCAACTGCACGCATGGCCTATAGGTCTAAATCACAAGCAATGCTAATGATAGACCTATAAAGTGAAACTGAGAAAATATCTACATCAAGAATTGACCTCTATGAAAAATTACCGTGTGTTCCGTATTTCCTGCATTGTATTTTTCCAGCTCTTGTTAAAAAACCTTACCCGTGACCATCGTATTTCCTACTAATGCGGGCGTCCCTGGTCACGCTTTTCTTACTATAAGTCGGATTCCGAAAGTCATGACCATTTTCATCCACTATGGACGGGAAGACAACTAGAATAGGAGCGGGAGAATGACACGGAAGAGAAAGATTCAGAGGAAACGAATGTGAGGGGTGGGTGGTGGTGGGGGGGGGGGAAGAGGGCAGTGCTCAATATTAGTCAACAGTTTATATTATTGGTATACCCAGTGCTCAAGGTGTAAAAACTGAGTGCCTGGCCATCCCTCACCTTATTAGTGTGTGCTGGCCAAATAAGTGGCAGGACGGCATTCAGATTTTAAAATAAGCGCATGCACGGACGCCGTCCATGGCCGTCCTGTCACACTTTAGGCTCTGGCGTAGAGGTTGTGAGCAAGATTCCTCCACAGTGGTAAGAGTTTGGGGAGAGAGAGAGAGAGAGAGAGAGAGAGAGAGAGAGAGAGAGAGAGAGAGAGAGAGAGAGAGAGAGAGAGAGAGAGAGAGAGACAGACAGACAGACAGACAGACAGACAGACACAGACAGAGACAGAGACAGAGAGAGAGAGAGAGAGAGAGAGACAGAGTGACAGAGAGACATAGAGAGATGAATGGAGGTGGGTGAGCGGATCTCTGCATGGGATCTGTGCAATTGAATCATGGAGTTTAGCGGGGAGTCATTATTGGTAACCCAAGGTAACTGGAAAGATCTTGATTGGTACCAGCAGACCCATTGATCGACGGTACATTCATTCATTCATTCCCACCACATGGTCTTCCATCTTTCCCTCGACCACCTGCGTGGGTGTCAAGTACTACCAGCCGAGGATCTTACTACGGTCGACAGAGTGATTCATCGACCAAACAAGACGAGTAAACAACTCCAAATGAAAATCTGGAAGTTGTTATCGGGCGCCCACCATCAGGAACCGGAAGCCAAGCATTAGATACCAATCCCCGCCTTACTCTCGGAAAGTAAACGAAGAGGCGTGGCCAAAGGCGGAGTCAACGTTTGATTGACATCGGCACATTCATGCGTGGTGGAATGTAATCTGTTTTCTTACAATGATTAGTCAATAGCAGACTAGACACAAGAAGATAAAGAGTAGACGTGGGTGTGAGTATTATGCCGACGATGTGGTAGCGGTTATAAAAGACCGCAGAGCGTAAAGATTCATAGTGAACCATAAGGAGAGTCGAGTGTATGAATGCTTACTAGACTAGACTAAGTGGTTAGGACTCTTCTTAAAACTATCTCATCAGCGGAAGTAAGTCAAATAACCAGCAAGGCAAGTCACAGGTCAGCCAACGTCAGTCAAGTCAGAAGCTGTTGTCCTTAAAACCTGTCAAGTTTGAATCGCAGCGGCCAGTTTTTCAAACGCACGGCTGACTAATTGCGTAATAATAATTAAATTAGTTGTACATTAGTCAATAAGTGGCTACTTGACAAAGAAGTGGACACAGAAGGTGAGTGGACTGAACATGTGGTCACCGGAAGTTCTTCGCTGGACACCAAACGCTTCAACTGGACATGACCTTGATGACCCCTACTGGTCCCATCCGGTCAAGCCTGACCAATTCCTTTATCCCTCAACAGTCAACCGCTCTCGAAAACGCCCTCAGCTGACCGTAACACCCGCCACTCGTAGTCATGACGACGGTCAATACGTCACCGTTCGAACCGGAAGTCCAAACGTCGTCTGCTCGGCACTTCCGGTGCACTGGCGCTCGAACAAGTCGCTGCCGACGACCTTCCGGGTGACGTGTCTGAGCGAGGTGAAGGACGGAACGAAGGTCAGGCTGTCGGCTGGAAGTGATGAGAACCTCTGCGGCGAACTGCGCAACGCATTGGGATACATGACCAAACAGACGGCTGCCTTTCCAGATCTGCGGTTCGTCGGGAAAAGTGGAAGAGGTGAGTGTTGTACATTCACCATCAAATGGTTGAAATGGAAGCTGGACATAATTATTATTGCATGCAGGACCTGCAGGGGGTGCGTAGAAATGAATATTTTCTATGGGGTGGGTTCCATTTGCGGGGTGTCCTAAAGGAAATTTTCGCAAAATACTCAGAATTAGTTTTTAAAATTCGAAAGCTATAGTTTGTATTGCTATGCATTGTGTTGCATTCAAACAAATTTGAAGCGACTCTGCACATGTATAAAATGGGAAAAATTGATCTCCGTGCATGCAAAAAATATACTTTGTCTATATGGTAAAGAAGGAGGAGGATGCTGAACCAGTATATAAGTCCTCTTCCTTGGATTGCATGCACCACCTACAGGTATTGATTGTATTTCTTTAGTATACGTTAATTTTCCTTTTGATCGGTTTAACTGTTATTTATAGCTCAATGCTATTTGGTGTGATGAAGATAGTAATTAGTTCCTGTTCCAGTTCCACTTCCGTGTTCATGGGTCAATAGTTATAATCTTCATGATATGCTGAGTTTCCAATGATATAATTATAGAGTGTGTATTTTGAGAATTTTTGAATTCATCATTCATAATTGAATTCAATTACACATTGGTGTAAAATGGCAAACTATATGCCTGATCATGCAACGTTGCATGTGGACCCTGTTGTTTTGTATTGTCTGCATTGTAATAATAAGAAAGGAAAGGTAATTGTTTTATAAATGACAATATAATATTATTTATTATAATCTCTGCTGGTGATGTCGAGGACTTCTGTGAAGTTGGATTCACTATGCAAGTATAAAATAATAGAAATCAATGTTACTATAATTATATGTTGCAAGAGTATGATGAGGGTGATGATGCTGATGCTGATGCTGATAATGACGATGACGATGATGATGTCGAAACGTGTTTTTGCGTGCCGCAGGTAAGAGCTTCACACTGACAATCACCATTGACACCTGTCCCCCACAGGTGGCAACCTACCTGAAGGCAATCAAGATAACGGTGGATGGACCGAGGCAGGTGCGCAGAAAGGCAGGTGAGTCAACCAATAACGAGATTGAAATCAACAGAGAATTAAGTGAATAGCTGTATTAGACATTATCGCATGATTAACGCCAACGATTTTCAAGCATGCGTATTTCAATATCCATTTAACAGCTGACTAAGACCAGGCCTACAAGAAGCTGTAGTTTTTTTTATAGCCACGTATTGTAATACCAGAAAAATAGCTCAAAAGGCGGATTGCATGTTCAACTAATTTTTAAGGATTTTTTTACTTGTAGCCTATTATTCCTCACTATTAGGCTATATATATAGTGGTTCCATTTGTCAGGTTTTGCAGCGCAATATTTATGATGACATTTTCAAGTCTCATATTGTATTTTGTATTACGTTATCACGTTGTATTGTACTGTACTGTTATAATAATTTTTATGCTCCATCATTCGTATTTTAATTACCTGTACTAGTATACACTGCCGAACGTCGGACCGCTATACTTGCCGAACTGAAGAAATATAATGTTATGCTGATTTGCATGGCTACATTAGTAAAAGACTCTATGCTGGTCAAGCCTGCTTAAGCGACCTGTCAAATACCGTGTCACATGCATCAAGATAAGACCAAAGTGGTTTTAAAACCAATCCGAGTACAATATTGGCATGACTACACATGACTATATAATTATATATAAATAATTACTCTGAAAATACTGCCATAAGTCGTCGTTCGCAAATCGCTACGCACTACTGCATTTTGAGATTGGCAGTCATTCATAAAATTTCATTCATTCATGGATTTATGTAGGCTAGAGCGCCTTTAGAAATAAACTATGGCCTACTAGTGGCACAGTCGTTTCGCTTCAGCGCGTTAACTCGACCATGACCGTTTCTCCGCATGGGATGATGAGAGCCTAATCGTCTTTGAACATCTTGTATCGCTTGTAATTCACCTTTGATCGTTGAGGTTTTGAACATTTTAGGTCAGGCGTGTCGCGGTTTAGCGATACTGTACCATAACCATAGGCGCAACCACCCTATGGGACCCACGGGACGCGTCCCCCCAACTTTTGATTGGTCCCCTAACTTTATTATTATGGTCCCCAACTTTTTAGGACGTGATTCATTATGGTCCCCACCCCAACTTTTAGGACGTGATTGCACCTATGGCCATAACAAATATGATTCGTGTCGCCCTCCTCTCCTATCCAGGCTTGGGACTGGTGACACAGTGCAGACAGTGGTGGATCTTACGTTTAGGTTGATTAGATTGATTGGACTCTTATTATAGACCACTGTATAGGTGCACCACCGTTGAGAGATAAGAAAGGCACACACACACACACACACACACACACACACACACACACACGCGCACGCGCACGCGCACGCGCACGCGCACGCGCACGCGCACGCGCACGCGCACGCGCACGCGCACGCGCACGCGCACGCGCACGCGCACGCGCACGCTCGCACACACGCATACACACACATATGTATGTATAATATGTAGGCTTACAGCACCATGCACAGCAGCACTATCAAAAGGCTTTAAAGCCCAAGGTCTGAAATCGCCAGTTTCTCCGTAAACCAGACACGTGACGCATTCAGTAACGCCTACTATACAGACGTGCTTGTCAATCAGCCTGTGCCTCAGTTTACCTGCAGACTAGTGCCCAGGGATCATTCCACTCCCTACAACATGCAACATGCCGAGCTGACGGGTTCCTCCAAGGTTATTTATATGCAAATTAGCTAAACCTTGTTTGCCTTCAAGAACTTGCCGCTCACCTGTGTCTTTAGGCCTACCTCAGCCTAGGTCGTACAAGTGTTCCTTTGTTTATACATAACACATGTAAATAATCATTATAGGTCGTCCCTCCTAATGGGTCAGGGGTGTTTATATTTGGGCATCTCAATTGGCCAGCTATATGCCTACAATACTTGCTTGGTAACTTATCGTGTCTTGCATGAATATGCATCTCAATAGGTAAAAGTTGTTTGTTTTATAATCAACAATGTCCAAGCCTTGCAAATATACAGCTTTGCACCCCTACTCCACCAATCAATCCAGTGGTCATTGCAATGAAGGTGCACATATTATGCCTAGAAGTTAGAACAGAACAGAACCTCGAGTTTGTCTTTGTTGGAACCATGCAAAAGTACGACCTAACAATTCGTGTTGACAGTGAGCAAGAGGAGGCCATAAGGCCTTTTTTTGCTCACAACAATAATCACTGAAATTGATAACAAATTGG
Organism: Lumbricus terrestris; assembly: GCA_949752735.1. Lineage (NCBI taxonomy): Eukaryota > Metazoa > Annelida > Clitellata > Crassiclitellata > Lumbricidae > Lumbricus > Lumbricus terrestris. The sequence goes on from OX457039.1 coordinate 63,506,884, forward strand.
TAAATATTCAGAAAGCAATATATATAGTTATATACATACAGATATATATTTATATGTTTGGATGTTTTCTAAACTTGGGCCATAGCTACACTGTAGCTACTGCGTTCAGAAGATTTGTGCTCATTCTTTAATTTCTATAGCGCCTATATATTTCTATAGTAGGACAACCGAAGAATTCAGTAGCAAAGGCACAGAGGTAAAGATTAGCAAGTTGCTATCTGTTGGGTAGCATTATAAATATATTCGTGAATATATATATATATATATATATATATATATAATTCTTAGCTGAATGGCGCGTAATAAAATATTTGGTCACGTCTGCAATCGGTGTACGCACAGAATAATTCTTTCCCTAAGCCGATTGCAGGCGTGACTAATTCATACATTTCGAGAATTTATATAGCGCTCTTCAAGAAACCTGCTTGGAAGTGCTCCCAGAGTCCCAGCTTAGGCACAGATAAAAAAAGTAGGCATTGAGCGACTTGTAAAAGGCAGGGGAGCATAGCCTGTGCATCAAATGCAAGGCTAATTGGAGGTCATTCCAGATGCGGATCATTAGTCGATAAGGCTCGGCGCTGTCTGACAGAAGTACGAGTTCGCGGAACCAAAAGCTCCCCCCGTTGAAGAGCTCGTTTCGTACTGTGCGAGAGAACGAGATAGACTCTGAGATATATGAAGTCGCTGCTTTGGCAGGTGCAGGTCAATGGACGCCTATTGTCTGCGAGCGAGTATAGGCCTACGGAACCTAGTAAAGTCAATTAGCGTCTGCTTCAAGTTTGGTTGACAGGTATCAATATCACTCCACTGACAGATATAACCGTCGCCATAGATAGCCAGTGCCAGGCGGGAACGGTGGGAGGGAATCTAGGCCAGAAGATGGCCACCAAATGTTCACCAACTTAGCTGACGTGCACAGAGTCCTATAGGCAGATTAGCTACCTCGTGCATGCCTACATATATATATATACAGATATATATATATATATACATGAGAAAGTGAGCACATATAAATATATATGATATATATTGTGCAATTGATTCGCCCCACAAGTAGCCAGAGGCTGTTTATATTTGGCCTTTTCAAATGATCAATTGACCTAAGCCCACAGAATAATGAAATTGAATACATGGCAGGTGACAATACATGCCATGGCAGATGCTATAGACTTTGAGACGCCGTTCACAGTTTATTCCAGCATTCTTTCTTTGGAGTTGGATGCGCTTGGCTGCACGAGTCTAAGATTTTATAAAGTTCTGCATTCAGTTCTTATTACGTGCATGTGCATCGTAGTGCAATAATTGTGATTTATAAATTCGAATCTTCTGGAAACCATGGACGGAGAAAGTATACCGCACACACCGACAGGAGGTGCTGCTGCTGGCACCACGCGGACTGTTAGAAAACGCCTGTCTGACGGATCAACAAAAAATTATAACTACACCAATATAAAGAAACATATTGAACTAACTTTTCAAACGAATGAGGAAAAGCTGCAATTCGAGGATAAATGCGAGGACATTCGACTGGCTTTGGGTTGCAAAACCCAAAAAGATTCTGTAGTTCAAGCGGTTATGAGTTTTAGCGTATGCCTACGTAGGCCTGCAGGCCCTACATGCACATCAACTATTCCACATCTGCCTCTGCCACTAGCAATGCCTTCTGCTCTGGACCAGGTAGCTGGATCAACTTCGCAGCTGCAGGATCCAGGTAATCAAGTGACGGCAACAGATCTGGACGACATTCCTGAGAACTTTGTTGGACAGTGTTCCAGTGTTGTTGCATTGATTAATTCCATCTCAAGTCATTGCTGCACATGCAAGAAGCCATATTCTGTGCAGTCATGGTCGCACAGTGGTCATGTGCTGTCTGTGAATATGAAGTGCATGAATAAGCATTCCTTGAAATGGAGTTCATCTTCCACTGTAGATTGCAAAGGTAAAGAATACGAAGTCAACCACAGAATGATGCTTAGCTATCTTGCTTCCGGTATTACGCCGATACAGTATGAACGATTTAGCGATTTCAGTCGTTTTGGACTATTATCAGATTTATTTCGAAAGAAAAGTCTGGTTAAATTCAGCGCCATTTGCGAAAATTTACGCAAGCAGTCGGTGTTTGGTGCCAGAGCTGAGGAGACGTCATTGTCGGGTGATGGCACTATGTCAATTATGACGGATGCACGACATCACTGTCGCACTAACAGTTACCACACTGATCATGTCGCTATAGGTCTGAAGTCTCACAAAGTCATCGACATACAGCACATCAATCGTGATGACGACAACTCCACACAGCGTCACGAGGCACTGGGATTCGAACGGATGTATAGCAGCTTAGATTTGAGCCAAATCAAAGTCGCTCATCATGTGCACGACCGCAACATGAGCATAAACAAACGCCTCCGTGAAAGAAAGCAGGCCAGGAATTCCAACGATCGCTGGCACTGCACCCGCACTATTACGGCTGGTGTCAAAAAATTGGTCAGGGGGCTCGAAAAAACATCGGCAAAACGTGGCATCCGGAGCTGTCGGACAAAGGTGCTGCCATTCGAAACCACGTCTATTGGAGCATCGGTCATTGCAATGGGGATGCTCAGACATTGCGTACCCTCATCGATTCATGCATCCCTCATTTCCAAAACAATCATGGAATGTGCCACGAACAGTCATCATGCAGACAGCCAGGATTTATGATCGAAGTTCGAATCATTTCTGATGATGCTGCCGTAACAATGCTCGAAAACTTTATTCGATCCCTGATTGTATATAAACATGCTGAAGACTATGTGAACGGCCACGACAGTTTTTACGTCGAGAGCTTTAATAATGTGTGTCTGATTTATCTGGACAAGCGGATCCACTATGGAAACAGAATGTACGAGGTACGAAGCAATCTCGCTGTCCTCGACTGGAACGAACACGTCGACCGACCTTATACGTCAATATCCACGTCTTCGCGTTCAAAAAACCCTCGTCGACAGATTGGAACCAAAGTATATAGGCGCAAGACGTACACGTTCGTTGAAAACATTTGGAATCTATATCTTGCGGTGTGGTCTTCATCAAATGCTGAGTCCATGGAAGAAACTGCAGCTGACAAGGAACCCTACCAGAGTGGAGGCTCGTCGGGAGAATCGGATGATGATGCTATAGGAGACACGGGCCTGGTGATTGCAGGATTAGACCATGAGAACATTGCACCATATACAATGGAATGAGCATCAGAAAACAGTGAAGGACAGTGAACATATTTGTTCACAGACCACCCAAGTCCTACCTTCCCTTCCAAGTCCTACCTTTCCCTCGCAAGTCCTATACCTTCCCTTCCAAGTATACCTTCAATTCCAAGTCGTATACCTGCACTCTCCCATGTAATATTTTCCCTTCCAAGTCCTACCTGCACCTCATCGTGGTGGAAGGGTGAACAGCCAAGTAAGAGATTGCCTGGTGAGGCTATGCAATCAGTGGTGAAGGCTTAGGCTGAAGGACCTCCTAGGGCGTTACGCTAGGTGGACAGGCTCACCAGGAACTCCGAAACAGCTGGCCAACGCAGGAGGCATGTGTTAGAAGGACACCTGATGGCGAATGAGGCCTAGTACATGCCGAAATATGCCTCCGTCTGAGTCTACATGCACATGCATGAGACACTGCTGCACTGGCTTCCAGTCAAGCAGTGTATCTCCTATGCAATAACTGTACTGCATGTCTGGCGTTGCCTTCTTGGTAGCGCCTCTGCCCACCTCATTGGGCTTTGGACACTGCAGTGACTGCACTGTCATGAGATACAGAAATAAATGAACCCTTCTTGTAAAAATCCAAATCGCAATCGCATTCTCCACATTTCTAAAGCGCCACTCGAAGGCCAAGCACAGGCCACCAGCTCATTCACGAGCTGTGAAGGAAGAGCGACAAGAAGACGAATGGCCATGCGTGATATAGAGTAAACTTAGGGACAAGTGACAAGTTTGAAATATTTTAATAGTTGTGAACAGGGCTATAAATAATTACGCCTTGTCGGTTAAAAATAGACCTATAACCTATGCCTGGTAGTAGTTCAATGTTCGAAATAATGATAAAATGTAGGCTACGATATAATAACATTGAAACAGCACATGCCACAGAAATTAAATCTATACGATTTACTTATTTTATTGCGTAGAATCACTTTATGAATTTTATTCCCACTTGTGGCCTACGTACGGTATCCCGGCTGGATTGGGATATAAAGCTCTCACTCGTTGCACCACACAGTCTGGCATTATCTCTCGCATGTGATGCACTCCGTGTGTCTCGGTTAGCTTCTTTGCAAGATACATTTGATTAGTCCACCCACCCAAATTACAAATTGTTTTCCAGTATTTTCCATACATTACTCTGCGAATGGAACTGTTCGCTGTGTGAGCTGCTTGTCCTCTTCCAAGCCATTCCGCTGCAGTAACGACGCCACGCACGGAAACAGAAAACAGTTTTCACAACATTGTGACTGCGATCTAACTGAAACTTCTACACTAGGTTCGGTTTGTGTTTCATTAGCTGACAACGCAGTGCAGGTAGAAGACGACTCAGGCCTGGCCGACCTCGAGAGCTGCTTGGAAGCAAATTCTGTGCGAGATTTCCTTCTCTTGACTGACTCAGGCTCTGCAATTGTAAATTCCACATCTTCAAACGAACATTTTATCCTGAGAGCGCTTCCGAATAGCTCTGCTGTGAGAAGCGCTTTACAAATGCTTTATTAGATTAGATTAGATTTTCAGTGTTTCCGCATGGCACAAACTCAATGAAATATGGCTTATGCATAGGCCTATACTCATAATTTTTTTTGGGACGCCCTTATTGGCATGCCTGATCATGGCATGCAAACAACACGAAGAATACTAAAGGCCTATGTTTGCCACACCGTGCAGGTCGACTGATTGTAATGCAAGAATGATACAATTCTGTACACGGGTGATATATATATATATATATATGGTATTCCTACATAGTCTTAGCTGAATATACATTTATTATTTTTTTATTTCTCCATTTATATAACATCTTCAAGCTCTCTGCTCAGAGGCTTTCCCGACTACAGCGCGGACACCGCATCGGAGCTTCACGCCGAAGCGCCCGAGCAATTGCGAGTGAAGGACTTGCTCAAAGTCCCTACGCGGCGACTTGAGGTAGATTCGAACTTGGCTCCAAGGCAGCGACGCCACCACTACACCACCGCGCCCTCTATTATAATATATATATATATATATATATATATATATATATATATATAGGGCCTACTAAATTTATACTGCTATGCAACAGTTAGCGACTTGCTAGACTTGACCTTGCTGCAGTTGCGACTGAATTCTTTGGTTATCCTGGAAATATTTAGACGCTATAGAAATTAACAAATGAGCATAATATTCATTATAGTCTGCACACACAAGGTAGCTATGGCACAAGTTTACAATACATAGGCTACTAACATAATGTGTGTGTATAAACACATGTGTGTATATATATATATTGCTTTCTGAATATTTACCAATTTGTTCAAAATTCCAATTGTTGTGAGCAAAAAAGGCCCTTATGGCCTCCTCTTGCTCACTGTCAACACGAATTGTTAGGTCGTACTTTTGCATGGTTCCAACAAAGACAAACTCGAGGTTCTGTTCTGTTCTAACTTCTAGGCATAATATGTGCACCTTCATTGCAATGACCACTGGATTGATTGGTGGAGTAGGGGTGCAAAGCTGTATATTTGCAAGGCTTGGACATTGTTGATTATAAAACAAACAACTTTTACCTATTGAGATGCATATTCATGCAAGACACGATAAGTTACCAAGCAAGTATTGTAGGCATATAGCTGGCCAATTGAGATGCCCAAATATAAACACCCCTGACCCATTAGGAGGGACGACGTATAATGATTATTTACATGTGTTATGTATAAACAAAGGAACACTTGTACGACCTAGGCTGAGGTAGGCCTAAAGACACAGGTGAGCGGCAAGTTCTTGAAGGCAAACAAGGTTTAGCTAATTTGCATATAAATAACCTCGGAGGAACTCGTCAGCTCGGCATGTTGCATGTTGTAGCGAGTGGAATGATCCCTGCCATGGGCACTAGTCTGCAGGCAAACTGAGGCACAGGCTGATTGACAAGCACGTCTGTATAGTAGGCGTTACTGAATGCGTCACGTGTCTGGTTTACGGAGAAACTGGCGATTTCAGACCTTGGGCTTTAAGAGGGACTAATAGGAACACGCCGTGTTTTGAAATAAATCCGTAGAGCATGTTAAGTTTTGTAAAGAAGATGGTGATATTACAGAAGACCATTTTTTCCTTATAATAAATTAAAATAAATTATATTTTATTATAATAAATTATAATAAATTATAATAAATTATAATAAATTATAATAAATTATAATAAATTATAATAAATTATAATAAATTATGATAGATTATAATAAATTATAATAAATTTTGTGTATGAAAACATAATGAACGGATTGAAAACAAACAAGGATAATCACAAACTATACACATTACAGTGATTACACAACGCTCATCCGCCTAATTGCTCGAACTCTGCTCTCAAACATCAACTTCTATCTAGACCAGTAGCTCTGGTCTTAAAGTGACTCAACAGCGGGGGGGGGCGATTAGACATCCCTTGCTCTGGATGACTGGGAGAATTGCGCACTTAATAGAAGAGCAGCAACGACACTTAACTTGGATTCTTATCTATTGTGGTCGGATGATCTGACTATATATACATGTGTATGTAGGCTATATGTATATATATGTTTATATATAATACATGTTTAATTGTTTTTATATAAATATATATATAGCCTACTAGCAGATACGATCGAGTGCTTGCAGTCACTGTCAGTTAATTACCTGCATGCCTAACAAACTTGTTCTGTGCTGATAAGACAATGTTCTCGTGTCTGGCTTCAACGATGAGGTCATAGGCTTTTCTGCGAGACTTGCGGCTGACTGGGATTGGGGTGGGGGGGGGGTGGAGTGGCGACCCTTGACCCGATGACCTGTGACCCATGTCTCTCTGAAGTCGGTCTGCAGATATAGATTGGCGCCCATTGAGTAAGTAAGTGCGTCGCATACACTGACTGACTCAGTGTATGTTGAGCCATAGAGCTCTGGATAAATATTGGAACTCCTGGTTGAGCCAAGTGTTTAGTTGAGCTACCCAGTCCCCTTCCCTCCTTTGCCTACTCTCCTCTTCCCCCTTTTTCCTCCTCCTTCTCCTCCTCATCATTCTCTTCCTCTTTCTCCTCCCATTCTCCCTTCTTAGACTCAACCTACTTCACATCTAGTATGTGCGCGCGTGTGTGTGTACGCATGTGTGTGTGTGCGCATGTGTGTGTGTGTGTGTGGGCGTGTGTGTGGGCGCGTGTGTGATTCGTCTAGCGTTGTACATTCATAGAGCGGGAGAGACTGGGACCCAATTAGTCTCGACTGGTCCTAATTCCGCTTATATATATATATATACATACATATATATAATTATATATATACATATATATATATAAAATTACATATTGAGTTGTTGTCTCAAGACAGCTCTTGAGCAGATCGAGGTGCATGTAAACAGTGACTCGTATTTATAATATTACTAGATGTGTAACCCGGCGTTGCCCGGGAAATTTAGGGTTTTAAACACCACTCCCCTATGGTACCCAACGTTGACCGCTAAATTTCGAGTTTTTGCCAACCCTCTACCCCACCCCGCTTCCCCAAAAAGCCAAACGTAACACGCCCCGCTAGGGAAATTATTACTGGGCTTGTATGACGTCATTCGGGCTGTAGACTCTTACTGAAGCTCGATACTGTTTACCAACGCGTAAGCGATGAAATCTGTTTTAAAACGCTTCTGTCTTAAAACGCTAATAACTCGAGTTCTAAAGTGAAATTTCGGGTTTTAAACACTTCCCCACTCTGGTACCCATCGTTGACTGCTAAATTTCGGGTTTTCGCCAACCCTCCACCCCACATCGCTTCTCCAAAAAGCCAAACGTAACCCGTCCCGGCGGGGCGCTACGGATATTATTACTGGGCGGGTATGACGTCATGCGGTGTAGACTCTTGAGTTACGCGCTTGTGTGATCAATTACTGATGAAATCTGTCTTAAAACGCTAATAATTTTTGTTTTGAACTGAATTAAAACCTGAAAATAGTCAATCTGACCTTATAATTTGGGTAAGAATCGATTTCAAAGTTTTTTTTAAACCGACGCTGTTTCATTTCCGAGCCTATTCTGCAGGGGAGAGTCAATTCTGTCAAAAGCGTACAAACAAACAAACATATGGAATTTCTGCCTTATAATATAGATGCAGTCTGTTTCAATCGAACGTACCAGATGAGAGCATCTCACACACGCACACAAACCACACGTACGCACGCGCGCACACGCACACATCATCATCATCATCATCATCATCATCATCACTACCACTACCACCAGCCTTTATCCACATTATTCAGCGCCCTACAGTCAGCCACCAAAAACACCGACGCACGCCACCAACTACACTACTAACATGATCACCACTAACATTACTAACACCGATACCACCATTAAGCGCCACAGACATCATCACCACCAGAAATTACTTCAACGATAACAACAGCTACAACAAAAATACCAATAGCAGCAATAACAATACCAACGACAATAACAGCAATAACAACGACTAGTACTAATACTACTATACAATGACAATTACATAAACATCAACAACAGTGAGGTAGACACATCGAGGCGTTTGCAGGTTATTCAGGATAATTTCGCACAACACCAACAATACAATATTGACCACCACCTACCCCACCACGACCACCCCGCCATAACCACTACCATACCCATGGCTACCACGGCCAATACCAGCTCCTCCATACTAAAATACGTCGCAGGTGTCACAGTAACCTTGTTCGAACTTCGCAGGCGCTTGGTCAAGACAAAGTCGATAGGCAGTTAGGGTCAGCACGGTTTCAGGTGAAGATTAAAAGAGTTGATGCAGGCAAGTGGGGTAGGGTGGATGCGTTGTGTGTATAAACCATTATTATGTTGGTTGTTTTGCAGGGGATTGTGTGCTACGTGACCTTCGTCATTTCACCATTGCTAAGAGAAGAGAATTTGTGACCAAAGAATTACTCGATTACGACGGAAGATATCATTCCATGCAGGAGTATGATCGTCGCTTAGCAACGATGATGATGACTACGACTACAAAGTGTAGCCATCAGGGTATCTTCATCACCGTCTTCTTCATCATCGTCGTCGTTATCATCTTCTTCATCCTAATCTTCGTCGTCGTCTTCTTCTTCTTCTTTTTATTCTTCTTCATCTTTTTCTTGTTCTTTTTCTTTTTCTTCATCTTCTTATTCTTATATATACATGTATATATATATAGGATTTTTAGCTTCGTGTAATCTACCAATCCATGCATTTCCGCCTAGATAATTGAACGATGTATTTTGCATATTCAAATCGACATTACCACAACATCGGTAGGGTTTACTTTAGTTCATCGAAGTGTAAACTTTTTTCAGTTGGAGAAATAATGACAGTTCGAGATCAGCTAGACTAGAGAAAGCCGGAAATGTGTAATGTTAGAGTTGGAGTATGTATACATGTAATTATAGGTATACTGGTCCACTGTTGCGAAATCTCACAGATGTACCAGTTGCATCATTGCAACCTAACCTTATATGACCAATAATTCCCAATGGCTTAAATCAGTTTAAGTTCTCATGCACTGTGGAGTATCAAAGAAATTGGCGGCTAACCCTGAGATACTCCACAGTTCATTGAGGTTGTTTAAGTTTAGCAATCGAGTTAAACGCCATCTGTTGAAAGCTAGATCGAGCTCTTTAGCCGACGTGTACTGTAACAGTCCTCAGAAGCAATGCCCTCGCTGATGATAGCACACCCTAGCGAACATGTGTGACGAAAGAAAATTCGTTTTCTTCTGAGAATGTTCAATCCATTCGTGAAATCAGTCGTCCTGGTTTTGTAATTTCATTATTTTCGTAATATTCTGGTATTGGACCATTTTTTCATTCTGCGATTCCACGTCAAATTGATATTAAGCAGCATTTTGTGTTTTGTTATTTCATGCTTAACTCCTGTTAGGCCTTGCAAAATGACAGTAAGTCCGCCACTACTGGTACCTTGACAGCGCCAGTCCCAAGCCTGGAGAAAGTAGGAGGGGACAATAATCATCCTTGATATGACATAGTGGCGTTAAATAGCAACATGCAAGCTGATGAGACCTCAGTTGTATTCGAAATGTGCAATTTGGTGTAATATTGCTGTAATGTTTGAATGGTGTAATTTTCATTCATGCTGGTGTCTTACAGGTGATGCATTCGGCAGTGGTCTAGAATAGGGGGCTGCGGGTAGAGCATTTTGCTACCCGACCCGTACCCGTGAAGTAGAACTGCTACCCGTACCCGTACCCGACCCGTCCCCAAAATTACTACCCGACCCGACCCGTACCCGCGGGTATACCCGTACCCGTATCGTACCCGCGACGTCATCAGCACGCCTTCCTGTGTACAATGCTGGGCCTTACAGGCGGCAATCTTTACAACACGGCATGCAGTACATTGTCAGTGAAAATAATAAACAGGCTGATAATGGTGTTGATAGTAGCAGTAGTTGTTGTTGTGGTAATAGAGGTAGTAGTGTGGCGGTGATGGTGGTGAGAGTAGTTGTAGCTGTTGTCATAATCAAAGTGGTGGTCGTAGTAGTAGCAGTTGTAGTAGTTGTAGTAGTAGTAATAGTGGTAGTGGTTGTGGTGGGAGTAGTAGTAGTAGCAGAAGTAGTGTACTAGCAGTAGTGATGGTAGCAGTAGTAGTAGCAGTAGTAGTAGTAGTAGTAGTATTGTTAATGGTAGTGGTAGTGGTGGTTGTGTAGCAGAAGTAGTCGTAGTAGCAGTAGTAGCAATAGCAGTTGTTGCTGTTGTAGATGAGGCAGTTGTAGTAGTAGTAGTAGTAGTAGTAGTAGTAGTAGTAGTAGTAGTAGTAGTAGTAGTAGTAGTAGTAGTAGTAGTAGTAGTAGTAGTAGCAGCAGCAGCAGCAGTAGCAGTAGTAGTAGTAGTAGTAGTAGTAGTAATAGTAATAATAATAATAATAATAATAATAATAATACTACTACTACTACTACTACTAATAATAATAATAATAATAATAATAATAATAATAATAATAATAATAATAATAATAAAGTAGTTGTAATAGTAGAAGTAGTCAGTTAGGAACAGGGAGAGAGAGAGAGAGAGAGAGAGAGAGAGAGAGAGAGAGAGAGGAGGAGGAGGAGGAGGAGGAGGAGGAGGAGGAGGAGGAGGAGGAGGAGGAGGAGGAGGATGAAGCTGATGAAGCTGGAAGAGGAGGAAGAGGGAGGAGAAGGAAGACGACAACGAAGAAGGGGTAGAGGATGGAATGAATATGAAGATGGGAAAGAAGGAGAAGGAGGAGGAAAAGTGGACGCGATGAACAGTAGGATAAAGAAGATGATCATGAAGACAAAGAAGGGGAGGCAGAGGAGGAGGAGGAGGAGGAAGAAGAAGAAAATGAGGACGAAGAAGAGGATAAGGAAGGTGAAGGAAAAGAAGTGGATGCACAGCAGAAGAAGATAAAGAAGAAGAGAGTGGGGATGCGAAAAGAGTAAGTTAAGGAACAAGAACAATACGGGAGAAGACTCTGCAGCAGAAAGAGGACGTGGAAAGGGAGTAAACCTACATTTACTATTATGATGCCTGCGGAGACAGTGCCATTTGCATCTGGATTCTGCACTATATTATAGTGTACTAGATCCGTTGCAAGACAATACTCAGTTTTCCTCGGCAAGAAGGGTCGCCAAACACGTCACTTAGGCGTTAAGCCTATACTAATAGGCTAAGGATCGATGTAGTGGAAAGATGATTATTACTCACATCTGACGCAGTTTTATAATCCGCAAATTATTTTATGAAGAAAACTGAGAAATAGAATACTGTTGTTAAAACGTAAATCGCTGATGACTGCAGCAGACGTTAGCCAAAAGTTGACTTATGAACCTACTAGATGTGGTATCCGGCGTTACCCATGAGATTTTAGTTTCTCGCCTCGAAGTTGACCGCTGAATTTCGGGTTTTCTCCCCTCTCCATCTCACCTTGCTCTCAGAGCCCACCCTACCTCTCGCCACTCCCAGCTCCTCCCGCACCCCCATACACTCCCGCCCCACATCGCCCCCACCTCGATCGCCTCTCCCTCCGCACTATCCCGCCACACTCCGCTCCACCCTGCCTCGTTCCCACCCCGCTTACGCACCTCTCGGGTATTCGGCGCTGCCGGGTAAATTTGAGCCACTCGCCTGTGCCCAGCACCCACCACCCCGGCCCACCCCAGGCCCCACCGTACCCCTCCCTACCTCTGCCCACACCCATCACGGCCCGGCCAAAATTCACACTCTGCCAGCAAACCGCCTCCGCCCAACCTTTGGCTATGTATATGCTCAATTGCTTATATATATATATATTATATATTATATATACAGCCTGCATGATCTGTCCTCAAAGAGACCGTTGACTTGTCACAGCGTCTGATGTCGATACATCCCACCTGGTGGATATGATTCTCTGCAGCCAAGCTTAATGCGCCTAATGCGGCTAATAATTATGATGATGTATCTTAGAGGTAAAGGGGTGGCAAACTTCTGAAGCTACGGTATCTGCTTACACGGCGTGAACCAAGGAGACTGCTATGGTCACTGTTTGTCAGAGGCATCAACGTCAGCGAACTCTGATCTTCCTCTTGCCCGACTAGACAGATCAAACATGTGCGAGACAGCACTGTGACTGTCCTATAGAACAACTGGCCACTTTGTGCCTGTTATTCGGCTCCCATTAATAAATACCAAGTTCATGGGAGCGAAGTAGGAGGGTGGAGAGGAGCGGGGTCAGCGGATAAGGGATATGATTAGATAGAGGGAAGAGGAAGATCTATGACGGTGAAGACAGGCAGGTAGAGGGAGAAGGAACGGGAGAGGGAGAACGAGAGAAAGTGGAGAGGAAGTGGAAAATAGAGATAGGCAAAATTAGATGTATAGGCAAAGGGAGAGTGGGAGGAAAAGGTGGATACAGAGAGGCAGAGACAGAGAAGAATAGACACAGGCAGAGAGATAAAGGCATACAACAGATGCTGAAAGGCACAGGGGTTGAAAAGATAGGGACACGGAGACGAAGAGGGAGACGGGGAGGGAGACGGTGAGGGAGACGCAGAAGGAGACGAAAAAGGAGGCTAAGAGGAAGACGGGGAGAGAGACGGAGAGGTAGAAGAGGGAGATGCAGTGGGAGAAGCAGAGGGAGACGGAGAGGGAGGCTTAGAAGGAGACGGGGAGGGAGACGAAGAGGAAGAATGAGAGGGAGAAGGATAGAGAGACGGGGAGAGAGACGGAGAGGAAGAGGGAGAGGGAGACGGTGAGGGAGACGGAGAGGAAGAGGGAGAGGGAGACGGTGAGGGAGACGGAGAGGAAGAGGGAGAGGGAGACGGAGAGAGAGACGGAGAGGAAGAGGGAGAGGGAGACGGTGAGGGAGACGGAGAGGAAGAGGGAGACGGTGAGGGAGACGGAGAGGAAGAGGGAGAGGGAGACGGTGAGGGAGACGGAGAGGAAGAGGGAGCACGTGAAGGTATGTTGTACTTAGATTTAGATGTGCCAATTTGTCTATAGTAGGTTAAGTAGTAAGCCTTCGCCCTCAAATGGAACGATGCCATTTTTCAACCTCCACGCCAAGTTTGTACGGGTAAAACCGGGTATACCCGTACCCGTGACGACCCTACCCGTACCCGACCCGACCCGTGAAAAGCGTACCCGACCCGTACCCAACCCGTACCCGACCCGCGGGTACGGGTAAACCCGCGGGTACGGGTATACCCGCAGACCCCTAGTCTAGAATCTGGAACGGAAGTAATGTGCGCTTCATTGGCCTATGACCCCGACTACGGAGACAGAGAGAATGATCTAAGAAGACTTTCTGGCGGCCACGGAGATGTGTTATCAGACGAAGATGATGTTGCAGACGGTAGAAACTCAGTCGCAGAGCAAAACAGTTGGTACGAGGGAAACGATGAAGGTCCCAGAAAGTCTGTCGAAGCATCGGATGATATGATTCGTGATAGAGCGTTTCGGAATCGCCGAATATTTCGGTGTGGAGTGGCTCCGGGTATCAAGGACGAGGATACTGATCATGGAGCGGGTGGGACTCGGTTGGGACCGATGTGCCCTGCAGCAGTAGTAGAACCGGAGAAAATGTTGGCATGGAGTCACCAGTCACCTCCTCTTCTCCAACCTACCCCTACGTATCTCATTCCTTCCCAACCACCTGCTGGTCCAGCCGAGTTCCTCCTCTCAACCTCCTACCAACCGCCACCCATCCATCCAGAACAGCAACTCTTTAATCCAGGATGCAATTCAGAATACTTCAGCTGCCACCAGTTTTTCAACCAACATCTCTTCTCTCGGTTTCCTCCTCTAAACCCTCTGTCTCCAACTGGTAGTGTCTGCAATCAGGTCAGTGACTCTACCATTAATTCTCTTCCTATTCCAGCTCTATCGTCCTTGTCACAGCAAACCCTGGAAAAGAATCGACCATGCAATCGATTCCCAATCATCGAAGATTCACCCCTCGTCTCCCAATCCGAAACCTACTCTGAAGCATCTGCCAATATTCCATTTCAACCCGCTTTCCATGCGCAACATTCCCGATGCCAGTCCTACATGGAGAATCCATGTCGCGACCAAGATACACCCGGGAAACAGCGCCGCATTTGGAGACCTTACACGGAACCTGGCGAGCAGAAAGAGAATTTCGAATGTGGACTTCAAATCATGGAGACGTGACTGAGGAAGACGCTGAAGCAGTTTCCTTTGAATATAATAATAATTCTTCTTCTAAAAACAGTGTAGCACCACAGGGACGACAAATGGACAGAAATCTTGCCATATTTTTTTGAAGGGACTGAAACTATATAGATAGGATACGGAGATGTTTTTGTCGCAGTCATTAAAGTATAGCTTTAGAAAACGCATTTCACAAACCAACAGAATAATGAAAAAAATCGTCATTTCTACCTTCATTACGTAACATTGTCTAATGAATTGAGACCAAAGCAAAAACAAATGATTTTTGAACAAATCACCAAAGCGCAACATCTTGTAACGATGACAATAACATAGGCCTACACAATGAATTCTAATTTACAGACCAAACGTTATAAAACAATGACACAATAATTATCATTCACCCGTTTACTACCTCCATCGTCATCTTCATCATCACACTTTCCCCTCCTCTCATCCTACTCCTCATCATCATGATCTTCATAGACGACGTCATCTATATCATCTTTATCATCAATATCATTACTATAAAAACCAGATAAATATACATCTTTCTCAAACAATAACATGTGACGCCACGCATTATATAAATATCAGTTAAAATATCACAATAACATCATAGCAAAGATTAACCAGCGTCATTGCTACAATCATGATTAATTATTTTAACCTCAAACAGCTATTATTGTTATATTTAGCCTATTGTTATCCAACTCGAACTAAACACTGCTGGTTATTTAGCCTTTGTAACTAGCAGTGCCTTTGCTTTTCAGTGGCATTAAGATAACCAACTTCCTCCACATTTATGTTGATCCTCTCATCGTCATCATTCGCAGCAGCAGCAACATCATCATCACCATCATCTTGATCGCCGTCATAATCATCGTCATTACTGACATCATCATCTCCATCATCATCATAGTCATCATTAACATGGTGATCATCATCATTTCTTGAACAGCTCTCGCAATAGTCATCGTTACTAATGATATAATAATCATCATCGTCGTCGTCATCATTGTTATCACCATGATAAGGAAACAAAAACAACGACAATAACATAAAAAGAACATTACAATAGACTATGTTACTGGTGTTCATCATAATAGACGTTAGCGGTACATTTTATTCACAGCATACATTTTGACACGAATATTTCTTCATGCACAGTGCAACACATTCTGTATATATACTTATGCATGTATGCATGTGTGCATGTATGCATGTATGCATGCATGCATGTATGCATTTATGCATGTATGTATGTATGTATGTATGTTTGTATGTATTTATGTATGCATGTATGTACGTACGCACGCACGCAAGCACGCACAAACGTACGTACGTACGTATGTATATGTATACATGTCTCGTAACTGGGCATGGTTTTAGGCCAACCGTCAGACGGTCAGGGATATTTTCTGCTAACTGTGTCGAGGCTATAACGAGTGTTCCCGTGATTGGAATTACAGAACACATTGTCCGTCTGACTGCAGGCCACACTGACTACATGTATGTCTGATGACCGGTTACAATAATCTGTCTGACATCTAGACGTCTGCTTCATTGAAACTCTGGTGTCCGAGCTTATAGGGTCTGTGCATCGATCTGAACGCATCTCAACAGTGAGCCACGGTCTTCTGCTGGAGACTGGCATCATCATGGCTTCATCATGTCTTGATCATGGCTTCATCATGTCTTGATCATGGCTTGATCATGGCTTCATCATGTTTTGATCATGGCCTCATCATAACTTGATCATGGCTTCATCATGTCATGCTCATGGCTTCATCGTGTCTTGATCATGGCTTCATCATGTTTTGATCATGGCCTCATCATGGCTTCATCATGTCTTAATCGTGGCTTCATCATGTCATGATGCATGCCTCACACGGAAGCGCCCAAGCAAATGCACGTGAAGGACTTGCCCAAGGTTCTTATATAAGTGGCTTGTGGTGGATTCGAACCTACTCCTGCTGCAAGGCAACGAACATACCCACTATACCACCGCGCCCCACTAACAGATGTTAGAGAGTCTAAATCATAGCCTGTTGGTGTAAATTATGGACTGTGTGTCTAAATCAGACTGCAGATATAAATCATAGACTGTAGATCAAAATCATGGGTTGTAGGTTCAAATTTTGAACAATAGGTCTAAATCATACACCGCAGATCAAATCATAGACTGCATGTCCAAATCATGAACAATAGGTTCAAATAGTGAACAATAGGATTAAAAAAATCATAGACTGATGCGGTCAAAGACTGTGTATCTGGAGATGGTTATCTCTTCCACCTGGAATGGACAGTTGTCGTCTCCAGTCTGCATCGTCGCACTCAGCGTCTGCTCCTTGCGATGGTTGCGGCTGCAGCAGAACAAAGCCCGGACGTCCTTTCGAAATGCCTCGCGGAAGTCCTTCACTCGCGCCGAATAGATAAAGAAGTTGACGGCGCTGTTCGAATGCAACAACAACCGCACCGTTGCCCTGTTGCACAGAGCAACACATTTCGTATATATATATATATGTATGTGTGTATGTGTGTACAGTGTACATTATGTAGCCTACATCTATATGTGTGCGCACCTGTAATCAATGTATTCATATGTTACAAGTGAGTATATACATGAATGCATGTAGCATGAATGAATGTATGCATGTATGTGTGTATGTGTGTATAAATGTATGTAAGAGGCTTCCGTATGTATGTCAGTGTGTGTGTACATGTGTGTGTGTGTTTATATCTATGTATGTATGATCTGTGTGCATACATACATATGTGCATCTATCCAAGTGTGCACAGACTATGTATACACGCATTAATGTATGCGCATCTGCAATGCTTTTCTGCATTCATGTATATATGCATGTATGCACACTCTAACTGCATATGTATCTCTGCATGTGTGGGTATTTATGCATATAAATATTCGTGAATGTTTCCCGTTTTTCCTTCGTATCGATACCATTGCATCGAGCTCTGCTTAAGATAGGCGCTATAAAATGCGGTCTTGTGGGTGCAGTTTCTAGATAGGCAGTGTGTAGGCTACTACTGAGCAGTGAACTGATGCCACAAGACTGCATATCTGGTGGGAAACACATATGCAATGCCAATAACCATGTAGTAGCGGCGCCACGTGGGCTAGAGGGGGCCAAGCCCCTGAAAAGGCCATCCGGTTTTTACATGTAAAAATAAAATATTTCCATGATTAGCCCCCACCCCTATAAACTGAAATATATGCATGAGATTTCGACCAAATGACTAAAAAAATGGTCGTCAGAAATTTTTACGGATGAAAATGGAAAATTTCCTCCGCAAGAGCCCCCAAAACTGAAATCCTGGCGCCGCCACTGCCAATAACCGAAAGCTCAGTTCCATTTCAATCTGATCCCTCTTAACAATCACGCCTACAACTTGCGTTCAGACTAATCTCGACGTTTATTCTCAATTACCCTGCCATGGGCGATACAACCGCGAAGAGCCAGATATACTTAGTCATTGTGTACAACTTCCAGGCCTTATCTCCTTCTGAGTGCAAACTGATTTCCTAAGTTTTTTGCTCATTCGAATATACAGGGTGGACAAAAAGTAATTCCTACGGTTTTTTGTTCATATCTTGTCCGAAAATAAGAATTTTCAAATCACGTTTTATGGGCTTAGTATCAATTATGTATACCATTAAGCCCATAAAACGTGAGTTGAAAATTCTTATTTTTGGTCTAGATATGGGGAAAACCATAGGGGATTACTTTTTTGGCCCTCTCTGTAGACCGTGAAACCATAACAGAAAGAAACTACGATGAAAGAAAGAAAATAGATTTTAAAAATCGGAACAGATAAACAATTTGTATAGATAAAGTTAAAATGGATGTATAAGCTTACTCAAGTATATACTTTAGACGGCACAATGCATATAAACTACAATAGATAAAAATTAATAGGGCATACATGTATGTATAGCCTACAGATGACAAGAAATATAGACGTAGAGTAAAATAGTTAAAAAAATAAATAGAAAAAAGCTTAAATATCTGTATGCCAAAATAGTTATAAACCAAATTGAATCAACAAGGCCTAGTAATCTGTAGACCTATGTACAGAAACAAAATAGAAAAAATAAGTTAAACTAAAATTAATAAGGAGAGAATAGAAACCAAAACAAATAAGATGTTGAAATACACAAACCAAACAGATAAAGTGAGAAAGAAATCAAAATTAAAAAGCATAAAAGCCACAGAAGATCAAGTCAGAATTGATTGAAACTCAGAGTGTATACACTTAACAATAAATAAATAAAGAAATCAACGTGTAGCCTACGTGACCGCTGAGCCTATCGTAACAGCCTTGCACATTTCCCGCATACAAAGTATCAGCAAAAATTGCCTGAAGGATATATTGGACTGCAGAGGGTTAAAAATAGACAGAGACTCAGGAAGGCAGAAAAATATAGACTGAAAGAAAGAGACAAGATTGACAGTCAGACAGACACATAGACAGACAGATAGACAGAGAGTGAGAGAGAGACAGGCACACACACATACACACACAGAGAGAGAGAGAGAGAGGAGAGAGAGAGAGAGAGAGAGAGAGAGAGAGAGAGAGAGAGAGAGAGAGAGAGAGAGAGAGAGAGAGAATTAGAAATTTAGAAATAAGATGACAAACATACAATATAGAGATATGTCACGCCGAGAATGACAGAGTTGAGTTCATGTCTGAGAACGAGCGAGACAGACAGACAGACAGACAGACAGACAGACAGACAGACAGACAGACAGACAGACAGACAGACAGACAGACAGACAGACAGACAGACAGACAAGCAGACAGGCTAACAAATAACTGAACGTGCTAACAGATAGACCTTCTAGTACAGCGTACTAGAAGGATAAACATAGAAAAAGATGAGAATGGAAAAAGAAGAAAACGCTATAGAGACATGTCTGTGTACATGTGCCGTGGTAAAAAAGTTGTAGTCTGGATTAAAAATCATAAAATATGCATGATATTGAAAGAAGGAATGAAGCGAGACTTCCTGAGTCGCGGTACCTTGCGATATATTGGTTTATATTTACTTTTATATGGACAGATTTAGTTCTTCTCTAGTAGACCTATAGGTAAAAATTTAGCCTAGACGCCGAATCATTATTCTTCCTGCCATGGCCGCCGCGCTACACGTGGGACTTTGACAAGGCCAAACTCTGCCATGACTGGGAATCCTTGAGTTGGTCCTGCCTGCAGACAGTACAGAGTGTGGCCCACCATATTTTTTTATATGAAAGTCTTATAGCTTTCTCAGCAATGTTCGCCAACTAGCACATTTTTAGGCCTATATTTTAAACGAATCATGACATTTAAGGGTGATTGAGGAAATATATCTTTGCAGTGTCTTTGAGATCGATATATTTTTATATCTGTAGATGACCAGTTGGCTCTAGTTTAACTAATTAAATAGCTATAGGCAGTGGCGAAGCCAGGAATTTATTATGGGGGGAGCTTTATGGCCGGATACCCTGTTTTTTTGTTATTTTTCTTATTTAAATGGATAAATAACCTTAAAAACCTCTTTTCCGGAGCCAATGACAAGGGACTTTGACAAGGCCAAACTCTGCCATGACTGGGAATCCTTGAGTTGGTCCTGCCTGCAGACAGTACAGAGTGTGGCCCACCATATTTGTATTTTAACCCCCGAAACCCCCTTGCCTACGCCACTGGCTATAGGTAAATAGATTAGAAAGCTTGATGAAGTTCACTGCCTTATGACCTGCCACAAACCTCTTATGAAGTTTTAGTTTCTCATTGCATTAAATTCCTTGATTTTATTCGATCTGCGGAATAATGACCCTGACGCAACCTTCACTGAACTGACTGGACAAATTAGATTGGCAAAGGAAGAACGGAAGACAATAGTATTGTTATTAAGTTAAGAGATTATCTCGTGTGTTTACTATACGTCGTCTCCGCACCTGATATACCTGTTCGGCTCACAGGCGGTCCATCGATCGGATATCGCACCACCACATCGATTGATCGTGTAGAATTGATAGACGACGAACGGTATCCAAGCAAAAGCAAAGTAGCCCAAAAGAGTCCCGGCCATGGCAACCATTCTCAACTCCTTCTTGATTATGTAACGACGCGTAGCAACTGAGTCGCCTAGCAACACACTGTTGACGCAAGCCATGGCGATCACCTAGAAAGCACAAAAGATCACTGAATGGAAATGCAGAAAAATCAATCAAAATCAATCAATCAATCGATTGATGGATCGATCAATTAACCAATCAATCAATCCATCA
The DNA here is from genome assembly GCA_949752735.1 of Lumbricus terrestris. Taxonomy (NCBI): domain Eukaryota; kingdom Metazoa; phylum Annelida; class Clitellata; order Crassiclitellata; family Lumbricidae; genus Lumbricus; species Lumbricus terrestris. The sequence goes on from OX457039.1 coordinate 63,528,076, forward strand.
ATCAAACAAACAAGTCGAAGATTGAAAATGCACAAAACACAGGTAGGCTATACAGAAGAAGAAAAAAGAAAATAAACGTGCTAGATTGACTTGCGCGAGATCCTTTAGTTACCCTATAGTGGCCTATAGCAACCCTCTATAGTCTACACAATGACCGACACGGTGCATGAAGGCACCAACTCGTGGACGACGTTGAAACCCGTGGGGCATTGTCATGCTTGGTCACAATTAACCTCTGATAATTACCAGTGCCTAAAGGGTAACAGAAGAAATGCCTATACACCTTTGATCTTTCCAGGCTGTGATGTATCATATAATGAGTGGCAGAACGGTGTTCACGTTTAAACATAAGTGCGTGGACGCCGTCCATGACCGTCCAGTCACACTTTAAGCCAGTGGTTCCCAATCCGTGGCCCGCCAGACCTCAGAAAATGGCCCTGGTTCCTCAAAGAATTAACTAAAATATATGACAAAATTGACAATTTGGATTGGATAGAACACATAATTATATTCCATTACACATTATTTTATTTTGACGTCTATAAGTAACACCAAACATTCTATTTTGATTCAATTATAGCAGTTTTATATACTTTTAATTAATTAAATTTAAGTCGTGTGGCCCCCTAATCATCCTAATGTCCTTCAACTAAGAAAAAGTGGCCCTCGTGTCCTCCAACTTAGAAAAAACCGGCCCTAAGGTGGAACAAGGTTGGGAACCACTGCTTTAAGCCATCCTGATAGGCTAATCAAACTAAGCTAGTCTTTTACTTTCAAACTATCAAAATGTCGGTGATGCAGATGTGCAAAATTTACTTAGATAGATTTCAAGCGGGTGTCATTTTCAGTCAGTGAACTAAATGAAGAAAACGACTGCAGGGATCTTCGCTCAGTGGGATCAAGAACAAGAGGAAAGAGTATCTCCGGTGCAATACATAGCATGTCAATCACAACGGTGATATCAAGAACTAGGAATGGAGGAGAAAATAAGACAAAAACCGAAGGTAAGTCACAAAAGTATTCAACCACTAATTTTTTACTTAGGCCTATACAGCCTACAAATACTCCTAAATTTATCTCAATCGTAGGCTACACAGTAGTACACATGCCTGATCTCATTATTTTGAAGCTCAGCTTTTAAGCTGGAGCGCTGCATGGGTGCCAGCTTATTCGCGTCGTGCGTAAGGGAGCGACAAAAATGTAGGCGTACCGGTATATACCAAGTGGAGCGGAGACTGATATCTATAGTGACCATGCACAGATCAGAGGCAATAATATTAAAGCATAAATGAACCAAATTCAATTTATTACGCTGAAAGTGTTTTTTCTCTCTCAAAAAAGCCTTCTTCAGAATACGCGTGGAAGCATCGGGGGCCAATATAGTTCGACTGCAATCTCGTGGTCCCGATATATACTGTAGGTCTATAGGCGTAGGGTCTATTATACTTCACCGTCAGTGTTTAAGTTAATGATTTTATCGGTTTCAATTCTTTATCAAGTAGCAAAGTTCTCCACCTCTTGCTTTATATCTATATGCATGCGTAAGCTTACATATAGACATACTGCACAAAAGTGCACATATTATAGTAGGCTAAGTCATAAAATTAATAATTAGAAGTTACTTGCGACCTATTAGCAACAGTAGCAACAAGGATAATATAAAAAGTATCTTATGCACACACTCACGCGCACACCCCACACCCACCTACATACCCCCACACACATAGGTCTATATAAAGAATATATATATATATATATATATATATATATATATATATATATATGATATACATCTGTGTGCATGGGCCATGTAGGTTTCTCTGCATACAATATTTTTATAATTCTATATGTAGAGAAAGCGTCTCTGGCTGAGTCTGGCAATAAAGCGATAATGTAATGAAATTGATATCGTGGGTCGTACAGATAAGGTTTTATATAGCGCGTCAATAACGAACAGCAAATGTTAATAGCGACGAATAATACCCAGCATGCACTTTATGTCTGGAAAAGATCTCGTATATCCATGAATGAGGTTCCTCTTCCTCTCTTCATCTACTGAAAGATAATTTTATGAGCAATTATACTGCTGGAAGCGCTGACTATAATTAAAGATGCCTGTTTTTCGCAGGACTTTTGAATCGCAAAAGAAATGGAACACGTGAAAGTTTCTGTAGCGACGGATACATGAGTAACTATTTATAGACATTGAGACAATTGCACATACAGATAAGATACACATACAGATAAGATACATCATACACATACAGATAAGATACACATACAGATAAGATACACATACAGATAAGATACACATACAGATAAGATACACATACAGATAAGATACATCATACACATACAGATAAGATACACATACAGATAAGATACATCATACACATACAGATAAGATACACATACAGATAAGATACACATACAGATAAGATACACATACAGATAAGATACACATACAGATAAGATACACATACATATAAGATGACATACAGATAAGATACAAATACAGATAAGATACACATACAGATAATATACACATAGGTCTACAGATAAGATGCACATAAACCTACAACTGCAACTGTATACTGTTTTATAGCCACTGCAGAATCAGCAACTGAAACGGCACTTAAGCAGCAGTCACACTGCGCGTCCCGATGTTTGTATACATAATATTATATACATACATCAGCGCATACACACAATACATACATACATGCATATATACATGCATGCATACATACTACATACATGCAAACATACATGCATGCATGCATGCATGCATACATACATACATACATACATACATACATACATACATACATACATACATACATACATACATACATACATACATACATACATACATACATACATACATACATACATACATACATACATACATACATACATACATACGTACGTACGTACGTACATACATACATACATACATACATACATACATACATACATACATACATACATACATACATACATACATACATACATACATACATATAATGTCATACATACATACATACATACATACATACATACATACATACATACGTACATACATACATACATACATACATACATACATATAATGTCATACATACATACATACATACATACATAGGCCAACATACACACGTACATAATCTAGCAATATTATGCACAATGCACAAAACTGTACATGTACATATACATACGTACACACGTAGATGCAGGATGCGTTCTAGCATAGCGCATTTTATCATTATATTCTCTGAGAAAGTAACAAGTTAATCAACGGCATCATCTGTTCTGTTGTGTTCTGTTGTGTTCCGTTGTGTTCTGTTGTGTTCTGTTGTGTTCCGTTGTGTTCTGTTGTGTTCTGTTGTGTTCCGTTGTGTCCTGTTGTGTTCTGTTGTGTTCTGTTGTGTTCTGTTGTGTTCTGTTGTGTTCTGTTGTGTTCTGTTGTGTTCTGTTGTGTGTGTGGTGTTCTGTTGCGTTCCGTTGTGTTCTGTTGTGTTCTGTTGTGTTCCGTTGTGTTCTGTTGTGTTCCGTTGTGTTCTGTTGTGTTCTGTTGTGTTCCGTTGTGTTCTGTTGTGTTCCGTTGTGTTCTGTTGTGTTCCGTTGTGTTCTGTTGTGTTCTGTTGTGTTCTGTTGTGTTCTGTTGTGTTCTGTTGTGTTCCGTTGTGTTCTGTTGTGTTCTGTTGTGTTCCGTTGTGTTCTGTTGTGTTCCGTTGTGTTCTGTTGTGTTCCGTTGTGTTCTGTTGTGTTCTGTTGTGTTCTGTTGTGTTCTGTTGTGTTCCGTTGTGTTCTGTTGTGTTCTGTTGTGTTCTGTTGTGTTCTGTTGTGTTCTGTTGTGTTCTGTTGTGTTCTGTTGTGTTCCGTTGTGTTCTGTTGTGTTCTGTTGTGTTCTGTTGTGTTCTGTTGTGTTCCGTTGTGTTCTGTTGTGTTCTGTTGTGTTCTGTTGTGTTCTGTTGTGTTCTGTTGTGTTCCGTTGTGTTCTGTTGTGTTCCGTTGTGTTCTGTTGTGTTCTGTTGTGTTCCGTTGTGTTCTGTTGTGTTCCGTTGTGTTCTGTTGTGTTCCGTTGTGTTCTGTTGTGTTCTGTTGTGTTCTGTTGTGTTCTGTTGTGTTCTGTTGTGTTCTGTTGTGTGTGTGGTGTTCGTGTCTGAGTTGAATGATAGCCGATTATGACGGAACTCTGGTCTTCGTCCCCTCTCCCTCCTTCTCTTCCCCCTCCGGAGCCTAAAGTCCTAAGCCTGCTTCTTTCTCTTCCCTCTTTCCATTTCCCTATTCTCCGCTTCGTGTGTTTCCCGTTCTTGAGAGGAGGTGGAGTAGGAGGGTAATGCAAGCAATCAATCATTCTTCATGAAAATATAACCGTCTCTTTCTTATCAGTCAGCTTTCCGACAAGACCGAAACTCTATCTCGTCTCAGACCATTATGGACGTCCAGGAACGAGGCTGCTGCCGACGAAAACGAGGCTGCAGCAGACGAAACTGCGCCTTCCATGACGTCATTTCCGGTCACGTGATTTCTTTTCTTATAACCGCATGTATACAGCACGCATGGCATGGCATAGGCCTACTGTTCTCACGTTTATCTCTCGTGTACGATAGCTACAGTGCACTAAGCTTAGTTCAGTTCTGTATGTTTCTCGTTTACATCTGGAGGCCACCGTCGACAAATTGGAGCCAGAAGTGTCACGGCTTCATCTTGACCGCACTTAGCGCAATATCTTTATAGAACTCTTGTTCATCTTTGTGAATCTTACTTCTCTGTCGCTGCCCTATCTTTCTCCACCTCCACCTCCTCCTCCACCTCCTCCTTCTCTCTTTTTCCACCTCCTTCGCTGCATTCCTCTTTTTCTTCTCTCTTCCTATTATTCTTCCTCACTTCCTCTCCCTCTTCCTCCTCATTTTCCTCTTCCTCTTATTCCTCTTCTTTTTCTTTTTCTTCTTCCTCTTGCTTTCTCTTCTTCTTCTTCTTCTTCTTCTTCTTCCTCTTCTTCTCCTCCTCCTCCTTCTCCTTCTCCTTCTTCTTCTTCTCCTCCTTCTTCTTCTTCTTTTTCTTCTCCTCCTCTTTCTTCTTCTTCTTCTTCTTCTTCTTCTTCTTCTTCTTCTTCTTCTTCTCCTCCTCCTCCTCCTTCTTCTTCATCTTCTTCTTCTTCTTTTTCTGCTTCCTCTTCTTCTTCAGTCATGTTTCTGTTCGTTATTTTCATTCTCTTGTCATTATCTTCATCTTCCATTCCTCTGAACTTCCTCTTCCATATTCCTTTTTCCTTTCCTCACCCTTTCCAATCCTCTCGTCCTTTCTTCGATGAAGCGACTACTGACCTTCGAAGATCTTTTTATGTAATTTTCCCCATACTTTCTTAATGCGCTGGCTTCCCATTCCGAATGCAAGACTTCCATCCAAATGTCCTTCGTCATCGCATCCGTGATTTCCTCCTATTTTGGAGATTTTATCAACAAACACGACACGATCCGATATAAATGATGTTGATGCGAACCTTTCCGGAATGGCATGCAACCCTATCCAACCGTTTGATTAATGCTTGTGCAACCGATGTTCGTGTTCTGCTATGAGACATTATTTTCTTCTCTCTCCTGTTTGGTTCTTAAGATTGCTCGCACATCATGGATATTACTTTTAGTCCTTCACCCAATTGCCTCAGTTTGCTATAGCACTTGACAATGACAAATTCTCGCACTTAAACGCATACGTGAGTGGGTTACTGAATCAGCGAGTCAGCCAGCCAGTCTTACACTCAGTCAGTCAGTCAGCCAGTCAAACATAAGAGTCACTAGGTTTGTAACTAGATAAATCAAAGAGCGAGTCGGTCATCAGTTAAATCAGCTCATCCAACATGCAGTCAGTAGTCAGTAAGCCAGTCAGCTGACCGTACAGGCATACAAACATGCAGTCAGTAGCCTAAGTCAGTCAGTCAGCCAGTTAATTGGTCATTCACTCAGTCAGTCAGTAAGCCAATACGTCGGCTGACTCATTGGCTTAATCAGTCAGTCACTCAGTCAAACAGTCAGTCAGTTAGTCAGTCAGAACAGCGAAGCTAATGTGAATTGTACGGACGTTAATGAAAGGTATACGATGACGTTTTAAGAGGCATGAACATCGAATTATTTTGGCTAAAAATAAAATGTATTAAGATTTTTTTAAAAGAGCCGTCAATAATCTTCTTCGAATGATCGACCAATCTCGGGTTTTTTCAAAGGAATTCCATTGAAAGTGCACATGAACTAAGAATGGATCCAGCCCTATGGATATAGATATACGATGGTTTCCGTTTTGTCTTCATCTGTTAATCGAGCAGCAAAGAGTTCTAGTTGATGCCTTGCTTTTGACGCGGTTCGTCGCTGCTGGGAACCAATTTCAGCCCAATAAATGTACGATATAGTGCTAGAGCTTTTGATTTAAAGCATAGTTATAATGCAGCTTGCAGAGATGTCCCTTTGGTCTATTAAGTGGTGGTTGCCAGTGCCATTCCCAGATAACGACATGGGATCTTCTGCACGGTTTGAATAATGTTAAGGCCAGCAGCTGTTTGATATAATACTATTTTTAGACAGTCCTGCAAATTTGTTGCACCAGTCACGACATAGAAGACAGCAATTCAGTGCAGTGCATTAGACTATTATTATCAAGGGCAATGTTTGAAAAGCGTATTGAATCGAATTTATTCATAATATAGACGGTGCTATATATTGTCTGAAGGAATTACTATGCTCGTTAGATATAGGGAGAAGGCTAAGGCTGCACACTGTAGCCTATATATATATTATATTATATATATAATTTTATGTATTATGATTAGATCTATGTAAGTTTGTGTGACCTGTGGAGTATAGTGCGTATGTGCGTAAGATCGTTGACTTGCAGCCGGAGGGTTGCAGGTTCGAATCCATCTCAAGTCACCTCGTAGGGACCTTAAGCAAATCCTCCACTATATGCTTTTTTCTATGTGGAAATGCAATTAGGGATAAGATGTATCAAACGTGCCTGTTGATTTGCTTCTGGCAGGCTTATCTGCAAGCATTTGCATAGGAAACTTTTCAAGGCAGTGGAACTGATGTGAAGAAGTAATTAGCAAAGACGAGTCGTAATTTAATGATGAAGGTCGTATTGCACCGCGAGTAGTAAGCCACTTCAAGAGTTCTCGGCAGTTGATAATTATGAGAGAAGATTGAGTATATTAGAAATTGCCTAGAGTAATCATATAGATTTTCTAGAGATGTCGTCTGTCAATGGCATGGTGGTGACCTGTATATCTCTGCTGCACGTTATGTGACCCTCTGACTGTAGTCACGTAGACCTTTATTGTATGCGCTCACAGCTGCAGACTGGAAAAATACTGGATTAATTATAGGAAGTCCAACTGCGCAGCCTTCTAACTTGTAGCAAATGAGTTTGTTGCCTTTGTTTCGCTGGAATGGGGTCTACTGGAAGTAAATTCGTCTATTAGACCTTGGCTACACGTCGCTAATAAAAATCAGACTGCGATTATATTTAAACCTAGAGACAATAGAGCGTATGTTTCTGAACGTGACCGAAACTACAATGTCCCTTTCTGTTCAGATGTACAAATATCTCTGTTTCGCAAGACGGATTTAATTCAGGGTTGCTGAAATATCAACAAGACATCTACCACTGTCAATGGTTCAAAGGTTCAAATTGCATTACCATTTACCAAGACCACACTCGATTGTAGACCCAAAATACCTCCTGCCCTGCATGCATCCGACGGTGTCACTGTCAAACTGATAAAACTGTCAATCAATGTTTAAAAATACGTTCAGTATACGCTATGTCGATTCGACTCTCAAAAGTCTCAATGCGGGAAGAAAATAGGCCTCAGCCTTCAGCTTAAACAGTTTTGCAAAACCTAAAACCTACGCAAAATCCAGATAACGTTTGTAGATGTTTCAATGTTTTGGGCAGAAATCAAGCATAAAATTGAAAATTTGTATATACATTATTTTTTATGGTTGTAAAATAAATTGTAACTAGTAATGAGCATGGAAGAAATTTGTAATGTGCGGAAACAGTCTACTACACGACCGTGTATACTGAGACACCAAGCGAACATTTTCTATGAACCACTTGATTTCTATTTACGTTGTCCATAAAATCTTAACACATAAAAACTTTAAGTAGCCTATACCTAAAACCTTTAAGTAAAAATCGCAAAGACTCCTAAACCTAAAGACCTTTGTCAAACGTTTTTCATTCCTATCGCGCATCAAGCGTTCCCAGCAAAATCAGCTGATTTGGTATCTTTTGACAACTCCTCTGAATCGACATAGCGCTCGTGAATAGTCTAGTGCCCTGAGTTTAGTCGTCAATTCCTAGATTACGATTGCGTATACGAGTTGAGAGAAAAGAAAGAAACTGACGTGTTTTCTGGCTTCTGTCGCCATGAAACCGTAGAGAACGGACATGAGTAGGAGAGGAATGATAACTGACATGATGCACGTGAAGAGAATGTGGCCCTCCTTGAAAAAGAACTCGTATCTGCAGACGCAGTTGCTACTCAGCTCTGGAAAACAGACAGCGAAAAAAAAACCACACCATACGTCAGATCAATTGTCTTAATGACATTATATTTAGGCTGTACACGTGATTTACTTCCTGACGTTTTTTATGTCCTCGTTGGATTGCGTAGATCTATAGGTTATCTGGAAACACCCTGGCAAATCTAGAGTATATACAGGAAATATCATCGAGCAAACAATACGTAACACTTATTTAAGTTTCAGTGTATAGGACTATAGGCCTAATAAACGGGTCAATCCAGGGGAAAGAGTAACAATCAGTATAAAAATGAATAGCTCAAATAAAGACATAAAATTTATGATAATTATTATGTCATAACTGGAATAGTCCTTAGTCATGCAACTGGTTTCCAGCCATATTGTTATTTTCCACCAAAGTGCATGTGAACCCAGGGGCTTAAAGAATAATCAGCGTGTCGTCGTGTCAGTCAAGCGGTAATCATTATTTACACAGCGTCATTGCGAGTTACTTAAAATGAGCTATAGGGCCTATTAAGTGCTCATACACATGCATACATACATACATACATACATACATACATACATACATACATACATGCATACATACATACATACATACATACATACATGCATACATACATACATACATACATACATACATACATGCATACATACATACATACATACATGCGTACGTACGTGCGTACGTACATACATACATACATACATACATACATGCATACATACATACATACATACATGCGTACGTACGTGCGTACGTACGTACATACATACATACACACATACATACATACATACATACATACATACATACATACATACATACATACATACATACATACATACATACATACATACATACATACATACATACATACATACATACATACATACATAATTTCAAAGACAAATTCAGAGTACAACAGATGGAAGATGGATGGATACATGTACATGTATGTATTTAAGCATAGGCCTACTGGTTGATGGACAAAGAAAATGGTGGAGGATATAAAGAAATCAAGGGAAAACCAAAGAATATACAAGAATGGTGTCGTTGGAATCTTGGACGATCTGCCTAAGGGCAGGCCATCAAAGAAAGAGAACAGGACGAAATATATAGCTTTGCTCACAAAAACTTCTTAAGTTATTCAAAATTAGAACCGTTTTCTCCTTGTAACAACCAAAGCCAGCTCTTTAAAGCCACAGCTATTAACATTCCAGTATAGATTTCCGAATTTATTTCTCGAAAACACAATAATTATTAATTGAGGTGTTAGTATCGTTGCTGTAACTCACCACTTGGACTACGTCGCATGTAGAGTGCAGCCGAGAACGGGAGCAGGAGCACCCAGAGTGAGACCGTCCCAAGCAGAGCACGTAGGTGCGTAACAATGGATGAGAATCGGAGAGGGTTGCGAACGGAGATGAAGCGAGTGACAGCGAGTCCGACGAGGCTGTAGGCGGATATCATCTGTAGACCTAGGTAGATTGTTATCACTGATGTACATGATAACCGATCGCCTACACACACACATACACAAATACAGACATCAACACAATTATACAGCTGCACGAGAAATCATTCATCAATCGTGCCTTCGTGCGTACTGTTACAATATAAAAGTTAGAGTAATACATGCAGCATAATGCTTATTTCAAGATCTAAACTGTTTTCGATTCTAAGCCTTTGTTTTACATTTTGCAGGTAACAGCTATAGATATAGCCTAACTGTATATAAATTAAGCTTAGACACTAAATAATAATATAATAAAATAATAATAATAGAGGCGCTTTCTTGCAAAACCAGACAAGTGCACTTTATATGATATGATTTTTGTGTGGTTTTGCACGAAAGCTCCTTTTTATCACTGGTTGTAATATTGCTAGTTCTCATGGACTGTTCTTCGATATCCAGTAGATTAAAAAATGGCCTTTATACACAAGACGAACAGTCTGATGCAATATGATATGTCTAGTTGAATGAGCAGCGTTGAGCACTCTTCTCCATCGTAATATAGATACAGAACCATGACACTGCTTCCGTGATCTATTCGTCATCATAACCAAAACTGAGTCCTAACTAGAAAATGTCACGAACTAAGTGTCGTAAATGCACAAGGGTTATTTTGCCATAAATAATCGACCGCATGCGAAACCCTTTCATCCTGAGTCGTTTATAAAAAAAAACAAGAAAGAACTTGGAAAATAACGAATCAGGAACTACAACAGAATCCACTAAAGACATAATCGTTCTCGTAATGACAGCGCACGTGTGTTTACATGCACCGGTGACAACTGTGTGCAGCCAACCTTATTTCACCTTGAGATGAGATTGATTTGTGTATTTACAATTTTACATGCAACTCCGTATAACTGACGTTGATCTAGTTGCATGAAGAAATGTATGGTTCATAGGATGAATCCATAGTTTAATGACGGCTTATGACGACCGAGGTCGAACGAATACATATATTTATGGCATAATTTTATTTTATGGTTCAAGGCCTCAAGGTGAGTTCAAGTTCATCGTGAGTGCAGAACGTAAGGTTTCTTCTGCTCATAATGGGTCTTCTCTCATCTGACTTGACTGGCCTCTGTCTGAACAGAACACTCTGCTTTTCTTTAGGCGTACCTTCGCTGTCTTTCTACATAACATAATAATTTTTCTAGTTCGGTTTGGCGAAGCTTTCAATGATCGACAGGGTTTCGCAAAAACTCATTTAATCACTAACAAAATATAGCGTTAAAAATGAGATAGCATTATGACTTTCGAAGACATAAGCTTAATATGATAATAATTATGGTATATAATTACAACATGCCATCGGTCACAGCTACACGGCATAAGGTGAGAAGATTATTAATCTCTGCTCACCATTATAGAAATGGAGAACTAAATAAATAATCATATAGAAAATCGTGTAGATGTGCTGACATTGATGAACCAGTCACTTTGAGAAAGTCAAATACCGAGCATTCCATGCATTTCTAAACGCAGCGATCGTATACTAGTCGAAATTCAGTTCACATTGCTGCCACATATAAATAATATTTATGTCGATCATAGAAACTTTTATCTAATACAAATTATTGCCTTTACGCATAGCATCGTCAGCAATCGGTTGGACCCACATGTACTTATCGCGCATGATGTCTGCAAACATGTATATTATAATATATATAGGTCTATATATATATATTATATTATATTATATATATATATATAGGCCTGCTACAGTTTTGCCTCATATAATGAACAGTTTCGCAAGCGGTGTAAGTTTAACGAGCTTTGGCGTGCCTGTGACACGAAACGGAGTATCCCCCCTGAAAGCTATCCGGGGGGATGAATTAGTCTATCCCCCCGGATGGAATTAACCGGTCTATACTATCCGGGGGGATAAACCATTCTATCTCCTTTTTTGAAAAATGCGCATAATAAAAGTTTATGCTGTAATCAAAGTTTTAAGTGACTCTAATTGTTTTAAGTGTCCTAAGCAATGCTCAGATAAAGGCAACTCGAATTTATTTAGTGACTCGGAGTGTTCTTAAGTGTTTTAAATGTTTTAAGTGCTCTAAAAACAGGGCAAAACAAATTATCTAGTAGGAATAAACATACCTGTTAGTGTCATTTTTCAAAACAAAGCAGATGAAAATATATTTGCAAAACAAAATACACGCGGAAGTGGTTTTTTCGACTTTTTTTATTTGGGGGGGATACAATTAATACGGGGGTTACTCTATTTCGTGACACCTGCTTATAGAAGAATGTAGAAACATACATACATGCTTAAATACACACGTGCCAACATATATACGTACATACAAACATACGTATGCCTACATGCCTACATGCATACATGCATACATGCATGCATACATGCATACATACATACATACATACATACATACATACATACATACATACATACATACATGCATACATGCATACATACATACATACATACATACATACGTACGTACATACATACATACATACATGCATGCATGCATGCATAAATACATACATACATACATACATACATACATACATACATACATACATACATACATACATACATACATACATACATACATACATACATGTACACATACATACGTCAATCATGTGCTACATAGACTATAATACATATTTAGGCCTACTGTTATAGACGTATAGGCCTACTCGTCATCGGCACTTTTTCAAATGTGCAATGGTTCCAAATGTATCTGTGCATTAGCAGAAGCACTTCTGTGCAGTTAAAAATAAAAAAATAGTAAAAATGTCATTGCCATCCGATTGAGAGTTATCTACCATGGAGGATGGGGGGAGGGGAAAGAATGTGTTGTGCAGTTCTAAAAATTATCTACAAAGCCCTGCTCGTCATTTGCACGAGATAATATAATTATATTCATGCACGCATACCTACAATTTTTCTTACAATCCAGAAACTCGGTGTAGGTGCGTGTCGGTGTACGTGTGTGTGTGCGTGGGTATGTGTGGGCGGGTGTGTGTTTTTGTGTGTGTGTGACTGTGTGTGGATGGGTGAGTGAGCGCGTGTGGGTGTGTGTGCGTGTGTGTGAATCTGTTTCTGACATGCACAACTGCAGGTAGACTAATTGTAAATTTAGACCCACAAAAATGTCAGATAGATACGGTACAGGATAGCATACTTACAGACACCAATTAAACAACACAGACACCTACCAACTGTGTCGATAATCCTATAATAATAGACTATTTCTGCCTACGTCTAAATAGGGATTCATAATGTCATACTGAACTAATTAATTCAGGTAGACGTTAGCCTAATAATTATTGGCACGCAGCTGTTAGACTTTCTGCGTCGTTCCGTTGCTGTAGGCTACCATGCGTGGTTGGTCCTTCGAATCTCGATCATTTTTAAATCGGAAATCGTTCGGAATCCGATCGAGTAGCTGTAAAGAATAAATTTATCATTCGGACGGAAGTCAATTCAAATCGTCGACAATAATTACTGGCAACGTATTCTACATGTGCACGCAAGTAACTAGGCCTAGCTAGGCTATGTGTCTGCAGACACATTTCTGTGATAACGGTGGGAGATAGGCGTTTGCAAGATTCATCACGCGCCAGGATTTGAACGTAGGCTACTTTGGTCACGTACGAATGGAAAATTTATTTGTAACACATAGAATCGTTGAGTAGGCTTATTTAAGGTAGGGCTGTTGATTAATCGCAGTTAACGCTCGCGATTAACGCGTTAAAAAATTTAACGATTAACGTGGTTTAAAAAATGTGTATATTCAGCGTTTTGGGGGTTTCGGATAAACTCACGAGTGCATCGGTTGAACACTGTCGATGACAAGACTAGTATAGACGATGAAACAGAAAACCTCTGTGATGCTGGGTGGCTGACTGTTAGAATAGTCATCCAGAGTATGGGTTCGATCCTCGTTATAGAGGCTGTTCACTGTGTGGGGATCTTGAGACTCAAGTCCTTAACTCACAACATTATCGCTTAGCAATAATTGCAGTTATAACGACGTCGAGGCTTATGTCACTTCTGAGCTGCAGTGTAAGAAAGGCGATATCAAATTATTGCGGCGCCGTAACAAATGCGCGCACGCAAAAGCGCGCAGACAAATGCGCGCAGACAAATGCGCGCAGACAATTGCGCGCAAAGCGCGCAACAGGGACCTTCCCAGTCAAAAGAGCGCAGACAAAAGCACGCAAAAAAGCGCGCAAAAAAGCGCGCAAAAAAGGAAATGATGAGAACAATTAAAAAGAACAATGTTTCATAAGTGTTTCATAGGCTCTCCACGTACGAACAACTCCGTCGAGGCATGGCACCGTTCATTTCAGCAGACCGTCGACTGCAACCATCCATCGGTCTTCAAACTTGTACAGCACTTCATTGCGGAACAAGACCACTTTGAGTTGAAGATAGAGAGGTATCGTTCTGGATTTAGACACCCTGAGGCTTCAAAATGTAAATACGTACGTCTCAATAGACGCCTTCAGGCGTTGGTGCCAACGTATGGCACGATTCTTTTGGAAGAGTTTTTGCGTGGGGTGGCTCACAACGTTAGCCTGTAAACTTATAGAATTTGAACTCTATATCTTCTTCACATTTCTAGCGAGGCACTATTTGACTCTATTCGATTTACTTCGTTTCGTCTTTACTACATTGCGTTTAAGAACAACGTTTCGTCTATATTTCATTGCGTTTAGGATTAAATGTTACGTTGAAGAACAATGACGATGTTGAGCCTAGAATTTGAACTTCAATGAGCATAACTTTATATGTTCCGTTTCTATATTTCTAACAATCTCTTTCATTATGTTTAGATGCTGATTCAATAAAATAAAAGTAAAATTTATTGGGTCTATGTGTTCTTATTTGCGCGCATTTGTCTGCGCGCATTTGTCGTGAGCGATTTTGTTACTGCGCGCATTTGTCTGCGCGCATTTGTCTGCGCGCTTTTGCGTGCGCGCTTTTGACTGGACACCAATTATTGCAGTTCTATTGGTTTGCAATGTATGTGCAAGACTAAGAATGAAGTCGGAAAGACCTCTTATCCACGACTCTGTTTGTCTGTCTGTGTCTCTGTCTGTCTGTGTCTTTCTCTCTCGTTCTCACTCTGCATATATATATATACTAGCTGAATTACCCGGCGTTGCCCGGGAAATATAAGTTTTTGTCCACAGCCACGCCTGACCCCGTTCCGACTTCACCATTCTGACCCCGCCTTCCATCGACCCCCGCGTTAAGGAGAAGTAACGAACCTCTCCGCTAGGTGTACACTGTACAGGTCTGGTCGATAATCGAAGAGCAAAACCCGTTAAGTCCACTCGACACGTAACTGAGAAAAACGACTTTTTCTGAAAAGATACTACCATTCAGCGCAACGTGCTTTTTTCAGAAATTGTTCTTTGCCACTTAGATAAAGGAAGTTTTTTAAATCTACGCTTTTTTATTCCGATTATTTGCAGTTATATGCGCATTATACGTCCACAACATTTTTGCTATACGCGGTTTGGCGAGATGTGACGTTAAGATTTGAGCTCAAAATAATGACGTCATGAGTTTAGTGAACATAATTATGCCGTGTCTAATATATCGTTTTTATAACAGCGAAATTTAAAATATGGAAAGATTTTTGGATCGCGATCTTTATGATTTTCTCGTGTGGATCAGAAGAAAAAAGCCGAGAATAATCCTCGCAAATATTTTCGATAGAAGTAAATATCACGTGACCTCAAACCGTCATACCATTGGCTGTAGTTCTCTGCAGGTATAGGCAATGGAGGCGATCAACGTGAATGGATTGGATTTTGAATCGCTTATCGCGTGCAAGTTTAAATGTTGACATCTCGGGACTTATAAAGTGAATTGGCAGCCGAAAATAGTGGCGTTTAACTCCAAATGTGGGTAAGAATCGATTGCAAAAATTCTTTTTAAACGAATCGCTGTAATTTTCGAGTAGGCCTCCGGACAAAATTCATTGTCACACACACAGAAGGACAAACTTTGAGCTTTATATTAAACTAGCTGTTATACCCGGCTTCGCCCGGGTTTCGTTCATGTAGGCCTACTTAACGATAATAGGCCTTCAGATTAAAATGCGTTACAAAACACAAAAAGGGCTAAACTTCTCTTGTTTTTTTTCGGTCGAAAAAATCTGAAAATTCACGGTATTATATTATTACCGGTATCCATTGTCATTATCTTGCGATCACCCGTTCAGAATTATTATCAGTGTTTTTAGTATAACTTATCGAAAGCGCGCGCTATAAAATCAAAATAATGACGTCATGAGTTTATTGAACATATGCCGTTCCTAATTATATGGTTTTTATAACAGCGAAATTTAAAATATGGAAAGATTTTTGGATCGCGATCTTTAAGTCTTTCTCGAGTGCATCAGAAGAAATAAGCCGAGAATAATCCTCAGAAATATTTTCGATCCTCAGAAAATATTTTCGATATAAGTAAATATCACGTGATCTCAAACCGTCATGCCATTGGTTGTAGGATTCATGTAGGCAATGGAGGCCTGATGGAGGCGACGAAGGCGAATGACTTTCGAATCGGTAATCGCGTGTGAAATTAAAATGTTGACAGCACGGGCTATAAAGTTTATTGACAGCTGAAAATAGTGGCGTTAAACGTCAAATTTGGGTAAGAATCAGTTTGAAAATTTTGGTAAAACGAATCGCTGTCATTTCCGAGCAGGCCCCCGCGAGAAATTCAAAATACATCCATACAAACAGAAAAAATGCAAACAGAATAATGACTCTGCTTTATAAGTATAGATATGGATTTATTATATACGCATTTATATATATTATGCATTTATATATATATATAATTATGTATATGAACAACATATGTGGCGCCGCACACCGAAATGAGCATTAAGGTGATTTTCAAACATATTGCGTCTGATGCATCATTTCAAAGGCCTTGTCTCAGGCGTCAAAATGACACAAAAATTATTGCTCTAGCTTAATTCTAGCCGAAGATACAAAGGAAAAAGTTATCCAAATAAATAAATTAATTAATTAAATTTAATTAATTAAAAATAATAATTTGCATACCAAGAGCATTAAAATAGCTTGGCTACTTGACTTTTGAAAAATAAGTTCAAAGAACTTTTTTAAACACTTGACAAATCTTGCTTCTATAGTTCTATATCTTAATCAGGGCAAAACGGCATAGCATGGATTTGCTCTCAACATTTGTTTTTCTTGTGTGAGGTCGAAATGTAAGGTTAGATCTACTGTTGACCTTTATCCCTTGGGTTTTGACAGTTCTCTCACAGCTGGAAAGCAATTCCGGAAAGGTCAATGCTGGAATGAGAATGGAAAAAGGATCATAGGCGTTGGTGCGAGCTAAACACGTCTTAAAATAGCTGACCTACTGACCTGACCTGGATAAGAAGTGGACCCGATTTTATCACACGATCGGCGGTAACTTGAATTAATCTAGATAGCTTTGAGAAATGCACCAAACCACCAGACTTGCAGTTGGACTCAAACTGACTCCTTGACTTAATTCGAGATAGCGCCGGTGTAGGACTAGCCTACTAGGACCTATGGTGGCTGACCTATCGGGTGTAGATTGTGTTTTTACGATGATGTGAGATGTATGAGAGGATATTGTACGCTTGCATTCAATCTACATTGAAAGAGGTTTATCTTAGCGCAAAAAATTCAAATAACTGATATTCATAGCAGAGCTAGTCTAAGATGACATGTGATCATTTTAACACCGTGTTGCCTAAACCTCTCTTCCAGGACTGTACTGGCAAAATTAGAGGTGTGAACACGCTACAGTTCCCAAGACCTGCCTGCGTGTCATTTTTCCGTATAGGCATCTACTACACACAAAATAATATTTGTGAGGTCAGTACACGGTGTGTAGTGTATACCCACGTATATCCTTGACTAAGCCTTTTCCCCTTCACTGTACTCATTCTTTGTCTCTACATTGAGGTCTCGTCAGTTAGTTGATCAAGATAAGAAGCAGACATTATTGCATTACATTACATTACATTTACATTACCGGTATGTGATTTTGAGCTCATTACGTGTTCCTCCTGTTCTTCCTGCAGTGTACAATAACTCTGTTGGTCCGTTGGAACGGTTGGGTTTAGTGGACCTCGTTACTAATAGTAGATATAAATTATTTAATTACAACAATATACTCGCTTAATTTTATACCCACTCTCGTCTGGGGATGGCTGTTGGGGAAGCCATTTCCACAAATTTCAACTGCCCTCTCTATACTCCGTTACAACGAGCTTCTTCTAGCACCTAAGAAGATTGTCTTCTGAAATGACCCAAATAAAAAGGAACCTCTACTGTAACATTTGGTTCAGACCAGGTCAGCTGCTAATATTTAAATGGCACACGAACCACTGTATACATACGCACAGCAATTCCGTCACTGTTTCTTCTCTGACAGTGCCAGTCCCACTCATGTATAAAGGAGGAGGGCGACGCTAATGATCTTTTAAATAGCACATTGTCGTTAAACGGAAACTAGTACCACGCATGCGCAGCGCCACACAACCAAACAAACAAACAACCAACCAAACAACCAACCAACTAAAGAACCAACCAACCATGCCTCGAGCAGAACAAGATCTTTAGACAATGATCTTGATCTACGACGTCGTATCCCGCAGACAAAAGAACAATGTTATGACCCACCCCTCGCCTTTGCTTTTATGGGTCCTTTACGTTGCCATGGACTGACCTTCCCCTCTAGCGTCACAAGATTCTGCCTGCATGGAGTCTCGTATACCTGTCTATCCACTGTTTGAAGACATTTTTTTATTCCCTCGGGCTGTCACGCTGAGAGCATCTTTGAATGGCCGCTCATGTCTCAGGAGACGCTATATAAATTATTTCAGGTACATTGCGATACAATAAAAGACATTGCCGAATTGATACGTTGATGATTTGGCGATGCAGATGGAAGCAAAAGCACCTTGAGCATCCTGATTTCTCCATCCAGCTCCTCCATCCGTCCAGCCTAGCAGGTCAACGTCGATGAACTGCTAAAATTTATTCGAGATTCAGTTAACAGCATTGTGACCTCTCGTCCTCCATTGATGCCTCCTTGGATGCCTCTGTGCAACTTCGTTCTCGACCTATAGACCTTGATAAATTGTTGTCTGTGTTTGTCTTGCCACTTCACTGCCTGTAGGTCTATTTGTATATCCAACTGCCTCTCTCTCTCTCTCTGCTTCCATGTCTCTGTCTCTGTTGGTTTGTCTGTCTGTCTGTCACTCTCTTGTCGCTTTTGTCCCTGTCTCAATTTTCTCTACATCTGCCACTTGCCTATACTGTATATCTTCCACCTTTCCATTTTCCTCCTATTCTCAGTCAACCAATCAATCAATCAATCAATCAACCAATCGATCGATCGATCAATCAATCAATTAATAAATAAATAAATCTACATCGCTCTATCTGTTTGTTCATTTACTTGTCTATGTGTCTTCTTGTTCCTGGGCCTTTGTGTCAAAAATCAACATAACCGAGTTGCCATTGGGTAGGCAGCCGTGAACGACAGCGTAATGCAAGAGGTGGGGGATCGTGGACTTCCTTCCTTCAGTAGAAATGCTTTCGCACATAGTCTTAGTCTCAAACACAAAACGACATTCGGTATTAATTCGGGACGAGGACTTCTCCAGTTGCCAGAAGCAATGATCTTTCTCTATAACACCTTTGACCCAGTTGTCCCAGTCTAACAATGGTTAAATCGGTGAAACATTCTCTTTGTTTTGGGGAAGAGGGTTTCGTCACTTTCATCAGAAGCAGATTAATGAAGTCAGATAACCAATTTCTCGTCACTCAATTTCAACGACCAGCTACACTAGCTGGGAGCGCCGCTGAGTAGGTGTCTCATGGGAGTTGACCTGCCCATCTTACCCATCTGGACTTTTACACGCGGTCTGATACATGCATAGGTTCAGTGTAAGAATTTTAGTGATTAGCATTTAAACGGACGAAAGGATGGATGGATGGATGGATGGATAAATGGATAAATGGATGGATGGATGAGTGGATGGATGAATGAATGAATGGATGGATGGATGGTTGGATGGATGGATGAATGGATATATGGACAGACGGACGGTTGGATGGATGGATGGATGGACGAATGGATGGACGAATGGACGGGCGAGTGGGTGGGTGAGTGGGTGGGTTTGTGGACGATTCGTTGCATTGCTTATTGCAGGACAATGATAACAAGAACGCAGTAGATTCTACTTCGTTCTCAACTCATGAATGCCACGGCATCAACATAACATACAGGCTGACTCAGAGATACTTGGACAGAGACATGCAATGCCGCCTGAATAATTAAATCGCCATTCGGGTCTGATTGCTTTCACAGTCTAAAATGTACCGTGTGGTACAAAAAAATCGTGCCTTAAATAATTTGGATAGCGCGTCTCCCTTTAATTCTTTGATTTGTCGTCGGGAAATTTCATTAGCGGTCTTGATGTTTGCTTCTCAGCTTGACGCCAACGTTAAATTACACAGCGTGCCAAAAATAATGTGACTCAACCAGAAGCTGTCCAAGGTCTTTACGCAGCGTTCGCCTCCGCATGTAACGAACTGTCCGTCAGTGAATTACGAGGCAGCGGATCATTCAATTAGAACGCAACGGAAGACGCAGGCGGATGTGAAGGCTGGGGAACGGTCTGCAGATCGTAAATGCAATGAAATGTGATGCGATGTAATGCAATATGATTGAATGCGATGTAATGTGATTTAATACTATGCATTTGTATGCAATGTGATTTAATGTATTCTAATGTGATTTAATGTAATTGATTGTGATTAAATGCAATGTATAATATATAGTGGTTTAATGCAATTTAATGTGATTCATTCATTCATTCATTCATTCATTATAATGGCCCACACTAACTAATTTGCGTCATCAACATCTTCATAATTCATTCAATCTTTCAGTTACTCATTAACTCAATCGTTCAGTAACTCATTAACTCATTCATTCATTCATTCATTCACCGTCATTGTCCTTGGTTCGTTCGTCTGCCCCTCTCTCTCTCCTTCTCCGCATCAACTTCATCAGCATCAGCAGCAGCAGCAACATGCAAATCACCTGCATCCTCATCAATGAATTGTTTTCCCTGCAGAGCAGAATGATTGGCACAAGTCATTCAAACGACGCCGATTTAATTGTAAGCGATGAAAAGTAGGAACGGACCGACATCAACCACATGTGTGTCTCTCTCTCTCTCTCTCTGTCGGTCAAACTCTCTGTCTTGTTCACCGAATCACGGTCTGCACAATTAATTAGCTTTCATTGGTACACACGCCATATTCCACTTATGTGTACAACTGTCTGATTGTATGTACGTATACGTATGCTATCCAAGTATTTAGGCTACATGTATGCGCGCCTGCATGTACAGGGTGGGTATAAAAAGACTCCCTCTAAGATTTTTGCAAATATCTTGGCCGCAAGTAAGAATTTTGAAATGAAATTTTACAGGCTTAAAATCCATTCATATCTACAGATGATGGCCAAATTTTCCCAAAATATTTCAAGCAGAGCAAAAGTTATATCACTTTTAGTGAGACCATCCACTGTTTTTTGACGATTCAAAAACGTAACGCAGCAAAAAGTAACAGAAAACGATTTTTATTAAATCTCCTCTCAAACAAATTATTGTTATCAAATAGCCTTGATATATCCGGGTGAACCTTATTAGTATTATTTCGGAAGGAAACAGGGTACAAGCGTAGCTGCACTTCACTGTGCAGTCATTTAGCAAGATGGTCAAGTTGGGAAACAAGGAATCTGTCAGATTAATAATTTTGTCATTAAAGCAATGAAAATCAAATTTTTAAAGATAAAATGGCTAAGATGTCAATGACAGACAAAAATGTGTATTCAGGCACACTTCACGAGCAAGGGGTCAGAGAGCTAAAGCTGTAATCACCGCTTACTCTGATAAACAGCGAGTCCAGAGCAATAAGAGAACTAATTCTTGCATTGGAGATGATCTTGGAAGATTTACCTCTGGAACACATCAACAAGGCAATCAAGAATTTTACAAAGAGACTCATTACAATTTTGAGCACTGGTGGTAGATACATTTAACACAAGTTGGGAAGCCCATTCAAGCT
Organism: Lumbricus terrestris; assembly: GCA_949752735.1. NCBI lineage: Eukaryota > Metazoa > Annelida > Clitellata > Crassiclitellata > Lumbricidae > Lumbricus > Lumbricus terrestris. The sequence goes on from OX457039.1 coordinate 63,550,289, forward strand.
GATTTGATAACAGTTATTTGAGAAACTACTTAATAAAATCGTGTTTTCTTACTTTTGCAGCGTTACGTTTTTGAATCGTCAAAAAACAGTGGGTAGTCACACTAAAGGTGGTATAACTTTTGCTTTTCTTGAAATATGTTGATGAAATCTGGCCATCATGTGTAGATATGAATTGTCTTTAAGCCTGTAAAATTTTAATTTCGAAATTCTAACCACTGGCCAAGATATTGGCAAAAACCCTTAAGGGATCTTTTTTATGTCCCACCCTGTATATATGTATGTAAAGATGTATGTGAGTATACTATGTAGCCTGCATCTCTATTAGGTTCTATACGCGTGTATGAGTACTTGAGATGGTTCAACAAGCGATGAGGTATAATGATAGGCCTTGAGCTGATATGCATTAATTAATTCATTCATTCAGGTATTTTTATAGCGCAGCTTCAAGTAAACTACTCAGAGGTGTTCCCGACTCCAGCAGTCAGACACAACAGTTTTGAAGTGAATCTAGATTGTATCAGATAGTGACGTATAGCCTACTCAATGCAAATATACTTGAGCGCTGCCGAATGGCCACTGGTCCAACGGCGCCATATAAGTGTCTAATTAGGTCTATACTATATATTATTATACCGATTCGCTCCTTGTCCTGTAAATCTATCCTTTCTGTCCTTCATCTATCAACTTTCTTTTCCATTCGTTTCCTTCGTTAATTTGTTTCCTGCGTTTCCACGCCCCCTCAGGTCGTGCGCGTCTGACAATAATCACAACTCCAATATCAGCTCCAATTATTTTCCAAGCATCGCCTCTCGCTCATGTTCTCAGTCTGTCCGTCTCTCTGTACTACTTCTGTATGTCTATTTGACTGTGTGTAAGTACGCTCGTAGGCCTATGTATGTTTGCATGTAAACACGTTGACAGAGAAAGTGTCCAATTTCAACCCAAAATAGCGCAAAATGAATGTCCCATGATAATATCCTAGGGTTCGTGTTTTCTTCGATACACACCGTTGCTGCTCTTTCTGGGTCGCGGCAGTTCCACCAATCACGACATGGAATAAAACAGGCCATAAACACGACAAATAAACTCTTTTATAGCGCATTTATTTGGAGTTTATTTAAAGTTCGTTTAAAATAGCACTTTTATTGCTGTTGAGAAACTCTGGCCTAGTAAACGAAATATCCAGGGATATTTGGGCTGTGAAATTAGTATGAATAGGCGTCTAATTAGAAGTCTACTAACTTAGAAACGACATCCTAGAAAATGTAAAGTAGCAAAAACAGGTTTGCTTTGATCAATCAACTCCTATAAAAATGCGGCTTTTTGTGTCTTCAAAGCATTAATTACGTCTGTTTCAAGTCTACGCATGCGACAGTGAAAATAATCACAGCTGATCAACTCATCCAAAAATAAGCACTTACAAGTATTAGGCTATATATGATGTATAAGCAGTTATAGGCTACATGCCTACGCACGCACATATAAGTAGGTCTACACACATGCATACATACATACATACATACATACATACATACATACATACATACATACATACATACATACATACATACATACATACATACATACATACATACACACATACATACATAATTGTCTACACACGTAGGCCTACATATACAATATTACTATGCATGCCATACATAATACATATGCATTAATTTTTATGTGCACATGGAGCGCCCCTGAGTAGTTATCTTGAAGGGGAGCTATACTATAGAATGAATGAATGACTGACTGACTGAATGACTAACTGACTGACTGACTGAATGGAAGAATGAATGAATGAATGAATGAATGAATGAATGAATGAATGAATGAATAAATGAAATATGCTCAACTAAGTCCTTTTTTAAGATTATCATTTTATATTCAACAGCAGAGTTGACAGATTTATTCACTCCGACCTCATTTTAATTAGGTTAGATATCGATTAGTCTAGAGCACCGACGTAGGACTTATACCCCGGTAATCTTGGTCACGTAATTGCTCTCAGCCTAATTAATTACACGACGCCATCTTATCCTCATTTATATTAATTTTAATTATAGTCTGCCAGCAGCGAACGAGGTAGGCTAATTATCGAGGTTAATTGGACTTCAGTTCGTGCGATATAAGTCCATGGGTATTCGCAGGTGTCGACGTTTGAGGTACATGTATATGAATTCCGGGTATTGGGTTTTCGGTTATATATTTGTTTCATTGACCTGTCAAATAAAATTAATATGGCGTGACCTATATAATATAGGCCTATGTTCAAGGTTAAACTTGCTTGGTTGAGTTCCAGGCTTAACTTGGCAACGTAACATACAAAGATGAGTAACATACAAAGTCGCCGCGTAGGGACCTTGAGCAAGTCCTTCACTCGCAATTGCATGGGTGCTTCGGCGTGAAACTCCGATGCAGTGTCCGCTCTGTAGTCGGGAGCGCCTCTGAGTAGAGAGCTTGAAGAGGCGCTATAGAAATGGATAAATAAATAAATGAGGGATTTGGTTCATCTAACCTACTTCTTCCTTACATTCGCCAGCCATCAGTGGTTCCTGACGGTGCCAGCCTTTTGACGGCGATGGGTACAAACAAATGATCTCTGTTGTCTAAGGTCATTTGCTAAGTAGCCTACATTGTTCGTCTAAGTTTTGCTGTGTACTTATTTGCACTTTCAATCTATAGCGCCTTCTTGGTGTGCCTTGTACTGCGAATATCCAACTTATAACTAATTCCAAGAGAAATGTGTAACAAAAAGGAAAGCGAATGTCCAACTTATCTAAGAGAATCGTCTAAAAAAAGAAAGCAGGATGCTATTGAAGATGGTAGAAGTTGTTGGGCGGAAGCGTGTCATCTGGATTTCCGCGGAAGATAACCATTCAGGACGACAACCATGGAAAGAGATTGACGCAAAATAACAGGAAGAATTATAGTATAACAGACAAGAGGCAAAAAAGACAGAAGCAAAAAAGACAGAAGCAGAAAAACAGAAGCAGAAAAAATCAACGAGAAATATTCAAATAATAGTATAGACAAGAAGAAAAAAAGACAGAAACAGACAAAAATCAAGGAGAAATATTCAAATGAAACTAAAAGGAGATGCAGAAAAAAGAGAGTGGCAAGCATAACGGATGATGAGAGACAAGAGAGACATAAGAGGATTATGGAATCAGATGAGGGAGGAAGGAGGACAGTTCTGCCAACGAACATCTTCGTCATACATGCTACCCGCACATTATGACAAGATTTGTCATTTGCTCGGCTGTCACGATTACGTTGCTCTCATATTGAACGTCGTCATGCACGCGCGTCATTATTTATCCGGAAGATAAAAACGACGCTCTAGAAAATGATTGTCATCAACTGTACTAGCCGAAGCATCTCAGTAATATGTTTCTAAATTTAGCGTACTTAGTAGGTCGTAAAAGTTGGGGGGAAGCGTATGGGTAGCAGAGAGCATTGGGGTGGAAAAATGAGTAAAAACCCGCTAATGGAGAGCAAGCTTATGTAGGCCTATACCCAATCTCGTAGCAATTCGTTGTTCACTGCATAAAACTAAATCAAGGGAAAGGAATGAGGTTGGCTCGAAAAGGATGGAAAATTTCAGGAGCAAGAGACAGCTCTCCATACATCAACCTTAATCCAAATTCGTTGATGAACTTGAACATATACACTTTGCTGACGCTGCATAAGTGCATATTGTATCACGTTGTAACGCATTGTCTTCGAGCGCCTTGTATAAGCTTAGTCCTACAATAAATTTCATGCAAATATTATATCTAAACTGTAAAAATTAGAAGACGTTGCTGTGCCAATTTATAGCATCCATGACGTCATAATACGATAATTATGAAATTAATGCTATTATAGAATTCTTGGCTACTATGACATCACAATGTAATTATAATTATTATAGGAGGTTACTATGGCAATTCATAGATTCCACGAAATCACAATGCAATTGTTATAAGACGTTACTATGGCAAGTTATAGTTTCTATAAAGTCACAATGCAATTATCTCAAAAGGTTACTATGGCAATTTATAGCCTTTGTGAAACCACAATACAATTTTTTCATAAGAGGTTACTATGCCAACTAATGGCGTTTGTGAAATCACAATGTAATTATTATAAGAGGTTAGTCAGGTTACCATGCTCACCAAAAACAGCCTCTGCGAAATCACAATGTAATTATTATAAGAGGTTACCATGGCAACAAACAGTCTCTGCGAAATCACAATGCAATTATTGTAAGAGGTTACCAAGACAACTTATAGCCTCCATATCTACTCAAGCCTATGTTTAGCAATTTTACACAGAACACAATAGACCTAAACGTTAAATAATTAGACTAACCGTCTTTATTATTCACTTGGTTTTTCCTGCAAAATTGTGTCATGGTGTCGACAAAAGAAGGTGAGTGTGGTAATCATTACACCATTTGGCTGCTCAATGAACTCTACCCATAAAGTTCTAGATTCCAGATTTTGAAAAGTTGGTAACATTCAACAGCTGAATAGAGAGCAAGTGGAAGACCACGAACAACCTGGATTGAAAACATTATGTCTTGGACAGGCTTGACTATGTTTGAACTACTGAAGACGACAGAGGAAATATGCATTTGGAGACAGACGTAGACGGTTCATGGTGCGGCCAAACTTCGGATCGAAGACGACTAAAGACAAGACAAGGTAGCATTCTGGTCGCGCTCTGCTTAATAATCCTGCTCATGAAACAGACAAATGGGCCTCTAAGTAGGACTTACATTCAGCTGCGATTTCTGTGTGGAGAATTAAGTCTGCAGTAATTTTGCACATGCATGGTCGTGTTAACTTCAGCTTCCAAATGGTTTAACCTTGAGATGACTTCCAAAGAAGCCCCCAAATTGCAGGTGTTTTGGCGTGCGCAAGAATCGGAAGTCATAAAAAGAACTTTTTCACGTCTGCATTTTAAACCTGCCGCAGAATATTCCTTAACCATTAAAAAGCTGCACTTAGGTGGCATTTAGTACGTCTTTTGGATCTACTGAAACAAATGTCAAATTGCAGTGTATAGTCTTGTAATAGGCAAGTCGTTACTGAAACAAATGTCAAATTGCAGTGTAGTCTTGTAATAGGCAAGTCGTTGATGGTCCTTCCTTGGAAATCATATGACCTTGTGTCCACTTGGTCATTCATCCACTAATGGCTGGCAAATGATTGGAAATGAAAGCTGGGGAAATCAAAGAACTCTTGATTGTTGTGATCATGTTTCCATTTCTCAGTCATATAAACCTAGGTGGATACTATTTGTTTCTCCGTCCAGTTTAATGACACAGACATGACAGACGGTCTCTTCTGCAGCTTAAATAACCGAAGTAGTCGGGTCAATCTGCGACACGACCCGGAAAAAATTGCAAGAAAGCGTTTTATGATGATTTTATGGTATATTGGGTCTGGTGATGAACATACTAAAAGTTGCCAAAAATTGCACCACGGCAAGTGGGCTAATTTTGGCGGGAAAAAAGATGGCCGCCAATTGGACTAGGCATGGAATCTGGAAATTATACTGTTAGGAGCAAATCATGTAATATATTGCTAACATGCTTTTCTAAACTAATTCGACCCTCCTGAAAACGAAAATCGTGGTTAGCAAGCTTGATTTTTAGCGGTTGCATGGGAAAACAAGATGGCGGCCAAAATGGCGGTCTATAATTGATTCAAAAGGTTGTATAGTCGGGTCAATCTACGTAATGATCCGCAAAATTGTAAGAAGGCGTTTTATGATGATTTTCTGGTGGATTGGGTCTGGTGTTTAACATACTAAAAGTTGCAAGAAATCGGACCACAGCAAGTGGTCTAATTTTGGCGGGAAAAAAGATGGCCGCCAATTGGACTAGGCATGGAATCTGGAAATTATACTGTTAGGAGCCAATCATGTAATATATTGCTAACATGCTTTTCTAGACTAATTCGACCCTCCTGAAAACGAAAATTGTGGTTAGCAAGCTTGATTTTTAGCGGTTGCATGGGAAAACAAGATGGCGGCCAAAATGGCGGCCTATTGCTTAAAAGGCTGTAGGTCGGGTATTGCATGTGATAAGAACACGATTTTGCAATTAAAATTAAGATGTATGGGTTCTAGTCATGCAATGGAATCAAAGACACGTATGTAGCACTGGAAGAAAACCAAAATGGCGGGGAAATGGCGGCCAGAATGTTGAAATTGCTAAAAGTGAAGTGATGTATGCAATGGAAACATGTCTCGGAAATGGATGGATCTTTCGAAGGCGGAGGCGGACGAGAAGTGGAATGGGGTAGAAGGCGAATGGAATCTATCCTGCGCAATACCATCCTCCACCAACCCATCCACATCATCATCAGCATCATCTCCATCACAGCCTGACATCAAAAGGCGCTGGAGGGGGTTCATTCCAGCAACGTCTCAAAAGCCAGGCCTACGGGCACCTGCCGGGAACACTCAAACGGGACAAGAGTTTGCTATCCATGGCGCATCTATCAGCGCACCCCTACGAACCGTACACCCGAGGGAGGCTGTCCTTACCATCCGCTGTTCCATCGTCGTCGTCGCGTGTCCGCCAGCCGTCGTCCAGTCCCAACCCGCACACTACGAACCTCTTCTCTTTGCGCTATTCTCCCCCTCGCGTTGCCAGCCTTCGTCTAGCAAGAGGAACGCTAAGAGAACGATTATATCCCACGGGTGGCCTCGAACGACTGTCTGGCAAGGGAGGTCACCACCACCAGCACCACCAACTCCACCACCACCTTGAGATGGAAGTAACTGTTGTTGAACTATTTTCTGCACTCCAAACGCAGATCACATTATAGTATATAGAAACCACTGTTTGCACAGCGATGTTTCAGGGGTTCAGTCTGAATCGATAGCTGGAGGAGGGTTGCTGTACCTCACTGCTAATCTTCTGCGCTAGGTCCTTCGTGTTGATCTCTTCCATCTCTAGGTGGCGGTGTTGATGGTGGTGCTGGTGGTCGTGACCGCCCTTGCCAGAGAGTCGTTCGAGGCCACCCGTGGGAGATGATCGTTCTCTTAGCGCTCCTTTTGCCAGACGAAAGCTGGCAACGCGAGGGGGAGAATAGCGCAAAGAGAAGAGGTTCGTAGTGTGCGGGTTGGGACTGGACGACGGCTGGAGGACACGCGACGACGACGATGGAACAGCGGATGGTAAGGGCAGCCTCCCTCGGGTGTACGGTTCGTAGGGGTGCGCTGATAGATGCGCCATGGATAGCAAACTCTTGTCCCGTTTGAGTGTTCCCGGCAGGTGCCCGTAGGCCTGGCTTCTGAGACGTTGCTGGAATGAACCCCCTCCAGCGCCTTTTGATGTCAGGCTGTGATGGAGATGATGCTGATGATGATGTGGATGGGTTGGTGGAGGATGGTATTGCGCAGGATAGATTCCATTCGCCTTCTACCCCATTCCACTTCTCGTCCGCCTCCGCCTTCGAAAGATCCATCCATTTCCGAGACATGTTTCCATTTCATACATCACTTCACTTTTAGCAATTTCAACATTCTGACCGCCATTTTCCCGCCATTTTGGTTTTCTTCCAGTGCTACATACGTGTCTTTGATTCCATTGCATGCCTAGAACCCATACATCTTAATTTTAATTGCAAAATCGTGTTCATATCACATGCAATACCCGACTTACAGCCTTTTAAGCAATAGGCCACCATTTTGGCCGCCATCTTGTTTTCCCATGCAACCGCTAAAAATCACGCTTGCTAACCACGATTTTCGTTTTCAGGAGGGTCGAATTAGTCTAGAAAAGCATGTTAGCAATATATTACATGATTGGCTCCTAACAGTATAATTTCCAGATTCCATGCCTAGTCCAATTGGCGGCCATCTTTTTTCCCGCCAAAATTAGACCACTTGCTGTGGTCCGAATTCTTGCAACTTTTAGTATGTTAAACACCAGACCCAATACACCAGAAAATCATCATAAAACGCCTTCTTACAATTTTGCGGATCATTACGTAGATTGACCCGACTATACAACCTTTTTAATCAATTATAGACCGCCATTTTGGCCGCCATCTTGTTTTCCCATGCAACCGCTAAAAATCAAGCTTGCTAACCACGATTTTCGTTTTCAGGAGGGTCGAATTAGTTTAGAAAAGCATGTTAGCAATATATTACATGATTTGCTCCTAACAGTATAATTTCCAGATTCCATGCCTAGTCCAATTGGCGGCCATCTTTTTTCCCGCCAAAATTAGCCCACTTGCCGTGGTGCAATTTTTGGCAACTTTTAGTATGTTCATCACCAGACCCAATACACCATAAAATCATCATAAAACGCTTTCTTGCAATTTTTTCCGGGTTCACCGAAGTTTTTTCGTAGATTGACCCGACTAAAGGACCAACGTGAGTGCATGAGCTTCAAGGTTCAAAATCCTACGCATTAACGCGTTTACCATCTAAGAAATTATTCGTAATGGACACTTCTATTCGCAAGAACGAAAGCGGTTGATGGGTTCTCTAATGGCAACTGAAGGACAGACATACGCACACAAACACACACACACACACAAGTACACACACACACACACAAACACACACACATATACACACAAGCACACACACCCGCACACAAACACAAACTCACACAAGCGCACACACACCCGCATACATACACGCATAGTCACGGATCAATGTCCCTAAAAAAGGACAACTATAATCATTGAATGGGAATGATAACTATAGGCGCCCTTGTAACGGTACGGTCGCGGTACGGCGCCACATAAGCTGTCGATATTATTAGTTATATCTATGGTGGAAAGACCCGGATGGTCAATAATTGAAGTTCGTGCAATCGACTCGCAATCGACACCATCGGTCACTGAGTTGGCCATGGAATTAAGCGGGGAGCTCATATACAAGGACCGGAAGGAGATATGCTATAGATAATCGGTGTGCCAATACTGTAGCCAATTCAAACTCTGAGATAATAATACTATGTTTGTTTTATACTTAGTTCTCCGAATCAGGAAATTGTTCTGCGCGTGCCAAGCGCGCAGCAAAAAACTAGCAGTCGGTAAATAATTAGATCTATTATATCTGTTCCTTCCTTATCCGTTTAGTCTATATATTCTCCCTGTGCCATTTGGCTTCATCTCTAATTTCCATCAGTTCTTCAGTCAATGATTCGATCTGATACTGCTCGTGCCGCGCCGCTATATCATTCATTCATTCATTCATTCATTCATTCATTCATTCATTCATTCATTCATTCATTCATTCATTTATTCATTCATTCATTCATTAAATGAGTTTGTATAGCTCCTCCTCAAGGAGACTATATTTATGGCGCAAGACATCGGCTGGCGGTCGATTCGACTTAAATCGCAATAAATCCATAATCCATTAGGAAGAAGGAATGATTCGTGTGCATATTATAGCGCTAGAGCAAGCTTTGCCATAACTCAGTAATATTGCGTACAAAATAAACGGCGTCGGAATGAGGCTAGGCATGCGCAAAAGCAGAACGAGAGATGAAGTGAAAGCAGCTTATCACAACGCCTTCTATAGCCTATTATATACTAAGAAGTCCATAGCCATAAAGGCGTCTTACTCATGCAGCTGCTGCGCAAAACTAGGAAATTATTCTGTGAGCAGATAAATTCAGATTTCGAATAAAATATGTTCCATGACTGACTGACGCCTGTTGTTGCACGGAAGAAAAGTTGAATGGAAACAAACACAGACTGGCAAACACAGATAGGCCTAGAGATATATACGCATACACGCACACACGCACGCACACAAACGCACACACACACATAATTTGTGGGGCGCGGTGGTGGAGTGGGTATTTCATTGCCTTACAGCTGGAGGATTGTAGCGCCCTTCAAGATATCTATTCAGAAGCGCACCCGACTACAGCGCGGACACTGAATCGGAGTTAAACGCCGAATCGCTGAGCAATTGCAAGTGAATGACGTACTGGCTCAAGGTCCCTACACGGCGGCTTGAGGTGGATTCGAACCTGCAACCCTCCAGCTGAAAGGCAATAAACATACCCACTACACTACCGCGTCCCATATTGTTTGTATGTGCACTTGTTATAGCGACCCTGCAAGCTTTTTACTCAGAGGCGCTCCCGACTACAGAGCGGACACTGCATCGGAGTTTCACGCCAAATCGCTGAGCAATTGCGAGTGAAGAACTTGCCCAAGGTCCCTATGCGGCGACCTGAGGTGGATTCGAACCTGCAATCCTTCGGCTGCAAGGCGACGAACATACCCCCTACACCACCGCGCCCCACTGTACATTGTATATGTATTTTGCATACATGAACGAACTAACATACATATGCAAGTAAAGGCCTATACATTATCCAGCAACATACGTCTATGTCATACATGCATACTTTTGCATATGCTCAATAAGTAAATTCACCTCCAAAGATGACAGACGCGCAGTTACAACATGTATGATCAACTGACCTAATATGCCGCTGACTTGTGGCAGTTCAATATGCGAGACATTGTAGACCGGATAGACGAGACCAAGACAGAAGTCGGAGCACGCAAGACTGATGATGAAGTAGTTTCCGGGAACACGCAACTCCTGATGACGTAATATACACATCATGACGACCGCATTTCCCGCCAGGTTGACGACGGACAGCAGACCCAGTAATCCGTAATAGTAGGTAAGAAAGACGACCGTCTGAGCGCCGAACGTCGTGTAGTTGGCCGTCGAACTGCAATTCGACATGACGTAGAACTCGTGTGTTGCCTCCGATCCCATCTCTGCTCTGAACGGCATCGTGACGTCAGCGCTCGAGTGACGTCATTACTGAGTGAGTGACGTCATCGTCGTGTGTCCTCGTTGACTTCCCGAAGAGCTTTCTGCTGATTCCAGGGCGCTGATGGTTGTCTTATGGGATCGGATCCAGTCGACAACCTGCCTGCCTTCCTTCCTTCCTTGCTTACTTCCGCCTGCAGAGAGTCCGTGGTCCATGCGTCCGCTGCGATTAGCAATAACGATAGCCGACCATTAGCTTAATGCGTGGAAAAGATCGGGCTGCGGAGTTATCGGATGCGGTATAGGCTACAGACGCTGGGCAAAGCCACGCGCTACAGCCAAACGTCATACCACTCATCCACACACACATATTTATATATAAATATGCATATATATTATTTATGTATATGCCTATGTGTATATATAATATCAGCAATAACATGTATGTGTGATATAAGTTGGGGCGCGGTGATGTACTGGGTATGTTTGTTGCATTGCAGGCGGAGGGCTGCCGATTCGATTCCACCTCAAGCCGCCGTGTAGAGACCTTTGGCAAGTCCTTCGCTCGCAATTGCTCAGCGCTTTGGCGTGAAACTCAGATTCAGCGTCCGCGCTGTAGTCGGGAGCGCTTCTGAGTAGAAATCTTGAAGGGGCGCTATAACAAGTGCACACAGGCTACAGCCAAAACAAACATAAGTTAAACGTAGGGCGTCGCATAGGCCTACACTTTAATCATGAATATTCTTTAAATCTTTAGGGGAAGTCGGGGCGAGATTAGGGCTGCCAACTTTTGATTTAACCATTCCGGGACGCTTTCAGCCACTCGATGTGCCATTACCAATTTACACAATACACAGAAACGCATAATGTAGCCTAACAAAGGTTGTGCCAGCCCAGTATAGAATCTACATCTACAATCTACTAAAAGGTCCCTACTAATTTCCGACAAATCATCAAAATACATAATTTTATAGCCTAAATTTAAGACAAAGAATCAACCTCAAGAAGAGGCATTTCAAACTCCAGTCACCTTGGCTCGTCAGAGTAAGAATTATGAGCCCAAATTGAGGGACGTTCGTAGGTATCGAAGGCTCATAGGTCTGCGACCGGAGAGCAGATATATATTAAACTTAGGACCTATACTTAATATTATATTATAGGGCCTCCTTATGTGCGTTAGGCAGTTCCAGAACACTGGGCACAAAGTCGCAGAAATCAGCACATGTCATGCTAGCAGTTGTGCTTTAATAAGGTCGGTGAACTCTCGGTGCTCAGGTATAGCCTACTTGCGATTGTTAGACAACAGATCGTTCACAATGCTGAACGCTCTCTGGCAAAAAAGCATTAAAACTGGACACAATATGCAAAACCGAAAACCGAGTGTCAGTGATTTGTAAAGTTTTGAAGACTTTAACTCCCAATATGTAATCGGCGATGTTCAGCCAACAATGTAATGTATAGGTCTGACAGAGAGCAGAACGTAAAAATCATCGTACAAATGACTGAGTTTAGTAAGCAAAAACTAATAGGAACAATAATATTATTGTGCTAAGCGGATCTCAGGACCAAATTCCGGGACAATTTGAGATCAATCCGGGACACGGGACGCACAGGGTCGATTCCGGGACTGTCCCGGCGAATCCGGGACGGTTGGCAGCCCTAGGCGAGATGGACCCTTGGGGCATGATGGATCCCGTCAATATAAGGTATATATGATGTCGCCACCTATTGAATGAACTTTAATTATTGTAATACTGTTGGCGCTTTGGTGATTTGACCAAAATAAGCGACCGAAACGACATTGTTTCGTTTTTTATGATGAAAAGTTGATTTTCGACCTGTTCGATCTTATTTTCAAGAAACAGTTATTTGCTAAGTATTCAATTGCACAATGTCACAGGCTTTTGATGCAAGTATATTTGGTTAAACTGTAGCGACGTATGACTACGCTACAGGTTTCTGGTCGATAATATTATTATATTATTATTTTATTTAATTTTTGATCGGTTTCAGAGATCTGATATATATATATATATGGTTTTCTTTCGGTGCTTCGTGTGACCTAGATTTTAATGTTGATGCGTGTTTGACACGGGTCACCGCGACCGCCTGTCGAGGCAGCAGCCGCTGCTGTGTCATTAATTGGTATATTTCGCACGATCTAGTCGATCGTCGGTGGCTGTCTTCAAAGGCCATGCCGCTTGCAGTCGATGAGGGTAATTCATCTTTCGCACGGTTCTCGGCGGTGGTCCGACGGATAGAGTGAGCGAGCCATACAGTCAGACAGACAAAGAGACGCACTGAAGAGGACGTATTGGCCTGTGTATGTGTTAATAGCTCTCTGCTTCCTCAGGTTGAATTAGTGCATTTGAGGTTACGTGATCTCACGTCTGAGGACGCTTTTCAGAAAGAGAGATAGAGGGAGAAAGACAGTGAGCTACAGACCGACGACAGACATACACGGAAGGCCGCAGCTGGCAGCTAATTCTTGCCGCCTTGAAACAGCTGCGTTGCTGCTGGGTTTGCGCGCGCGGCTCGCTTGCTGGTCATGCGCAGAAAGGGGGACGCGCTGGAAGTCAGGCAGCTATAAAAGCGAGAGCAGGCCGCAAAAGCGGAGTTGCGCACAGGATTGCAAGGACAGCGGATGTATCGAGAGTTGCGCACAGGATCTCAAGGCAATTGGATGTATTGCGGCTTTTGGTAGTCTTAGGCTCGATCGAGTTAGTGAAGTTTGGCCAGGATAAAGCGCCGCTTACACTAGTCTTCTGCGTCGTTGTTGTCGATTCATTCTCTCTCGACATGGAGTCGATTTAATAAAAGAGTTAGTTTGTTGCGAGAAATATATCAGCGTTGTTGCGAGTTTTGCCTTCGCTTTCGCATTGGATCTACTCCTGGATTAATCAGTCAAGGCCTCTCTTCGCCCTGTCACACGGAGTGATTTATCGTGGGCTTCGAATCGTCAGCGTTCTGAAATTGTGTTGCGAAGCGGTTGTTCGTATGTTTGCCTAAGGGCGTCTTTCTCAAACGGCTTGGATACATAGCCGAAATTGTTGTTCATTGCGTGAAATCAGCGACGGATTTAGCTGATCTTTTCGGGCGTTTCAAACTCGACGCCTTTCTGTGTGTTTCGTCGCATCTCTTGGATATCGTCTTCGTCGCTGTTCTTCGCACACGATCGGCTTTGTCCCTTGTCTTCGGACATAAGGTACGCTTTATTGGGGAATTCATACGATCGGTTATTTAGAGATTTTGGGCTGAACTGAAATTGGCTGTGGGACTTGAGAGTCAATCGGGATTTAATTTAGGCTGATAGGTGTTTGCATTGAATTGTTGCATTTGATTTTCATTGAATGTCTTTACAAAGGATAGGAACTGATAATTAAACTTACTGACTTTTATGTTTGACTGCTTTGAACTAACTGATGCTAATTGAAGATTCAATTGATTGTGAATAATAAGAAATATTAATTAAACTTCCGACTTTGATCATTGAAGGCATTGAATGCAACTGACGTTGAATGAATACTTGATTGATTGTGAGCTATAAAGATAGAAGTCATTTCTATAGCGCTATGGAGGAGTCTAGGCCAGTCACTCCTGCTCAGCCTTCTAGGCCCCCTTCTTCTATGGAGATATTGCTCGAGGCAATACAAACTAATGCTAAGTCGACTCATGAAGCAATACAAACTAATGCTAAGTCGACTCATGAAGCTATGCAGATGCATGCCAGGGACACACAGGAGGCGATTGCCACGGTGGAGTTTAATGTCTTGGCGGTGCAATCAAATGTTAGCGATGCTATTTCCTCGGTGCAATCAAATGTTAGCGATGCTATTTCCTCAGTGCAAGCAAATGTAAGAGAAGAGATCTCGGCTGTAAGAGATAATGTCAGGGAAGCGCTGACGGAAGTTGTATCACGCTTGGAAAGATTGGAGACTTCGCCGGTGCCTAAGCCTGCTGTAGATGTGAACCCTGGACTGAAGTCCACCGCTATTACCACTGCGGACGCGTCATACCACTCGACCATCGGCCTGGAAGAAACTTTGGGTGCTAGGCCTAAAGATTTCGCACACTCTGGTATATTGCGAAGAAGTGATAGATTGGCTAGTAGGCCGCCAATTTCATATCGGGATTTCGGCAGTCGAAATAACTGGCCGCCTTTCCATCGTTGGGATTCGAACCCTGAGGTCACATCCTCCTGTCCTCCCTCTATCTCTAGAGCTCGTCTACAGCAGCACGCGGCCATATCGAGCGAGGATCCGGAAGTGGCGACTCCGGGGAGGCCGATAGGGGCGGGCGTTACAAAACACCCTTTTCTGCCGTATTAACGAATTCAGCCAGTGTGAGAATTGTGGAAAAATAACTGGGGGGTTGGACCATTATCCACTTGGAATTGGGGTGTAAAAAACATACTTTAACATGGGGCTCTAAGAAAGACTGGGGGGGTCGAAACCCCCCAACCCCCCCCCCGGCAATTCTCACCCTGAATTCAGCATTGGCAGGATACCCAGTAGGTTGAATTTCTAATTGGTGAAAAGTTTATACCTTATGCATGGGGTGAGTTGGATCAGTCACCAACGGGGCAAGACGGACCTTGTGATCCATCTTGCCCCGTTTGTGTGAATTTTTCCTGTGGTTCGAATTTTTTCATCCGATTTCACATGTTTATTAATTATTATGTTATTATTACTATAACAATAATTGTTGGATACAATAATAATGACAAATAGCGCGAAAGACATGATTGCAGTGGTCTATCTTGTTCCACCGTGGGGGCAAGATGGACCACTAAAATCGCCTAAAATCAAACAAATCTAGTTTAATGTAACTTCTGCGTTATTCTTCCTGTTTTACATTATAGACGATCACATTTATGCATAAAACAGTATTCTGCATGTGATCAGAACATGCTATGATGAAAGACTAATGCGTGGGGCATGATTTATTAGATTGATCCATCTTGCCTCATAGTGGGGGCAAGACGGACCTTTACGACTAAGTTTTTAAATTTAAAAAATCTTTTTATCAAAAAGGGATGCAATTAAATTTGTGTTGCCCTTAGCTAAGGTACTGTATAAGCTACGAGTAGCAAAAAATTTGTGCCCGTGAAGCACGTTTATGGTGTCTCAAACCCAAAAATCCGTTACGGGGTCCGTCTCGCCCCGACTTACCCTATATAATATAGGTCTATTAACAAACGTACAGTATACATTATAGGCTTACAGGCAACCTTATAGGCTCGGTATAGTCTATAGCTGCAGAATATATACAATGTCATAGTAGAAGCATTAGCGCCAAACCATTTTATCATTCTCATAATGAAGCTTCTTCTGCAATTGGACATCAACACTGGGTGTACGGTGAGTTCGTGCGGTGGCCTGGATATTACATGCATGGGGTGATATGACCTTACCGGGAACGATGAGGCCATAAAGGATGTGACAAGGGCTTGAGAGGACTGAGCGGAAAAAACAGAGTCCACCACTCTATTGTCCACTTAGAGATAATGGTCAAGTTCATCAATGCAGAAGGCAGCTGCAGCTGATGCAGTGGCGTAGACAGGAATTTATGATGGGGAGTTTATGGCCTGGCCGGACGCCCTTCCTGACACCAACCCAACAGTATTACAGCAAATAAAAAGGGAATAAAATAACAAAGGGGAAAAAGCACTACAAACAATAATTGTTACTACACACAAATGTGACACAAATGTGCTATTTTTTTATTTAGGTGGATAAATAACCTTTTAAGTTTTAAAAAGCGTTTTTCCTTAGCCAATGATTTTTTAACCCCATAAACCCTCCTTGTCTACGCCACTGAGCTGCTCAAGACTTTCCTCTTTGGCCATTCCTGGGTCGGGAACATCTCTGAACAGTTATCTTGAACCGGCGGTATATAAATTTCATATAATAAATCAAATATCGATGGCTAGATTGAAAGATGGATTCAATGCTCGTTTCAATGTTAATAATTATAATATATTATCAATAAATCTTAGCCACTGCTTTTGAGTTTAGCCTACTGTTGCGGCCCTCGGCCTCAAGAATCTTGCGTTTGCGGCCTGCGGAACCAAAAAAGGGTTGGACAACACTGCTGTAGGCTACGTGATGCAAGGAGCGTGACTTATGATTTCGTTGCTGCAGTGCGGCAGATGTGACCTCGTCAAAAGTGTCATATCGAAGAGAAACTTAATGACTCCTCAAATTCAATTACGTTATCGCCATCTGGTGACCGGATTATGACGTCTGAGGCTCAGAGCGGACGATCGATTCTTCGAGAAAGTATTGAAATATAGGCCTATATATATATATATATATATATATATATATATATATATATATTGGATCAACAATTCAAAATCTTATTATTTGTCTATAGACTAGTGCAGATCATGCGTAAGTATATTTGGTAGGCCTACCCGGTATTTACACCGAAGTCGTATGTTATGTAGGCCTAGACTATACAGCATCAGATTATGATTTCATCTTCATGTCTTCAGGAATGGCCATGTATATTATTGACCGAGACCACACATGAACCGCGTGTGACCAGCCGTTACCAGTTCATTGTTGTATAGAATTGAATATATTATGCGTGTATATTATATATTTTGTATAATTGTAATTATAGCCTATACCGTACATTGCATATATTTTGCGCGTGCAATATGTATATTGGACCTGTATGCTCCCACCCCACTAGCCTTTTGTTCAGTGGAGGTTACCGTATCCTCCACTTTTCACACCCAGATGGTACAATGCTCAGCAGTATCTCAGAAAAGGTCTAAGATAGGCCACGTGAGCAATTTCCAATTTGAAGGTCTATACGTATTTTCCAATAAGCGCTGGATCACAATAGCCTATGTCTGGTTTTTCGTTGATCATCTGTTGTTGCTGTTTTGGCTGTAACAGGGACGAGATGGTGTGATTTTGAGATGTCAACGTTGTTTACATTCCTTATATAATGAGTTGTTGTTTCCGCTCTGGCACCTGCGTTTTGCGATGTTACAATGTTGTTACATGCTTGTACGATGCGCTGTTAATGTATCCGGCACCGTGACATCCAACGCCTAGCAGCAGCCTCTGGACCAGGGTATAATGGCGTCTCCATCAGACCTTTACCGGCAGATCTGGTGAGGCGATTTTGACTCTTTGATGGCCGATGTTCTGTTTCTACGAGAGTGCGTCGAGTCGCGTCATTGATGACACCACATAGGCCATGGCGTTAGGTCTTTTGCCTTCCGCTCCAACAGAATATAGGCCTACTCGACGATGGCCATTGCGTTCTTCTACGGCATCACATTAACCAGTGTCAGGGGTGGATCCAGGGGGCCAAAATGGCCATGGCCCCCATTTAGAAATTTCTTAATTTTTTACCAGCTATTCTGGCCCGGAAAGTTGACTCCCCCCCCAGAATAGCTCCGTATGTCCTCCGTCCTCCACACCATGAGAGGTTCGCAAACTATGACGAGGTATCTTTTTGGGGGAAATCCGAGGCAGATGACTAAAAAAGGGTCATCAGTTCTTTTGGCGGATGAAAATGATATCTTTTTGGGGAAATCCGAGGCAGATGACTAAAAAAGTCGTCAGTTTTTTTGGCGGATGAAAATGGTATCCTTTTTGGGGGAAATCCGAGGCAGATGACTAAAAAAGTCATTTTTTTTGGCTTACGAAAAGGGAATCTTTTTGGGAAATCCGAGGCAGATGACTAAAAAAGTTCATCAGGTTTTTCGGCGACCCGGATGAACTTTTTTCCTGGACCAAGACCCTAAATTCTGCCCCCCCCCCCCCAATCGAAAATTTCTGTATCCGCCCTTGACCAGTGTATTGTTTTTAGTGTGACGCAGTTCCAAGGTGGAACCCAACAGCTTTGCTTATAATAAGGCCTAGGTTCTTATGACATCCGCAATCCTGTTGTTGTTACGTGAAGTGCATGATGTTAGTCTCAACATCCCCTGGATATCCAGTCCACCTTATCAATCTAGTAAGGAAACTTTATGAGAATCAACATCAACATGCTTAAGACAGAATAGCCATATAATATATTTAGAAACTTATAAGAAAAAAGGCATGTTCTTAATTTTCTGCAATGCATTTTCAAGCTCTTGCTAAAAATGAAGCCATGAGGCCCATGACCATTGTGTTTTGCGCATCCTGTAGGCCAATAGGCTCTTGCAATAGGCTTAGCTAGCATTGTTATTTTCCATCAATCTGACTTCTACTTTCTCAAGAACACTCAGTAGGCCATAATAATTGTAGAAAAATAGATGGGAGGTCGGGCGTTGATTTAGGTCTATGTGGGCTTGGGGTCGAGTGGGGTGTGCACTGTGCAATGAGATCTTTACAATGGTGTCCTAAGAAAAACGACGTGAATCTCAGATTCAGAGTCCTCGCTGTAGTCGGGAGCGCGTCTGAGTAGAAATCTTGAAGGGGTCATGTATCAAGTACACAAACATACCGTACATGTCTGTTATATAAACAAAGCAAAGTGATCGGTACTGGAATCCATTATTAATTATTATGTGAAATTAGACTAGTTGATTTCTCATTGTCGAAGCCCTATATCCCATTCAAAACTTTGAGACTCAGGGGCAACCTCAAAATGTTATTCGATTTTAATTAAATTTTTTCTAGATTTTGATTTCCATTAGCCTAACAACTTGGGAGTTTGAGACAGAGAGAAATAAAAATAAATAAATAAATAGTGAATAAAACTGTCAGCGGGAATGCTGCCTAATTATTATTTGCCACTAAATTATTAACGGCTACATACAAAAAAGTAGCAAAAGCTGATTTCATGCAAAGTTCTGCCGTTGTCACGAAATAGAGTATCCCCCGTATTAATAGTATCCCCCAAATTACAAAAAGTCGAAAAAACCGCTTCCGCGTGTATTTTTTTGGGCAAATTAATTTTCATCTGCTTTATGTTGAACAATGACACTAACAAGTATGTTTATTCGTACTATATAATTTCTTTTCCCCTGCTTTTAGAGCCCCTAAAACTTTTAAAACACTTAAAAACACTCAGAGTCACTAAATAAATTCGAGTTGCCTTTATCTGAGCATTGCTTAGGACACTTAAAACAATTAGAGTCACTTTAAATTTTGATTACAGCATAATTTTTTTTATTATGCTCATTTTTCAAAAAAGGGGATAGAATGGTTTATCCCCCCGGATAGTATAGACCAGTTAATTCCATCCGGGGGATAGATTAATTCATCCCACCGGATAGCTTTCAGGGGGGATACTCCGTTTCGTGTCACCGTCAAAATAACCACCTTCTTAGCCGGCCATCTAGCGAATGACAGGTAAGAAGTCAAATCCGGTGTCAGATCAATTGCCAGGTATCAAACGTCAGATCAGTGTTATTAGGTCAGGTGAATCTGCTTTAAACAATAGATGATCTGGCGTAGGTCATATGGAAGATTTACTCTGACGAAGTTCGACGTCCTTTGTTCTAACTGTAACACTGCTCTCAGCGACGAGTGTGTAGCGTCAGAAACAGAAAATCGTCGTTTGTTTAATGAAGATCTGCGTTTCAAGAACCGCGTCCGTTCTGTCCTACAACTAAACGACATATACACATATGATATCACCCATATAATATATGGGTGATATCATATACACATAAGATATCACCCATATGGGTGATATCATACCTTTTAAGTTAACAAAACTTTCACTATAGGACGTTGTTCAAAGATGTATGGCCAAGTCTTGAATAAGCTGTTGTTTCATTGCTCATGATCCCTATCGCCCATATTAAGCTTACAGGAGACAGGGACATAAAAGAGAGAGCGAAACAGACAAACAGGCAACGTAGACCGAGACGCAGACAGCAGCACACAAGGCCAGAAAGTGACATACAGGCAAAGAGGACATAGACATAGAGACACAGAGAAATAGAGAAAAGAGGAGAGGCAGACAGACAGAGACCGACAGTGAAAGAGAGGGGGAAAGACAGAGCGGTGGATGGACGGAGTTAGACAGCGATCAATCATGGCTTGGTTGATGATGATGATGATGATGATGATAATAATGGAGACGACGACGATGATGACGATGATAATGTTGGTGACGATGATGATGATAATGCTGATGATGGTGGTGGTGATCATGGTGATGTTGATGACTCATTAGCGTTGTCGTCGTCACCATCATCATCGTTATCATGCATCATATTCATAGTCATCATCATCATCATACCCATGGCAGAAAATGGGCAATATGCTTAAATATTATGGTAAATTTTCATCACATTAGTGAATAAAGAAAAATGGCGGGATTCCTAACTAGTAAATGGGGGACAGAACGGAAAATGCGTCTTGAAATATGTTAATATACTGTGCAACTAGTAAAGAAAAAAGGCACAACAGCATACAAGTTAACGCTTAACTACTAAATGTAACACTTTTTTCACAAACGCTATGCAACGTATCATTGGGAATATGTCTAGTTGATTGGTTGTGATGCAACAATTGTCCCAATACTTAAGAAGCATGACAAGAATGAATGTAGAAATTATCGAGGTATAAACCTGATAAGTGTTCCTAGGAAGGTATACACGCGCATTCTACAACAGCGTCTGAAAAATATGTAGAGCAGGTGGTAGCGAAAGAGCAGGCAGGATTTAGACCACGAACGGATAGACCAACTCTTCACTTTCGACATATATCAGAGAAGTACTTTGAAAGAAACCGAACCCTAGTACAGCAACTTCGATGATTTTAAGCAGGCATTTCATAGCGTAAGGCAGCAGAGACTATGAAAACTATCAAGAAACTATCGAATCCCAGAGGAGTTGGTGATGCTACTTGATGTCCTATACAGCAAGTCATAAAGAGATCAATCTTGAAGTGATCCAATATTGAAGCACATCAATCATGAAGCGAGCAATCATGAAGCGATCAATCATGAAACGATCAATTTTGATGCAATCAGTGATGAAGCACTCATTCATGAAACGATCAATCTTGAAGCAACAATCATGAAGCGAACAATCATGAAGTGATCAATCCTGAAGCAGTCAATTATATTGATGCAATCAGTTAGAAGCACTCAATCATGAAACGATCAATCATGAAGACATCAATCATGAAGCGATCAGTCATTAAGTGAACAACAAGTAAGCGATCAATCTTGAATCGATCAATCATGAAACGATCAATCTTGAAACGATCAATACTGAAGCAATCAATCATGAAGCCGCGAACCTATGGATAACATCTTGAGGGATGAGGTGGAGACAGCTATAGGGACCTTGAAAAAGAGGAAGGCGCCACGGGAGTATAATATCACAGCAGAGACGATACTAGGCGGAGAAGAATGCTCGACAGAAATGTTACACACGTTATGCAACAATATCTATCAGAGGGGAAAATTGTCTAGCTCACTGGAAGGGAAGCAATTATTGTCCCAATACATAAGAAGCATGACAAGAATGAATGTAGAAATTATCGAGGTATAAACCTGATAAGTGTTCCTAGGAAGGTATATACGCGCATTCTACAACAGCGTCTGAAAAATATGTAGAGCAGGTGGTATCGGAGGAGCAGGCAGGATTTAGACCACGAACGGATAGACCAACTCTTCACTTTCGACAGATATCAGAGAAGTACTTTGAAAGAAACCGAACCCTAGTACAGCAACTTCGATGATTTTAAGCAGGCATGTCATAGCGTAAGGCAGCAGAGACTATGAAAACTATCAAGGAACTATCGAATCCCAGAGGAGTTGGTGATGCTACTTGAGGACCTATACAGCAAGTCATAAAGAGATCAATCTTGAAGTGGTCCAATGTTGAAGCAAATCAATCATGAAGCGATCAATCATGAAGCGAACAATCATGAAACGATCAATTTTGATGCAATCAGTGATGAAGCACTCATTCATGAAACGATCAATCTTGAAGCAACAATCATGAAGCGAACAATCATGAAGTGATCAATCCTGAAGCAGTCAATTATATTGATGCAATCAGTTAGAAGCACTCAATCATGAAACGATCAATCATGAAGACATCAATCATGAAGCGATCAGTCATTAAGTGAACAACAAGGAAGCGATCAATCTTGAATCGATCAATCATGAAACGATCAATCTTGAAACGATCAATCTTGAAGTGATCAATACTGAAGCAATCAATCGTGAAGCCGCGAACACATGGATAACATCTTGAGGGAGGAAATGGAAGCAGCGATAGGGACCTTGAAAAAGAGGAAAGCACCAGGAGAGTATAATATCACAGCAGAGAACATACAAGGCGGAGAAGAATGCTCGACAGAAATGTTACACACGTTATGCAACAAGATCTATCAGAGGAAAAATTGTCTAGCTCACTGGAAGGGAAGCAATAATTGTTCCAATACAAAAGAAGCATGCCAAAAATGAATGTAGCAATTATCAAGGTATAAACCTGCCATGTGTTCCCGGGAAGGTATGCACGCACATTCTACAACAGCGTCTGAAAAATATGTAGAGCAAGTGGTAGCGAAAGAGCAGGCAGGATTTAGACCACGAACGGATAGACCAACTCTTCACTTTCGACATATATCAGAGAAGTACTTTGAAAGAAACCGAACCCTAGTACAGCAACTTCGTTGATTTTAAGCAGGCATTTCATAGCGTAAGGCAGCAGAGACTATGAAAACTATCAAGGAACTATCGAATCCCAGAGGAGTTGGTGATGCTACTTGAGGACCTATACAGCAAGACATAAAGAGATCAATCTTGAAGTGATCCAATATTGAAGCACATCAATCATGAAGCGATCAATCATGAAGCAAACAATCATGAAACGATCAATTTTGATGCAATCAGTGATGAAGCACCCAAACATGAAACGATCAATCTTGAAGCAACAATCATGAAGCGAACAATCATGAAGTGATCAATCCTGAAGCAGTCAATTATATTGATGCGATCAGTTAGAAGCACTCAATCATGAAACGATCAATCATGAAGACATCAATCATGAAGCGATCAGTCATTAAGTGAACAACAAGGAAGCGATCAATCTTGAATCGATCAATCATGAAACGATCAATCTTGAAACGATCAATCTTGAAGTGATCAATACTGAAGCAATCAATCATGAAGCCGCGAACACATGGATAACATCTTGAGGGAGGAGATGGAAGCACCGATAGGGACCTTGAAAAAGAGGAAAGCACCAGGAGAGTATAATATCACAGCAGAGATCATACAAGGCGGAGAAGAATGCTCGACAGAAATGTTACACACGGTATGCAACAATATCTATCAGAGGGAAAAATTGTCTAGCTCACTGAGGGAAGCAATTATTGTCCCAATACATAAGAAGCATGACAAGAATGAATGTAGAAATTATTGAGGTATAAACCTGATAAGTGTTCCTAGGAAGGTATACACGCGCATTCTACAACAGCGTCTGAAAAATATGTAGAGCAGGTGGTATCGGAGGAGCAGGCAGGATTTAGACCACGAACGGATAGACCAACTCTTCACTTTCGACATATATCAGAGAAGTACTTTGAAAGAAACCGAACCCTAGTACAGCAACTTCGATGATTTTAAGCAGGAATTTCATAGCGTAAGGCAGCAGAGACTATGAAAACTATCAAGAAACTATCGAATCCCAGAGGAGTTGGTGATGCTACTTGATGTCCTATACAGCAAGTCATAAAGAGATCAATCTTGAAGTGACCCAATATTGAAGCACATCAATCATGAAGCGAGCAATCATGAAGCGATCAATCATGAAACGATCAATTTTGATGCAATCAGTGATGAAGCACTCATTCATGAAACGATCAATCTTGAAGCAACAATCATGAAGCGAACAATCATGAAGTGATCAATCCTGAAGCAGTCAATTATATTGATGCAATCAGTTAGAAGCACTCAATCATGAAACGATCAATCATGAAGACATCAATCATGAAGCGATCAGTCATTAAGTGAACAACAAGGAAGCGATCAATCTTGAATCGATCAATCATGAAACGATCAATCTTGAAACGATCAATCTTGAAGTGATCAATACTGAAGCAATCAATCATGAAGCCGCGAACCTATGGATAACATCTTGAGGGATGAGGTGGAGACAGCTATAGGGACCTTGAAAAAGAGGAAGGCGCCACGGGAGTATAATATCACAGCAGAGATGATACTAGGCGGAGAAGAATGCTCGACAGAAATGTTACACACGTTATGCAACAATATCTATCAGAGGGGAAAATTGTCTAGCTCACTGGAAGGGAAGCAATTATTGTCCCAATACATAAGAAGCATGACAAGAATGAATGTAGAAATTATCGAGGTATAAATCTGATAAGTGTTTCTAGGAAGGTATATACGCGCATTCTACAACAGCGTCTGAAAAATATGTAGAGCAGGTGGTATCGGAGGAGCAGGCAGGATTTAGACCACGAACGGATAGACCAACTCTTCACTTTCGACAGATATCAGAGAAGTACTTTGAAAGAAACCGAACCCTAGTACAGCAACTTCGATGATTTTAAGCAGGCATTTCATAGCGTAAGGCAGCAGAGACTATGAAAACTATCAAGGAACTATCGAATTCCAGAGGAGTTGGTGATGCTACTTGAGGACCTATACAGCAAGTCATAAAGAGATCAATCTTGAAGTGGTCCAATGTTGAAGCAAATCAATCATGAAGCGATCAATCATGAAGCGAACAATCATGAAACGATCAATTTTGATGCAATCAGTGATGAAGCACTCATTCATGAAACGATCAATCTTGAAGCAACAATCATGAAGCGAACAATCATGAAGTGATCAATCCTGAAGCAGTCAATTATATTGATGCAATCAGTTAGAAGCACTCAATCATGAAACGATCAATCATGAAGACATCAATCATGAAGCGATCAGTCATTAAGTGAACAACAAGGAAGCGATCAATCTTGAATCGATCAATCATGAAACGATCAATCTTGAAACGATCAATCTTGAAGTGATCAATACTGAAGCAATCAATCGTGAAGCCGCGAACACATGGATAACATCTTGAGGGAGGAAATGGAAGCAGCGATAGGGACCTTGAAAAAGAGGAAAGCACCAGGAGAGTATAATATCACAGCAGAGATCATACAAGGCGGAGAAGAATGCTCGACAGAAATGTTACACATGTTATGCAACAAGATCTATCAGGGGAAAAATTGTCTAGCTCACTGGAAGGGAAGCAATAATTGTTCCAATACATAAGAAGCATGACAAAAATGAATGTAGCAATTATCAAGGTATAAACCTGCCATGTGTTCCTGGGAAGGTATGCACGCACATTCTACAACAGCGTCTGAAAAATATGTAGAGCAGGTGGTAGCGAAAGAGCAGGCAGGATTTAGACCACGAACGGATAGACCAACTCTTCACTTTCGACATATATCAGAGAAGTACTTTGAAAGAAACCGAACCCTAGTACAGCAACTTCGATGATTTTAAGCAGGCATTTCATAGCGTAAGGCAGCAGAGACTATGAAAACTATCAAGAAACTATCGAATCCCAGAGGAGTTGGTGATGCTACTTGATGTCCAATACAGCAAGTCATAAAGAGATCAATCTTGAAGTGACCCAATATTGAAGCACATCAATCATGAAGCGAGCAATCATGAAGCGATCAATCATGAAACGATCAATTTTGATGCAATCAGTGATGAAGCACTCATTCATGAAACGATCAATCTTGAAGCAACAATCATGAAGCGAACAATCATGAAGTGATCAATCCTGAAGCAGTCAATTATATTGATGCAATCAGTTAGAAGCACTCAATCATGAAACGATCAATCATGAAGACATCAATCATGAAGCGATCAGTCATTAAGTGAACAACAAGGAAGCGATCAATCTTGAATCGATCAATCATGAAACGATCAATCTTGAAACGATCAATCTTGAAGTGATCAATACTGAAGCAATCAATCGTGAAGCCGCGAACACATGGATAACATCTTGAGGGAGGAAATGGAAGCAGCGATAGGGACCTTGAAAAAGAGGAAAGCACCAGGAGAGTATAATATCACAGCAGAGATCATACAAGGCGGAGAAGAATGCTCGACAGAAATGTTACACACGTTATGCAACAAGATCTATCAGGGGAAAAATTGTCTAGCTCACTGGAAGGGAAGCAATAATTGTTCCAATACATAAGAAGCATGACAAAAATGAATGTAGCAATTATCAAGGTATAAACCTGCCATGTGTTCCTGGGAAGGTATGCACGCACATTCTACAACAGCGTCTGAAAAATATGTAGAGCAGGTGGTAGCGAAAGAGCAGGCAGGATTTAGACCACGAACGGATAGACCAACTCTTCACTTTCGACATATATCAAAGAAGTACTTTGAAAGAAACCGAACCCTAGTACAGCAACTTCGATGATTTTAAGCAGGCATTTCATAGCGTAAGGCAGCAGAGACTATGAAAACTATCAAGAAACTATCGAATCCCAGAGGAGTTGGTGATGCTACTTGATGTCCAATACAGCAAGTCATAAAGAGATCAATCTTGAAGTGACCCAATATTGAAGCACATCAATCATGAAGCGAGCAATCATGAAGCGATCAATCATGAAACGATCAATTTTGATGCAATCAGTGATGAAGCACTCATTCATGAAACGATCAATCTTGAAGCAACAATCATGAAGCGAACAATCATGAAGTGATCAATCCTGAAGCAGTCAATTATATTGATGCAATCAGTTAGAAGCACTCAATCATGAAACGATCAATCATGAAGACATCAATCATGAAGCGATCAGTCATTAAGTGAACAACAAGGAAGCGATCAATCTTGAATCGATCAATCATGAAACGATCAATCTTGAAACGATCAATCTTGAAGTGATCAATACTGAAGCAATCAATCGTGAAGCCGCGAACACATGGATAACATCTTGAGGGAGGAAATGGAAGCAGCGATAGGGACCTTGAAAAAGAGGAAAGCACCAGGAGAGTATAATATCACAGCAGAGATCATACAAGGCGGAGAAGAATGCTCGACAGAAATGTTACACACGTTATGCAACAATATCTATCAGAGGGAAAAATTGTCTAGCTCACTGGAAGGGAAGCAATTATTGTCCCAATACATAAGAAGCATGACAAGAATGAATGTAGAAATTATCGAGGTATAAATCTGATAAGTGTTCCTAGGAAGGTATATACGCGCATTCTACAACAGCGTCTGAAAAATATGTAGAGCAGGTGGTATCGGAGGAGCAGGCAGGATTTAGACCACGAACGGATAGACCAACTCTTCACTTTCGACAGATATCAGAGAAGTACTTTGAAAGAAACCGAACCCTAGTACAGCAACTTCGATGATTTTAAGCAGGCATTTCATAGCGTAAGGCAGCAGAGACTATGAAAACTATCAAGGAACTATCGAATTCCAGAGGAGTTGGTGATGCTACTTGAGGACCTATACAGCAAGTCATAAAGAGATCAATCTTGAAGTGGTCCAATGTTGAAGCAAATCAATCATGAAGCGATCAATCATGAAGCGAACAATCATGAAACGATCAATTTTGATGCAATCAGTGATGAAGCACTCATTCATGAAACGATCAATCTTGAAGCAACAATCATGAAGCGAACAATAATGAAGTGATCAATCCTGAAGCAGTCAATTATATTGATGCAATCAGTTAGAAGCACTCAATCATGAAACGATCAATCATGAAGACATCAATCATGAAGCGATCAGTCATTAAGTGAACAACAAGGAAGCGATCAATCTTGAATCGATCAATCATGAAACGATCAATCTTGAAACGATCAATCTTGAAGTGATCAATACTGAAGCAATCAATCGTCAAGCCGCGAACACATGGATAACATCTTGAGGGAGGAAATGGAAGCAGCGATAGGGACCTTGAAAAAGAGGAAAGCACCAGGAGAGTATAATATCACAGCAGAGATCATACAAGGCGGAGAAGAATGCTCGACAGAAATGTTACACACGTTATGCAACAAGATCTATCAGGGGAAAAATTGTCTAGCTCACTGGAAGGGAAGCAATAATTGTTCCAATACATAAGAAGCATGACAAAAATGAATGTAGCAATTATCAAGGTATAAACCTGCCATGTGTTCCTGGGAAGGTATGCACGCACATTCTACAACAGCGTCTGAAAAATATGTAGAGCAGGTGGTAGCGAAAGAGCAGGCAGGATTTAGACCACGAACGGATAGACCAACTCTTCACTTTCGACATATATCAGAGAAGTACTTTGAAAGAAACCGAACCCTAGTACAGCAACTTCGATGATTTTAAGCAGGCATTTCATAGCGTAAGGCAGCAGAGACTATGAAAACTATCAAGAAACTATCGAATCCCAGAGGAGTTGGTGATGCTACTTGATGTCCAATACAGCAAGTCATAAAGAGATCAATCTTGAAGTGACCCAATATTGAAGCACATCAATCATGAAGCGAGCAATCATGAAGCGATCAATCATGAAACGATCAATTTTGATGCAATCAGTGATGAAGCACTCATTCATGAAACGATCAATCTTGAAGCAACAATCATGAAGCGAACAATCATGAAGTGATCAATCCTGAAGCAGTCAATTATATTGATGCAATCAGTTAGAAGCACTCAATCATGAAACGATCAATCATGAAGACATCAATCATGAAGCGATCAGTCATTAAGTGAACAACAAGGAAGCGATCAATCTTGAATCGATCAATCATGAAACGATCAATCTTGAAACGATCAATCTTGAAGTGATCAATACTGAAGCAATCAATCGTGAAGCCGCGAACACATGGATAACATCTTGAGGGAGGAAATGGAAGCAGCGATAGGGACCTTGAAAAAGAGGAAAGCACCAGGAGAGTATAATATCACAGCAGAGATCATACAAGGCGGAGAAGAATGCTCGACAGAAATGTTACACACGTTATGCAACAAGATCTATCAGGGGAAAAATTGTCTAGCTCACTGGAAGGGAAGCAATAATTGTTCCAATACATAAGAAGCATGACAAAAATGAATGTAGCAATTATCAAGGTATAAACCTGCCATGTGTTCCTGGGAAGGTATGCACGCACATTCTACAACAGCGTCTGAAAAATATGTAGAGCAGGTGGTAGCGAAAGAGCAGGCAGGATTTAGACCACGAACGGATAGACCAACTCTTCACTTTCGACATATATCAAAGAAGTACTTTGAAAGAAACCGAACCCTAGTACAGCAACTTCGATGATTTTAAGCAGGCATTTCATAGCGTAAGGCAGCAGAGACTATGAAAACTATCAAGAAACTATCGAATCCCAGAGGAGTTGGTGATGCTACTTGATGTCCAATACAGCAAGTCATAAAGAGATCAATCTTGAAGTGACCCAATATTGAAGCACATCAATCATGAAGCGAGCAATCATGAAGCGATCAATCATGAAACGATCAATTTTGATGCAATCAGTGATGAAGCACTCATTCATGAAACGATCAATCTTGAAGCAACAATCATGAAGCGAACAATCATGAAGTGATCAATCCTGAAGCAGTCAATTATATTGATGCAATCAGTTAGAAGCACTCAATCATGAAACGATCAATCATGAAGACATCAATCATGAAGCGATCAGTCATTAAGTGAACAACAAGGAAGCGATCAATCTTGAATCGATCAATCATGAAACGATCAATCTTGAAACGATCAATCTTGAAGTGATCAATACTGAAGCAATCAATCGTGAAGCCGCGAACACATGGATAACATCTTGAGGGAGGAAATGGAAGCAGCGATAGGGACCTTGAAAAAGAGGAAAGCACCAGGAGAGTATAATATCACAGCAGAGATCATACAAGGCGGAGAAGAATGCTCGACAGAAATGTTACACACGTTATGCAACAATATCAATCATGAGATCAATTTTCGTTGCAACAATATCTATCAGAGGGAAAAATTGTCTAGCTCACTGGAAGGGAAGCAATTATTGTCCCAATACATAAGAAGCATGACAAGAATGAATGTAGAAATTATCGAGGTATAAATCTGATAAGTGTTCCTAGGAAGGTATATACGCGGATTCTACAACAGCGTCTGAAAAATATGTAGAGCAGGTGGTATCGGAGGAGCAGGCAGGATTTAGACCACGAACGGATAGACCAACTCTTCACTTTCGACATATATCAGAGAAGTACTTTGAAAGAAATCGAACCCTAGTACAGCAACTTCGATGATTTTAAGCAGGCATTTCATAGCGTAAGGCAGCAGAGACTATGAAAACTATCAAGGAACTATCGAATCCCAGAGGAGTTGGTGATGCTACTTGAGGACCTATACAGCAAGTCATAAAGAGATCAATCTTGAAGTGGTCCAATGTTGAAGCAAATCAATCATGAAGCGATCAATCATGAAGCGAACAATCATGAAACGATCAATTTTGATGCAATCAGTGATGAAGCACTCATTCATGAAACGATCAATCTTGAAGCAACAATCATGAAGCGAACAATCATGAAGTGATCAATCCTGAAGCAGTCAATTATATTGATGCAATCAGTTAGAAGCACTCAATCATGAAACGATCAATCATGAAGACATCAATCATGAAGCGATCAGTCATTAAGTGAACAACAAGGAAGCGATCAATCTTGAATCGATCAATCATGAAACGATCAATCTTGAAACGATCAATCTTGAAGTGATCAATACTGAAGCAATCAATCGTGAAGCCGCGAACACATGGATAACATCTTGAGGGAGGAAATGGAAGCAGCGATAGGGACCTTGAAAAAGAGGAAAGCACCAGGAGAGTATAATATCACAGCAGAGATCATACAAGGCGGAGAAGAATGCTCGACAGAAATGTTACACACGTTATGCAACAAGATCTATCAGGGGAAAAATTGTCTAGCTCACTGGAAGGGAAGCAATAATTGTTCCAATACATAAGAAGCATGACAAAAATGAATGTAGCAATTATCAAGGTATAAACCTGATAAGTGTTCCTGGGAAGGTATGCACGCATTCTACAACAGCGTCTGAAAAATATGTAGAGCAGGTGGTAGCGAAAGAGCAGGCAGGATTTAGACCACGAACGGATAGACCAACTCTTCACTTTCGACATATATCAGAGAAGTACTTTGAAAGAAACCGAACCCTAGTACAGCAACTTCGATGATTTTAAGCAGGCATTTCATAGCGTAAGGCAGCAGAGACTATGAAAACTATCAAGAAACTATCGAATCCCAGAGGAGTTGGTGATGCTACTTGATGTCCTATACAGCAAGTCATAAAGAGATCAATCTTGAAGTGACCCAATATTGAAGCACATCAATCATGAAGCGAGCAATCATGAAGCGATCAATCATGAAACGATCAATTTTGATGCAATCAGTGATGAAGCACTCATTCATGAAACGATCAATCTTGAAGCAACAATCATGAAGCGAACAATCATGAAGTGATCAATCCTGAAGCAGTCAATTATATTGATGCAATCAGTTAGAAGCACTCAATCATGAAACGATCAATCATGAAGACATCAATCATGAAGCGATCAGTCATTAAGTGAACAACAAGGAAGCGATCAATCTTGAATCGATCAATCATGAAACGATCAATCTTGAAACGATCAATCTTGAAGTGATCAATACTGAAGCAATCAATCGTGAAGCCGCGAACACATGGATAACATCTTGAGGGAGGAAATGGAAGCAGCGATAGGGACCTTGAAAAAGAGGAAAGCACCAGGAGAGTATAATATCACAGCAGAGATCATACAAGGCGGAGAAGAATGCTCGACAGAAATGTTACACACGTTATGCAACAAGATCTATCAGGGGAAAAATTGTCTAGCTCACTGGAAGGGAAGCAATAATTGTTCCAATACATAAGAAGCATGACAAAAATGAATGTAGCAATTATCAAGGTATAAACCTGATAAGTGTTCCTGGGAAGGTATGCACGCATTCTACAACAGCGTCTGAAAAATATGTAGAGCAGGTGGTAGCGAAAGAGCAGGCAGGATTTAGACCACGAACGGATAGACCAACTCTTCACTTTCGACATATATCAGAGAAGTACTTTGAAAGAAACCGAACCCTAGTACAGCAACTTCGATGATTTTAAGCAGGCATTTCATAGCGTAAGGCAGCAGAGACTATGAAAACTATCAAGAAACTATCGAATCCCAGAGGAGTTGGTGATGCTACTTGATGTCCTATACAGCAAGTCATAAAGAGATCAATCTTGAAGTGACCCAATATTGAAGCACATCAATCATGAAGCGAGCAATCATGAAGCGATCAATCATGAAACGATCAATTTTGATGCAATCAGTGATGAAGCACTCATTCATGAAACGATCAATCTTGAAGCAACAATCATGAAGCGAACAATCATGAAGTGATCAATCCTGAAGCAGTCAATTATATTGATGCAATCAGTTAGAAGCACTCAATCATGAAACGATCAATCATGAAGACATCAATCATGAAGCGATCAGTCATTAAGTGAACAACAAGGAAGCGATCAATCTTGAATCGATCAATCATGAAACGATCAATCTTGAAACGATCAATCTTGAAGTGATCAATACTGAAGCAATCAATCCTGAAGCCGCGAACCTATGGATAACATCTTGAGGGATGAGGTGGAGACAGCTATAGGGACCTTGAAAAAGAGGAAGGCGCCACGGGAGTATAATATCACAGCAGAGATGATACTAGGCGGAGAAGAATGCTCGACAGAAATGTTACACACGTTATGCAACAATATCTATCAGAGGGAAAAATTGTCTAGCTCACTGGAAGGGAAGCAATTATTGTCCCAATACATAAGAAGCATGACAAGAATGAATGTAGAAATTATCGAGGTATAAATCTGATAAGTGTTCCTAGGAAGGTATACACGCGGATTCTACAACAGCGTCTGAAAAATATGTAGAGCAGGTGGTATCGGAGGAGCAGGCAGGATTTAGACCACGAACGGATAGACCAACTCTTCACTTTCGACAGATATCAGAGAAGTACTTTGAAAGAAACCGAACCCTAGTACAGCAACTTCGATGATTTTAAGCAGGCATTTCATAGCGTAAGGCAGCAGAGACTATGAAAACTATCAAGGAACTATCGAATCCCAGAGGAGTTGGTGATGCTACTTGAGGACCTATACAGCAAGTCATAAAGAGATCAATCTTGAAGTGGTCCAATATTGAAGCAAATCAATCATGAAGCGATCAATCATGAAGCGAACAATCATGAAACGATCAATTTTGATGCAATCAGTGATGAAGCACTCATTCATGAAACGATCAATCTTGAAGCAACAATCATGAAGCGAACAATCATGAAGTGATCAATCCTGAAGCAGTCAATTATATTGATGCAATCAGTTAGAAGCACTCAATCATGAAACGATCAATCATGAAGACATCAATCATGAAGCGATCAGTCATTAAGTGAACAACAAGGAAGCGATCAATCTTGAATCGATCAATCATGAAACGATCAATCTTGAAACGATCAATCTTGAAGTGATCAATACTGAAGCAATCAATCGTGAAGCCGCGAACACATGGATAACATCTTGAGGGAGGAAATGGAAGCAGCGATAGGGACCTTGAAAAAGAGGAAAGCACCAGGAGAGTATAATATCACAGCAGAGATCATACAAGGCGGAGAAGAATGCTCGACAGAAATGTTACACACGTTATGCAACAAGATCTATCAGGGGAAAAATTGTCTAGCTCACTGGAAGGGAAGCAATAATTGTTCCAATACATAAGAAGCATGACAAGAATGAATGTAGAAATTATCGAGGTATAAATCTGATAAGTGTTCCTAGGAAGGTATATACGCGCATTCTACAACAGCGTCTGAAAAATATGTAGAGCAGGTGGTATCGGAGGAGCAGGCAGGATTTAGACCACGAACGGATAGACCAACTCTTCACTTTCGACATATATCAGAGAAGTACTTTGAAAGAAACCGAACCCTAGTACAGCAACTTCGATGATTTTAAGCAGGCATTTCATAGCGTAAGGCAGCAGAGACTATGAAAACTATCAAGGAACTATCGAATCCCAGAGGAGTTGGTGATGCTACTTGAGGACCTATACAGCAAGTCATAAAGAGATCAATCTTGAAGTGGTCCAATGTTGAAGCAAATCAATCATGAAGCGATCAATCATGAAGCGAACAATCATGAAACGATCAATTTTGATGCAATCAGTGATGAAGCACTCATTCATGAAACGATCAATCTTGAAGCAACAATCATGAAGCGAACAATCATGAAGTGATCAATCCTGAAGCAGTCAATTATATTGATGCAATCAGTTAGAAGCACTCAATCATGAAACGATCAATCATGAAGACATCAATCATGAAGCGATCAGTCATTAAGTGAACAACAAGGAAGCGATCAATCTTGAATCGATCAATCATGAAACGATCAATCTTGAAGTGATCAATACTGAAGCAATCAATCGTGAAGCCGCGAACACATGGATAACATCTTGAGGGAGGAAATGGAAGCAGCGATAGGGACCTTGAAAAAGAGGAAAGCACCAGGAGAGTATAATATCACAGCAGAGATCATACAAGGCGGAGAAGAATGCTCGACAGAAATGTTACACACGTTATGCAACAAGATCTATCAGGGGAAAAATTGTCTAGCTCACTGGAAGGGAAGCAATAATTGTTCCAATACATAAGAAGCATGACAAAAATGAATGTAGCAATTATCAAGGTATAAACCTGATAAGTGTTCCTGGGAAGGTATGCACGCATTCTACAACAGCGTCTGAAAAATATGTAGAGCAGGTGGTAGCGAAAGAGCAGGCAGGATTTAGACCACGAACGGATAGACCAACTCTTCACTTTCGACATATATC
This sequence comes from Lumbricus terrestris, assembly GCA_949752735.1. Classification (NCBI taxonomy): domain Eukaryota; kingdom Metazoa; phylum Annelida; class Clitellata; order Crassiclitellata; family Lumbricidae; genus Lumbricus; species Lumbricus terrestris. The sequence continues at coordinate 63,585,929 of OX457039.1, forward strand.
AGAGAAGTACTTTGAAAGAAACCGAACCCTAGTACAGCAACTTCGATGATTTTAAGCAGGCATTTCATAGCGTAAGGCAGCAGAGACTATGAAAACTATCAAGAAACTATCGAATCCCAGAGGAGTTGGTGATGCTACTTGATGTCCTATACAGCAAGTCATAAAGAGATCAATCTTGAAGTGACCCAATATTGAAGCACATCAATCATGAAGCGAGCAATCATGAAGCGATCAATCATGAAACGATCAATTTTGATGCAATCAGTGATGAAGCACTCATTCATGAAACGATCAATCTTGAAGCAACAATCATGAAGCGAACAATCATGAAGTGATCAATCCTGAAGCAGTCAATTATATTGATGCAATCAGTTAGAAGCACTCAATCATGAAACGATCAATCATGAAGACATCAATCATGAAGCGATCAGTCATTAAGTGAACAACAAGGAAGCGATCAATCTTGAATCGATCAATCATGAAACGATCAATCTTGAAACGATCAATCTTGAAGTGATCAATACTGAAGCAATCAATCCTGAAGCCGCGAACCTATGGATAACATCTTGAGGGATGAGGTGGAGACAGCTATAGGGACCTTGAAAAAGAGGAAGGCGCCACGGGAGTATAATATCACAGCAGAGATGATACTAGGCGGAGAAGAATGCTCGACAGAAATGTTACACACGTTATGCAACAATATCTATCAGAGGGAAAAATTGTCTAGCTCACTGGAAGGGAAGCAATTATTGTCCCAATACATAAGAAGCATGACAAGAATGAATGTAGAAATTATCGAGGTATAAATCTGATAAGTGTTCCTAGGAAGGTATACACGCGGATTCTACAACAGCGTCTGAAAAATATGTAGAGCAGGTGGTATCGGAGGAGCAGGCAGGATTTAGACCACGAACGGATAGACCAACTCTTCACTTTCGACAGATATCAGAGAAGTACTTTGAAAGAAACCGAACCCTAGTACAGCAACTTCGATGATTTTAAGCAGGCATTTCATAGCGTAAGGCAGCAGAGACTATGAAAACTATCAAGGAACTATCGAATCCCAGAGGAGTTGGTGATGCTACTTGAGGACCTATACAGCAAGTCATAAAGAGATCAATCTTGAAGTGGTCCAATATTGAAGCAAATCAATCATGAAGCGATCAATCATGAAGCGAACAATCATGAAACGATCAATTTTGATGCAATCAGTGATGAAGCACTCATTCATGAAACGATCAATCTTGAAGCAACAATCATGAAGCGAACAATCATGAAGTGATCAATCCTGAAGCAGTCAATTATATTGATGCAATCAGTTAGAAGCACTCAATCATGAAACGATCAATCATGAAGACATCAATCATGAAGCGATCAGTCATTAAGTGAACAACAAGGAAGCGATCAATCTTGAATCGATCAATCATGAAACGATCAATCTTGAAACGATCAATCTTGAAGTGATCAATACTGAAGCAATCAATCGTGAAGCCGCGAACACATGGATAACATCTTGAGGGAGGAAATGGAAGCAGCGATAGGGACCTTGAAAAAGAGGAAAGCACCAGGAGAGTATAATATCACAGCAGAGATCATACAAGGCGGAGAAGAATGCTCGACAGAAATGTTACACACGTTATGCAACAAGATCTATCAGGGGAAAAATTGTCTAGCTCACTGGAAGGGAAGCAATAATTGTTCCAATACATAAGAAGCATGACAAGAATGAATGTAGAAATTATCGAGGTATAAATCTGATAAGTGTTCCTAGGAAGGTATATACGCGCATTCTACAACAGCGTCTGAAAAATATGTAGAGCAGGTGGTAGCGAAAGAGCAGGCAGGATTTAGACCACGAACGGATAGACCAACTCTTCACTTTCGACATATATCAGAGAAGTACTTTGAAAGAAACCGAACCCTAGTACAGCAACTTCGATGATTTTAAGCAGGCATTTCATAGCGTAAGGCAGCAGAGACTATGAAAACTATCAAGAAACTATCGAATCCCAGAGGAGTTGGTGATGCTACTTGATGTCCTATACAGCAAGTCATAAAGAGATCAATCTTGAAGTGACCCAATATTGAAGCACATCAATCATGAAGCGAGCAATCATGAAGCGATCAATCATGAAACGATCAATTTTGATGCAATCAGTGATGAAGCACTCATTCATGAAACGATCAATCTTGAAGCAACAATCATGAAGCGAACAATCATGAAGTGATCAATCCTGAAGCAGTCAATTATATTGATGCAATCAGTTAGAAGCACTCAATCATGAAACGATCAATCATGAAGACATCAATCATGAAGCGATCAGTCATTAAGTGAACAACAAGGAAGCGATCAATCTTGAATCGATCAATCATGAAACGATCAATCTTGAAACGATCAATCTTGAAGTGATCAATACTGAAGCAATCAATCCTGAAGCCGCGAACCTATGGATAACATCTTGAGGGATGAGGTGGAGACAGCTATAGGGACCTTGAAAAAGAGGAAGGCGCCACGGGAGTATAATATCACAGCAGAGATGATACTAGGCGGAGAAGAATGCTCGACAGAAATGTTACACACGTTATGCAACAATATCTATCAGAGGGAAAAATTGTCTAGCTCACTGGAAGGGAAGCAATTATTGTCCCAATACATAAGAAGCATGACAAGAATGAATGTAGAAATTATCGAGGTATAAATCTGATAAGTGTTCCTAGGAAGGTATACACGCGGATTCTACAACAGCGTCTGAAAAATATGTAGAGCAGGTGGTATCGGAGGAGCAGGCAGGATTTAGACCACGAACGGATAGACCAACTCTTCACTTTCGACAGATATCAGAGAAGTACTTTGAAAGAAACCGAACCCTAGTACAGCAACTTCGATGATTTTAAGCAGGCATTTCATAGCGTAAGGCAGCAGAGACTATGAAAACTATCAAGGAACTATCGAATCCCAGAGGAGTTGGTGATGCTACTTGAGGACCTATACAGCAAGTCATAAAGAGATCAATCTTGAAGTGGTCCAATATTGAAGCAAATCAATCATGAAGCGATCAATCATGAAGCGAACAATCATGAAACGATCAATTTTGATGCAATCAGTGATGAAGCACTCATTCATGAAACGATCAATCTTGAAGCAACAATCATGAAGCGAACAATCATGAAGTGATCAATCCTGAAGCAGTCAATTATATTGATGCAATCAGTTAGAAGCACTCAATCATGAAACGATCAATCATGAAGACATCAATCATGAAGCGATCAGTCATTAAGTGAACAACAAGGAAGCGATCAATCTTGAATCGATCAATCATGAAACGATCAATCTTGAAACGATCAATCTTGAAGTGATCAATACTGAAGCAATCAATCGTGAAGCCGCGAACACATGGATAACATCTTGAGGGAGGAAATGGAAGCAGCGATAGGGACCTTGAAAAAGAGGAAAGCACCAGGAGAGTATAATATCACAGCAGAGATCATACAAGGCGGAGAAGAATGCTCGACAGAAATGTTACACACGTTATGCAACAAGATCTATCAGGGGAAAAATTGTCTAGCTCACTGGAAGGGAAGCAATAATTGTTCCAATACATAAGAAGCATGACAAGAATGAATGTAGAAATTATCGAGGTATAAATCTGATAAGTGTTCCTAGGAAGGTATATACGCGCATTCTACAACAGCGTCTGAAAAATATGTAGAGCAGGTGGTATCGGAGGAGCAGGCAGGATTTAGACCACGAACGGATAGACCAACTCTTCACTTTCGACATATATCAGAGAAGTACTTTGAAAGAAACCGAACCCTAGTACAGCAACTTCGATGATTTTAAGCAGGCATTTCATAGCGTAAGGCAGCAGAGACTATGAAAACTATCAAGGAACTATCGAATCCCAGAGGAGTTGGTGATGCTACTTGAGGACCTATACAGCAAGTCATAAAGAGATCAATCTTGAAGTGGTCCAATGTTGAAGCAAATCAATCATGAAGCGATCAATCATGAAGCGAACAATCATGAAACGATCAATTTTGATGCAATCAGTGATGAAGCACTCATTCATGAAACGATCAATCTTGAAGCAACAATCATGAAGCGAACAATCATGAAGTGATCAATCCTGAAGCAGTCAATTATATTGATGCAATCAGTTAGAAGCACTCAATCATGAAACGATCAATCATGAAGACATCAATCATGAAGCGATCAGTCATTAAGTGAACAACAAGGAAGCGATCAATCTTGAATCGATCAATCATGAAACGATCAATCTTGAAACGATCAATCTTGAAGTGATCAATACTGAAGCAATCAATCCTGAAGCCGCGAACCTATGGATAACATCTTGAGGGATGAGGTGGAGACAGCTATAGGGACCTTGAAAAAGAGGAAGGCGCCACGGGAGTATAATATCACAGCAGAGATGATACTAGGCGGAGAAGAATGCTCGACAGAAATGTTACACACGTTATGCAACAATATCTATCAGAGGGAAAAATTGTCTAGCTCACTGGAAGGGAAGCAATTATTGTCCCAATACATAAGAAGCATGACAAGAATGAATGTAGAAATTATCGAGGTATAAATCTGATAAGTGTTCCTAGGAAGGTATACACGCGGATTCTACAACAGCGTCTGAAAAATATGTAGAGCAGGTGGTATCGGAGGAGCAGGCAGGATTTAGACCACGAACGGATAGACCAACTCTTCACTTTCGACAGATATCAGAGAAGTACTTTGAAAGAAACCGAACCCTAGTACAGCAACTTCGATGATTTTAAGCAGGCATTTCATAGCGTAAGGCAGCAGAGACTATGAAAACTATCAAGGAACTATCGAATCCCAGAGGAGTTGGTGATGCTACTTGAGGACCTATACAGCAAGTCATAAAGAGATCAATCTTGAAGTGGTCCAATATTGAAGCAAATCAATCATGAAGCGATCAATCATGAAGCGAACAATCATGAAACGATCAATTTTGATGCAATCAGTGATGAAGCACTCATTCATGAAACGATCAATCTTGAAGCAACAATCATGAAGCGAACAATCATGAAGTGATCAATCCTGAAGCAGTCAATTATATTGATGCAATCAGTTAGAAGCACTCAATCATGAAACGATCAATCATGAAGACATCAATCATGAAGCGATCAGTCATTAAGTGAACAACAAGGAAGCGATCAATCTTGAATCGATCAATCATGAAACGATCAATCTTGAAACGATCAATCTTGAAGTGATCAATACTGAAGCAATCAATCGTGAAGCCGCGAACACATGGATAACATCTTGAGGGAGGAAATGGAAGCAGCGATAGGGACCTTGAAAAAGAGGAAAGCACCAGGAGAGTATAATATCACAGCAGAGATCATACAAGGCGGAGAAGAATGCTCGACAGAAATGTTACACACGTTATGCAACAAGATCTATCAGGGGAAAAATTGTCTAGCTCACTGGAAGGGAAGCAATAATTGTTCCAATACATAAGAAGCATGACAAGAATGAATGTAGAAATTATCGAGGTATAAATCTGATAAGTGTTCCTAGGAAGGTATATACGCGCATTCTACAACAGCGTCTGAAAAATATGTAGAGCAGGTGGTATCGGAGGAGCAGGCAGGATTTAGACCACGAACGGATAGACCAACTCTTCACTTTCGACATATATCAGAGAAGTACTTTGAAAGAAACCGAACCCTAGTACAGCAACTTCGATGATTTTAAGCAGGCATTTCATAGCGTAAGGCAGCAGAGACTATGAAAACTATCAAGGAACTATCGAATCCCAGAGGAGTTGGTGATGCTACTTGAGGACCTATACAGCAAGTCATAAAGAGATCAATCTTGAAGTGGTCCAATGTTGAAGCAAATCAATCATGAAGCGATCAATCATGAAGCGAACAATCATGAAACGATCAATTTTGATGCAATCAGTGATGAAGCACTCATTCATGAAACGATCAATCTTGAAGCAACAATCATGAAGCGAACAATCATGAAGTGATCAATCCTGAAGCAGTCAATTATATTGATGCAATCAGTTAGAAGCACTCAATCATGAAACGATCAATCATGAAGACATCAATCATGAAGCGATCAGTCATTAAGTGAACAACAAGGAAGCGATCAATCTTGAATCGATCAATCATGAAACGATCAATCTTGAAGTGATCAATACTGAAGCAATCAATCGTGAAGCCGCGAACACATGGATAACATCTTGAGGGAGGAAATGGAAGCAGCGATAGGGACCTTGAAAAAGAGGAAAGCACCAGGAGAGTATAATATCACAGCAGAGATCATACAAGGCGGAGAAGAATGCTCGACAGAAATGTTACACACGTTATGCAACAAGATCTATCAGGGGAAAAATTGTCTAGCTCACTGGAAGGGAAGCAATAATTGTTCCAATACATAAGAAGCATGACAAAAATGAATGTAGCAATTATCAAGGTATAAACCTGCCATGTGTTCCTGGGAAGGTATGCACGCACATTCTACAACAGCGTCTGAAAAATATGTAGAGCAGGTGGTAGCGAAAGAGCAGGCAGGATTTAGACCACGAACGGATAGACCAACTCTTCACTTTCGACAGATATCAGAGAAGTACTTTGAAAGAAACCGAACCCTAGTACAGCAACTTCGTTGATTTTAAGCAGGCATTTCATAGCGTAAGGCAGCAGAGACTATGAAAACTACCAAGAAACTATCGAATCCCAGAGGAGTTGGTGATGCTACTTGAGGACCTATACAGCAAGTCATAAAGAGATCAATCTTGAAGTGATCCAATATTGAAGCACATCAATCATGAAGCGATCAATCATGAAGCAAACAATCATGAAACGATCAATTTTGATGCAATCAGTGATGAAGCACCCAAACATGAAACGATCAATCTTGAAGCAACAATCATGAAGCGAACAATCATGAAGTGATCAATCCTGAAGCAGTCAATTATATTGATGCGATCAGTTAGAAGCACTCAATCATGAAACGATCAATCATGAAGACATCAATCATGAAGCGATCAGTCATTAAGTGAACAACCATGAAGCGATCAATCTTGAAACGATCAATCATGAAACGATCAATCTTGAAACGATCAATCTTGAAGTGATCAATACTGAAGCAATCAATCATGAAGCCGCGAACACATGGATAACATCTTGAGGGAGAAGATGGAAGCAGCGATAGGGACCTTGAAAAAGAGGAGAGTATAATATCACAGCAGAGATCATACAAGGCGGAGAAGAATGCTCGACAGAAATGTTACACACGGTATGCAACAAGATCTATCAGGGGAAAAATTGTCTAGCTCACTGGGGGAAGCATCAATTGAGAATCGTGGTGGTGGAAATGAGTTGGTTGAGAAGAATAGCAGGGAGAACCAGACTGGATAGAATCCGCAACGAAGTGACACGGAAGGAGCTGGGACACGAGGAAACATTGACACACAAGTTCAGAAAAAGATGACTGACATGGTTTGGACATGTGACGAGTGGATGCAAAGGGATCACCAGCACGAGTATTGTATTGCCATGTGGAGGAAAAACGGAGCCGGGGACCACAGCGAAGACATGGATGGAAAGCATACAACAAGATATGGAAGAAATCGAAATGGACATGAGACTAGCCGTGGATACCATTAGTGAAAGGAAGAATTGGAGGAGTCAAGTACAGGTCTCATCGTCGGCATGCGCCTGATGGAGGAGAGAAGAAGAAGACGATGAAGCATCAATCCTGGTAATCATCAATCAATCGCAAAGACATCAATCATGAAGCAACCAATCATGAAGCAATCAATCATGAAACAATCACTCTTCAAGCATTCAATGATGATGCAATCAGTCTTGCAACGATCAATCATGAAGCAACTAACTGACGAAGCAATCGCTCGACAGGAAGCACCAACGTGCAATCCGATGCTTAAGCGATCTATAATGCGTTAGTCAATCATGAATAAATCATTTTGAAGCGGCATATGATCATTCAAGTCAGAGTTGATGCAACGGTCAGGAAGGTATCAATCTTGAAGACAACAATCAAGAATCGGCCAATCGTGACGCAATCAATCATGAAGAGGCTAATCATGAAGGAATCAATCATGACGACATCAATCAGGAAGCAATCAAGTTTTATGCAAACAATGATGAAGAACTTCAGGATTGATCTCTTCATCGTCTTCTTCTTCTCGTCTCCATCAGGCGTATATGCCGACGATGAGACCTGTACTCGACTCCCCCAATTCTTCCTTTCTGTGATGGTATCCATGGCTGTCCTCATGTCCATATCCATTTCTTCCAGATCTTGTCATATGTTTTCTATCCATGTCTTCGCTTGTGGTCCCCGGCTCCGTTTTTCCTCCACATGGCAATACAATGCTCGTGCTGGTGATCTCTTTTCATCCATTCTCGTCAGATGTCTAAACCATGTCAGTCTTCTTTTTCTGATCTTGTGCATCAATGTTTCCTCTTGACTTTTCCATGCACATCTCAAAACTGTCCTCTTTATCAGTACTGGGGTCGGGAGCACTTCTGAGAAATCGCCTTGAAGAGGTACTATAAAAATCCTTGTAAAGAATGAATTAATATAGCACCCCCTTCAAGATAACTATATTCAGAGGTGCTTGCGAAGCATGTACTCACACAAGCATGTGCTCACACACGCACACACTATTACACAGTGCAGACTCATTGACGCAAAGTTGTGGAGAGTAACATACCTTATCACACAGCATAAAACCCTTTATAACTAGGACAATTTTATCAAATTTAAATAACTACCATAGTATCCGGATCAGAACTTCTCAAGACATCCTAAACAAGGCAAATCTATAAATTATGAAAACTGTCTTAAAACTCCTTGGTCAACGTGTACAATTTCCAATGCCAAAATTAGTATAGTTATTGAAGAAAACCTTTGAATAAGATAAAATGAGGTCTGAAATTGGTCAAACTAATCAGAATCGAGACGTTTTTTGTGGTGGGGCCCAGTGTGCCGGAATGTACTCCAAGACGAGTCTGCTTCCTGAGGCTCTCACTGAAGCATTTTTCTATTCAATTAGTAACTGTGCCTTCTTGTCATGCTAGAGTCGGCAGCACTTCTGAGAAGAGGTGCTACAGAAATATTCTTGAACGAATATTCTTTTGATGGAACCTTCAAACTGATGAACATAATTTTTATGTGCTTAAAAATTTTACAGCAACAGATTTACATATACAGTACCATTTTCAAACAACAGATCCTGATACAGACCATTTGGGGGTCGTTGCAAAATTGCGTAATGCTCGTGGGTGGGGTCATTGAAACACTACGAGACGTTACGTGGGTGGGTGCGTGGAGCTGACCGTTACGTAATGCCTTTGCACTCTACCAACAGTTAAGTTATAAATGAATTTTCAATTAACATCTAATGACACTTAAGGCATGATGTGATCGAAGTTTAAACTTCGCGACATTGATTTAAAACTTAACCGAAGTAGGCCTATATATTTCAATCTGCATTACTGGCATCGAAGAACCATTTTGAATCATATTTTACTTAGTGGACAAGAATTTCAAACATGTAAAATTGATTCTCTTAACAAACCAAGCAATATTTTTATTCGGAATAATAGCCTAATTATCCTAAGTGCGCAGACTAAGCAAATAATTAGTTCATCTTAATTTTGATTAATTATTAATGAGCAATTTAGTCCGTGATACGTTTCAGCAGTGTGTAAATTTTACTCTTGATGTAAAACTTCAAAAATTTCATTTCAAACATGACTGTCATTTACATAAATAAAACATTCAGTATATTTTAAGCTTAGCCTGCTGTCAAATGACAAATCCCATCTATAGCCTACTGTAATAAATTCGCTATGAAAATTTGAAATACAATTAAGCGCATATACCCTCATGTACAGCCCTAATAACAGCCGTTTTTAGTTCAGATTAGCTTAGTTTAGATAAGAAAATGCTGTCGCCTCACCGAATAGAAACAGCGTTCGTTGACGAGTATTCTGCTGGCAAACGTCTCATTGTTAGTCTCTATGATCAGCGTCCGAGCACATCTATCGAGCGAGTTCTTCTGGATGAAACACACTTGGACCACGCCAACAATCTGCCCAAAACAATAGGAAACGTAATGATAACACAATGTAAAATATAGGTAACACAATGTAACACAGTGCACCAGGGCCATCTTATGGTCATTGTAGGCCCGTCTTATGGTCATTGTAGGCCCAAGGCACTTTTGCATATTAATCTATTCGTAGGTCACTAGAGCCTATCCAACTCAACTCTGTATTAATTCAAATTGCAACACATTTACATTATTTCTTAAAATTATGCTGAACCATGTTTTGTGAACACATTCAGTTTTGATTTTAAATCTCAATCTACTTTTTGTAATATTTATTTTCAATATCCACTAAATGTAATATTTCCGATTTTCGACTTTCGGTTAGGCCAAAAAAAATAATGCTGTGTTTCCGGTAACAGAGCTCTAAAAAATTGGGTAGGTAGGTCGAAAAATTTTTTATTTTGGTAAAATATTTTTATACAGTCACTATCCGAAAAATTATACCCAACTACTCTTTTTTGCATAAAGGTACACGCTGCAACAAAGTACGTGTTCTAAGCAAGTATAAACTGCCTATTTCCCGACTGTCTGCACCTAAAATTGCTCTAGAAAACAATTCTATTAATTTCATTTTGTTGACATCTTTTCTGGTAAGAAAAAGTGGGAAGGGAAGGGGAAGATGAGTGCGAACAGAACATCACTGCTAGGGGTCGTTCCAGACTGGCCGAGCCAGAGACTAGTTACACCTAGAGGTTGCTAGATTTATTTTCCCTAGTCACCATTAGAGGTGGCTCAAGTGAGAATGATAAGGCTAGAGGTTTTTCAAGGCTGGCAACCAGGAAGTAGTTAGGCAGGCGTGAAACTCTAAGGCAATGTCACTGTAAATAACAAAATTTACACAAAACTTTCCGAGTCGCGGCAATAAAAGTGAGTCGATCGGGTTACCGGAAACACAACTTTTTTTGGCCTAAGATCCAACTCTATACGGAAGGCAATATCACCGTATTATGTCAACGTATTATGTCAATAGAAACAAAATTGTAAAAATTTGAAGAAAAAGAAAAAAAATAATTAAAATTTTTTTTAAATAATTTTTTTTACAAAATTATTTGAGTCGCGGCAATAAAAGAGGGTCGGTCGGGTTACCGGAAACACAACATTATTTTTTTTGGCCTTAGCGGCGTTTCGGTCTAAATTCTAATGAAAAATAACCATCGCTTTTTAAATTTTAATCTGTTAAATTATTAATACAGATTTCTTTAAAAATCATGTCTGATGGTTGTAAGAGGAAACACGAGTCTTGATTTGAGAAATCAATAAATCTGTAGCTGAAATGATTAGGTCACAAACAGCTGACAAGCTGGTCTCCAGTTTTCCAAATGTCAATATTGCTTTTCGAATTTATCATTCTATTTTTGGAACAAGTTGTGAAGGTGAACGTTCTTTTTGAAACTTAAAATTATAAAAAATTACCATCGGTCAACGATGGGACAGGCACGATTATCCTCCCTTGCATTACTTTCAATTGAAAATGACTTAATGCGACAAATGGCATTTGACGATGTTATAAGCGATTTCGAATGCAAAGAGCCGCAAAGTTAACATAGCTTAGCCAATGTTACTGTTTCATTAGCTAACTCTAGTCTTTAAATATTTAGCTAGTTAAAATTAAATTTGCAAGTTTTCGTTTTCTGTTTGTTTTGTCTGGTCATTGACCAATCACTGCATTTATTTTTTAATATATATTTTACAGAATTTCGTAGGCCCCTGGTAAGTTCGCAGGCCCTAGGCACAGTGCCTACTGGATAAGACGACCCTGCAGTGTACCACAATGCAACATAGAATAGCACTATGCAACACTATGCAACGCAGCGCAACATAGTGTAACACAATGAAACATAGCATATTATAATGTTACAGCACTTGTACTGCAATGCAATTTCCTGCACGGGTGGTGGACTGGGTGATGAAGAGAGCAACAAAGGATAACAACACTTACTTACATACTGAGCGCACTGCATCATGGGATGCAGCTTATAAGGCTGCAGTGGATTAAACAGTAGTTTAGGTTGCTAAATTTTCATTTTCTATATCCCGTAGTTTAGGTTGCTAAATTAAGAAACACCCAAAATTGTGTATATAGTGCCATATATTCACGGGTTTCACGACAGGGGTTCCCTTAGATCAGGGGTGTCAAACCTTTTTTAGTGGCGGGCCAGTGTGAACATTTTCCAACAAGTGGCGGGCCAGGGTGTCGAAGCTCCTGAGCAAAATTGGATAGTGATCTGAGAGAGAGCTCCCGGCTTGGTCAGCCAATTGCCAGAAAAGTTTTGTATAAGTAAATCTCAAATGACCAGTGCATTTTTTAGCATACAAACAGTCAAATATTTGATAAACTTATATTAGCAAAACACTGCTTTTTATCTGGGCACACATTTTCCGAGGCCTTCAACAAGCAATCTTTTACAAAATTTCCATCGACAAAAGGTTTCATACAGCTTTGGCAACTATGTGAGAAACTGCATAGCTCGCTGCTACAGCAGACTCTGACTGGTGAATGATTGTCTTGAAAACATTCTGCTGCTTGGCCAAGTTCTTCTTCAAATCTTCAATATTATCTTTATTACTCTGACCTATAGGCCCCCACTATAACTATCACCATGCTTCGTATCATAATGTATTAATGTCTACAACGCTAACCCTTTCCTGGCAAATTGAACATACTGGATAACTGCTGAATTCAACAAAGAAATACATATCCGTTCAAATAATAGTTGGGCATTGATCAAGATCTTTTCACGATATTATCGTGAAAAGATCTTGATCAATGCCCACTTTTCGCTTCTAATTAAATTTTGACAATATTTTAAAATATTATAAGTGTTTCGTAACTTTCATAATTTTTTTAACGGTCTCAGGACAATTGGTCTACAGACAACTCGTCTAATGATAAGTGGACCCCAGACAATTCATCTAACGACAACTGGTCTACAGACAAATCGTATTGGTGAAATAGAAGCTGGATTTATGAAAAAACATGTTAAATGGTTTTCTAGCTTAAATGGAAGCTGGATTCATGATTTTCATTCATGTATTTTAACATGCATCCAGCTTCTATTTCAGATATAAAGATACCCTGATCCAACTTCCATTACTTAAGTGTTTTTTCTTCAATCCAGCTTCTATTTCAGATCTAGAAATACCTTTTTCATCCAGCTTTTATTTCTCATGCGTTATTTTCGCCAATCAAGCTTCTATTTCACCGGTAAAAGAACCTACTTTATCCAGATTTCATTTCTCTTGCGGTTTTTCATCAATCCCACCTCCATTTTACCTGTAAAAACTTTCATCCAGCTTCCATTTCTCAAGCGCTAGACCAGTTGTCTGTAGACCAGTTGTCGTTAGACAAATTGGCTGGGGACCACTTGTCGTTAGACGAGTTGTTTGTAGACCAGTTGTCGTGACACCTTTGTTAACAGACAACCTTGAACCAATAGGAAACCATGGATACACAGTCTACACAGAGCTGTGCATCTGAGCAAAAGTGACGCCAGAAAGAAAAAAAACATGTATTTGGCGCTGACTGTAAATTTAGTGTAAAATATAAAAAAATGAACTCTTATCCTCTAATTTTGTAATCTTTAGGGAAGGCTCCGCGGGCCAGAAATGGGCCGTGGGCCAGCTCTTTGACACCCCTGCCTTAGATGTTTCTTGAAGTTCCACGACAACTGGTTCAACGACAACTGGTTCACGGACAATTCGTTCACCGACAGCTGGTTCACAATTGTTACACGACAATATTATTGGAGCTTCATTGATGAAAATATTCTTGTTTAAATTGGAGCTGGATTGGTGAATATGTTCTTGCTTAAACTGGAGCTGTATTGATGAAAATGTTCTTACTTAAATTGGAACTGGATTGATGAAAAAACGAATGTTAAATGGAAGCTGGATAATGGTATTTTTATATTTGAAATAGGAGCTGGATTAATGAATAGAATGCTTGATAAATGGAAGTTGGATTGATGATTTTCATGCGTGTATTTCAAGATGCTTCCAGCTTCCATTTCTCAAGTGCTGTATCATTAATCCGGTTTCCATTTCTCAAGCGTTATTTTTGTCAATCCAGCTTCTATTTCACCTATAAGGAACCTTCATCCAGCTTCCATTCACCATCTGCCAGTGAGCCAACAATATTTAGCAACCTCAGCAACCTAGGAAAATGGTCAAATAATTTAGCAACCTCGGGAAATGGCCAAATAATTTAGCAACCTAAACTACGGTTTAACCCTGCAGTGCTCTATTTTAGCGATATCTCTGTGCGGCTATATTGTTTGCATGGGCGGCTATACTGTTTACATGGACAGTCACGCAGTCTTCAGGATTACCAGAATGTTACGTCATAATCAAGAGATATGGTACTGGCGGTAATGGGTAATAACGGTAATGGTAATAACGGCAATGTATCTATTACTTGTACACATGTTCTTTTTGTTTCTTTGGCAATAAATAAATAAATAAAATAAATAAATAAATGGTAGTAATGGCAGTGAAGGTAATGGTAATATCGGTAACTGATCATTAATAGAGCGCCGCTCAGAGCGTAAAACAAAATCTGATGTGCTTTCTCCTTTATGTTAACGCTATAAAGTATGAAAAATGTCATTGAGAGCAGACCATTTTTCTGTTATCAAGCCAAAATAGGTATAAGCAGAATGATAAAACTGGCCATTGAGCAAAATGAAAAGATCAGACTATAGTTTTTTAAAGTACTGACCGCTATGACCAGCTCAAACGGATACTTGAACACCCTGACGAGTGACTGGTACTTCTGGACCATTCTCAGACGATGACTGACGTAGAGGTTGTTTAAATCCTTCCCGATCCACCTAAGGAGTCAGATCCCAAACTCTGCGCCAATTTGCAACGACAAGAGTCACAAAACAACTGATTACAACGACTACGACGATTACAGCTGACAACAGCAACGACACCGCATGGCCAATGTCGACTCTTGTCGAGCATTAATATAATATTGCGGGAAAACATTTAAACATTTGTTTACCTATACCGGAAGTCACAGTGCACATGCGCGGATGGGTGGGAGATTGCACCCAAATTTTGTAGCGCAATCACTAGAAATCACATGTCTTTGCGAAAGATAATAATTCATTCATTCACTTCATTTTATTGAACCCAATAAACATTTTACAACTAAAGCAGTACATCAATTGTAATAACGGAACAAATAGCACAGCAAATTTATAAGAAAGCATAGGGAACAAAGGGCAAACCTAAAGGGACGGGTCCCGCTGGCAGAGGCCCAATTGATGATAATGATGACGTAATATTCTGGTAATAATGATATTATAATCATATTATAGTGAAGAATTTTTCCTTTGGTAAATATATATATAGGCCCCACTAGCGGGATCACTCCCTCCGGGTAGCCTATTGCTCCCTACATTACACAGTAATAATTGTACACTAAGCTATACCATTCGCAATTATTAACTGCAATTAATCTTTGTGTACTATTATGAATGCATAATTGTTAACAGCAATTAATCACTTTATGTACTATTATGAATGCATAATTGTCTGTTTTATATTTTTGGGATCAATAAACAGGTTGAAGTTGAAGTTGAATCTATATAAAACAGCAGATAAAACTTGGAAGAAAGTCGTTTTCGTCGTTCTTTGTAAATCAGGGTGCCAGATATGCTGACGGACGTCTTCTATTAATTGATTTTAAAGCGAAAATGGGGGCTTTATCGACCCACCAAAAAAAGAGGCTTTTTCAGATACAACGATTGCGATTGGTTGAGAACCGCTTACAGAGCAGTTTACTTACTCATCGCATGACTGCAAATTTAGCGCACAGCTCTATAAAATGACCTGACCTAGATAAGCCAAATGCACGGACCTACAAATGATGTCACTGCCAGTTATGCCAAAGCTGGGTTTCCACTAGAACTGGGGTTTTTGCCTTCGTCTGGGTTTCTTGGCTTTTTAATAATAATAATAATAATATCTTTTCTTTAATTAAACGCCTGCAAGACGCACTGCGCTTTACATTTACAAGTTATGCAGTAATCTTAATTAAACTTAACTACTAACTGAACAGTTAGTTTGGTCAAAATCTGGGTTTATTTTGGTGAGTTGACCATTTTGCGCTTACAACATATGAATATTTTGTGAAATTCAATGTAAAATGGTTGTTACACATATTTTTTGTTCCACTAATTTTAATTTTAAACTCCACAATCAAGATCTCACGTTAATTCACAAATAATTTATAACCTGGTGACGTAAAAGCTAGAATAGCTCTGCGCATAAATAAGCCATTTTGACATCTCGATATAGGTCAGGTCACTCCTCTTTTTGTTAAGCTGTATAGGCCCTATTAACATCTCTAACATGTATGTAGATCAGGTTAACCGTTTAGAAATTGGTCTAGTTGCAGACTATTAGGCCTAATGTTCTATAGGTGGTCAAAATGTTGGCTTGTTGGTGGATTAAGAAAGTTAGCCGGAAACTTCTGACAGCTTTAAAACTTCGTTAAGATTAAGCCACGCGTGCTATGTGTTTACAAAGCTGGTGATTCGACCCGCTTAGGGCTGCCAACTTTTGATTTTGCCATTCCGGGACGCCTTCAGCCACTCGATGTGTCATTACCAATTTACACAATCCACAGAAGCGCATAATGTAACAAATGGTGTCAGCCCAGTATAGAATCTACATCTACAATCTACTAAAAAGTCCTTAATAATTTCAGACAAATCATCAAAAGACATATAGCCTAAATTTAAGACAAGAATCAACCACAAGAAGAAGCATTTCAAACTCCAGTCACCTATAGGCTCATCAGAGTAAGACTTATTAGCCCACATTGAGGGAAGTTCGTAGGTATCGTAGGCTCATAGGTCTTCGACCGGAGAGCAGAATTTATATTAAAAATAGGGCCCATACTTAATATATTATAGGGCTATACTTGTGTGTGTTAAGCAGATCTGGAACACTGCATCCATGGGCACAAAGTCGCAGAAATCATGCTAACAGTTGTGCTTTAATAAGGTCGGTGAACTCTCGGTATTCAGGTAATTGCGATTGTTAGACAACAGATCGTTCATAATGCTGAACGCTCTCTCGCAAAAAAGCATTAAGACTGGACACAATATCTTCTTCTTTTCCTTCAGGCTTGAATTAATCCCTCGATCTCTGCGGAGGGGTCAGCCAGTCGGATCCTCCTCTTCCACTTTCCTCTGTCTTTGGTGTCTTCATTTTTAATTCTGGACACAATTTGCTAAACCGAAAACCGAGTGTCAGTGATTTGTAAAGTTTTGAAGACTTTAACTCACGATGTTCAGTCAATAATGTAATGTATACAGGTGTGATGGAAAGCAGAACGGAAAAAATCATCGTACAAATGGCTGAGTTTAGTAAGCAAAAATTAATAGAAAAAAAATTGTGCTGAGTGGATCTCCAGACCAAATTCCGGGACAATTTGAGATCAATCCGGGACACGGGACGCACAGGGTCGATTCCGGGACTGTCCCGGCGAATCCGGGACGGTTGGCAGCCCTAGACCCAGAGCCGTTTTAAGGCACAGGCCCGCGAGGCCCGGGCCTAGGGCCCCGCGCAACAGGGGGGCCCCGCGGCGACCCAAAATGCTACATTGCATAACAAATTAGCAACATGTTATACGAACTTTAACGTGTGCTAAGCTTAAATTTATTTTACACAGTACACTTGTAATACAAAGATTGATGTGCTCTAGCTGTGTATAGGCGGCGCCTAGGTTCTTCTATCAATATTAATAAACGTAACAAAATGACACACATGCCCATAGAAGGCATGAATAGAGTACCGGCACTCTATATCTGAGACTGAGAGTTTGAGACGGGAATCGGGTTACGTTCAGTGTTTAATCTAAGCATCTCCCAGTGTGGAAGGAACTTCACCCAGAAATGACTACCCAAAACATTTGACCAAATTATAAGTTTGAATTGCTGCTTACATTATTGTATAATACACGAACTCTAGTAATATACCGTGATATTATTTACTATTGTATGATATTATGACGATAAAATCTATTAATGTAATAATATGATACAATCATCTTACAATGAGTATAATTTACTGTTAATATTTGTACAAGTACTATTTTTGTAAAACCAATTTTCGACTTTTTAGTGCTACCTTTCAAATTTAAAACTGTCGAAATTTAAAAAGGTTTTGTTACTTGAACACTTAGTAAAACAGCATCATTAGGCCTACTACATGACTTCCAGATTTTGGCGGTTCTTCCTTGGTTTGTGTAACATTTGTGGCAATTCCGAGAACTGTAGGCCTATCCTCCATGGTCAACAATACAAGCCTTTTTAGCAACGCGCGGGAATAAGTCAATTCCAATGCAAGAAAGTAGGTCTTATATAATTATAGCCTAGATCTGTCTGCAGTTATTCGTTAGGCTACTAGGCCTATTATGCTGTTGGCCTAATGGTCCAGAAGCAGCAGAACTGAGTTGCTGAATTTGATACGTCAAGAAATTATGATTGTAATAATAATTATATTAATTTTATTGAAACTTTCAACCACTCTTGTAATCAGCACTGAAATAATAATCTGTAATTTTGCTTAGATCCCAGCTTACAATGCTGCATGTGGCCTATCATTACAATGTGGAAACTGAATAAGGAATTATTATAATTGCAAGAACAATCATAGAAGTCTTAGACTAGGCATGTCAGCACTGCGAATGTTGAGCAATTTTGTAAAGATGGCAGCTTAAAATGCAATGTGAAAATTCAACAATTTCTGACTTCATGGAGGGACACATTCGGACATTCCTTTCCCATAGCCCTCCCGTCTCGGCGCTACACGTCTCGAGCAATCGACCGACAAAAATGTGTGTGTAAATACTTGTTCTCCGTCCCCAGAAACCTTGATTTGGCTAGAGTAGATTAGACTCGTGGATATGTTTAGGATTAGGGTTTGTGCCTAGGGCCCCAAAACTCCTTAAAACGGCCCTGCCTAGACCCGCTGCGCATGCGCACACGAATATATCGATTAAGCTTTCTGTCGATATGGATGCCGACTGCCGAGTCTCTGACAACTTTAACAATTGATATCTTTAAAGTTGTAATTACATTTTATTCGACTCTTTTGACGAACGTTTTTTTTACCCTCATACGAACAAGCGAAAAACCAACTGATTTGAACAAAGGGGTCTAAAATGGCCTGTAATAATAGTCTGGGTTTTTATGGATTTTTCAGAGGGAAATCTGGGTCTATTTCTGAAAGCTCAGTGGCAACACTGATCATACGTTTCCGTTAGCTGTTGTGGTTGGATGTGTGGTTGGTGGTGATAGCTGTTAACGAATTTTCAGATGTTAAATATTCAGCAGTTAGAATTAGTGGACATTACATTTTAACTGCAAATTGTGAGGGTTAGTTTTGTTTGATTTTTACTCGCATGCTAAAGGAAATTGTATGTTTCAAAGTGCTAATGATATGACGTGAAGCATTCGTTATTCTATTCGACCCCTCAACTGAGTCAACTGCTATTTTTCTGAGCATCGATCCTTCAATTCCAGTTTTGTTTTCCCAATCACGCTTTAACACATGCAGCAGTCGGTTCCAGCAGACTTATCGGTTTATTGAAATCGCTTTTCACACCTAGTAAAGTGGGTCTTTTACTCCCTCGCCAAGTACTTAGTTGCAATCAACCATTTCGATAAAAATCACGGCGAAACTGCACAATCGGGGTCCCCTATTAATAGATTTTACGTAACGTTGTGTTTTTAATTATTGGGCGTGACTTCGTTACGGAAACGAAATATTGGAGTAGATATCACAAGAGATGTCATTTAGTATTAGTCAATCTAATATTTCGTTATAAAATGTTCATTATGACCGCATGGACATGACTAGCGTGTCGGGACCGAGTGTCGACACTAACCCTAATACTAACCCTAACCGACCCTCACGACGCCTAACCTGAGCCCTAACCGACCCTCACGACGCACTGCAAATAATTTAAATCTTTCGAGACATAACGCGTATCGGGACCGAGTGTCGACACTAACCCTAATACTAACCCTAACCGACCCTCACGACGCCCAACCTGAGCCCTAACCGACCCTCAAGACGCCTAACCTGAGCCCTAACCGACCCTCACGATGCCTAACCTGAGCCCTAACCGACCCTCACGACGCCTAACCTGAGCCATAAACGATCCTCACGACGCCTAACCTGAGCCCTAACCGACCCTCACGACGCCTAACCTGAGCCCTAACCGACCCTCACGACGCCTAACCTGAGCCATAAACGACCCTCACGACGCCTAA
Source organism: Lumbricus terrestris (assembly GCA_949752735.1). NCBI lineage: Eukaryota > Metazoa > Annelida > Clitellata > Crassiclitellata > Lumbricidae > Lumbricus > Lumbricus terrestris. The sequence continues at coordinate 63,606,360 of OX457039.1, forward strand.
CCTGAGCCATAAACGACCCTCACGACGCCTAACCTGAGCCCTAACCGACCCTCACGACGCCTAACCTGAGCCCTAACCGACCCTCACGACGCCTAACCTGAGCCCTAACCGACCCTCACGATGCCTAACCTGAGCCATAAACGACCCTCACGACGCCTAACCTGAGCCCTAACCGACCCTCACGACGCCTAACCTGAGCCATAAACGACCCTCACGACGCCTAACCTGAGCCCTAACCGACCCTCACGACGCCTAACCTGAGCCATAAACGACCCTCACGACGCCTAACCTGAGCCCTAACCGACCCTCATTTCATTCACTTCATAAAGTCTTTTAAAGAAAATTAATCGCATATGAATGAAATAATGCAATGAAATTTGCATAGAGTAGCATCTTTTACATAATGCGTAATCTATGGTTATGCGCTTGCCGGCCAATCATAGCACGACATGCAACCGGAAAAAAAACAGGACAGACCAATAGCGGATCGTCAAACAAGAAGGTAAACATATTTAAAATATTACGCAAAATTAAAAACGTTATGTAAAATCTATTAATAGGGGACCCCGATTGTGCAGTTTCGCCAAAATCACCCCCTCTCTCATCGCTCTTTTTGGTACCCCATTTTCACCAGCACAACTCTAATTGTCCCTTCAACCAATTCCGCGTTCATTTTTTAAGCTGTGCAGTGAAACTAAAGCCACTCCATTTCTCTCATCCAAACTCTGACTCATCGCATGAACTAACCAGCCTCGCCCAGCATGCAGCCTCACCGCATGCCTGTCACTCAAAGTAAAAACAATACTTTGAAGAATCTTCGACAACAAAAGTGTTATTATCCTCCAGATAAACGCTTGTCTGACTTCCTGCCTTATCATCGCCTAAAGAAGCACAACACATTCCCATAATTGCTTCTTTATTCCTTCCAATGAGTAAGCTGGTTTTTTTAAGTTTTAGTTGACTTTTCAGAATTGCAGAGGGCATGTATATGAGTGATGGTTTTATCTGTGAACTGGTCTGTTTTGCTGAGCACCCTTACTCTTTAATTTCAAGATATTGCGCAGAAATGAGGTCAGCATTATCGCAGCATATGATGTTGGATAGACAATGTATGGATTTTGAAGTAATTGGACCATTCATTTTCAAGTGGTTTGCAAAGGTCACATCAGAGACTGGGCTTCAAAACTTTGTTGGTGCAGGAAGATGTTAAAAAGAATATAATTGATGAAGTTAAAAGAATATAATTGATTATCTATGAAGAAGTCTCACCTGCAGAACCTTTAGAATAAAGTACATTATTATTAGTTAGGAATTTTTATATAGTGCCTCTTCAAGGTAGGCTACTCAGAGGTACTCTTGGCCCAACTACGACTATATCAGACAGTCTTGTGATTCTTTTGTGTATTCAGTGGAAAGAAAGTGAATAAATAAGTAGGTTCTTTATTAACCCGTTGCTTAATATTGTTGTATTACTGTTGTCAGCATGGTGTTTATTGATAATCCCCAGCCAAAAGCCTGATGCTATATATTAGCTGTGAACTGACCCCAAAGTGTGATCAGCAATTGGTTTTGTAATAAATACACTCACTTACTCACTCACTTTATAAAAACAAGGCTCGAACCTTCATGTTGATTTAAAGAAAGCTCTTAAGTGCTGTAATATGCCGAGCAAATTTATGTCCAGGGTAACGGCCTTTGTTGTCATAGACCCTGGTCAAATCGGATACATCAACATCATTATGTTGATTTCTGATCCAACAGTCTGCCAAATAGAACAGTATACCATACAGTTTCATGGCATCATGTTTATTGGCATTTACTGATCTCTTGCGTAGTAAGCAGGATACTGTTGATTGCTTATGAAGATGTCAACAATTTCTTGGATGTGACAGCATCTTAATGACTAAGCAGAATTGTGGAATGCCTTCCCATGCATAGAACCATTTTTCTTGAATGTCTTCGATTAATAATTCATAACATTGCACTGCATATGTGGCTCAGGAACCATTTACAAAATTTCATCTGTTTAGATATGTTGGGTAGAGATGCCTAGTACCTTTATGAGGTTTCTTTTAAGGCTCTATAAAAAAAATGGTCATATACAATGCATGCATGCAATTAGCAGAAGTCTGCATAATTCTGGTTGTTAGCCAGATGAATTCTTGAGTGTCAATCCCCACCATACCTCTAAAATTCTGCATTCTATAAGCATTAAAAAGCTGTTCGTTTTGGCCATGCTGGAATTGGGAGTGCACCTCATTGAATGAATAAATGAATGAATATATGTATCGGCCTACTCAGTTGTTCTATTGGGATATGGTTTTATTCATAAGCAGTCAACTACTGAAGGGTACTACTGAAGTTTTATGGATGTTCAGATGAGATATAGTTTACAGATATAAATAGAACCGTCTTTAGGAGCTGACTCGGAAGCAAGTGCTGTTTGGAGTAGGTTGTAAAAGGCTGTTCTCCTAAAGTTGGCAATTAGGTTCTAGTCCATGAATTGAATATTTTCTGAGCCATTGATCTTGCCTGACAGTAATTAGTGCAAATGATTTTAAGAAGTAACTGTTAACATGCCAGCAAATAGCTTCATGCTGGTCATTGTATGTTTGTTCGTAAAATTTTGATTGTAATTGACTTCACTTTCACTCGTGTCTAGTTCATCATATTTAAAACAATTTGTGCATATATTTCCACTTGTATACATAATATGTATGTTTGTATTTGTTCCAACACATTATAACCAACACATGCAATGCACAAAAAGATTGCTTTCAAAGATGTTTAATTTAAAATATTGCTGAATTTTTCTAATGATAATATATAAACTTAATAATATAATATGTATTAAAGCTTTCTTAGGCATTTTTTAAAATTCAGCTCAGAAAGTACTTTTTTGCCGTGCTACGGTGCTAGAGTCGGGAATGCTTCTGAGTAGTTCCACCTCGAAGAGATGCTGCAGAAATTCTTTAATGAATGACTGAATGAATTATCATGCATATATTTACTAAATTGTTATCCACACTTTTTCATGCTTATCTCGATTCACATGCATGCACATTTTCAAAGCTAGTGTTTCTACTAGTTAAGCACGCATAAATTTGCTCTTGACCCATTCAGTGGCACCATGTAGTTTATAGCATGTATTCATGAGTCTTTGTTGGGTTTCGTCTTTAATTCTGGTTTGTGACTATTCTGAAGCAATATGGTCTTTAATGAAAAAAATCGATCCATGCTAGTGCTTAGCAGGATTTGTGGTGCATGTATATAGTCATCTGAGGTTCAAATTCGGCTCCGTGTCCTTGCAGCATGCTGTATGCCATGGCCAGAAGAGATTGGTGTCAGAGGCCATTCAGCAATAACTGCTGTGAAATGGCCAGTTGGTTCCTGCCATAGTTGTAAAAAACGTTTTTTTCGTTTTTTATTCTCTCCCAAAAAACGTCGTTTTTTTCGTTTTTTATTTTTCCCATCGTTTTTTATCGTTTTTTATTTTTTCTTTAACCTCATTTATTCATTAACTTTCTGTTATTATTCTCCTTAATTTTAATTTTTTCTGGTATTCCTTATGTTTTCCGCCAACTCTCAATGATTCAGCTAACTAAAGTCATTATTTCATCGTTTAACATCATCATTTAAGAGATTGTCTACGTGTAGTAGATTCCTAATCAATGTTTTCAAGGTTAAAATGTGGTTTTAGATGTAGCAAAGTCAAATTATTTACCGTTTCCGTTTTTTATCGTTTTTTTGTCGTTTTTTATTTTTTCGAAAAAAACGACGTTTTTTACCGTTTTTTATTCCGTTTCCATCGTTTTTTACATCTATGGTTCCTGCTGAGCAAGCCGCTGGACAAGATGGATGTAGAATGCAGTGAGATTGAACCGGCTTCTAAATGCTGAAGTTGCATTGCCCACGGAACCAATGAATTGCATTACTCGGGGAACCAGTGGAAGTCATTGCACATCTAGAAGAATATATTAATTGATATAATTTTCCTACGTTTATATAGCTTAGGAAACTGATATATTTATACATAAGAGTACATCAGCTTTTATTTCTGACTTAAAATAAATTAAAATATTGAAAATATTCTAAGGCTTGTGGCGATAACATCTAGTTGAAATGTACAAATATCCAAATCAAAAAGTACTAAATTTCATTGTCAGAGATATTTCACACTTCGGTATGCAGTCTGGCCTCTTAGCTTAATGGTGAATGGTAAATTTAACACTCTTGTGTATACTATCCTAAGCAGACAACTGGAATTTGATTAAGTGATAGAACTGCAACTGAAACATAAACATCACCAACAACAGATCACCTTTTTAAAATTCCAACTGTAGTTAAAAGCTCGGCTGCTTCAGTGTTTGTAGCACACTGATGAACTTTATAGACACACTTCTTGGCTGCTGTTTTTGGTTAAAGTTGTTGCACAGTCTGAAGTGTTTTTATAACTAAATTGTGAGAGAGGGGATAGACTCATCTGAGTACACACTGATGGGCCTACTGCTTGGGCATTTGGATCTGACTAAACAACACCCAGAATGGAATTCAAAATTCAGTAACATTTTAAATTTAACAGCATTTGAAAGCTATATTTCTGTGTGGCTGGACAGAAGCAGAACTTTTTGCTATCAGCCTGTCTTTGTGAAATGGTTTTTGTTGCCTTTCAGTCATGAATGTTTCATGACATTTTATACTTGATTTACTCCAGACTTTTGTCTCTGAACATGGAAAGTGTCAAGATAATGCATAAATTTTAAGTTCATAATTTTCTGGAACTTATGGGTGTGGTTGACTTTACTAGAATTAGTCCGTGGTTAACCAATAACCATGGCCTCCAGGCGCTCGACTGTGTAGTTTTTTGTGTGCTGGACTGTTAATTTAGAGGTTTGTCACTGCCTTCAAGCACTGCCTTTAAAACATTATATATTCATTCATTCTAGAATTTCTATAGCACTTCTTCAAAGGGACTACTAAGAAGTGCTCCCAACTCTAGCATGCTTAAAAAGCATAGTTTTGGGCTAAATAAAAAAATTCAGTAAGATCCCTGGAAGCAGATGTGGTGTCTCTTTGAGTGCTTTGTATTCATATCCAATGCGGTTCCATTTATCTGTGCTGTTGTTCAAATCCCAGGGCAGAAATTTTGTTCCAGGTTTCTGCCACACCTGCACCAGGTGTGTCTCTACTCAATTCAGACGTACCATGCGGGTGGGAAGATGAGGCGGTGGGGGAGTGCTGGCCACCCACCCTAATGTGCCGGGGCTAATTAAAATGGAGTCCTAACTTTTTATACATGTGATTGCCTCAGGGCTAGTTTGGGTGACTGCTTTCCTTTGTCTAACTATGGACCTTCAGGCTCTAAAAATTATTGTTGAAGGGAGTCTGATTTCGAGAACCTTCATGTGAGGTCTTAAGAAGCGGGATATTAATGCACTATATAGGGTCTGTTTCAGTAACGTATGGGCCAATATTGGAAGTTACATTGCTGGAAATGATGTTGCAAAAATGTGTACATGAGACTGAGACAGAGACAGCATTTGTAGTTAGACTTATGCACAGGGGACATACCATTAAGTGCATAGTAGAGGCAGAGAGAGGGATGGATGGAGATACAGAAGGAGAGAGAGAGACAGAGGGAGAAGGAGATAGAGAGACAGAGGGAGAGACACAGAGACAGACAGAGTGAGATAGAAGAAGGGAGAGAGCAACGGAGGGAGAGAGAGTGCTGGACGGCTTAAATGACAATTTATTGATCTGGTCTCGGCTTATATATCCGTTCCGGGAGACAGGAGAGAATTCCATGTGCGCCGTATACAATGCTGTAGAATTGCGAGTGCTCGCTCCTTCGAAACAGTATGGATTCGTGGCCATGGCAGACTTTCCATTTATCTCTGGCATTTTTGGTCGTTTCTAGCTGTATATTGATGTTGAAGGCAATATCTGTGTTCTAAATATATAAACAGGAAACCGAATTCCTCTGACAAAATGTTTTTTGTGCTCATATCTTCTGTTTAGTTGGACGTTTATTGTGGAACATTTATCAATTGTGCAAATGCAAAGTTCTACGGATACAACGGCCTCCTTTGGCTACTCTGTTAGACAACCTATCTGACTTGACATAGGGCTCTTGAATAAGCAGATTCCCTGCACTTGGCTTATGAGTGGCGCTTTAGAATTTGGAGATTGCGATTAGGAAATAATGCATGATCACTGCAGTGTGCTGTATCTTAATCTGTTTAGCATGTCATTATAACCTAATTTAAAAATACTCTGTTATAGCATCAGTTTAAACGGCTAAAACCATGTCCCCGAGTTTTTAGCCATACCTAGTAGGAGCAATGTAAAGTTCTGGAAGGCATACTTAATAATGCTCATAACTCTGGGCTTCTTTACAATGGATTTTTATGTGAGCACTGTCTAAAGAGCAAATGTATAATCATATAGTTTGTTATTAGAGTTTCGAACGAGTGATAACAATAAAGACATTTATTCGGGAGCGCCTCTGCGTAGGTACCTTGAAGGGGTGCTATATAAATTACAATTGATTGATTGATTGAGATTAGAAGCCTTTTGTATCGTTGAGTTCGAGTGTTTTGTAATATGTGGTAATCGAAATCATAGTTGCAAATATATAGTGTGTCACTTCAAGAGAATGTCATTAGAGGAACTTTTAGCTTTACAGCTTGAAACAGCTGTAATTGGATCACTTGCTAATTGCTTTTCTTACACTGGTGAGTTAATTATGAAGTGGTGTTGTTGGCACATTTTTTGTGAACTGGAATTGGTAATAATTTTTTGACTTTGTTTCAGTTTGTTGGCCTCAGAGTGTTTTGTTCAATGGAATGTTTCAATTGCTATGCTGATGATCATGATTGGGAGATATTGTGTTGTTAGTAGGTACACTAATAGATTTAATACAATTTTTCAAATCCAAAACAGTTGCAGGTGTTAGAAATGGAGCTGTGGCATACCTGAAAATAGGCCATCACCAGTACACTTAGCCACATACTCAAATTTCCAGAACGCCTTTGTAATTTGCGAAAGATAAATCAGTTTTCGAGAAATGCAGCTTTATTTGTGCAGAAATGTAAGTTTCAAGAAAATTTAAGGGTTTTCACCCTTCACCCATTCTGTGATGCTAGAAAGTTGTTTATACACTGTGTCCGGATAAAAAGTAGACCCCAAAAAGAAGTGTAATAACTCGGTCAAAACTCTTAGGATTTGTCTGAAATTTTAAGCAGAGCAACAGTGACCATATATACACGAGATCCTGAAGCCGATTAGAAATGTTCGTGAGTTTGTCTAATTTACGAGCGTTTAAAATGCAGCACCAAAAAATTGAACTTTCCAACTTGGAAAACCTGAAAGGAAGTGAAATTCAGCTATATCCGGTGTTTAAAATGTCCTTCTTGTTCACGGACACACGACCGTAGACGTAGACGCTACTGTTTGATGGTCCGGTCGATGATCACTTGGTCAAACATCTGCCACTCTTCAATCAGACGCGCCCTGCGCCCTACGGTTATCGATGTCATGAAAACGCGTGAACGAAAAACGCGCTCCTCCAGTCCGTGTACTCCGGATCAAGGGTCTGGACTGCTGGACGGCCACATCTGCGGGATATGAAGCCGAGTGTCTCCTGGGACAACTATTACTCTACTACATCTACGGTCGTGTGTCCGTGAATAAGAAGGACATTTTAAACACCGGATATAGCTGAATTTCACTTCCTTTCAGGTTTTCCATGTTGGAAAGTTCAATTTTTTGGTGCTGCATTTTAAACGCTCATAAATCAGACAAACTCACGAACATTTCTAATCGGCTTTAGGATCTCATGTATATATGGTCACTGTTGCTCTGCTTAAAATTTCAGACAAATCCTAAGAGTTTTGACCGAGTTATTACACTTCTTTTTGGGGTCTACTTTTTATCCGGACACAGTGTATATACTCTCTTCCATGGCTAATAACAATAAAACGAGATTACAAAGACTTTATGTTTTGTGCAGAATGTTTACTCCATAACAATTTAAACTGAAAATTGAGTGAATGAAATCCTTAGGTATCAAGTTGTTGCATTGTTTTTAAACATGACTCTCTTATTAACTCACTGTAGTAAATACTGAGTGTGAGTCAAGCACATGTGGACCTTATGATGTCACTTGTCTGGCTATATCTATTTAATTCAAAGGTCAAGTGAAGTCCACTTCAGTCTAATTTTGTGGACATTCTGGCTTGCCACACAGTATATGAGTCACTGTCTATAAACAGAACAGTGGCTGCTAGTCTGGAACCTTACAGGTACTTTGTTACAAACTTGCTATATACTGAAACAGCATCTTGAAAAATTTCATCTTTATTTTCATATTCATCGTTCTTTTTTCCTGTCTTCTGTTTCTGATTTTTTCCCTTCTGTTTTCTGATACTATTTCTTTCCTGGCTTTTTTGCTGCCACAGCTGTCTATTTCTTGGCATTGGCCTGCTCAATAGTCAGAGTCTGTCATGCATATGATGGTTTCATATATCATTTGTGCTCCCTGATTCCATTGGCCTTGTGAAGTCAGTCAAACAGAAATGCCAGTGTCGTTCTGCTGTTAAGAGCTTTGCTTGAGCGCAAGCTGTTCAAGATTTTATTCAAATAGTAATTCCAACATACAGGCATGATACATTACAACAGTGTGTTATTACACTGAACGAAAACATTTTTACTGGAAAAATGAGTGCTGAGCGCTTTCAAACTTTGTTTTTGATTCAACCTTAGACATCCATGGTGCTTTTAACAGATTGTTAACTGGGTATTTGTAAAATAATTTTTTCCATGTACTTAGTGCAAAGACTACATCTGCAAACTGCCAATAGATACATGACAAACTTGGAAATTGTACCAGTTTGTAATATGTAGTATTATGAACTTTCATTTTAAGTTGGTTTATTATTATGAACTCTAATTTCAATTAATACATTATTATGAACTCTAATTTCAATTGGTACATTATTATGAACTCTGATTTAAATTGGTACATTGTTATGAATTCTGATTTAAATTGGTACATTATTATGAACTCTAATTTAAATTGGTACATTGTTATGAATTCTGATTTAAATTGGTACATTATTATAAACTCTAATTTAAATTGTTTTGTTATTATGAACTTCAATATCATTAGCACATATATTGTGAGCTTTAAATTGAATTGGTACATTATTGTGAACTCTAATTTAAATTGGTACATTATTGTGAACTCTAATTTAAATTGGTACATTATTTTGAACTCTAATTTAAATTGGTACATTATTATAAACTCTAATTTCAATTGGTACATTATTATGAACTCTAATTTCAATTGTTTTGTTATTATGAACTTCAATATCATTAGCACATATATTGTGAGCTTTAAATTGAATTGCTACATTATTATGAATTTTGATTGAAATTAGTACATTTAATTGTGAACTTGAAGATCTTAATCTTTATTCGTAAAGTCAGAACTTCTCTGAATATTTCAAAGTTTGATATGATCAGTAACCAGTTCCATTGAAGTCAGAATTTTGTACAGGGTGTCCTCTCATCCTTCTAAGCTCCATTTGATTACTTCCCACTTTCCTGGAAGTCTGGCCTTTGTCTAATTGTTTGCCCCACATCCAATGTTAATTACTTGAGTGTCAGCCCTTATGTAGATAGCCAGATTGTCTGGCATTTGTAAATTGCTCTGTTTGAACTTCTAAATGCTGCACCCAATGGACTGAGTTGTGCCAAGTGGAATTCTAAATATAGATATTCGGTTACTGAACTGCAAATACCATTGGAATAAGGCCTGATCTGCAGTCTGTTCTTAGACCTCTGCTTGTGTTTGAACAAGTGATTGGAAATCTCCAGCTTTGAGAGATTTATTTGTTCTCTAAATCTTTTTAAAGGTGTAGGCTATACAGCTATAGGCTAGATAGATTGTTCTCTAGAAAAATTTGGCTGCATACAGTATCGTATTTGTGTGCATGGTATTTGAAGAAAGCAATAAATAAATGGCATTGAATGAAAGCATGTAAATTATGTGTAAACAGTAGGCACTGTTGTTTTTAGGCTTTGCAGACAGCAATTTGGTGATTGTTGATATTAATATCAGAGACGTGCCAATTGAAGGAAATTGGCAAACACATTGTATTGGATAAACAGGTTCTGGAAATCAGGATTGCTATATGGAATTTTGGGGAGGGATTGTGGTAATTCTATCTGAAGGTTTTTTCTCACAGTCTTTTTCGTGTAGTAAACTAACGTGCTGGACTGTTAAACAAGAGCCCACCCGATAGGGCTGTTAGTAACTTTTTTGGCAAAACGATTATCGGTTTTAGGAATCCAATTTTAAACCCATTATTGTTTAACATCCCTAACTCAAACTCAATCATACTGAACACACAAGCAAATTTGTCTACTTCTGCATTTTTCGAGCCTGGGGCCGCTTGCATGGCTGAAATAGTAAGGCCCTTAAAAACGATCTAGGTCCTCCAACTCTGGAGCTTTGTGTTGCAGTAGTGTCTGGAGAGAGCAGACCTCCACTATCATGGTCAGAGCACACACGCGTATATTGTTTTGCTGAGCAGACATCTCCATCTTGTGGTCAAACAGTCAGACAATACGTTTTACCAGATTATTTTTTCCAGCGCATGTTTTTCTTTCCTCTGTCTGCGGCTAAAGATCTTTCTCGCTGAATACGTGTGCTTGTGCGCGGTGAAGTCTGTTCGAATTGATCCATCTCTATGACGCTTCTAGACACGGCCTTCAACCAACACACGACACGTCTATTTTTGTAGCTTCTTTTTGTAGTGAATTGTTTTATTGCAGGTGCTTTTTTTTCTTTGGTCGGTCTGTAGATAGATGACTTGGACAAAAGTCTTTTGGGCAGAATAGCCTACACAGTGCTTATTGCTTATGCAGAGTAACCAGAATTTAGCAGGCTTTAATTTGCATATAGACACAATTTTTCTAGTGACAAGACAGATTTATTGTAGCGTTTAACCAAGCATTATTGTAAGGTTAGTCTATGTCCTTATTTGGCGCAATTATGTGTCCAAAGGTTGTGTTGTATATGCACGTGAACCTTCTAATCACACTAAGTTGTGCTTTTATGGGGCATTACTTTTAAGACTGTGCTTTGAAGTAGGATTGCTGTTTAGAAAGTTTTTTGCTTATTAATTAATTGTGACCCTTTTGATGTTTGCAGCAGCTGCTGCTGGAGTCTATTTAAAGTAATTTATTGAATTGTAAATCACAGACCCGGTTTGACCCGCCAATGTATACAAACTCAACCACGAGACTGATGCAATTGTTATTCCTTTTAATTTCCTTTTGAAACTTTAATATATTAGCAATGTTGTTGAATCATTTAGCATATTGAAGGAGCTGGGATTTTTTGAAATAATAATATAAAAAACTGTATGTGTTCGATAATTGTAGCCTGGATTTCTAGTATAAAAATGCCAGTGGATTGTTTTGGCTGTGAGTGTGACATGCCTTGTAGTGTAAAAAATACTCTTGAATACTTTGAAGAGGAATCTGTGATGTACAACTGTAAACAGCCACCATTTCCATGCATTCACAGTCATCAGGCAGAATAGGACTTTCTTTGTTGTGGTCCCTCTGTTTGAAATGACCTTCCTTTGACCTGCATTCCCTTCCACGGGACTTGCCTAATTCTTTTTTTAAATTACTCAAGTCTTTTCTCTTTGGCTATGCCTGAATCAGGAGCGCATCTGAATAGTTATCTTGAAGGGGTGAAATATAATTTTTTGGGATGGATGGATGGACGTACGGACAGCCAGCCGTTTAGCATTTAAAGATTTATGGAAGGGAGTCTCTACTGTTGAAGGGGTAACAATAGTATTGGTTGTGCCAGCCATGTGGGAAGCATTTCCCAATTTTACCCTAGTTGCATCTGAAGCCAGTTGCTAAAAATAGCTACTGTCCAGGAACTGATTAGTCGGCCTCTGTGGCACTTCTGTTATTATCAGTTGGAGGGAAATGGATCATGGAAGGCAGGGCCTGGCTTTGGTTAATGGAGGAAGCGGGTATAGCTGGTCAAGAAGTTCTCACGATTAGCCTAGATTTGGTTTTGTTTAAGTGGATCTGTGTTTAGTAGGGCTGCGTTTTATATAGTTTGGAATTCCTTTGTACATTACGAGAGTACAAACTGATTTTCTATGTATGGGTTTTTTAGGTGACGAGTTGATTGGTATTGAAGTCTGGAGATTTGCTCCTGAAGGTAAGATCTCTTTTGGTATTTCCTTTGTTGTTATGTTGCTGAATAGTGGGGAGGGAGTTTAAAGTTAAAACCTGTATACTTGGTGAAAAGGATGTTTGAAGATTTCTAGTTCACTTGTGTTCCCTTTTTGATTTTGTACTGAAATTAGTATGTGTACAACTGTACGCTGTACAGTCGCTGTACATTCATTGTATTCTGTGAGTGGACTTGTGTTCCATTTTTGATTTTGTACTGAAATTAGAATGTGTGCAACTATGCTGTACAGTCGTTGCATTCTGTGAGTGGACTAGTGTTCCATTTTTGATTTTGTACTGAAATTAGTATTTGTACAACTGTACGCTGTACAGTCGTTGTACTCTGTGAGTTGTAAGATTGGACAGCATTGAGGAGAATTGGTCAATTACCTCATACCCAACCTCTTTTACAAATGGGTAAAGCACCCTTCGGAAGTGCTGAGTGGCAGGCTTCTGAAGATACTGCATAGTTAATTAATAACTATTAATTAATTCATTCATTTAATGCATTTATATAACGCCTCTCCAGGGGGGATACTCAGAGGCGCTCCCAACCTCAGCACGGCAAAATAAAATGGTCTTAAGATGAGAGAGGAAATCGTGAGAAGGATTTTAGAAAGAGAGCAGAGTGTAATTGTGCCAGTGTATAATGCACAAAAGGGTGATATAATGGTGCCGCATAACTAAGCTGTATCCAGAGGATTAGTCTGCTAAATCATTGATAGGATGACGTTGTCCGAGGAAGTGTTTATAGTTGGGAGTAGCTCTCCAAAGACTGTGGCGTGTAGCCTGAACATGTACCGTATATGTGGCGTGTAGCCTGAACAGGTACCGTATATGTGGCGTGTAGCCTGAACACTGTGAACAGGTACCGTGTATGTGGCGTGTAGCCTGAACATGTACCGTAAATGTGACATTTCCACTTCCCCTTCAGATCACATCCACACGGTGAGACGTTTAGGTGACATTAGGAGTACATGGATGATGGAAACAATTATTACATGGAGCAGGTATTTTGAGGCTGGGCTGCAATCTGTGGTGCTTTTTTGTCAGTGTGACATTGAGCGGTTAGTGAGCACGATGATCGAGCAAGGTATCGAGTACATTGACATTAATTCTTGCTTCTGTCAGACAGGTTCAGGTTTGAACTTGCAGCGAGTGATGGATGATGAGGCGTGCAGCACGCTTGGGCATGACGATGTTAATGCAGAATAGTTTAAATGAATTGGTGAGCTAGATAAATTGCGAGGTGAAAGTAGCCTTTGCTTATATTGGAGCTGGTTTCTGACTGCGAGAATGTCTTATATTTTGTTCTGCATGCTGTTAGTTAGTTGAATGTATGCATAAGTGTTTCAAGGCAATACAATTCAGTTTGTGTCTGAACGCAGATATATGCATTTTAATTACATCACAGAAGCCCCTTCTGGTTAAACAGTTTAATTCTACCAACTGTTTGATTTACTCTGTGATTGTCTTTTGAACACTGCCCGTCCCCCACTCTTGTTATTCGTCTGGTTTTGTCTGTAAATATGTCGCTGAGACTCCTTTTGCTTGTCTGGCATGTGGTGTGTGTGTGTGTGTGCGTGTGTGTGTGTGGATGTATGTGGGTGTGTCAAATCTCTTCCTGTGAGACTTGGAAAAAATTGTTTGCCACACAAAGAGTAAAAAATAGCAGTCTGGATATTTAATTACCGGTATAGCTTATCTAATTTGGGAAGTGTGTGTGTGTGTGTGTGTGTGTGTGATAATCTATTGGTTAGGACACTGGAATGTGTTTCATGGGTTCAAATCCTAATCAGGACTTTCAAAAAGATTCAGTTCCATCGACTCCTGAAAAATTTGGAGCCGTATCAACTGAGCAGTTTGAGCAATGAGCATACACTACCAGTGACAAGATATGTAGCAAAGGAGAGCCTCGTGGCTGAGACCAAGAAATTGAAGTTGGCAGTCACTAATGCTTCATACTTGTGTCTGCCTCGTGAGGTTTTATAAATGAACTGCACTGGTCATATTCTTTGGCCTATGAGTGCTGTATTACAATGACTTTGAACTTGAATGGAAGAATTACAAAATTGTGTTACTGAATAATATTCATAATAAGTGGGTGTGGTGGAGTAGGGTTATGTTTGGTGCCTTGAAGCTGGGAGATTTCAGGCTCGAATCCACCTCAATAAGTCATGTAGGGGTCCTGAGCAAGTCCTTCTCGCAATTGTTCATGTGCTTCAGCGTGAAACTCAGATTAATTGTCCGCACTGTAGCTTATGCTAATTTTTTGTGCAACATCCCGTGATGCTATGCAGAGATATGTTACTGGCCCTGCTGTGTGGTAGTATTAAATGTCCCACCATTTATTGATCGTTTTCATCTGTTACTATATAAACGTTGACTGATCAAGTCCAAGTGCACTATTAGAAAATTTAGAAATTGAATCCTGCTATAGACCAGTATTTTATACTTATGCATGGCATTCTTTCCTTGTGAATTTCTGGCCTGAGACTTGGAGTGAGAATGCTCAGTCAACTGTGCTGAACATTGCAACGCTTTGCAATGTTGCAATGTTTTTCAAACTTGTTGAATGCATAATGTTAAATTTACATTGGATTTATTTGCGTAGACATCTAATTGCCGTGGAAATATGCAAGTCAAATAATAATGTTTGTTTGAATATTAAAATGCTGGTACCAATTATAATAAAATATAGTTAAGTGCTCTAAAATTACATCATGTTCAATGAAGGCTAACATAAAATTTATGTTATCAATTATTGCGTAGGCTGTATTTCCTTTATTCTGCTTTCAGGGCATCAGCCAGGGCAGGGCCTAGGACAGGATTTGGAGGCCTAGGGCCACAACTAATTTTCAAGGCCTTCTCACTTAAGAATCTATGTCGAAATTCTGGAGTGCTATGAGATCCTGCTCCAATGTCAACATGTCTCATAATATTTGAAGGATTTAAAAAGAAAATTATTTGAATATCTGATTCATTGACAATTATTGTTAAATGTTGTCCAATAATTTCACATTTACTTGGTTCAAAACTCCATTCTCTGTCAGTCACAGTTGTTACAGTTGTCGAAGTCTCTTGGAGGGTACTTTCTATTTGGGATTAATTTATTTCTCGAAAATCTTCAGTCTGGCTGAGCCTATTGTTATTATCAGGATGTGAAACGAAATTTAGAATTTTTTGCTTGCTGAAGTAGCTTCCTTTTGTCGAGCCAATTTCTTTCATTTCTCATCAATTTCTTTCGTTTCTCATGTCCACTTTCGAATGATCTTCATCTTTATGTAAGAGATTAGATTAAAATAATATTTTTCTATAATATAATAGACTAATAGTTAGGACCCGAGAGGAATATTTGCCATTTTTTCAATAAAATTGACAATGTGGTCAATTTAGTCAAATTGACTGATATTGTTAATGAATTAATGTAAATGAGATATCAATTTCAAAAGCTAAAAACAAACCCCCTAATCGTGCACTTGTTCCGCTCGAATGCGTCGACCATCCCAGGGTCCATTCATTTTCTACACTACTCCAAATCCTGGCTACACCACCGCTCTAAGTGACTAAGGAAGTAAGAATATATTGTACTGTTTAAGAAACACATCCGATGATAAGAACAATAATTATATTCATGAATATTAAAACATTTTTAGGTTTCAGTGTTTGACTTACGACTTAGGGCCTACGAGTGACGAGTTACGATAGAGTTTATACTGTTGAGCGTTGACAACTTTTCAATTTTACAACTAATAACAGATTTACGAAAAAATTACACTTTGCAATTATTTAACGTCAACGATTTCGTCACGAAATAATTAGAATTTGCATAATGAATGCTATATTTCAGTGAATAACTCGTTAATTTCGTAATTCCCCATTTCAATAAATTATTTATTGAAATGGGGAATTAAGGAGTTATTTATTATAAATAAGTTCGTAATTCCGAAATTCCGAGGCCCTTTGTCAAGTGAGGCCTGGGGCCAAATGGCCCCAGTGGCCCCCCCTGTCCCAGGCCCTGGCATCAGCAATAAGTTTGAACTACCGCAGTTATTTGTTCATATATATTATATATATGTAATTATATATTGATAATCTTGTTTAAGTATTTGGATTCAATTGTTTTTCTTTAGCCAATTATGTAAACAAACCAGCAACACTCCTAGGCTCTAGTGAACAACCTGTGTGTTGACAATGTAACTGGCTGAGCCAAAAAGTCTTTCAGGCTGAACCAAAGTGGCAGACCTGTATATACAGAACAGAACACTTTTGACATCTTTTGGCAGGTGTTTCAAACAGTCTTTGATTAATCGTTAAAATTAAATTTAACTATTAAATTAATTAGAGATTAATTAATTAATTAACCATTAACGTTTACATCTACTTATTAGGCTTATGTTAACTCTACAGTATACAGTCTTGACCTTGCAATGCAGCCTTTTGTTTCTGATTGTGTGTCTGATTAATTACTCTCTCCTACTCGTGTGTAGGGAATATGCCATGGGTATGGGAATATGAAAATGACTGGACAAAGCATTTTCATAATTATGATTACAAGTTACTATGTTCAAGATAAAACTAACTGCAACACATTTTGAGTGATATCGACCTGTCACAGCACAGAACAGTTTAGTGAAGCAGGATACACACAATTAAGTTTAATTTATAGTCACGAACTATGACACCTGAAAATCTGTGACAGAAGAGCAGCTCAGAGCATCATCGAATTGCACTGATTGTGACGTTACGAACGCGTGAGTTGTTTGAGCAAGATAAATCGAAGCGCATGATGATGGCACGATTTGCTTGGTGCCATGCACAATCATCGTGACCTTCGCACACATGGCTGGGCAAATAAAAGTGAAATATTCGTAGATTTTTGTGTGGAATATATCATGATTAAGAGAAGCATGATTAAACACGTACAGGATTTATTGTTAGGACTATGATGCTGGCGTCAGTAACGTAGATAGGGCAAGAGATTAAAATCCTTTGTCAATAAATTCTCCTTCTGCCTCTTGAACTAATTCTATGGATATCTGTTTAAATGCGGTCTACTGTGAAACAAATTTATGAATATTTGGGTTTTGACCCCCAGCAAAAGTTTTCTCCCGCATAGGAAGATTTATTTCCAGAAAGTCTGTGTACAATACTGAGTGGTACGGCAGAAGCTGGAAATGCATAACTTCATATGAGGTTACTTTATAACACAGATGAAATGAAATAAAGCAGAAATGACCGGGAGGTCAGAGTTTTCGGACCAACTTCATTTCTTGGGACAAAGTAACGAGGAAAAACAGAATGGCCTGAATTTGGTAGCAATCCGATATGAGGTCATTTTGAGATTCACCTCTGCTGCAGCATACTGATGTTGATGTCTAATTTGCACTTCGGTGTGTAAACATGGACTTCTGTGTTTGAGCATACAAAATAATATTATGGTTTGTAGCAGAAAGTTCCAATGGTTATCTCTGCTTTTGGTCGTGACGCACTTGAAAAATGTTCTTTTGGAATCTGATTTCATTGTTGTTGGGTTGAAAACTTCCTCTGATTAGTGTATCTCTAAGTGACCTTACATAAATCTGCAATTTTACCCAAAATTATCAGTACTGAGCAGGGTGTGATTGACTGGAATTTGTCACAGTAAATGGGCTGCTTTTGCCGAATGCTGATTTGATCAGATTAATTGACAATGTTTGCTTACCGTATATTTCGTTCTATAGGCTCTGTTTGATACACGTTATTTTGGTATTTCACATGCATTCTGCTAAAAGAATGCCATAGTTTAGCTTGTTTAGTTTGTTAAGCTTGTTAAGTTGTTTCGTTTATTAGAATTTGTCGCATTTCCTTTACATGCATGCCTACAGTGAATGTTGACATGTGTGTGGCCTTTATGCAGCTTAAATTCTTTCCTGTGCTTGATATTAAAAACATGCATTCAGTGCTCAGTGGTATATATTGACCTTTGACTTATAGGGATAACCCCAAACCAAATCTGCAAGGCTGTTGATATTGAGTCCTTAAGTTCTATTCTATTTCACTTTGGAGCTCTCTTTGTTGCAGGTTGTTAAGTCCTCTGAGCCTATTTTTATGTTTTTTTAGACCACTCCTCTTGTCAACACATGAAAATTACCCTAGCTGCCATAGCTGAACGATTTGCTCCTCTGGCTTGGGATGGCTGGGATGGCCAAAAGAGTAGGGGATCTGTGGCGTAGACAAGGGGGGTTTAGGGGGTTAACCCCCCATTGGCTTTGGAAAAAAAACAAGAAAAACATTCCCTTTGTTACTTTATTCCCTTTTTATTTACTGTAATACTGTTGGGTTGGCGTCAGGAAGGGCATCCCGCAAGGCCATAACCCACCACTCCATCATAAATTCCTGGCTATGCCACTGTAGATGATTGTCTGATAGTATAAGGAGTGGCAGCATGGTAGTATCAGGGTTTCTTAGGACTGCATTGTAGATAATAAGACCTCTTGGCAATTCTCTTATCCTTAATTCTTGATCACTGAACTTTGAAGTTAAGCTTGAGGTGAAGTTTTTTGTAACATTATGCTTAGGACGTTTTTGGTGACCTTTAAAATGTAATGTGCAATCTTGACTTAAAGTTCGTTTTCAATTACTTGTGGTGTTCATTAAAACTGAGAAAAAAGTTTGTGATATGTGGCCACATTTTTTGCGCACATGTGTTTGCTATGCATTCACGTGACTAAATTTATTACTTTTTGTATGTCATAACTTTTATTTTTTAGCACATTTGTAGTACGTTACAAAAGCTAATGGTTGTTTGTTGATCAATACCACATAACTGATGTTTATAGCTGCAGTATTGACTGAAAACATGTGTGTCAACAATGCCCTTGCAAAACACTTGAGAAGACATATCATAATTTCCTTGTTTCATGCTTGTGCCAGTGGTTGATTTGCTGTAGAATTTGATATTTTAAACCCTCAGAGGACCTGTGAGAGTGGGTCAGAAACCTGTGCATGCCTTATTTATGGGGCATCTGTATTATCTTATGAACTGACAGGCTTTTTGTGTAAGCATGGGATTTAATAGTAAGGTTAAGTACATTTGGTTGGCTTATTGCATGGATTATGCATATTTAACACCTTATTCTTATTTAACACCTGCAGACACCAGCTGATGCGCTGACCCTTGACCTGGCAGGTAAGCCATACCTTCCAGTCTGTAGGTGGAGTCTATTTCCGTTGGTAGATGTTACATTGATAGTTTATGTTGGATACTCACTGATGTTTTATGAACATGTTTGTGCAAGTTTTCATTGGAGTAAGCACGTGGGGCGGGGTATCGTAGGTGTTGATGTATTATGATTTTCTTGCTGACCTGAAACAGCTTGGCCTCACCTGTGACCTCCAACTAAGGAAGCATTTTGTTTGCAGCCTTCTGTGATAGATAAATTACTAATGGCACAGGGAGGTATGTGGGAAGTTTAAGTCTAATGGAGTAGGATTGGTAACAGGTGGAACTTATTTGAAGGGTCATTGATTGGTAGTGTGGGTTGGGTAGCTGGTTCATTGCCTGGATGCTGCCTAACAGGTGGTTTGGGGGTGGCCTGACAATTGATTCTACAGTGGCAGTTGTTGGTAGATTTCATTATTTTGGTATTGATTAATTATATATACAATACACACTGAGCATTGCAGGTGTTTGGATTGGATACCGGTATTATGGTTTCTCATGCATGTGTTATTGACAATTAGATGTGATATTGTTTTATCCCACACGTGTGTTAAGTCTTCCTGGACTTTCACAGGAGTCAAAGTAATTACAATTTTAATCATGAATCCGTGTTGCACTACTTCGAAGAAACAGCCAATTATTCAATCAATAGAATTTATATAGCACACTTTAAAAAATAATATGTGTTAAAAGTAAAACTGGATGTGCGAATCCTTCACTTTTAATAGGCTGCTATGCTCTGACACTACATCATTTAGTGAGTTCTATGATGTTCTAACCTTGATTGTCAAGGTACTTGAGACTGACACAGTTTGATAGGGAACTCGTGGACCAGAGTACAGACACTTCCTAAAGGTATACATGTGTTGATATAGCCATGGCCTGGTACTATCTTACACCAAGGACTGGCCATGGCCTACAGTCAGATGGCTAACTACCATAGGGAACTAATCTCACTGCAAACTGTACGTTTCACTTGCATCTTACAAGCGTTGCGAGTGCAAATCCTATGCACCTTCTGACCAAAAATCATATATAGTGACGTATCAGTTGTGGAGGGTCATTGCTGAGTTGCATTTTCATTTGTTTGTTGTCAGGTCTACAGGACTTGTCTTTGAGCAATCAGGTAAAACTAATTGCTGTTTAATTAATGGTGTCATTAGTTCTGCTCACTTAAATGGTGGCATTTGTTAAATTGATAATAATAATATACCTTCTTTGTCATTTCGGTGGATGATGATTTCTTGGCTCTGTGCAGAATTTGCTCGATTATTTCTGACATCTTGGAGTTTAGTCGTACTGAGTTTTTTACTTGACAAAGAACTTATTTGTTTTTGCTGTGTATTTAGTACCGTTTGATCATCATGTCATCTTGGCTTACGCAAGGCAAGGAGTGATGGACTTCCTAATGTGGGGTAATGTCGTGGATGGTCAACTTGGTATAAACCATAAATTTATGTTTAAAATGACAAAATCTGATTAAAAGCCGAATGAGACATTGTTTTAAAAAAAGAGAAAAAAGAAAAACTGAGAGAGAAAACCGAAAATTGACAATAATTAACCTTTGTTATATCTTGTACTACAGTTTAAAATTTAAACCTTATTTACGCGATATAAGTTTAATAAGCAAGCAAGTAAAAAAAATTGTAGTATTAAAGCACTAAGTAAAGTGGCTGAAGAGCAAGCAAGTACAAAAAATTTGTAGTAGGCTATTAAAGCACTGAGTAAAGTGGCTGAAGAGGGCGGTTGTGATAGAGGCTAGAATGTGTCAGAAGAAACCCTTGGCAGCAGGCGCAGGTATGGCGGTGAGCCATTCCAGACCAAAGGGCCAGCAACAGAGAAAACCTGCATTCACTGCCTGATAGAAGTATGTGCATAGGGACAAGAACTTCGCCCTGTGCAGAGGAGTGAAGGGAGCGGAGGGTCTGGATATTCTCTGTATGTGTTTGTGTGTGTGCCCGTGCATGCGTGTGTGTGTGTGCATGTGTGCGTGTGCATGTGTGTGCGTGCGTGTGTGTGTGTGTGTGTGTGTGTGCTCAAGCCTCCCTTATAAAGAAGTCAGTGTTTTTAAGGATGTGGAGCATTGTCCAGCTGCATGGTGCTTATGTGGTCTTTGATGTACGATTTGTAATTGGAGAGTTGGTCTATAATAGATTTGCCGAGTAAATAGACATTGCCTGTCTGTCATCTCTGATATTGAGTACCAACCCATCTTGGGCAGATCTCCACCACATCAGGATAGATAAGGAAAGACCACAGAGAGCTTTTTGCCATTAGCTCCATATTGACACTGCCTAACATGACAAGAATATCATCGCTGTTAGACTCTGATATCCTGATATTGAAACACTGATAAATTTGAATTTGATTGCATATCGTCCTAACGATATTTACTTCTTTTATCAACTTGATTTTGATCCGATAATTTGTGTGTGGTTTCATTTTGGATTGACTTCTGGCTGTAATGTTGTAAAGTGTGATGGTTACATTACAGAAATCAGTTGGTTGAACATTACGGGGAACAATGGATGATTGGTTAGAGGGTTGATACAGGTTCAAGACTCCTCTGAGGTGGTGGCTATTGTGTTGGGACTTTGAGCAAGTCTTCAAGCAGAGTTGTTTAATAGGAGCTCTCTGTGTGCACTTCTTAACAATGGAGGGAGGGCATTATCATTACAGTTGGTTTTCATTTTCAATTATGGGACATGTAGATAGAATGAGAATATTTAACCTTGCAGTCACTGATTTTGATTTGTGTGTGTTTTTTTGGTTAAGTTTACTACATTAATTGTCATCTCATGCTGCTTTTTTTTAGCCTACTATTCAATTCATGATTTCAACCGTCTAGCCATCAGTTAAAATTGCACTTGTAAATATAGGTGTCCCTGTTAGCAGAATATTCATCCCTTATGGCCTTCCTTGTTGCCATCCGATTATGTGAAGCATGTTATATGTCTATTGTTTATGGTTGATGGTTACAATAAATGCTGAGTTGCCCAAATCCAGCACATGCGAAATGAAAAAGTAACAGGAACAGGCCAGGACTATGTTGGACGGACAAAAAACATGAATAAGGACTTAACTCTAAGCCTGAATAACATTGCACATCGGCATCCATCCGGCTTAGTCTTTAGAGACATTGCTTCTGAGACTAACACCAAGAGCAGTAACGAACTTGACATATTACTGAGCATGTTGTTGAACATTTATTCATACCCATCTTTGCCAAATGGTTGGCATCAAGAACGGTATCTCTTATATGGAACCATATGACTTGAACTACAGAAAACCATCTGGTAGTGGAGTTGGGCCCGGTGTCATTGACCTGGCACAAGCAGGATCAGATGCAGGCTGACAGCAGAGATAATTGATAGCCAGATTTAAAAAGTTCCATCTGTCTCTAAAGACTAAGCTGCATGGATGCCGATGTGCAATGTTATGGAGGCTTAGAGTTTTGTGAAAGATTATTATGTAAAATGACGTAGGTTGACTGACGACGTTTCCTTGAAGCGAATAACAGTTTCATGTATTATGGCTGTTAAAGTAGTTGTCGTTGCAGACAGAATTCGACAGCTAGAACAAAAGTTTTTGGCCTCTGTCTGGTCTGTCTGTCTGTCTGTCTGTCTGTCTATCTGTCTATCTGTCTATAGATATTAGATACTGATGGTGTCTGTAGCTGTAAATTGGTGAAACTGAGAACAGAGCGAGATCAACAGAACTCTAGAAGATTAGTTGACGTCACTACTCAGTGCACACTGACTACATGAGAGGCACGGCATTTACAGTTTGCCTCTACATTAGATATATATATGAAATGTACCTAATGCATCAGATGGGATTCTTATATCATCCAAGTCTGGACTAAGAAGGCCGTTTGGATGGGCCTATGAACCTAGGTTTAGTCTTTCTGGTCCTATATTTTTAGGGGTTGTTTTTAGCACATCCAAAATCTCATGAGTGTTAGTGGGGGGCACAGTTTGATGTACTGTGTGTGCAAGGTCAGAAGGATGGTGTGCGTGTTTGAGTATGCATGTACTGCCGGATAGCATGGCCTGAGTGATTATTCAGTGCTCAGAATCAAACCTGCAATTTGCTGAATTGCAGACCAGATGGTTGTATAAGGCCAGAGTTAGTGTTTAAGATAGAGGGAAGTGAGGTCACATCTGGAACCAATGGCCTTCATATAGCTTTGTCCTCCAGGGTTGAAGGATATTTGACTGAAGTTCAAACACTAAAGGCAACAATTGAACAACTGAAGAACCTTTCCTTTCTGGCTGCAGCTCATGACAACAAATGTCCAATTGTAATGTAATGTACAGTAATGTGTAAGGAATTCAACTCCAGACTCTGTGATGCAAAGCAAACCCTTAAATATTCATGAGTTTACGTTGACACCAGCATTAGTACTTAGTTTTTTTTTATTATATCACTTTTCCCCCCTTAAATGAAAGATCATACCCAGACCCATTGTTTGGTGTCTTACGTTTAAGTTGACTTTTACAAATCCATCCGAATCTTCTGTTGACTGAGTATTGATCACTGTACCAGTGTACCTCTGTCGTTTAAAGTTCTGAAGCTCTGAGCTATTTGATTAGCCAAGTCGACCGACCGAGTAGTCGGTATATAGACTGTGACATATTTCCGATTCATTTATTTTACCGGTTCATTTATATTGAAGTAATTACCATGTGTTGACACCAGAGGTGCTGTTTTTGCCATTTACCTGTAACGTTCCAGTGTTGTTTATATGTTGGCGATTCTGGTGAAAGGGCACTTCTTAGGATGTCTGCGGCACCCGACATGTCTTTCAACCTTGACAGTCGAGATTGCCGGTACCAGTCTACCAAAGGTGTTGTGCTGAAATAATCTGCTAGCAGCACTAACTAACCTGCCTGGTTTTAGTGGCCCGCATTTGTTTCTTCTGTTAGTCCATTTGTATAGACTACATACCATGAATGTTCTTCTTTTTTAAGGTGTGTAGTATTAAAGACTAGGTGTAATCTACGTTACCTGACTAGTTCAAGACTGTTTTAGTGTTTAATGCATCATGTTGTGTTACGGGTGAATAGGTTCTGGAAATTGCTCGCTTTTTATGCTTGATGATTGGTATGTTTGTGCAATTAATTTAGCTGGTAGAATCAGGATATCAAGGGATGGGAAGCTGAACATAAATTTATTGATTTACTGTTTATGTGATTTATTGGAGTTTTTATTTTGAGTGATCTGATATGACCTTGTCTTTTAGTATTATTAAAAACTTTTTTAGCGCACACAAAGTCACACAGAATGCAAATTGGAATCTATTGTGTGATTAGTCAGTCTTCTGAGGAAGAAAGAGCAGTTAAATAATTAATTATCCAGACGTTTGAAGGTCAATGAACAAATGAGCTTCAAGGTGTTTCTTGCAAGAGAGAAGGACGTTTGAGCAGCAGACGAATATAGACCTGTTGTCAATTCTATTCTCTGGGGGCAGCAACATGGAATGCAGGAGAGGACAGTGTTAAATTGACCCTCAACCAACACAATGATGAGAGGTATTGTTTAGGCAACAGTGTACTTTACAATTACTGTACTTTATAGAGCACTATAATCTAGTGACTGTGCACAGTGACGCTTAGTTATTGATGTTGAGCAAGGTAGTTTACAAGTGTCCTCCTTTATCTGTCTATAAGATGGCCACAGAGTTGGTGATCTTCAACAGATGCACACCAGCAGATGCACACCACAAAGTCAGCAGTCTTCACTGAGCAAGACACCCTACTGTAGTTTCTGTAATAAAATAAACAGAACTTGTGAGAGTTATTTTTATGATGCACGAAACACCTTTTTAAAGTACGGTACTTAAAGTTGCCTTGGAAATACTGGACACATACGAAGCAAAACTGTACCTCACAAGAGCATGTCTCTCTAGTTCTTCCATCAGATCGGAATAAATAAAACATTGACATTTGTTGTTTGTGTAGCAGGATACCTAAGGACTCTTGTGGGGTGACTAGCAAGCTAAGACTAGTTCGGCTAAGAGCCGGTACTGACCTAATTGTCAACTCCGACTGAAGTCTGATCCCATTTGTCTAATTCATCTTGTAAATGGTGCCTTTGATAGCAATCTGCCACAATGTGGGCTTTACACTTGTTCTTGTGCATTAGAATTCCCTGGTGGGCGTTGGGACGAAGTGCCCAGCAGTGCCTGCCTGGAAGAGCCAGCTGTCTGTGTATAATGTAGAAACAGAGCGTGTTTACATCGCATTCTGTATGGCCTTGTTGTGCATGTCAGCTGTTTTCTAAAGATGTCACTTTCCCCATTGATATTATCATCTATTATGGTTCCTGTTGTATGATTGATTGGTTTTTTGACATTGGTATGATTGTATAACTGGTCTGACAACCGTCTACAAGAATGGACAGCCACAAGAGCTGGAAAGTACTTGCATGTCGGTGTTATGACTACGCATTTGTTTTCATGAATTGTTTTCGGAATTCATGACCAATGTCATAGTTTGAGAAATATAAAAACTTAAATTAATGATTTATGGATGTTTTGTTGCCGTTGTCATTGGAGAGAAAGAAGCTGATATGCGCAAATGTTGATTAGTGTGAAAGATGAATGTCCAGATTATTCATGTTTATTGGTTTTGAAGAAGAAGAAGAAGAAGAAGAAGAAAGAAAGATTGGTTTTGCAAAGTCTGTTGTTGTCATTAGGCAATGCCAATCTGCAGCTGCACTGCTTCAAACTAAGTCCCTGCAGATATATATTGCTCATGTAATTGCTGTGCATGGCAGCTTCTGCTGCTGGAATCTTGCATCTAATCTAGAAAGCTCAGTTGTTCCAGTGGTAGTACCAGCATAATAACACACCATGGTCCCCTACACAACTTCAGTCACTTGGAGCACTGGTCTGTGAAAAGCGCAGGAGAGTCAAAGTTCAAGATAAGTTCAGTCATACCCGGAAAAGTTCACTTCCTAACCTGATTCTGCTCACAGCGTTGTACATGTATGATTTAGCACATTAAATAATAATAATATCTTTTCTTTAATGAAACGCCTGAAGACGCACTGCGCTTTACATTTACATGTTATGCAGTAATCTTAATTAAACTTAACTACCAACTGAACAGACAGCTTTGTAATTACACGGCGCCAATGGCAGCCTACAAAGCAAATCCGCCCAACGGGGGCTCGAACTCACTACCTCTCGCACTCTTGACCAGCGTGTTAACCATTACTCTACCGGGCCCCCCCGGTAGAGTATCTTTTTTATCACTAATCAAGTGTTGTATCTTTTACAGAAGCCATCAAAAATGGCCGTCTATAAGTTGTGTGGTTGAATGATTTGTTTTGTAAATGTTTCCTGTCCATTAGCTGATAAGATTCGGGTTATTCCACTGCTCTAGAAAATCGATGAAAATATGCACCATGCTTAAGTTGCTCTTGAGGATAATGGGAGTGTGGAACAAGGAGGCTGTAGAACACTGTGATCATCTGACCCGAGACTGGAACATGAAGTGCCTTTATATGCTGGGTCCCTTTCCCTTTCCAGGCAGTTTTACTACTCAGATAAATTGTATGTCAAGAGTCATTTGGAACTGCATCTATCAGTAATTCTTTAAAGACTGTAGTGTTTAAAGTATATTAATGTATATCTGTAACTACTATGTACAGTGTAGTAGTTACAGATATACAATATGTCTGCACAGTTAGATTTCCTTTTCGTTGATTTTGGATTAATATTGGACTTTTAGACAAAAATATGTTTGTATAGTTTTAATGTCAAGTTATTTCATGTTTTCTGTCTTTGTATAACTATAATATACTGTATTGATCTGTAGACATTCTGTGAGTTTCTGTGATGTGTTAAACTGTTGCATCAGAAGTTTCTTGGTGCTACAATGCTTTCATGCTTGAAGTTGCAATTTCTGTAATGGACTAGCAAATTTCTGCTTTGCCTGATGCAGCTTTCTCTTGTGTTGATAAATCGATACATGTATGTATCAAAGGGCAGTACCTCTCAACCTTTTCTTAAACCCTAATCGAATTTTTCCTGTCCTTAGAGACCCACCAGTGAGGACATATTATACAGATATGATGAAGGTGCTGTAATGGGGGGGATCTCGTGCAATTCAATTAGGTTCGACTAAATATTCGCAAAAAGTTCACACATTATTCCCGTCATTTTTGCATTGTCTGATCTTTTTCCAGATGTAAGATGGAGTTTGCCAAAACATCAAAGCAACATTCGCATCTAACGTCAAAAGTGGAATTAAATGTTCAGTGTGATATTTGGACTTGTTTTATTTAGAATAAATTTGTAATTTATTGGCTGCAGACGTATTACGAGCACCTCTGAGGAGTTTCTCTTTAAGGGTGCTATATAAATTTATGATTATGATTAATATTGCCAGTTCTACCACAGAGAGCGGACAATTTATTTGCCTTCATTTTAATTTATTTATTCTGCAATTTTTGTGCAGTTTCTTACTGATGGTCTGCTGCACCATCGGATTCCATGGTGCCCTAGCTTTCATCAACACCCTTGTTTGGTAAATCTGGTGTAAGGCTTTACGTGTAAATTATTCTGTTGAAAATTATAAGTAGATGGAACTTTTTCACTGCTTGATAATTTCCATTTCTGTGAAGTAATACGTGTTGGGTTTACAATTTGATGGAGTGAAGTGTGAGCTGGCTTTATTTCTGTTCACCTGAAGATAGATACATATAACATACCTCTTGCTTAGTTTGTTTGCATTGCTGCCAGTGATACGCTGGTTCGTTACCTAGCAAAATGAATCCATCTGTTAATGATTTATAAACGCTTGTTCTACACCACTAAACCATTAGCCTGCTGTTTGTTTATTGATAAGCTGTTTCGTAAGTAGTGAGTTGATGGGGTGCAGTACAAATAGCACAAAAAGAGAGTATAAATAGATTTTCCCATTAGCTTCTGTTTGTTGATGCAGCTACCACGCTGTGCTTGTTGGTGACCAGCCGCGCTGGTCTGTGCCATTTCCGTGACAGATAGAGTCTAGTTCGGCTGAAGCGTTGTCTGTTGTTGTCCATTGGCAACGGGATAGATGTTGCACCATCGAGCAACATGACTGAGCATTTGGTATTTGCCTTTGCTTATCGGTTGGCATTCCATCTCCGGTTTGGACGTGCTGGAAACGTCGGATTTTAGATCTAGCGCTGGTACGGATTAAGTAATTTTTAATCGATTAATCTCCCGATTTTAGTCGCGATTAATCGATTAGGTTCGATTTCGTCTACGTTATGCAAGCGTGAAAAACTACCAATGTCGCTGAGTTGATTTTTAAAATTCTTTCTTTGTACAAAAACACTGATCCAACTTTTTTTGCAATGAAAGCAATTGATTTTGTGCAATTTTTTGTGGGGCTCGGTGGTGTAGTGGGTATATTCGTCGCCTTGCAGCTGAAGGGTTGCAGGTTCGAATCCACCTCTAGTCACCGTGTAGGGACCTTGGTCAAGTCCTTCACTCACAATTGCTCAGCGCTTCGGCGTGAAACTTCAATGCAGTGTCCGCTCTGTAGTCGGGAGCACCTCGGAGTAGGGAGCTTGAAGGGGCGCTATAACAAATGTGCATACAAAATTTTTTAACTTTTCTATCGCCATTTACCTCAAATGCAAAACTGATCATTTTATTATCCACTCATAAGAACGTTTCATTGTTCACCACTTTGTTTACTCCAGAAGTATCTACTTGACATCAGAAATCAATTGAAAATTAGTTGAAGAAGCTAAGAAATAATCGATTAATTTTTTTTGGATTAATCTAGCTTTGGTCTGTATTTTCTTACTACGCTGCTGTTGTCCTACAGGGGTATGTGCTTGGGGTGGATATGTTCTTGGGGTGGGGCATGTTATTTAGGGCGTAAAATCTGTGCTTCAATCAGTATACCATAACCAATCTCTTTGGAACATGCAGAACTTTACAGTATAGTGTTGCAATGATTTACGTCGCTATGTCACCAGCATGTCCGTCCGTCTGGCAGAGCAATACTTGGAGTGCCTCTCTTAAGTGCATCCATGGTTCTGACTTGACGGTCTGGCCATCATAAACCCTGATAAGTCTGAGGCAGTCCTCTTCAGCTCACGACAGCAGCCGTGCTCTTTCGCTTTTCATTCCTGTGTTGACCTTGTGGGCACTGTTGTTGCAATATAAAAAACCTCAAAATGCTTTGGTTGACACTGGGCAGTAATTTTACATTCTAATCCCACATGGCAAACGTTTGCAAATCTTCTATCACATATCACAGAGCAATACGCCACACAAGGTCTGCTGTGACAAAGGAAATATTACAGATCAATGAGATCATATATCTTTTTTGTGCTCTTACCTCGATTATGTCAACTCTGTGTGTGCTGGCTTATGAGATTTTGATGTCAGCTTGATATTTTTCATTGGTTAACTAACGGCTCTGGTGGCTGGCTAACCGCTTGTCTGATTAAAAAATTTAAAACAATAATTATGATATCTATATTAAACTGCAGGTCCATAACATAGAATTCTCAAGATAAGATACCTGATGCGATGGATTGAGATGGAGAGCATTGAGCTTGGGATATCCAGCCTTTTGCTTTACATGTTATGGATGTTATGTCGCATAGACCAGTGGTTCTCAGAGTGGTGGTCCGCGGACCGGCGCCGGTCCGCGGAGACCTGATCACCGGTCCGTGAAGAAGTCTGAGACTGAGAGTGAAAATAAATTATAAATATAAATTTATATATGTTTCAAATTGTGAAATTATTTGAGTTGTTATTCAAAATTTATTCAAACCTCTTCCTCGAATAAATACATTACTAGTGCCTTGTTTTAACTTGCTAACTGGCTTTTTTAAACAATTTGTATTTTTAAAATTAATTTTCTACGTCTGTTGCTGCAGTCAGTTTCGTTTCATTTCTGTTGATTTTTTGGTGTTCTTTAGTCAAGTAAACGCCGATCAATCATTATGTTTATTCTTACTGGATGTAGCCTATAGGTCTTTTAATTTTATAACATGATATAAAATTATAAATATAAACAAATGTGATTGTGTGATTTATAAAATTTGCACAATGTAAACAAGCCTGTCTGGGAATTTTTATATAATATTATTTTAAAATGAAAGAATACTGCTAGAGCGTGGCCGCTCAGACACTCTGAGCGTAAAATATGATAATTCTGAACTGGTTTCCTATGCGAACATACAAGCTAAAAAGGAATCGACCATTCACACGAAAATATGATCGACTATATTTAAAATGTGGTGATATTCTGATTTCTGTGCTTTATTTCGAGCAGGTGTTTCCATCATTAGCGCAAAATCTTAGTAATGTGTCATCTATTTTTGCAAATCCTCTTATAGGCCAGCAGTAACAAACTTCTAATCTTGTTTGAAACTTTGAGTTCAAATTTTTAAAATGCAATTAAATGACAATTAAATTGAGAAATAACTGAAATGCTATTAGGAATATGTTCTAATAGTGAAACAAATCCCTAATTATGAATAACCTTGTAACAGTCTTTTTTACAATAGCCTAGTTCGCTTTTGTTTGCGCATGCCATTGAGTAGTGGTCCGCGATCTTCCAGCAAAATTATAACCGGTCCGTGGCTCGCGGAAGTTTGAGAACCACTGGCATAGACCAATAGATCTTTATGTATCTATATTGTTGTTGACTAATGTTTATTGTGTGTAACTATGACTATGATTGTCATCGTTGCCTCTCTTAATCTGATGCGATGCCATCAAGCTTCATGGCATAACCTAAGAACTACAGCACCTTTCGAAGTTAGGATAAATTTGGTGGTTGATAGCTCATGGCAAAGTGAATTATTGATTGTGACGTAGGAGAGATTCTGCTGATATTTTAGAGTGCTGTTCAGTATGAACTGCAAAGAAGTGTCCGATTAACTTAGATACTAGTGTGTATGTATCTAGACATTTAGCGCAATGGCTGTATTTTAAAGTGTCTAGTATTCAACTAGACACTTTACAATTGTCTTTACACTTTAGACACAAGTTCAACATGTGCGGGTCGGTTGTTTACACAGAGAAATTATTGTCTGTTGTGCAAGTACTTTTACTGTTACGCTGCTAACAGATATTGTGTCCAGATGCGTCAAACTGGCCACATTATAACTGTCTGGTGTTAGACAACAATTGTGTATTATCAGCTAGTTCATGTTGCAGAGTATTTTATTTGCACCAGTATAGATCTAGTGTTTCGATTCAGATGCTATACCTAGAGAATTTGTGGGCAGAAGTAAACATATAAGATAAAAAATATTTTTGCAGAGCTTAGTGGGCCAGTGGCGAAGACATTAATATAAGTCCTACTAAGATACATGTATGTAAGTATTGATTAGCCACAGAATGACTGTAACTTTAATTTGAAAAGCTGGCATATACAATTGGACATTAAGTTGTCTATCTTTGTTGCCAGTTGCTTCATGTCTTTGGAGCAAGCACTATGGTTGCACTTACACTAGTTAGTTGGTACAGTGTTTTAAAGCATGACTTTTGTTTGTTTAGATATCATGTTGCTCGTATTGAACAGAATTTACTCTTCAGGGTTTTTTGTTATCTGCCCCTTGTGTTTTCATCAGTGTTGTTAGAATGGTAAGATTGGGATTCCAGCGTTGCTTGCATCCCATGGAACCCATCCGTGTTTTTCTTATGCACTGTGTTCTACATAAACTGTCGTCAAAACCCGTTGCTAATGTTCGTCAGTGGACATGAAGTATTTTTTCGGGGAACGTCCATCTTGTCCTTGCGTCTATTTTTTTGGCCGCAGCATCCGTTATCGATATTTTACCGGGACCTTGGACACTTTCCATTTCTTCTCTATTGCGTTCATGAACGACCAGAGATTTACTCGTTGGATGGCAAAGCAATTTCCAGCCAGGACTTTCATTGTGCACCAAATGTCTTCGTGTTTCGTTTCGAAATCGATTCGTGTATACCACGGTGGTAGTAAAGCGGCAGTTCCTCGCAATAAACTGGAGCTTTACTGTTTGGTAACAATCCTTCCTAGGCACTCGCTGCGGTCACAATTCTTGTCTGTGTTTTCAGTTTTATGATGGGTCCAAGCCATGTTGAGGCTCTCTGATCATAGCAGACGACTGCAGAATTAGGAAATTTAGTTTAGGATAGGTGAAATGAATTTTTGGACTTAACATGTTGTACTTGTGTGTTTCGTCGATTTCTGTTGCGAATGGCACACTGGCATTTAGATCAGAACTCAAGACGTATCTGTTAATTCTGTTTAAACAATCAAATACCCGGCAACTCCTTTTAAGTTTTTGAACTTGTGTACAGCACCCTTTCCTTCGGCCTTGGCTGAGCTACGGCACTATGCATATAATCTTATTATATTGTTATTATTATTATTGTTGTTACTATTATCATTATTATTTTATTATTATTACTGATTTTCACTAAAATATGATACCCTTCTTTGTTTCGTAATTATATTGTGTAGTAATTTATTACAGAGATCTTGCATTCTGTTTTTGTGATTACCATATGCCTTGATGAGATTTATTTGCAGCCTATAACAGAATTCTAGGAAACATTTTTTAAATAAAAAATTTATTCTGGTTTTCTGTTTGCAGTTTTGGTCCTTGTGTTGTTTGATTTATTTCTGCACCAGTTGCTTTGTTCATGTTTTTGTACAAAATTTATGTTTATTTCACCTCAAAATTTTTTCTGAGTCCTGAGAAATGTGATTTATTCACAATTCATTTTTGCATTATCTGGTAAATATTTGTTCATGATTTGTTCATTAACTTTAATCTTATTTTTCCCATCATATTTTTATAACCTTCCATACAGCAAATATCATTTAGCACCTTTTCAGTGGCGTCCTTCTAGCTGCAAAATGCTTAACTGTCCAAGTTCTTATTTTGAATATCGTCCACACTGTGCTAAGCAAATGTAGACACGTGCCATCCCTAGAAGGTTTGGCTCGTGCTCCGTAAACACTTGAATGCCTCCTGCACCAGCAATCTTTTTGCTTGATCCCACGAGCCGCCCAGTGATATTTCAGTTCTAAAAATAATTCCCAATTTCAATTCTAATTCAGTTCTAAGGATCTAATTTCAGTTCTAATTCTATTTCTATTCTGAAAATAATTCCTATTTCAGTTCTTATTCAAGTTCTGAAATAATTTCAGTTCTAATTCAAGTTCTGAAATAATTTCAATTCTAATTCAAGTTCTGACAATTTTTTTTTTCAAATTCCACAATCAAATAACAGTGCACACATACAAAAGCTGTTAGTCAGTTCGAACTTCTTACGTGACTAGATATCCA
This sequence comes from Lumbricus terrestris, assembly GCA_949752735.1. Classification (NCBI taxonomy): domain Eukaryota; kingdom Metazoa; phylum Annelida; class Clitellata; order Crassiclitellata; family Lumbricidae; genus Lumbricus; species Lumbricus terrestris. The sequence continues at coordinate 63,640,141 of OX457039.1, forward strand.
ACTTCGAATGTTTTGTCCAGTTTAAGAAGTAGTCTGATTTTTTATATAACAGTTCAAATATACAAAAGCTGTAAGTCAGCTCGAACCACTTACGTGGCTAGATGCCAAACTTCAAATGTTCTGGTTGAGCTTAAGAAAAACCCTAATTTCTAACGACTTCTGCATCCTGTTGCGACGCCCGGAAGTCAGCAACCCACACAAAGAAAAAATTCTCTCTACATAGGCTTGGGAGGCCGGTGCAGACAAAAGGTCCTCCGCTACAGGAGCAATCTTGCTGTAGGAGCCTTCTCTACCCCTCCAAAAATCCATGGCATTGGCTACCCCAACTTCAGCTATATCAGCAACATATCGATTTATTTGTCCCGAGACCGTGTCCAAATTCCCATTCCCTGCCGCTGCAGATTTCTGGGTTTGCAATTTGGAATTAAGAAATTTAAACCGTTTTAGAGCTGGTGGAGCTGAATCCAGTGTAGCATCCGATCCTGAATGATTGTGGATGGCATCATTGCCACACAAACCAGTCACATACATCTTGGCTGCATGTAACAAGGGCCCCAGTTCTGGTGCATCCAAAATTTGGCTCAGGGTTGGGTCCAAAAAACAGGCAGCTGCGGGAATGGGATTGAAATTGTCCGAATCGGGCTTCATGATTGATGCAAATCTACGACGCATATCCCGCAGAACAGAACTGGTGATGAAATCAGCAGATGGATATTCTTGTAAATGAATCTCCAGGTCAAGGATTGAAGGAACGATCGATGATATTGACTGGGTGTCAGTTTGGAGCAGATCGGTCATTTCGGCAAATGGCCTTAGTAGTTTTTCAATTTCTTCCAGCCTGTTCCATTCGGTCACCAGAAGGCTATCCATGTCTACAGCAAATAAGCAATCAGGGCTGGCTATAATTTTTATAAATCGTAAAACAATTGTTGTAGTTAAGAACATTGCAAGTTTGCAACCATGAAGAACTTCATACAGTAAAATTTTAACATCAATTGCCCTTGAAACAATTATTTAAAAAAAAATTGAGGTTCTACTCATTACTATTACCTGTTAGGAATCAACCTATTTCCAATATTTGCACCTTAAAGAATGATCGTATGTTTTTAAATGCTCCATTAAGTCTATGCACAAAATATCCTCACAATATTTACCCAGAAAGAATTGTAAATTTTAGACACTATATTATTCACGAATTCATTCTAAAAATTTATACAGCATCTCGCCAACCAACATCTACTCAGATATCTATACTGTGCTAGCCTAAATGAAGTTAAATGTCACTACGATTTACAACGAATAATTATATCAGTTATCAAAATAATGCTCAGTAAGCTGAAAGCAAAGAGAAGAATGGCATCACTGGAAGTTGAAACCTGCCAAGGGGAAGAGAACTTAAAGAAGAAGAAGCTAAAAGCGTAACTCACGATAGGAGTATTTATCAGCTCAGAACACCTACATACCAAGTTGAGCCAAGACTGAGTTGACTTGTGGCTTGATCTCTCGAAGACGTTGGAGCATCTGGTGAGTGCTGTTCCACCGTGTAGTGCAGTCGGCAATCACGGTCTTACCGCACATCTTCGTCAGTTTCTCCACAGCAATACTGGACTTCCGAATTTTTGACACAAGTTGCCGTGCATTTGAGATTGTCACATTATAATGCTTGTAGATTAGTTTGATTACCAACTGAAGTGTGTGAGCCATACAGGACATCTGACGGTATGGAATGTGCTCTGGTAAATTCAAGTCCAACTCTTCAATGTCAAGTTCAGTTTCCAACTCTTCGGTAGGCTGAGTGGACTCGTTTTCTTCGTTTCTTTCTTCAGCACTGTTCTCTTCCTCATACGAATCGTTAGCTTCATCTTCCTTTTCCTTAGCATTCTTAGTTTGTATCAATCGGATGGCTTTCAGCATGTTGGCTCCATTGTCAGAAACAATAAGAAGTACCTGATCAGATTTAATACCCCATTGTTCAAGACTGTTTTGCAAGCAGGAGGCAAGATTTTCTCCAGTATGGGGATGCTCCAATTCGGTCAAGTTTAGAAAAACATGTTTAGATTGTCCAGAGGCTGTATCGTAAAAACATGCCGAGATTCCAAGAAAAGATGCTGAAAATCCTTTTTTCGTCCAGCCATCCAGGCAAATAGTAATTCTTCTGGCCTGTGACAGCATGGACTTGAGCTTCACAGATGCAACATCATACTCTTCCTTCAGGAGTCTTTTGACCTTCTCAGAACCTATTGACCCAATTAAATATGAAATAAAGACATGATTAAAATACTACAATATATACTTCAATTGCCTAAAGCCAAATAAAATACACCATCATCTTTATCATCATTATGCAATTTGCACTGTGTGTGACGTGCTTTTGTGGTTCTGTAATAGAATATAATATAATACAATGTTCTTCAATATTTTCTTTTTATCTTTTAGAAATAGTAAAAGCAAACATTTTTGATTAAACTACTGTTAATAAATTCCACTTTTATTTTAGAAAAATTATTTTAATCAATTCAATCCCTATTTACCAAAAACTTTTCGCTATTCTGACTTCTATGAGACCAAACCCATGCAATGCCAAATACTATACGACGTTAAAATGAACATTTACTATAATCTAAAACCTATTCATTTCCATTCAATTTATTTCCTGAAACCAACAAAATACAATTATGGCAGTGAAAAAAGCATTAACAAGGTTAACAAGGGGAGAGCCAGAAGGATGGACACTCCTGCAAAAAGGGCCACCCAACATTGGGGTAAGAAAACACAATAGCGCATGATAGCTAGCTCATTTAATTATAGGAACACAAAGATTAAAAAAATCAAGGTGATCTATCGTTTTAGGAGAAATTAAATACAATTCTTTTGGCTGGTGCAGTATGATTATTTTTCAACAATCTGGCTTCCACTTTTGCATGAATCATTCTCATCAATCAGGCTTCTAATAAGAGAAGAATTCATTTAATTAATCAAGCTTCTATTTAGCAATAACTGTTATTTAGCAATTATTTCCATCAATCCGACTTCTATTTCGCAAAAATTATTTTTGCCAATCCAAGTTGTATGCCGAAAAACGCTAAAAACCATGCAATGGCGAATAATTTATTCCGCTAAAACGACATATTCCCCCAAAAAACCAAACTTATTAATAGATGATAAATGGCAACAACTTACCTGGCAAGCAGAATTTTTGGTCCATTGTTTTGATCATTTCCCGAAACAGAGGTTGATCCAATAGCGCTAGGGGATAACCGGTACCAACAAACATGTCCAAGACAGCCTTCTGACGCTGCTGGTGTTCCCTCGACTCCTTTGGCCAAGATACCACACGCCGTTGAATGCATTCGTCAAGAGTCTGTGCCTTTAAAACCGCTGGAGTACCATCAGCCGTGCGTTTCGTACCGCATGCGATTTCTGTCCTTTTTTTGGACAGTGACAGATATAATTCGTAGGTCTCTTTGTGAATCCGCTGCAGATGAGCTATCAAATTGCTAGAATTTTTTCCAGCTAGGGTTGTCCCGCAAACACCTTTGGTCGCTTTGTTCTCCACCGTACACGTCGATTTACCAGAAGCTTCATCATATACATAAAATTCCCACACTGGACTGTCTTTTTTCCTCCCTGCTAACATTCGCGAAAGACTCATTTCGTCGAAATTACACGCAAGAAAGAAAACTTTATACTTCGTCAAACCTCAAAGTTAGCCGCGAATAGACCGGAAGTAGAAAAAGATTACATATCGAGCCATAACCATGAATGGCCCAAGATACCACACCCGAAGATTACCGATCTTAAGGGTTCGCGGAATTAAATGGTTTTCTCACTAAGGTCAATCGGAAATTTTTTAATGTAGGTTACAATAATTTCCGTTCTGAAATTAATTCCAATTTCTATTCAGATTTAAGTTCTTTTAGTCGTATTTCCGTTCTCGTTCTATTCTCGTTCTGAAAATAATTCCTAATTTTCGTTCTTATTCTCGTTAACGGAAACCAATAATTTTACTTCTAATTTCTATTTCCGTTCACGAAAATATCACTGGAGCCGCCCTTATCAGCCCACCACTGTTTGCCTGTGGTTGCCCAAACCCTTGACAAACTATCCAAAGATGATGGATGTTCCGAGTCCCTGGTCCCTGGAGTGCCTCTCCCGTTGTGTCCTCGGATCGCAGCCCCTGCCATCCAATATTTCAAAGGGTCCATGCGTCATAAATGCAACGCGTTATCAGGAGGACTGAATAAACTGCGATGAACGACGACCCGTTTGTTGCGCTTTCGAGATTGGATCGAGCGGATTCCGGCAACTTAAATCTAGAATTGATCTGCCGGACTTATTTATCTACGCTGTTATGTGCAAATGATGCTTGATCTGCCTTCGTAGCACTGACAGGGCAGGCGGAAAAAGTGGTTACTTTGCGCTCTAATCTGACAGCTTTGTTGCAAAAGGAGGTTCATAAATGTCGATACATGTGCGTTCATGTAGTTAGTTGGGTCGATGTTTCTCTATTTAGAAAGAAATGCGCGTATACCGGTACAGGCGTGTTCTTTACATGAAGTTGCAACGTTAGTCATTATGTGTTATGTTGCAGCATGAATAGTTATATGCAAGTGCCATTGAACGTGAGAGCTATATGGATGTGCAGCAATCAAGTGAAATGGTATCGCCTTTGTGTGTGAAGATTTGAATTTCTTTTAACCGTGTTGGAATGCGTGTTTTTGCGCGAATGCTCGATATGTCGTTTCGTCTGGTTGACATGTGGTGAAAACATTTTCTGGATTCTATTTCGATATGTTGTTATTGATAGAATTGCAAGCTGTCTGCTGGTGCTTAGGCTCAACCAGACCCTAGATAAAAAGCAGAGTTTCATAATCTGTTTGTCAGATTCTGTCACTGCAGTCTTGAAGGCGATTATATAATCTATACATGGCTCAAGTGGCTGCAATATAAATTATATCTCCTTCTGCTATCAATTTGCGGTCATGTGGGTTGGGCTGTGGTGCAGTTTTTATATTGAGATTCTTTCCAACTGCAAGTGGTGCAGGTCGGCGATAAAGCAGATTTGATGGCGTATCAGAATTTTATTTCGGCTTAATATGTTTGTTCTCGAAATTCCTGCCGCACGTGAATGGGACAAGTCTGAATTTATAATGCTGGACCCAAACATACTGTGTATATACAGCATTATATATGGGCATATATATGTATGTATATGTGTGTGTGTGTGTAATTCACTGCTTTACTTACTTACTGCAGCTATATATTTTATGTACCCAGCAGTGTTGCGGGTGGCATGCATGGTTATGGTGCCTGTGTACGAGTAAACTAATTAGAATTCTCTCTTGATTAATAGTTTCCTCTTCTCTGGAATTTCGGTTTTATATATACCGGTAGTTACTGACTGACTGTGGAATCTGTAGATTTCTCGGCACTTTTTGAGTCTTTTCTGTGAACGACCATGAACACGCAGACACCACGTAGCTAGTAGCGCCACTCTGACAGAATTGTTGCATAAGACATCTATAGCTAAAAACTATAGTTAGGCATTTGGAGCCCAGCAGCTTTAATTTTTTTAGTAAAATTGCTTTGTGACTTGGCTTGCCCTTGTGAACAAGCGATTTATTTCACAGTTATGTTTCAACCGACTTGCTAATTTTCTATTGCTTGTGGCAACGTGAAATTCTCTGCGTTTATTTTTCATATTGTTTTTTTTCATATTGTTTTTTGTATTGTTTTTTTCATATTGTTTTTTGTATTGTTTTTTCATATTGTTTTTTGTATTGTTTTTTTTCCATTCAGGCTGTCGTCATCTGCCACCATGTTTCGCCTGACCGACGTCAGCAGCATGTCTTCAACGCTCGTTGAGACCGTCTCCATCAACTACGAGGATTTCAGCGACAGCTTCCTCACGTGCGGAACCTGTCTGTGCATGTACGACGCCGTCGAGCACAACCCGAAGCTGCTCACGTGCTCACACACCGTCTGCCACTCCTGCCTCGAGCGCATCATCGGAATGGACGGTCCGAGCAGCACTTCATTTCGCTGTCCCATCTGCCGAGAGACGATCGCTGTGCCTCGTGGCGGCGTTCTTGCTTTCCCTCCGAGCTTCATCGTCAATCAGTTGCTTGATCTCATGGCCCGCCAGCGCAGGGACATCGTGCCGAAGTGCTCCACCCACTCGCAGTCGGAGCTCTTGTTCTGTGAGTCGTGCGACGCCGTCTTCTGTATGGAGTGCACCGGCGGGAACCACAACAGCCGGGGAGCCAGCGCGCACACCGTCATTCCATTCTCTGTGGCGATCAAGCGGATGTCCGAGATTCTGCTGTACAAGGCTGGCCAGTGCATGAAGAACCTGGACACCGCTTCGCTGGCGGTCAACGAGGAAATGGGAAGGCTCGACAGTAATGCGGAGGTCTGCGTAGAAACAGCTAGCCAGGTTTTCCAGGTTGGTATGATTAATTATATCGATGCTTTAAACATTAAGAGTATTTCATAATGCGTCGCCTTTGGCCTGCAGCACCTTCCGCAGAACTTGTCTGACTCTTTTAATGAGTGTCTCATGACTTTCCTCTGTGGTCATGCGGGGTTCGAAAGTGCTTCCAAATAGTTACCTTGAAGGGTGCTATATGAGTTTCTTACATAGATTCTACAGATCTTGACATGATGCAGCTGATAGTTGTGCCTCGTCACTATTTCTTCTGCTCTCAATTGGTTTAGAACAAGGCAGATAGAGGAGAGTGTCTGAAATTAAGGTGGTCATGAGGTACATTTTGTTGTTGTTGGATTGTGTCTTATTAATTTCATCTCAACTATACTTTTTTTGTTACGTGTTTAGTTAGTTTGTTAATGGGTATTTCTTGCATTTAGGGTCATGTACGATTTTACAAAACAGACGGTTATTTCTTCTGGTAAACTGAATTTTGGTTGCTATCCTTTATATAAGAGTTCAATAAACGTTAGATCTGTAAACTGTTTCTCTTGTTTGTCACTGTAGGATGTGGTGAACATGGTTGAGAAAAGAAAGCACGAAGTCATCCAGATGGTAAAACGAGTACGCGATGAAAAGAAGAAAGTCCTTCGGGAACAACTCGACATCATAGAAGCGGAAAAGTTGAAGCTACGCAACGACTGCCAAGGTCTTCAGCACCAGATCGAAGTGCGCAACATCACGACTAAAATCGGACACCTCAACGAGAAGCTCGACATGTCAACAACGTTGCTCGAACCGCGTGAGAACGCGTTTATGTTGTTCGACTATCGACACAACGCGGCGATGCCTTCCATAGGAAACGCGCTCACGCAGTTCGGGAAAATCCAGATCAGCAAAACGTTTCCGTCCCTATGCACGGCCGACTTTGACTCGGACGTCATCGTTCATATAAAGAGTCGAGTTCTCATTCGAACTGTCGATTACTACGGCAACGTGCAGGTGAGTGGCGGGGATCCCGTCATCGTGGAGTTGAAGTACGAGAGCGGCGTGACAAACTATCTCGACATCCAGGACAACGACGACGGTACGTACGCCGTTGAATTCACACCGAAGATTCCCGGAATGCACCGGCTGTTCATCAAGGTTTTCAATCGATCGATTAAGGACAGCCCGTTTGTGCTGAACGCTACGGAACATATCAACCCGACGGCTAAGTTTGGGAAGTCCGGCTGCGGGGAGCTCGATTTCAAACAGCCGATCAACGTAGTTGTAGGCAATGACAATCAGATCTACGTTCTCGACACGGGCAACAGTCGTATAAAGGTTCTCGATCCCACCGGAAATTTCGTGAGGCATCTCAGCGAGACGGGTCTGGAGCAGCACAGCGGAACTGGAATGGCACTGACGTCGACCGGGAACCTGGTAGTGGTCAACTGGCGGACGAAGCGGGTCACGGAATTAAGCGTCACCGGTGAGATGCTGCGAAGTTTCACGTGTTCGAGTTTCGTCGAGCCAATTGCCGTTGCCGCAAACCTTCACGGCGAAGTGTTTGTGGCGGACAACGGCGTCGGGAAACTGTTCGTCTTCGACGGAAACGGAAAGCTGATCCGAACGATTGGCAGCCGCGGGGAGAAATCCGGTCAGCTTAAACTCGTGAGCTACATCTACTCGGCCCCGGGCGACGCTCTCCTAGTCTGCGATCACCGCGTTCAGGCCTTCTCACGGACCGGTGATCTCCTCTACGAGTTCCCGCAGGCGGAGACGTCGTCCCGCGGCCAGTACGGAGGAGTGACCGTGGACAGACTGGGCAACTATTTGCTGACGAGATCTGAGAGAGGTCGATGTGTCGTACAGGTGTACAGCCCGACGAGGCAGTGGCTCTTCAACATCGACAGTTTTGCGGATAAACTGAAGCGACCCAGCGGTCTCGTCGCGATGTCCGACGGACGCCACGTTTGTGTGGCCGACCTGGGAAACGATTGCATTAAGAAGTTTCGGTATCTGTAGACCAGGGGTTCTCAAACTTTATTTTTATTGTACCCCCAAGCAAAAATATCGAATGATGGCGTACCCCCAGCAAAGTCAGACCAGAAAAAATGCCATTGCGATGTCCCTTGGCAGTGACAACTAAAAGTCCATTTAATCATTGGTGACATCGTTTATTAGAGTCTAGGCCTAAGCCCCTATAAAGGGAGCAAAATCTAGTTTTGAATTATATAATCTTATCAGCAATTTTTAAATGAAAAATTGTTCTATAACCCCTGCAAAAAAGAGGAAAGAGGCAACCTATAATGCTGTGCACAGGCTTGTTCAGATTAGCACAGATTTACAATATCTGGTTTAATATTTGTCAATTTCAAACGCAAATTTACCCCATGTTTGTTTTGGATGGCAAGAATAGTTAACAGTTTCACCCAGATATGACGTGCTGAAAGGAACCTTAAAATTTAAAGCTCGACCAGAAATTAATAATTTGGCCAATTCAACTCTCTTCTGTTTTAGCTCTATAATATATAGTCTGAGATATTCTGGCTTTGGTACTTTCAACCATTTATACATAAGGCCTATTTGTTTCAAAATCATAGTAATAGACCTAAACATAAATATGCTGCATGCACTGCATTGTATGTAAGTCTATTTATGTGATGTGAAAGAAAGAAATGACGATGCTTTTATGTGTTGCAACGTGAAAAATAACGGCTAATCAAAGAAAGATGGACAAAGTCCATAAACTCAAAGAAAATTTATATTTCTGGAATTTTTCGCGTACCCCTTACCGGCGCCTGGCGTACCCCTGGGGGTACGCGTACCACAGTTTGAGAACCCCTGCTGTAGACATTGCGAGGAATTGACAATGGTGTGTGGCGCGAAAACACTAGGCGATTGATTTTCAAAGATAGGTTTTTAATTTAAATCGGACTGGTTTAGGCTTCCAACGGCGAGGCGACAATTATGAAATGTGAACAGTATTAAGTGTACTGTGTCTGTTGTGTGTCAGTTGTTGCGACGTGTTTCTGTTGTTGTAGTTTTACGATAAGATTCTCCAGTAAAGCTGCAGAATATCTGTGAGACGTGTACATTGACTGACGTAAGAATGCGCGGCTAATTGACTGTTCGATGTGTCGGCACTACGGGGCATTAATTACTCTTAATTAGTCGGCAAACCGAAGTGTAAAATTGTTCATTGATGTAATGTTCTTGACACTTTGAGATGTAGTCTTTGTTTTTTAATTTGTTTTTTCCATACTGGTATAAACTGTCAGATTTGTGTTGACTGTAAGTAAGAAATTCGGTTAAATGACTTTCCAAATCGTGAACTGCTGACTAGGCGAATGTTGCTTGAAGAGAAAAGTTATATACACAGTTGAGTTTTGATTGTGGTTCTATAAATGGTTGTGCGTGACTGTTTTAAAATTTGCAGTCATTTCAACAAGAAAAAGTTTTTTGGCCTGTTGTATGAGGACATTTTCTTTCTGCAACAGAGATTTTGAAATTGAACTATGACGTGAGATCTAGGACTGTTTTGGTTCATTTTAATGCTCCAATGTCCTTGAAATATATCCCACTGATTGGAGAAGCTAAGAATTTTATCACCAATGAAAATGATAGTTCTTGGGTAGTCCAGTAGTCTTTGGATAGGTTTAACAATAGTCTTTTAAAGATGAGCCTCTTTAAAATTTTAGTCGCTTTGAATACATGCTCATCAGTAAAGTGTTAGGGGCCACTTGAAGTTACTAGTTTTGGCTCCAACACTGAATTCTGCCATGGTTGCTAGTGTGCTTGTTGTTTTCCTTCTGGTTGTTGGGGTTGTGACAAGTTATCTCCTTGAAAAACCTTGTTGAAAAGCTGTCCACCTAGCGCTACGGATATATATATATATATTATATATACATATAAAATATATATTATATGTATATATATAGACTCGTTGTTTAGGGCCCCAGAAATTTGCGCCAAAAAATTGAAAAAATTGCGCACCAAAAACGATAAATTTGCGCGAATTTTGCGCAAGTTAAAAAATCAAAGTGTTCGTTATTTTTTCATTGAATCAGTGTTCCAAAGTATCTAACAGTGTTTTTGTCATTTAGTGTAAAGCTTTCACGTTATAGAAATTAGCCAATCAAGCCAAAAAAGCAGTTATAAAGTTCCTATAACCATAAGATTAATGTATTCAGACGATCGCAAATAATTTTAATTTTGCCAAATTCACGCCCACTGAAATCTACGCTCATTACAAATGCAACTTCAAAATAGCATTATATATGCCTATTTTATAATGAATCACCAAGTTACACAACATGCTTAATACTAGCCTTCCGTCTTTGTGTGCACGCCTGACGCCTATAGATTAAATGCGTTCGTTCTGTCTTAAGCCGAGACAGCACGCAACGCTGCTGTGCCGCTTTGAGAAACTTCGTCTAACACATTTTATTGTGTGGCCGTGAAGTTCTGGAATTTTTTATACTATAAGTTTGTGCGTTACTACCAAAAATATCGATCTTTAACTAAAAATTCATCTATAATTTCATCCCTTTCGGCGGCCGCCATTTTGATCATCGCACATCGGTCGTCGTTGTTATGTTGAACTGTCATGGGACGCGGTGATTTTAAGTCAATAAAAGCCCAATTTAGATAAATTAGCAAGATTTTTCCAAAATTTGCGCTAAAATTGCGCGGATTGCCAATTTTTTGCGCTCTTGCGCTAAACCTCGAAATTTGCGCACAATTTGCGCTGCGCAATATCGCGAATTTCTGGGGGCCCTAGAACTTGTTAGCACTTTGAACTGCTACCATCCATGAAAAACCATGCTACCAGGAATACCTTCTGTCTCTATCCTACATGACTGGTTATGAGTATCAATGCAGAGCTGGTAGTTGCAGGAAATCACTTTCATTGAGCTAATAAGTATGTAAGCAGGTAAGGATAGTCTTTATTCGACTACCAGCAAATGCACCTGTAGTAGTTTACAGAAGAAATAAATATTGGAAATATTTATGCAAAGTAATACAGCATTCTCATCACTAAAACTTCTTTGGCAAAAGCACCAACTCTAGGTACTAGCTATTGTATATTTACACTTCAGTTGTGTGTGGACATCAGTGGGAAGCTTGTGAGGAGCTATCCAGAGAGACACTATAACAACTGTATTAGTACCAAGTAATGGTGCAATTGATTATTGTATTGCTGACTTGAGTCAGTCAAGGAAATTACTAATGCCGTATGAATTGCAGATGACCCTCACCAACCTTAAAATGAATACTCTGGATGACGCTATAGTTTTGACTTTTGGGCCGCTCCTATTGACGTAACACTTGACACAAGATCAACTCTGACCTCTTCAATTCTCTTGATCTCTTGAAACCAGAAGGTGTAATCTACTGATTTTTTGTTTTTATCTCCAAGTTCTAAGTCATTTGAACGTGAGGCACAGACTCGTTTGTGGAAATCGGACTTCCCGAAACCTTTATATTTTGATGCATTGGTAACGCGATTGCAAAGACTTGTGCTGAAAACTTCTAAAGCAAACTGCTTACAAATACCAAAATTGCCTCTTAGATGATTTTTATGCAATTTCCGTGCAATTTTTTCGAACGTGATGTGCAATTCTGGCAACTTTGTAAGATCTTGTAGCTGTGCATATGTAGACCAGATTAGATCAAGTCGGACTATGCAAACACTAATCACTGATTAATTCTTAGTCATGAGTAAGTAGCAGTGTTTATCTGTAGTCAACTTTTCTAACAAAAGATGTTATTGTTGTTTATGTAATTTCTTTGGTTATTTTATAATTGTTCTTTTTATGAGTGAATCATGGCAATGGAGTTGCTTGCCCAATAATAACAGGACAATTACCCCCCTCGGACAATTACCCCCCCTGGACAGGGATAATTGTCCTGGAACCTGCCCAATATGTCAGTTCTTGTGGTCTGACATATTTATAAAGCTAGTGCAGAATTCTGTACAGCAAAGTTGTTTTATGTTCCTTAATTATGTTTTGGGAAAATGGATGTAGACGTTTTGTAATGCTATTTAATTGGATTTCTGCCTCTTTTAAAACTGAGTGCGATGCCAAAAATGCTTCTCAATCTCCTTCAACCAGAGCAATCCACTTTACTAAGTTAGTGTTTGCTTGTCAAGTCAATGTATTTTTGTCAATTAGATGTATTACTACTTAGACTATGGTTTTTTTATGCTCCATGTTTTTTTGTGATATGTTCAAGTAACGGAGTTGTTTGACAGCAAAGATTGTTCAAGTGGGAGTCGGGAATGTGCTGCCTGTTTCTGTCAACTCTGTAATGTTCTTAGATGTTGTTAACTCTTGACCTAAATCTCATAGTGTTTCGGACTGATTTTCCTCCTCCGTAGCTGCAATGCGGTGGTATCTGGGAATGTGCGGTCTGGACTGGTTTTGTTCTGATTTTCGAATTTCGTTTTCGCTTAGAAGGGACCATCAGTAGATGGCATGTGCATAACAATAAGAAAACAATGGTGCTGTTGGGCATTGTTTCACAGTTCTGAACAGATTGCATGTTTTTGTGCCACTTAAGACTCTCCATGTTCTGTTGTTTACCATATCGCGTCATTGTAGTTACAAAAAAGAGAAGAGACATGAGTAGTTTTTTTCTGTTTTCAGTATTTAGCACTTTAATAATGACTAGCTGCACTGGTGTCCTAGCCACATTTAGTTCATGCTTGCCATTAAAGTGTTGACGCAAGTGTGTAAGGGCTTTTCAGCAAACCCGTCAGTGTTATATTCTCAAATACACCGTGTCTCAAAAAAAACTGTGCAAAATTGTTTTTGTCAGAACTTCGTCAAATTTCCACCAAACTTAATAACTTTTGGTAGTTAGACGGCAAAGTGGCAGAAATTTTATGCTATATATAAATTTTCCACCTCACCTGACTCATTTCATCGCGCTACCTTGTTAAACACAGATGTACCAATTTTTCATATAACGCTTAAATTTGATTACTTGCAACAAACTTTCTGATGACTGAATTAGCACGCAGTAAAGTAAAATATGGTTTACTTAGCAGAGTGTTTTAATTACTATGACAGGTCTGCTTAAAAGTGTTAGATTTGGTGCTCGAAATGTGCCCCGAATACACGGACACTAGCTCTTAGATAGCAACTGGCCGATAGCAGCATCAACGATCGACTGGTCAAAGCGCACCCACTCGTCGATTAGGCGCGTTTTGAGATCATTGACTTTGGCTATTCTGGACCGGTAAACCTTTTCCTGCAGCACAGTCCATATGCTATAGTCGACTGAGTTAAGATTCAGCGAATTCGGTGGCCAGTGTTGGAGGGATGAAGTCGGGCGTCTCTCGCTCCAGGAAAGAGACAGTGTCGCGCGCTTGATGCGCCGGGGCGCCATCCTGTTGAAAGACAATAAACTCGCCCTGGGATATCCGGCGTATGTCTGACGGTATCTTCTGGGCAAGAAAGTTGTCGCGGTAGTATAGGCCTATGCCCCATTCACTTTGACATCCGGCTCGATGCAATGGATTTCAGTGCAGCCAAGCTTCGAGACGCCGTTATATGAAAATTGGTACATCTGTGTTTAACAAGGTAGTGCGGTGAAATGAGTCAGGTGAAGTGGGAAATTTATATATAGCATAAAATTTCAGCCACTTTGCCGTCTACCTACCAAAAGTTATTAAGATTGGTGGAAATTTGACGAAGTTCTGACAAAAACAATTTTGCACAGTTTTTTTTGAGACACGGTGTATTGATTTGTAGAGCAGTACAATTTTGGTTTTGCGTGTCATTACTGATCCTTTTGATTGCTACTTTATTCGGAATGGATCAACTTAATATTCCTGCAACATGCAAATTTCTCTTTGTCAGGCATTTCCTCCAATGTAGTCAGACCTTATTGTAATCACTGCTGTCTTTGGTTTATAGTCATGTTTCATGAAGGTACAGGTACATGTTGTCGATACCAGTTTTTATTCGTTTCACTAGTGCATATATAAAAGGAATTAAATAAATATATGTATAAATGTATATATCTGCGTCTTTGTGAAGCCATGGTCTTCCCTGTAGTCTGTCGTTGGTTGTTGATATCTTTTCTGCGTAGATCATTCAGTTCAGGCACCATCTTGTCTGGTGCAAAACTATTGTCTTCATTTAGAATACTGTCTGTCCTGTTCTTGTTCCTGTGCTCTATCTGTTAATGTATCTGTTAGGACAATTTGTGTAGCACCTTTTGATATCATTCTGTTTAATATATTCTAACTTCTGTTGGGACAATTTGTACAGCACTTTTTGAGATCATTCTGTTTAATATATTCTGACTTACAGACTTCTGTGGTACTTCCAATGTCTTTGTTTGGTCCTTGCCACATCCAGTGACGTAAGTTCTGCTAAATTACTAATATGTCTGCAATGAGCAGGTTCTGCAAATTGTGTAGAACACGGAGCAGATAAATTGTCCATTTGCAATTGTGGCTTCTAGCCAGACATTTTGTAGCCATGGTGGTAATTACTCTGACAAAATGGTCCGGTATTGTGTGATATATATCCCATTAGCAGTTTTTGAGTGATTTGACCACTGCTGGGGTGCAGATATTTCTTTTAAGAGTGTGTTCACATCCCATACAAAAAGCGTGTAACTCTCCCTTATTTAGCAAATGCAATGCATATACATTGCATAGCCTTCCCCTATTTCGAAGGTCACAGTTAGGTAGATTTCTGAGTCCTAAACAATGCTGTCTGAATATATTTAAGTCACATGTTGTAGCGTTTTTAACTTGTCGGACATGTAAGAGCTCTGCGTGAACAGGTTCCGTTATGTACATGAGTGTAGCAAATATCATTGCTTGTAGCAGTTGTCAGGGTACTTTGAAGCTCAGATTCACCACAGTGCAACCATCAATTTTAGCATTTCATTTGTTTGTTTTTTGAGCCGTGATTGGAATAAATCTAAAGTACAGCTGGACAAATTGTGTAGATTTCCACACCAGCTGCCATTGTTTCTATTGGGTTTCATTGGTATTTCATTGTGCACATGTAGAACAGTTAACTAAGCAGCCAACTATTCAAATTATGTGGTATACTCACTACTCAGGTATTGAGTAACTTGTTGTCATAAGTTCTTAGCATACCTGAGTGATCTAAGAATTGCAGAAGGCCCAAATGGTCTGTAAAGTGCTTTTTATCGAATTGGTAAAAATGCTACGGGAATGTTTGAATTGATGAGGACTACTTGTACTGGTTTCTTTCTGGATTGTTAGTTGGTTGGCCTACCACAACAAGAATTTTTATGGATTGGTAAATACCATTACCATGTTTTTCTGACTGGTAAGATCGATTATGTTGCATTACCGAAACAGCTATGCTCCGTAGATTCACCTTCAGGAAGAGATGCAGCAAAGACCATTGCTGTATTTTGATTGGTTGATTATTAAAGCCTGTTTTACCTGATGCATGTAAATCACGATTGTGCTAATGATTTTATATAAGCTTATCCTAGAAATTTCCAGTACCTGCTACCTTTTGACTTGTGTGCCATGTATAAGTTTGCTGAACAAGTTTTTTAGAAATAATCTTTCATTTCAATTTTCATTTCAAGTTGGTACACGTGTGGCATGGACGTGAAATCTGATCAAGCTAAAAGCAGAATTGGTATAAACTGAGCCTTTCAAGACTTGTGTTACTATGGTGACATTTCAAATTGATTTTTATATATAAGTAGCAATGCAGGCAACAATTTGAAGATGTTGATATGTCGCAAGCAAAAATTGTGCATGCGCAAATCTAGTTACGACATGGACTGAACGGCTAAAACGAAGAGGAACTATGGCAGTGTCATGGAAGAGAGGATGATGTATGCTGAAGGCTGATTTGTCTCTTATTCTGCTCTCAGACAATGCAGAGCATCTGTTACAAAGAATACTGATCTGCACCGGACATATCAGTTTGATATTTACGAACACCGTAATTGTCTGATCTCGTTGTTTGTTGCATTGTGTTTATATCAACAATTAGCTTGTGTAGAAGTTCCATACGTTGTGCAGAGGTTGCTTTCTGAGTGAACATTTTTCAGTAATTTGCACGGTTTTATGAGTTCATTAAAGTGTGACTGGATAGCTGTGTTGCAGCCTTTTGTATAATGCAGTCATCCGTGAATGCTCCTTGTCTTGTCTTTGTGTAGTCTGTTCTGTTTTCATCCACCCATCCAGGATAGTCGATGAAACCAGATAAATCAATTTTCTCTATGTTGTGCCCGGTCTGCAGTTGTATTTAACCCTACTCGTAATATCCAGTCCAGCCGACTAGCTTTCGGTCTACTTATCGTCAGCGTCAGTTGCTTCGGCTGCTGTTCTGAAGGGTGAATTGCGGTAATGCTACATGTGCTTACTGTATCATATAATAAATTATATGTTATGGTATTGTATTGGATGCCTTGTAGCAACATAAATGTTGAATCAAGTCCATTTTTGTTTAAGGTACTGTAGCCATCTTTTTCGCTTGATTACTTGAATGTGCGGACCTTGCTGATTCTGATTTCTGTCCACCTGATTTGTGTTCATTACATCCAAACCCACAATCTTTTATCTTTTATCTCTGTCACAATTGGATGGACTTCTGTCATCCATTTCGTGTGAAACTGCGTTATTCCAGCCAAAGTGGATCATCTTTAACTTGAACCTTCCTTTAGAGTCCATGGCTCTGATCCGGACTGTACCACTCACGCTCCTTGTGGGCATAGTCTTACCCTTCATTTGCTTTGATTTGATGACTTTTTTGGCGTACTTGTGCATTTTGGTCTGCCATGGATTTTTCACTTGTATTGAATCAAGGCATGTTTCCTATGGGTCAATTTTGACATCTTTCAACACTTCAGGTATTTAAGTAATATTTGCGATAACTCTTAGGCAATTGAGTGTTGCGTAATATCATTTAGCTGTAGCATATTATATCAACTGCTTCATAGTGTTGGCTTTTTATAGGAAGGTATGGCATTTATAATTAAGTGCACATGAGAGTTAAATGTGTGTAAGTTGGCAGTTGGTTTTTCTTCCTGCTACAGTCGTAGCTCACTGTCATTTGTGTAGACTATTTTATCCGTTTTCAAATATCCTCTTTAACCTGTCTGTCTGTTTCAATCTGTACTGATTGAAAATTTAGACTTCTATTGTTTTGTATTTATAGATTTATATCGTGCCTCTTGCAGAATAACCGACTATTCGTAGGTGCTCTCAACATGAAAACTACAAGGGGGAGGGTGGAAAGAAATGCTTTTAGAGAATGAGACAATTGAAGAAAAACAAGTCATTAGTTTATCCTTAGTATTATACTTTATTGTACAGCACATTGTGTTGTTTAGTTTTGTTTGACCCCAGAATATTTCGGCAGTGTTCAATCATCAACTGCTTGTCATCTTCTGTTGCAATGATGGAACTGGTACGTTGCACCTTCTAACCTTTCGCTGTTGTGCTTTCGCCTTTCTCTTCTGGCGATCAGTCAGCTGGTGAAATGTGCATCAATAGAGTTGGTGAAAATGAGCTGTTGGCAGCTAGAGTGCACAGTTCAAACAAATGATAGAATTGTGGAGAGATGAAGGTGAATATTTGACATGCACATGTTGACGCGCAAATATAAAGGAAGCGTCACATGCCAACCAAATTTAGTGGACGCAGATGGGGAACTGAAGATCAAATTAATTTTTTATTGAAAACGTGCTTTTTTTGAGTCATGTAGAACGCAATAAGTACAGATGATGTGAAGAAAATGAATGAAATCCTAAATGAATGCAGTTACAAATTTTAGTTTTGTGCGGATACCATATCATCTATTAGAGTGCATTCGATGTAAGGAGTTGTGATACAATGAGGAAATTTATAGACTTTTAAGCTGGCAGTTGGTTTTAATATACAAGCAATGAATGATGATGCACATGGTGAGGAAAATGCATAGGATATGTGGTTAAGATATCAAAATTAATTGTAAATGAGCATGAAAGGTTCTTGAGAGTAATTGTGCAGTGGCATGATGTGTTTGAAACCTGCTAGACTCTCATTGTGATGGAAGTAAGTGGAGAATTAAATGGTTTCAAGCAGAGGCCACAGCCAGAATAACATTGAATATTAATTTTTATCTGTTCGTGGAAACTGAGCATATTAACTTGGGCGTTGACACGATGCTGCTCTGATCGTGAATATGCGCTTGCAACAGATTGCAGGCTCCTCCACATGAAAATGTTTCTTCTAAGTTGAGCCACACGGCAATTCTGTGGATCTTTGCACTGCAAGAATGGTCTAATCAATTTGAATTCATCTAAATCAGTTTTTCATTAATCAAGTTCCAAGACCACAGTTCCAAGCTTTTCGTGAAGTAGAAGAGATGTTGATTGAATCCAATCCAATCTCTGCTAACAGGTTTTAGCACAACTGTTTGGCACTATGCTTTAATGCTTTGCGAGACTGTTGAGTGCAGTTCTAGATGCCAGCAAAGACCTGAAAAGTGGAAGTATAGTTAGGCATTTTGTAGCACCTTAAATTCAGCTTTAGAATAGAAACCACTAGAGAGCAGCATTTCAAAAAGTAACAATTCTGGCTGTCAATGGGTTTTATCATGGGGATTCAGTTGTATTTACATAATTAAATATACAGAACACTTGACACATTCAGATGTATACTGTGCTGGACACAAGCGAAATAAAGTACTGTCGGCTATTGCAAATTCTTCACAACGTTCAACTTAAAATAGGACATGAATCTGTTTATAAATGACTGGCATGCATGGTAGCCATATTAAGCCATTCATCAGATGTGAACAGTTATTCAGAATTAATGGTCATGATTCAATGATGTGACTTGTGACACACATTTAGTATTATTTATGCATTATGAGATGCCAATATCCAATGACCGAAAATTAATTGATGGCGCTCAGCTATTGCAATTGACTGACTTGCTCAAAGTCCTTACACGGTAACCGTCGCAGAGAATGACGCTTCAACCTTCAAACTTCGTGGTACAACGGAAGCGAGTAGCTACCAGCTAGCTACTCTATCACAGTAATAACTGCTCTTCTGTAGTCTCTATAGGCCATATCAGTGCTAACTGCATGAACTGTATGTGCTCTTTTTTATTCATCATCTGTTACACCTTTTGAAACTTGTCATCCTTAAAAGGGATTAGAGGGCACACAACACGTGCTACATGGCCATGTGCCTTAGTTTGCATGAGGCCTATCCACATTTTTCATGCCAACTCGTGACTTGTCATTTGGGTTATCTAAATGAAACCAGATAGCTTCTTACAGGTCACTCATCTGGTAATACATATCTTCCAGGTCTGACTTACAATTAGACACAACTTGCCACTGACAGCCTTGGCAGATTTATTGCAAGACTTGAAAACAAAGAGTTACAGCCTCTGAAAGATTTCTAAATTAAAAAAACTTCCGTTGACTGTACAGTTTTAACCTTTAGGCCAATGAGTACAAGCCTTACATGCACACTATAGCTGACAAGTCTCTGCATTCTAGATGTTGAGCAAAATACTAGCAAGACTAGCCGTTAGAAGTCTCCACCAATCAATGCGTGTCAAGTATTGTACTTTGATATTTCTTCTTTTTCAGGTTCAACCTGGACTTCACCCATATCTATAGCTACAGACCTATTTCGGTAGTGTAAACAGCCTTCTTTCATCTATTGACCAAGCCAAAGCTCCTCATAGTTGAACCTTTTACTGACCGAGGGCATAGAATTTCCCATACCATTTACTACACCCTGGTCAGTAAAGGGTTAAGAAATAACTGAAAACATACTATGTAACTCTTGACTTTTGCACTGGCAGTTGAGATTGTAAAGTACCCTAGAAGGATCTTAATTCCTATTGATGACCCTATATAAATTGTCGTCATTACAGTTTCCACTTTACTTGCTTAGACGTAAGTTTGTTGCTCTGCTCTGTTGCTGTTGTTTTCAGGTCAAATGTATCTGCATGTTGTCCCTTTGTTATACACTTTTAGTCGCACTTGTTAGTTGAACTTGGATTTGCTGAATTGGTTGCTTGATTGAACATGATTTACCGATCTGATTTATTGATTGCGAACTTGATTTCCCAATACACTGTAGAAGAATTTGTGATTACTTTAGAGTTGGCTATGCGTATAAACACTAGGCTAGTTGTAACTGCTTCGCTGTCTGTACCCTAGTTCTGGGGTTTTGTCTGTGTCCTCTTTGTGGTCCATGCCTTCCCATTCTTCCGTCGATACTTTAACTGAGTCGCCATCCACCAATTTTTAATGTAGGCGTCTCCAGGGGGAGAGGGTAAACTCGCCCCAGAATGAATTAAATCCCCAACAGAAAAATTTGACAGCTGTTGTTTACATCAATAATTTGCAGAACCGCTACAGCAGTAATTATATTAGGCAAAAAAGGGTTATGAGAAACATAAAAAGTCTCCCTCTGCGGTTGCAGGTCACCCGTCACCGAATGGCCGTTTGTGCCTCCCACCCTCAGAGGGTGTATTATGATAATACATATGGGATAAGCAGGGTGACGCTAATCATATTATCTGAACTTGAGTCTGGCACTACCACTCGTAGGGTAGTGGTGGAGTTCCACACGCCTGCTGTATACCAGTGATTTAGGCCTACAGGTTCCCGCGGCATTGTTATGTAAGACTTACGTGTTATGTAGGCCTACGTAAGTCTTACACTCTGGGGCGATATATCACCCATGTGCTTATTATGTAGGCCTATTATTTGTCAACCAGGCGGAAATTCAGCTACTTCGGCCACGTTATGAGATCAAACGGTTTGGAAAAGGAGATGATGACGGCATGCGGTGAAGGAAGGAGAAGACGCGGAAGAGGTGGATGGATGAAGTACAGGAAAAGTCTGGAATGAGCTTGGAAGAGCTAAGAGAGGTGACAATAAACAGGAGACAATGGAGAGGATACATCATGACTGTCGCCAGAGCTTCAAGAGCTGACGGCACCAGCCTCAGCCCGGTAGGGAATGTAATCCCGGGGCACTTGCTCAATCCCGGGATTCCGGGATTATAAATGAGTTAATCCCGGGATACCGGGATCCCGGGATTGGCTTATAATGGCAATTTAAAAAAATTCTTAGACATACTATAATAGTAGGCCACATACAGTACAGCTTTCTCTTTGCTTTAGGCACTTCAACGGCGATCAATTATGACTCACGGCAAGGGCTTTAGTCAGTGGTCCCTGGCAACAGCAGGGTTTGTTTGAAACTTGATAGTGATAGGCCTACGACCAGTGGCTTCTATCCCCACTAAACAAACAAGTTAGAATAGACCCCCTCTCCCTCTCCTGGCCTGCCCTCCCGTGTATCTCCTTTGGCGTAGATTGCCGTGAGTTAAGCTCATTTCAGATTCCCCGTCTTTAACTAAGCTTAAGTTGCGATCACTCTGAATAGCACCGACTGACCACGGCGCGAGGAACACAACAGGTAGCATGCTAGCCAAGATTCACCAGTGAGTGACTGATCTTGTAGGCTAGCCTAGCTGCAGTCCTCTGATATTGAGGCAGCAAGAGCCCGTCTGTATGCTGTCCAGGTCCTTCCACTCACCAATCGGCGCAATTATACGGGCGGGGGTGTCATCAACACACGTCAATCGGAGTTAGGCGCTAAGACGTCGCAGGCCTAGTCGGTCAGCTCTGCTAGCATCTGACATCTGTTTATCTTCAATCAGTCAACTGAATGGTGTGTGGATGATTGGTGTGAGGACTCTATAGTCTGTACACATGAATCAAGCAAGGAATGGGAGGGAGCAAGCCTAAATCTCCTGCCTGATCACTCAGAAACGCCTACCTCCAATCACCCCTCTGGGTTTTTGCTGGCCGCCAGCTTACCTTCATTAGGGCGTCTGCTTATCCGTCGTTTTGGCGTCTATTGACTGAGGATTGTTGCAAAATTGGTCAAGTAATTTAGTAAAAAATCCGATTTTTCGGTAATCCCGAAAAACGGGATTTCATGTGTGTCAATCCCGGGATTACGGGATTGCAAAATGTCCGGGATTCCCGGGATCCCGAATACCGGGATCCCGGGATTACATTCCTAGCACCAGGTGACCAGATGATTATTTGTCATGCAGAGGTAGGCTATACATTCACCGTATAGGCCTACTGTCCCAATTTGTGCTGGTAGCAATATTATTGGTTGGCCTACCATAATGGTTAATCAGAGATAGCGCGTGTATTAGCCTATGTCTGCAGTACAATACAATACTTGTAAACGTATTTTGAAAAAATTCAACATGCATACAAGTAGACTATGATACAACCATGCTAAAGTCTAAAGAGCATCGATAGTGCTTCCGCCGCCAAACAATAGACCTACTAAGTGAAGGATTTGCTCAAGACGCTTACTTAGAGTGGAGTCTTCAGTGGCTGCACCAGGATTTCAGTTTTGGGGGGCTGCATGAATCCTCGCAGAGGAAATTTTCCATTTTCACCCGCCAAAAATTCTGACGACCTTTTTCAAGGCATTCGGTCGAAATCTCGTGTAAAATTTTCCATTTTCACCCGCCAAAACGTCTGACGACTTTTTTAGTCATTTGGTCAAAACCTCATATGGTTCTATTTAAATGTTTTAGGGGCTTAGCTCCCGGATGGCCTTTTTAGGGGGTTTAACCCCTTAGCCCTGGCGCCGCCACTGGGAGTCTCGATTCCGTCACACTATAAATATACTATAGGCTACTATTTATTTATACGTACTGTGATTCCGTGTGGGTCTAATATGCCAGCCAATTCTATGCGGTGCATAGATTTTGCAATTCTGGCAACCTCGACCCGACCCACTGGACGTCAGTGATGCCACAGCTGGGTTTTTCCCAACTAGATCTGGGTTTTTTGGCCTTCGTCTGGGTTTCTGGTTTTTTTGGGCAAGATCTGGGTTTATTTTGGTGAGTTGACATTTTGTACTTACAACACATGAATATTCTGTGAAATTCAATGTAAAATGGTTGTGATACATAATGTTCCCACTAATTTTAAACAATCAAGATCTCATGTTGTCAATTCACAAATAATTTATAACCTGAAGAATAGTTCTGCACAGAAATAAACCATTTTGACATTTCAAAATAGGTCAGATCACTCGTCTCTTTCCTTGTAAAGCAGTATTACATCTATAACATGCATAGGCCTACAGTTATACACTGTAGGTCAGGTCAATCCTATAGTGGTATTGTCAACCTCCAATTGACCTTCAAAGTTTTCTTCCTTTTTCTTCAGTGTTCAGTAGCGCAGCCTATGCCTAACTTAGTCACTGTACTTCGGTATCTAAAGCTAGTGTATAAGTTTCTAAAGTTCTTAACTTGTTCAATTACAACAAAGCTCTGTTTCTTGTATTTTCTTCTTCTTTCATAACAACGCAAATAACACAACAATGGATCAACGACGACAAACGCTTGAATTCAACGACAGCAACGCAACTATTATCATCTAACTCCACTGTTCTCTAAAACGTCTTCTACTCTCTCTTACCAACTCCTTCTTCTACGACTTAACTCACTGTCTAGACGTACACTCTTCCCCTTGCCGCTCTGTCCTTCTATCTGCCTCTCTCCGTCTATCTGTCCGTCTGTCTATCTGCCTCTCTCTCTCTCTCGCTCCGGCGACGGTCGGCCGAGCCGCGTCAACTTTCCCGCCAGTCTGTCACCTGCAGGCCTAACTGTCTAGACGCTGACCTTGAGCTGGTCTATTCGTACGCCTAAACATCGACTGACCACATAGACTATACAACATTAGCTCACATTACCTCCCTCCTTTCTTTTAAAGAGAGCTAATTATCTATAAAAATTAGCGAACGTACCTTAACTAAACAATGCAAAATAGTCCATAACATAATACATCATAAAATATCTTACACTACAATCTAGACAGACAATCAGCTACTACATTCAATTTACCTTTCTTATAGTTCAACAGAATGTCAAAATTTTGCAATGATAAAGACCATCTGACTAATTTAGCAGATTTCGACATTGATTCAGTCAAATAAACTAAAGGATTATGGTCTGTAAACACATTGATTTTAGAACCAATAAGAATTTCTTTCAACTTGTTTAAAGCCCATATGATTGCATAGGCTTCCTTCTCAATCGTCGCCCACCTCCTCTGAGTATCTGTCAGCTTCTGACTGATAAATGAAACAGGACGTTCAATCCCTTCCTCGTCCACCTGAGATAGTACAGCTCCCACAGCAAAATCACTGCTATCACAGTACAAATTAAATGGTTTCCCAACCTCAAACATATAAAGAATCACATTTGATAAGACAATCTGTTTAAGGGAATCAAAAGATTTCTGATGTGCATCAGTCCAAACAATGTTATCAGGTACTTTCTTGCTGGTCAAGTCTGTCAATGGTTTAGCAATTTCAGCAAAATTACAAATAAACTGTCTGTAAAATCCAAAAAATCCTAAGACTTGCTTCACTTCCTTCCTGGTTTCAGGTTTCTTCAAATTAATTAAACTGTCAATCCTGTCTGGATTCATCATCTTCTTCCCTGATCCTATGAGGTGACCGATGAACTTCACCTCACTCTTACCAAACACACATTTCTTCAAGTTCAATGTTACATTATGCAGTCTTATTTGTTTCAAAAATAATTCCAAATGTCTTAAATGAATGTCCCAATCATTAGAATGCACTGCAATGTCATCAACATAAGGTTCAGTAAAATCATGAATCGGTTGCAAGATCATATTTATCGCTTTTACAAAAGTCCGTCCAGAGTTAATCATTCCAAACGGAACACGCGTAAATTCATACAGTCCATTATGTGTAACAAACGCAGTCTTCCATTGGTCACTCTTTTTCACAGGACAAGTCCAATATGCACTGCGACAGTCCATAACAGAAATGAACTTGGATTTTCCAACTTTGCTCAAGACATCGTTGACGATTGGCATAGGATATCGGCAATTTTCAGTAAAAGAGTTAATGTACCTGTAGTCACAAGCCAATCTCAAGGATCCATTCTTCTTTTTGACAATGACAAGTGGACTTGCCATTCTGCTTGACGATGGTTGAATGATGTTTTCTTTCAGCATCTCTTGTATTTGTTTTTCCACTTCTGCTCGGTATATTAATGGTATTCGATATGCCACGAATTCTTTTTCTCGAAAGTCTGGTCTCAGCACCACTTCGTGTTCTACTAATGTACATAGTCCAGGTTGGTGTGAAAATCTGTCTGCATATCGATTCAGTACATCAAGTAATTGTTTCTGCTGTTCGCTGGTCAGATGTCCAATTTGTTCGTAATCCAATTGAAGTGACTTCTGTTTTGTCTCTGAATAGTCTTCCTTCAGCGGTATTTCTACCACTGATCCAAATTCGTCATCCTCTTCCACGATCAGACCACAAGACAATGTTCTCGTAATGAACTTCCTCATCTTGTTAGCATGAATAATCCGTCGACCGTTTTCGTTCATGTCCACCAGATACGAATATTTGGATCTTCTTTGCAGGACCGTGCATGGACCATGCCATCGGGAGATCAATTTATTGGTTGACGTTGGATACAGCACGATGACGTTCTCTCCTGGCTCGAATTCTTTATCTTTTGCTCTTTTGTTGTATTGACTGGCGTACTGTTTTTGCTTTTCTTCAGCACAGCTCTCGGCGAATGTCAAGGCCTTTTCCATGTCTGCTCTTAAATTCTTCAGGTACTTTGCCGGTTGCACTCCAATGTTCGGTGGTAGATTTATTTCTTTGGTCCAGCTTTCTTTAAGGATGGTGAGTGGCCCTCTCGGCAACTTTCCATAGACCAGCAAATACGGTGCCACTCCTGTAGTTGCATTAGGCACTTCTCTCAATGCCCAGACTGTAAATGGAATAATTTTATGCCACTGTCTCGGATTTTCCACAACGACATGATGAATCATTTTCTTGAACGTTTGATTCCATCTCTCCAC
This sequence comes from Lumbricus terrestris, assembly GCA_949752735.1. Taxonomy (NCBI): domain Eukaryota; kingdom Metazoa; phylum Annelida; class Clitellata; order Crassiclitellata; family Lumbricidae; genus Lumbricus; species Lumbricus terrestris. Next base: position 63,666,489 of record OX457039.1, read on the forward strand.
CAATCCTGCCGCTTCTGGATGTCCTGGCGAATCGAATCGAGGACAACACCCCATCAGTTTCAGAAATTCTCTTGTTAGACTGGCTGTGAAATTCGTCCCTCTATCGCTCGTGATTACTGACGGAACCCCCACATCCATGAACAGCTTCATCAAAGCTTCGCATACAGCCTTAGCGGTCAATGACTTCATCAAGAATATTGTCGGCCATCTTGTACATGAGTCCACGATGCACAAACAATACTTATGCCCTGCTGCTGAAGTCGGTTCGATTGGTCCTACGACGTCCATGGTCATTCTTCTGAACGGTACATCCTCTCTTGGTATTGGTGTAATCGGCACTCGATCCATCACCAAACTTCGTGCTTTCAACTGACACTTCTCACAGGACTTGCAGAACTTCACCACATCTCTACGCATTCTTGGCCACACAAAGGACAACTTGATACGTTCCCTTGTCTTCTCTTCTCCCAAGTGTCCGCCAAATACTGACTCATGTGCCAATTCCATCACCTGAATTCTTCTTTCCTTCGGCAACACCAACTGATACACCAACTGGTCCAACATTTGATGCTTCTTATACATCAACCCATTCACCACACTAAACTCTGATCCTTTGTCTTTAGCTATCTTCCACCACGACCTCAGTGACTCGTCATTTCTCTGCTGCTCTTCAAATTTCTTTGCGTCTGCCAATTGTCTTTCATCACTCGTATTCTCGGCAAACAAATCCCTCATACTCGTGTCTATTTCACCATCACTCTCAGAATCATCATCATTATCACGTTCACATGCAACCATCTCTTCTTCAATTTCATTGTTTCCGGATGTTATTCCTTCTTCTTCTTCTTGAACGCTTTGTTCATCATCGCTTTCTGTGTCCTCAACTAGCAAACTTTCATTTGACTTTTCCTCTTCTCCTTCTTCCACTTCTCTTCTCTGACTCTGTGCTCTTGTAGTCACATTCGCTTGCAATTCTCCTTGTAATACACTCACTGGTGGAACCTCTTTCAGTTCTGCGATTATCTCTGGATGCAGCAAGAACTTTTCTTTGTTATCTTTGCACAAGACTGCCGGAATGCTGGCACACACCAAGGTTAAATATGGCGCGATATTTACTCCCTTGTCTTTCAAATCTCCTCCTTCGTTATGACAACTCATCCGCACTTCGATTTTCACCAACTTAGCTGGAATGGGTTCTCCAGCCACACATTGCAAATGTACTCTGCCAATTTCTTCCACTGTCGCTCCTCTCAACAATTCCTCATTGATTACTGGAATCTCAGTACCAGAGTCAATCAGCGCTCTGACTTGCACGGGATGACAACTGTCATCATTTCCACGTATCTCTACATTGACATGCTGTAGTAAAGACTTCTTCGTACGTTGACATTCATCTTTGCTTTCTGTTTCTCGACCAGTATCTTTAATTGGAGCAGAATTTACTATTTCTCTCTGTATAGCAAATTGAGGCGTGCACTTCATCACTGACTTCACTTCCGTTTCGCGGTTGTCTTGTTCTTCAGACTGATTCGGTGCATTCATTACTTGTATCTGATTTACTCTGAGATTTTCTGCACTTCGAGTAAATCTATTTCTCAGATTTGTCATTCTGGGTGGTACTTTGCAATCCTTTATCAGATGTCGGTCTGACTGACAATTATGGCAACGTTTCTTAACAATCCCTCTCTGTTCAGTGCTCTCCCGCCTGTAATTGTACGCTGTATTGTTTTCTCTTTGGCGTCCCATCACTGGAATTCGACTGTACATTTGTCTGTCACCCGTTGCTTCTCTTCTATCTTGACCAAACTGTCTTCCAGGAGCACCATCATTCCTTGCTTCGTTATTTCTGGCTTGGTTTCCTGTTTCTTTGTTATTACTATTCCACCTGGGTTGCTTCGAACTATTTCCCCATGCTTCATATTTCGGTTTGTCTTGAAACATTAGACCAATTCGATTGTTCACGTGTACGTCTGCGAGTTCTGCCACATTACTAGCTTCAAAGCATTCAGTACCCTCTTTTGCTAGTACGAACTGTAGTGGACCTGGTGGTAGACATTCTTTCAATTTATCCGCCACCAACAGATCAAATAACTTCTCGTAGCTTTTGCCCACTCGCCTACTTCTGACATAATAGTTCAACAGATTCTTCAATCTTGCTGTAAACATCGTGTATGTTTCTTCTGCCGTTTTCCTCGCATCTCCAAATCGTGATCGATATTCTCTCGCTGTCAATTTGAATTCTTTCAGTAAATGTTCTTTCACTATGTCGTAATCATCCAGATCATCGAAAGACAATCGGTTCAACACCGTTCTTGCTCTTGGCGTCATTAGTGGCAACAGCAATTTGACCCAAAACTGCTTTTCCACCGTAAAACTGTTGAATGCATTCTCAACTGTCTCAAAATATAATGGCACCTCCATCATATCATATGGCATCTTAGGTAATACGTGTTTCATTGCATCACCTATCCTTTTAATCTTGGACACCATTGTCTCACTTTCTCTGACCCTGTTTCGTTCTGACTCCTCCCGACTTCTTCTGTCGTCTTCATCTCTTTTCTTGAGTCTATTTTGATCTTCTTCCCTACGCAGTTCTTCTTGTTCTATCTTTTGCTGCAACAATTCTAACTGTCTTCTGCGTTCCTCCTTTTCTATAGCCATTTCTCGGAGCTGAGCTTCCTTAAGAGCGAGTTTCTTTTGTTCTAATTCTAATTGTTCTTCCCTTTCTCTTTCCGCTTTTTCCAAATTTTCTTTCTCCATTTTCAATTCTTCCTGTCGAATCTCTTCGGCTCTTTGTAATTCTGCCAAACGCATGGCTTCTTTGTCTTCCTCACGAATCTTTTGCTCTTCCATCTGTTGTTTTCGTATTTCTTCATCACTTTTCCTTGCTCTCTCGTATTCTATCATCAATTCCATTCTTCTTCGTTCAGCTTCGTCACGATCTCTTTTCAGTTGTTCTAGCTGAAGCTGGAACTGCTGCTTCTGCATCTGTATCTCTTCTTGTCTCATCCTTTCTGCTTGTTCTGCTCTTGCTTTTTCCTCTAGTCGAAGCTTTTCTGTTCGTTCAATCTCTTCTTGTCTCCGTTCTTTCTCTTCTTGTCTCCGTTTCTCCTCTTTCTCTTTCTCTTCTTGTTTTTGTTCTTTCTCCTCTCGTCTCCGTTGCTCTTCTTTCTCTTTCTCTTCTTGTCTACGTTGCTCTTCTTTCTCTTTCTCCTCTTTTCTCCGTTGTTCCTCTTCTTGTTTCCGTTCTTTCTCTTCTTGTCTACGTTGCTCCTCTTTCGCTTTTTCTTCCTGTCTGCGTTGCTCCTCTTTCGCTTTCTCTTCTTGTCTGCGTTGCTCCTCTTTTTCTTTCTCTTCTTGTTTTCGTTCTTTCTCTTCCTGTCTCCGTTGCTCCTCTTTCGCTTTCTCTTCTTGTCTGCGTTGCTCCTCTTTCGCTTTCTCTTCTTGTCTGCGTTGCTCCTCTTTCGCTTTTTCTTCTTGTCTGCGTTGCTCCTCCCTCATCATCATAAATTGCATCAACGCCTCCATAGACATCGGTGCCGGTGGTTTTTCAATTGGTTTCTCCTCAACACCACCCACAGCACCTTTCTCTTCAGCTTCCTTTTTAAGCCAAACCTCTGCTAATGCTCTCATCAAATTTTCTCTAGACATCTCTTCGACTTCTTCTACGTCTAGACCCTCTTCAATTAATAACTTTATTAATCGATCAGAAGACATCTTCTTTATACTGGCTTGCTTTTGTTCTGTAAGTTTCTCCATCTTTCTTCTTTACTTCAGTGATTACCGTGAAGAAATCGAGGGAGTGGCTATGACTATCTGTGATTGGCTGACTTTAATTCTTATGGCTCCTTGGGTAAACAAGCAAGTTTTGTATACCTCTCTCTGGCGTTGCGTTGTCGTAATGTCGTTCGTATGCCCGTTGTATCTTCTCACCAGTTGTTCGGATGCTCGGACTGCTTCTCCGATTGATCAAATGCTCAGTTTCCTTCTCCCGTGTGGTCGGCTCCTCAGATTGATTCGATCTCCGACTGAAAATATTCCTCCGAATGAAAATATTCCTCCAATTGAAAATATTCCTCCAATTGAAAATATTCCTCCAATTGAAAATATTCCTCCAAATGAGTTCGCTATCCCAACGTCCTTTGCTTGAATTCAGTATCCCACCGCTGCCACCAAAAATGTCAACCTCCAATTGACCTTCAAAGTTTTCTTCCTTTTTCTTCAGTGTTCAGTAGCGCAGCCTATGCCTAACTTAGTCACTGTACTTCGGTATCTAAAGCTAGTGTATAAGTTTCTAAAGTTCTTAACTTGTTCAATTACAACAAAGCTCTGTTTCTTGTATTTTCTTCTTCTTTCATAACAACGCAAATAACACAACAATGGATCAACGACGACAAACGCTTGAATTCAACGACAGCAACGCAACTATTATCATCTAACTCCACTGTTCTCTAAAACGTCTTCTACTCTCTCTTACCAACTCCTTCTTCTACGACTTAACTCACTGTCTAGACGTACACTCTTCCCCTTGCCGCTCTGTCCTTCTATCTGCCTCTCTCCGTCTATCTGTCCGTCTGTCTATCTGCCTCTCTCTCTCTCTCGCTCCGGCGACGGTCGGCCGAGCCGCGTCAACTTTCCCGCCAGTCTGTCACCTGCAGGCCTAACTGTCTAGACGCTGACCTTGAGCTGGTCTATTCGTACGCCTAAACATCGACTGACCACATAGACTATACAACATTAGCTCACAGGTATAATAGCCAAGTTGTTGCCAGGGACGTCATTTCAGTTTTTTCAGGGGGGGGGCAAAACTTAGCTAGCTTAATATGCTTCGTATTTAGCCTAGGCCTATATAATATTATATATATATAATATTATATATATAATATTATATATATATATATATATATATATATATATATATATATACAAACTGCAAGCTATCGCGAGCCGGTGTTGCACGATGTCTGGATTGTCTGCGTAATTATAATAATATTCTTTACTGAACAAAAATTAATCGGGTTGACAGAACGCATCCGGTTACATTATAGCCTACAGTTATGCAATGACATAAATCTCTCTCTCTCTCTCTCTCTCTCTCTCTCCCTCTCTCTCTCTCTCTCTCTCTCTCTCTCTCTCTCTCTCTCTCTCTCTCTCTCTCTCTCTCTCTCTCTCTGTTATAGGCAGTTGTAGTCGTTTGCACTTGCACTGTTTATCTCGTTCAATGATTCAATCAATCAAGAGGTCTATTTATATAGCGCCCTTCAAGATTCTTACTCAGAGGCGGTCCCGATTCAGGCCATGCGAGAAAAACAGAGTGACTTGTACTTACCATCACACCTTTATACAGCTGCTAGCGACTAGGCCTATACTGTGACTTAATTTGGAAACAAGCAGAAAAGAACTTAAAAGGCAAAGCAGAGCACTCTCTGTAGGCTATGATTTATCAATTTAACTTATTTGACATTCATTAATAATCCTCTATAGACACTTCAATAATTACCAGGTCTCGAAATGAGCTGATCTTGGTTCTGTGACTAACATACTATATAACTATTCTTAGGTGTCTACTCCCACTCCCAAAGCTCACGCAGAATACTATGTAGCCTACTGACGCACACACACACACATATATATATAATATAATATAATTATGTGTATATATATATATAATATCAAACACGTTATATATCCAGCCACGGAATCCAGCTGCCTTAATTTTCCTATCCCCTAACACTTAATGCGTCCAGTCTGATAAATTACTCGTCCTCCTCAGACCACCTCTACTCCGGCTTGGCTTCGGCATATCTGTCAACGACATCTGTTTTCAGTGGAATCGGGCCCAGAGTAGGCTAAGGTTTCCAGTATCGGTGTCCACATTGCTCGCTATATATCATACTGCGAGACTTAGAAGTCGCCTAGCTTGCTGACCCTCCATTTAGGGTCAAAGTCAGCCTTTCGCCGGATTAAGATGTACAGTATGGACCTCGGTATAGATAGGGAGGAAGCTCCCTCCCTTTCATCATCAGGATTTACGGCCCTGACTTGTACATTGTTGACCTCTCTAGGGGTGCTCTGCAATTTTAGCCATTTTCAAATTTAGCACACGAGATCCATTCAATCTCTTGGGAGTTTCTATCACTCTAGGAAACCACTGTGTGCAAAGTTCTGACATAAATGACAAAATGCACAGAAATACACATAAAAAATAGTTTTTTTCTCAAATTCAGGGGGGGCAAATGCCCCCCCTGCCCCCCCCAAATGACGTCCCTGGTTGTTGCAGAGTATTAATGTTCAAGGTGTTTAAAACGTTGGATTGTTTGTGTATTAAGAAAATTTGGCTGAAAACCTCGGACAACTTTAAAACTTTGTAAACTTAAGCCACGTGTGTTATGTGCTTAGACTACAATTCTGGTAGACTCGACCCGCTGTGCATGCGCACACGACTATATCGATTAAGCAATTTAAGCTTATTGTCAGTATGGAACCCGAGTCTCTGACAACTTTGACAATTGATAGGCTACTTTTAAGGTTGTAATTACATTTTATTCGACTCTTTTGACGAACAACATGTTAATCCTCAAGCGAACAAGCGAAAAACCAACTTAATTTGAACAAGGGGGTCTAAAATAGCTTATGTGAATAGTCTGGGTTTTTCTGGGGTTTTTTCGGAAGAAAATCTGGGTTTATTTCAGAAACCTCAGTGGCAACACTGCTGGACGTAGGCCTATCTATTCTGCATGGAGACCCAGGAGCTAGGCAATGATTCAACCGTTTTCAACGGTATTGGGCCTGCAATCTATATTAAATGAAATTAAGGAAAATGTTCAGACAGTAAATAAATAATAAAGTGCATAAAAATAAAACGGAATAAAGCGATGTGAAAAATCCTCAAAAACAGTCAATAAGAAAATTAGAAACGGAAAAACTATTTTAGGCAACTATGTTCAGGTGATTCAGGATGACTATTCATTATGTATTTATAATTAATTTGTATGTGTGTTTCCAGTCACTTCATATCACCTGCACAGAATCCAAGCAAAAAAAGGAAAACAACTTCTGATGCTGCGTATGATGATCAGGAAATAACTGTCTTGGAGGAAGAACAAGTTGTGCTGCCCGCCTCACCATCAACAGCTCCAAATGCAAATTTGTCTGATGTTCGACCATCAATGGCATCAACAAGTCGTGCAGAAGGGACACGTCAAACTGATTTCAAAATTGGGTTTGTTTTGTGAGAATTTATTTAAATGAAATAATGTTAGCAGTTTTCTTTATCACAGTTTATGCTAGCACAAATGCATACGATATTTATGAACTTTACGGTATGACAGTGTGAGAAGAGCAGGCGATACTGGGTGACACCTTCAGAAAATTCAGAATAGTGATGCAAGAACATCTGTCTTCTAGTACTATTTTATGGTGAGGCTTTGTAAGGGTGAGGTAGGATGTCCATTATGTAACTTGTCAGGTTACCGCACCTGGTGTCAGGCTGGTGACACTATCCTAGTGATGCCACTGGGGCACAGTGGTGTAGTGGGCTTAATGTGGATTCGAACCTGCAGCCGGAGGGTTGCAAGGCAATGAACGTTCATTGCCTTGCAACCCTCCGGCTGCAGGTTCGAATCCACATTAAGCCATCGTGTAGGGATCATGGGCAAGTCCTTCACTTGCAATTGCTCAGCGCTTTGGCGCAAAACTCCGATTCAGTGTCTGTGCTGTAATCGGGAGTGCTTCTGAGAAGAAATCTGGAAGGGGTGCTATAACAGGTTCTCATACAAACATATAACAAAGACGTATGGTATATACGTCTTTGTACAGTTGTAACAGATTAGAAGCTTTAGGCCAGTTTAGGGTATATATGGTGTCGTATAAGCATTGCCCAGGAAGCCCTCTGGAAAAACTGGCATTAATTAATTATATTAACAACTTTGAATTCATCAACTTTTGTATGTAAAAAATACATATTTTTCATTCATTCAATAAACCGGTTGCCAGACCTCAATCAGGTGCACTTTACTATTGTGCCACAAGGAAAATAAATATTGTGAATTTTTTGCATAGAGTATCTTGTTGTAAACGGCTGGGAACTAGTGCATGTGTTTGCATTGAAAAACCTTGGCATGAAATTTCTTTTTGTCCTTAGGTGCTTATCAAAGCTTAACAGTGACGACAGACGTATCGTTGATGTTAACTCGAAAGATGACATCGATGATGATGCCATTGTTCCGAAGGATACTACTGCACTGACCAGCTGGCCAAACTGCTGGACACTAGATCAGTGGAAGTACTTCAAGTCGGCAAACGACTGGCTGTTTGCAATAGGAGGTAATCTGGGCTGTTCTGTGTGCAAGGCAGTTTCAGGTTTGGGGCCAAGCCGAACAAATGCTGGAATGAAAACGAAACTTCCAGCTGAATGGACAAATGGAACAGTTGCGCCTGGTCGCAGCACAGCTATCATCACTTCGGAAAAAAATGTTCCTCCATAAGAATTCATTTGGTCACAATGAAGCTTTCTCTGTTTTCCAGGCACAAGGAACAGAATTACTTAAAACGTCCATTGTCGTTCAAAGTGCTGAACATCATTTAGCCACAACAGCTGTGTTTTGCACAGCATATTATATAGCTAAGCAAGACCGTCCCTATTCTGACCATCCACATTTGCTTGATTTGCAAAAAATGAATGGGGTGAATGTTGGTGGAGTGCTTCACAGTAATGTTGTTTGTAGTGACATCATAGACCATGTTGCTCTTGACATGAAGCAAGCACTTGTGAAGCATATTGCGACATCTAAACCTTTGTTTTCTATTCTGATAGATGAAAGTACAAATTTGAACAGAATTTCTTGTCTGGTAGTGTATATTCGTTGTACTTTAAACTTGCAGGCTGGCCCCATTACCTTCTTTTTTGACATTGTACCCTTGGGTGAAGCGACGGCCAATGAGATTACTTCGGCTTTACTGAAGTGCTTGCAAGATCAAGGAATCAGTATGGCTCTCATGGCAGAATGTTTAATTGGACTTGGAGTGCATCGTGCATCTGTTATGTTAGGGGAAAAAGGAGGTGTTGTTGCCAAATTGAGGGAGCATTTTCCATCTTTGATTAGTTGGCATTGTTTTAATCATCGTTTGGAATTGTCTGTGCACGATGCAGTCAAATCATGCACAGAAATCAACCACTTCAAAATTTTTTTGGACAGCTTGTATGCTCTGTACTCGATGTCACCCAAAGCGCAAGGAGAATTGACAGCCGTTGCTGGAGAGTTGAATGTCCAACTGATACGGATTGGGAGAGTGCTTGATGTGCGTTGGGTGGCTTCGAGTTGCAGAAGTGTTAGAGCTGTCTGGCAATCCTATAGTGCATTGTACAAGCATTTCAGCAACAGATCTGCAAGCACTAAGAAAACCGATTCAGAGCAACCGAAGTTTTATGAAATGATCCGGAAACTGGCTAACCCTGTGTTCATTAAAAATTTAGGACTCATGTATGATGCCCTGGAAGAGTTAGCTGATTTGTCTTTAGCATTGCAGAAAGCTGATGTTACTCTTCCTGTTGCTCATCGCCTCCTGACAAAACAAATTGAAGTATTTGCAGCTAGAAAGGAATCCAATGGACATTACTATGCTGAAGCTTGTCAGGCAGTAGATGCAGGAACTTTCAAGGGTGTGTCAGTAGCTGCTAGTAGCGGGAAAGAGAGAGAAATTCACAGAGCTCAGTTTTACCAAGCATTGGTAGACAGTATGACAAGGAGACTGCTTGCTGATTCTGAGAAGTATCTCTGTGGTTTGATTGTCTCTCTTGATCCTAATGCTTGGCCAACTGATCTCACACCTGAGCATGGCGAGAGAGAACTTGCACATTTATGCAGCAGGTTCTTTCTTCAATATACTCATGTCAAGCAAGGGTATAGAGATTTTAAAGATAGCAGAGGTGGCCAGGTTTCCGATGAATTTCAGGAGTTGCTGAATCGTGTAAACACCTTGCCAGTGAGCACAGCGGAGTGTGAAAGGGGGTTCAGTAAGATGAACATAGTCTGCACATCAATTAGATCACAGCTTTCTATAGAACATATCTCGTCACTCATGTTCATTTCACTGAATGGTCCCCCTCTTGAAATCTGGAAGCCACTGCCATATGTCAAATCGTGGTTGGCAAGCCATCGACGTGATGCCACTGACACCACCTGCATGAGACGAATGCCTGCTTCTCAAAAGAATAAAACTTTTGAGTCTCTGTGGCATCTTTTATGATTGCATTTAGTAAGTTGGGTGGTTCCATGTCAATGAAAAACATAATTGATATGGCCAACTTAATTTTACATGACTTTTTCTCTGTAGAATTTTGTAATATTTTATGACTGTTTATATGCACCATTGTGCATTATGTTTGATGAGGAGGGCCAGCCTGCACGTTTCTTCATGTCTAGTCAGCATTATTGATTCATTGACTGAATTAAATTCCTTTCAGTTTTCTTTAGCCTATTTAAATTTCTGACTGCATGATAATAAAAAAATAGCATTATTTGTGTCTGGATTTTTAAACTTGCATTCAAGAGGCTATCCAACAATGTTTCTTGTCATTTGGACACCATTGGCTGATTCAGAAGTCCTTTCAATTTTTTCTTAGAATGTTGTGATTGCAGTTATTCAGTGATTCAAGTTTTAATTCAATTAATTCGAGTTGGTATTACCGGTAGGTTTGCTCTGTGAAATTCTTGCTTTTGTTTTGGTATTCACATTGTTTAGAATTTTGTAATATTTGTCACAGCTTATATGTACAATTGTACTGAATCAAATTTTCAGTTTTCTTTATATAAATTTTTGACTGCTTGATACAAAAGATGTTATTATTTTTGTCTGGATTTTTAAAATTTACATTCAGGAAGAAATCCTGCAATTTTACTTTTATGTGGCACTACATCATTGGCTGAATCAGAAGTCCTTTCTATATTTCCTGTCTGCAATTATTAAGTGATCCAAAGTTTTAATTGCTTCGTGAAATTAATACATTTATTGGGGTATTTGCATTGTGTATACATGTATTTTTTGGAATGCTAGTTCTCATGTTTGATACCGATCATTGACTGAATGAATATGTCTGCATTTTTATAGTAAAATTTGATTGCTAGTCCTACTTAAAAATTTATGCCATTATAGAATTGGATAATATATTAATGTTGCTTGTTTCTGTTGCTATCGATTCGGCGCGTCGCGGTGGTGTAAGGCCCTGTCTAGTGTATACCATCTTGATGGAGCGCTACAACAAGTGCGCATACATACATCAAGTCCGCCAACTCAAAATCTTAGAGTTCCCACTGCTCACCCAGACCACTTTAACCACTGCATGTAGGCCTACCAGAGAAATGAAAGATGTGTTGTAGAATGTTATAATGTGGAGGTCTTAGCCTTTTCTCAATCATACCACATTGTAATAATTATGATCATCTCGTGTAGGCCCTATGCTAGTTTTAGCCTATATCTGCACTTAATTTTCTTCTTGTAGGTTACCTTCAACCTTTTTGATTGATAAATTATAACGCAGCTTATAGATAGCCTCATGACATTATTCATTCATTCATTCTGAAAACTTCGACTCAGGGCGCTCGATCAGTAGACCGTTCCACACAGTTAGAAGGCTGCCAAATTAGGTATAGGCCTGTTCGTTTAATTTGTCAAAACCAAACAGGCAGAACGCTGTAGGTTTACACTAGTGCAATTGACAGTGTTAATTACAATAATTAGTTGCCATGCAGATTGGGTTTGATTTTCAGGTGTTACACTCATAAGGCTTACATAAAGGCGTTCATAAGCCTATTTTCTCGTTCCGTGTTTAATATTTTATTTATGTTGTACTTATAAAGTGATTATTCGCATTAAGCACCAAAATAAAATTTATAAGCTGGCTGTCACGTCGCGCCAATTCTAAGATCGTCGCCCTCTCACGGACAGGAATGCATCTCGTGCGCCCAATTTATATAACAAAATATTGTTATAAATGTATGCAGTTGAAGATTTACGCTATAACATTCATTAGGAAAAATCGACTAATAATTATATTCTCGGATCGGAGCACTGCCTATTTTGTAAAGAGTAAAGTATCATAGGCAATACCATTGAGATGCATGATATATATAATATACATTATATAATACACCTCTATGGGCAATACCATAATAATAATAATAATAAAAATTGAAGTGGGGCGACATCTGTGGTTATGAAACTATGAGTATAAGCTTAATGTTATTTGCGCGACTTTACGATCTGTCCTATGAAAGCCTCCAAGTGCTGTTTACAGGTAGTAAGCTCCAGGCATGCTCGGTCTTTCATCAAGAGAATTCGCAATGAATGGGTCAATTTGCCTAATTTTGGTATAATCTCTAACCATAACGTGGTCCAACCCAAAGGTTTAATCATGGAAAATCTTTGGTTCTACTGCAATTCCGATATTCGGAAGCGGTAATCTATCGTTGTGGGCCTTTTGGCGGAATAAATTATTTGCCATTGCGTGGGATTCAGCGCTGATGGCATGTTTGTATGTGCACTTGTTATAGCGCCCCTTCAAGCACTCTACGCAGAGGCGCTCCCGAATGCAGAGCGGACACTGCATCGGAGTTTCACGCCGAAGCGCTGAGCAATTGTGAGTGAAGAACTTGCCCAAGGTTCTTACGCGGCGAGGTGGATTCGAACCTCGAACCTTCCGGCTTCAAGGCAACGACGCCACCACTACACCGCGCCCCACAAGCATGGCTACAAGTTGGATTGACGAAAAGAATTATTGCTAAATTCTAAATCGGATTGATGAAAATAATTGTTACTTCAATAGAAGTGGGATTTAGGAAAACATTATAGCATTATAGGAAAACATTATAGAAATTGGAGCTGGGTAATCTTTCGTTTTAGCGGAATAAATTATACTATATTTTTTGACTGGCGCAGCATGAATATTTTTCAGAAATCCGGCTTCTACTATTACGTGAATCATTCTCATGAGTCAGGTTTCCATTTAGGCAAGAATTGGTTTAATCAATCCTAATTCTATTTCAATAGTAACTGTTTTTATCAATCCAACTTTCATTTAAATAATTATTTTCAATCAATTCGGCTCCAATCTCAGAAATAATGATTTAATAAATGCCACTTCGGTAAACGTGTATTTTATGGTCGTAAATATTTTTCGCTCGTTGTGGCATTTTTGTTTTCGATCAATCCAACTTCTAGTTTGAACAGAATCCTTCCCATCGGTCCAGCTTCTATTTAGGCAAAACTCGATTCTTCAATCCCGCTTCTTTTTAGGCAGAGATTTTTCCATCATCAAAACTTCCATTTAGTTAAAAATTATTGATCGTCAATCAAGCTTGGATTTCAGCGTAATTGTTTTAAAAATCCCACTTCTATTTAAGTAAAACTTATTTTAATAAATCTGGCTTCTATTTCTTGAGGAATCGTTTCGTCAATCCACCATCGCTGAAACCCATGCAATGGTTACGACGCTAAAATACACATTTACAACCACTTCTATTTAAGTAGAAATTATTCTCATCAATCCGACTTCTATTTAGCAAGAATTCTTTTCGTCAATGCAACTTGTATGCCATCAACGCTAAACCCCATGCAATGGCAAATAGTTTATTTCCCTAAAATGATAGATTACCTTGGAACTGCATCGAAGAAAAACAGTTTTCATTTTAATAGGAGTTGGATTAATAAAAAGTTATTGCTGAAATATAAGCTGGATTATTTAAATGAGTAGCCTAATGGAAGAGTGATTGATAAGAATGATTCATGCCAAAGTAAAAGCTGGATTGTTGAAAATTAATCATGCTGTGGCAGTCAAAAATTTTGAATAATTTAGTCCGCTAAAACGATAGATTACTCGACACCCCGAAACCGGATAACCCAAAACAAGTTTGAAGTGAAAAAATCCCTAAAAGCAGTTTTTGGCTCTACGTTCCACCGCAGAAGCTCGTACCGTGAGGGAAAAATAAAAAAATTTTCTAAGCATATACCTTAATTTTTAAGCAATTTATTCGTAAAGTACCCAATTGATGGTATCTATATTCATTCATTCAGAAACTGTTTTATAGCCCCCCTTCCAGGAAACTACTCAATGGCGCTCCCAACTCCAGTGCACCCAAAAATAGTTAAGTTCAGTAGTGAGGAATGATCAATATGTCCATTGATGAATGGTGATCATGGTGCTTTTGCATACTGTATTAAGTTTTTGGTGTGGTTGTGCTGTCAATTAAAATTTGCAGCATCATAGACTATTTCATGCCAGAAGTAATGCTTAACAGATAATTTTTGTGGTGAGCCATTCTACAGTTGAGAACAATGGTTATTTATTAGTCAACTATTCTGCACTGACTAAATTCTGTTAATAAATTAGTTACTATTCTTTGACAAGATAAATTTAAGGCATTGAGAGACTAAGCAGCAGTTTCGCAGTTGATGGGAGGAATCAAACAATAGGACATCAATGTCCCGTCAGCATGGTTCCACGACAACTGGTTCCACGACAACTGGTTCACGACAATATTATCGAAGCTGGTTTGATGAAGATATTCTTGCCCAAGTTGGAACTGATTGACGAAAATATTCGTGCATAAATAGAAGCTGGATTGATTAAAGTGTCATTGCTTACATTGGAGCCGGATTGATAAAAATGTTGTTGATTAAATTGGAACTGAATTGATGAAAATATTCTTGCCTGAAAGGGAGCTGGATTGATGAAAATGTTGATGCGTAAATCGGAGCTGGATGCATGGAAGTATGCATGCTTAAACATGAGCTGGATCGATGAATTGAAAAATACCTCAGAAATGGAGGCTGGATGAATTTTTTCTGGTTAAAATAGAATCTGGACTGATGAAATGAATGCTTGAGAGATGGAAGCTTGGTCAAGGTCTCTTTGTAGCTTAAATAGAAGCTGGATTTGTTAAAATATCGATTAAGAAATGGAAGCTGGACGAATGTATTTTATTGCTGAAATAGAAGCGGGATTGATTGTCGTGAGCCAGTTGGCGGTGAACGAACTGTCCGTGAACCAGTTGACATTGAACCAGTTGTCGTGACACCTGTCAGCATAGAAGCAATGTTCTGATTGCAAACTTTATTGTATTTCTTACCTTTTCTCAGTGCCATGCCATGATGAAGAAAGCAATGTGTGCTTAGACATGTACTTGTTTCCATGTAAAATCACCAAGGGGCTGTAACTGACCTATCTCAGATTTGGCTGTTATTTTGTAGTTTGATATGATATTTACAAGTGCATCATATTGAAATTTTCAGAATCCTATCACCATGTATCTGCACTCCATGCCTGACGGATATGGAGGGGATGTGAAGCACATGCAGTATGTTTTAATGTGGTGACTTGTTCAGAGGCCAGTATTTCAGAAACTGGTGCACATAGGTGTGAAACATTTGGTGATTTTGTACGTCTTCTGTGCCTTTTGATTCTGCAAATCATATCTGAAACAGAAGCATTTTCTAATAACTTGGGTGTAAAAGTACCTAGTCATTCAGGAACGTGAAATATTACTATTTTGATTAATATTATACCCATATTAGTGAGAAACTGTTTAAATTCAGAATTACTTGCAGAATCAGAAAATGGTGAAAAAGTCGAACAAATTCAACTTATTTTGCTAGCCTATGCATACCCATTTGGGATATGTCAACACCCAATTGACCTTCAAAGTTTTCTCCCGTTTTTTCCCTTGTGTTCAGTAGTGTAGCCTATCCCTAGCCTAGTCACTGTGTTTCGATATCTAAAGCTAGTGTATAAATCTCTAAAGTTCTTAACTTGTTCAATTACAACAAAGCTCTGTTTCTTGTATTTTCTTCTTCTTCGTTCATAACACACGCAGATATCACAACAATAGATCAACGACGACAAACGCTTGAATTCTACGACAGCAACGCAACTATATTATTATCTAACTCCACTGTTCTCTAAAACGTCTTCTACTCTCTCTCTACTATCAACGCCTTCCTCTACAACTTCTTACACTGTCTGGGCGTACACTCTTCCCCTGGCCGCTCTGTCCTTCTATCTGCCTCTCTCCGTGTATCTGTCCGTCTGTCTGTCTATCTCTCTCTCTCTCTCGCGCTCTCCGGCGACGGTCGGCCGAGCCGCGCTAAACTTTCCCGCCAGTCTGGCACCTGCAGGCCTAACTGTCTAGACGCTGACCTTGAGCTGGTCTAGTCGTACGCCTAAACATCAACTGACTAAATAGACTATACAAAATTAGCTCACATTACCTCCTTCCTTTCTTTTAAAGAGAGCTAATTACCTATAAAAATTAGCGAACGTACCTTAACTAAACAATGCAAATAGTCCATAACATAATACATCATAAAATATCTTATACTACAATCTAGACAGACAATCGGCTACTACATTCAATTTACCTTTCTTATAGTTCAATAGAATGTCAAAATTTTGCAATGATAAAGACCATCTGACTAATTTAGCAGATTTCGACATTGATTCAGTCAAATAAACTAAAGGGTTATGGTCCGTAAACACATTGATTTTAGAACCAATAAGAATTTCTTTCAACTTGTTTAAAGCCCATATGATCGCATAGGCTTCCTTCTCAATCGTCGCCCACCTCCTCTGGGTATCTGTCAGCTTCTGACTGATAAATGAAACGGGACGTTCTATCCCTTCCTCGTCCATCTGAGATAGGACCGCTCCCACAGCAAAATCACTGCTATCACAGTACAAATTAAATGGTTTCCCAACCTCAAACATATATAGAATCACATTTGATAAGACAATCTGCTTAAGGGAATCAAAGGCTTTCTGATGTGCATCAGTCCAAACAATGTTATCAGGTACTTTCTTGCTAGTCAAGTCTGTTAATGGTTTAGCAATTTCAGCAAAATTACAAATAAACTGTCTGTAAAATCCTGAAAAAATCCTAAGACTTGCTTCACTTCCTTCCTAGTTTCAGGTTTCTTCAAATTAATTAAACTGTCAATCCTGTCTGGATTCATCATCTTCTTCCCCGATCCTATGAGGTGACCGATGAACTTCACCTCACTCTTACCAAACACACATTTCTTCAAGTTCAAGGTTACATTATGCAGTCTTATTTGTTTCAAAAATAATTCCAAATGTCTCAAATGAATGTCCCAATCATTCGAATGCACTGCAATGTCATCAACATAAGGTTCCGTAAACTCATTAATCGGTTGCAAAATCATATTTATCGCTTTTACAAAAGTCCGTCCTGAGTTAATCATTCCAAAAGGAACACGCGTAAATTCATACAGTCCATTATGTGTAACGAACGCAGTCTTCCATTGGTCACTCTTTTTCACAGGACAAGTCCAATATGCACTGCGACAGTCCAGAACAGAAATGAACTTGGATTTTCCAACTTTGCTCAAGACATCGTTGACGATTGGCATAGGATATCGACAATTTTCAGTAAAAGAGTTAATGTATCTGTAGTCACAAGCCAATCTCAAGGATCCATTCTTCTTTTTGACAATGACAAGTGGACTTGCCATTCTGCTTGACGATGGTTGAATAATGTTTTCTTTCAGCATCTCTTGTATTTGTTTTTCCACTTCTGCTCGGTATATTAATGGTATTCGATATGCCATGAATTCTTTTTCGCGAAAGTCTGGCCTCAGCACCACTTCGTGTTCTATCAACGTACATAATCCAGGTTTGTCTGAGAATCTGTCAGCGTATCGATTCAGTACATCCAGTAATTGTTTCTGTTGCTCGCTGGTCAGATGTCCAATTTGTTCGTAATCCAATTGAAGTGACTTCTGTTTTGTCTCTGAATAATCTTCCTTCAGCGGTATTTCTACCACTGATCCAAATTCGTCATCCTCTTCCACGATCAGACCACAAGACAATGTTCTCGTAATGAACTTCCTCATCTTGTTAGCATGAATAATCCGTCGACCGTTTTCGTTCATGTCCACCAGATACGAATATTTGGATCTTCTTTGCAGGACCTTGCATGGACCATGCCATCGTGAGATCAATTTATTGGTTGACGTTGGATACAGCACGATGACGTTCTCTCCTGGCTCGAATTCTTTATCTTTTGCTCTTTTGTTGTATTGACTGGCGTACTGTTTTTGCTTTTCTCCAGCACAGCTCTCGGCGAATGTCAAGGCCTTTTCCATGTCTGCTCTTAAATTTTTCAGGTATTTTGCCGGTTGCACTCCAATGTTCGGTGGTAGATTTATTTCTTTGGTCCAGCTTTCTTTAAGGATGGTGAGTGGCCCTCTCGGTAACTTTCCATAGACCAGCAAATACGGTGCCACTCCTGTAGTTGCGTTAGGCACTTCTCTCAATGCCCAGACTGTAAATGGAATAATTTTATGCCACTGTCTCGGATTTTCCACAACGACATGATGAATCATTTTCTTGAACGTTTGATTCCATCTCTCCACCAATCCTGCCGCTTCTGGATGTCCTGGCGAATCGAATCGAGGACAACACCCCATCAGTTTCAGAAATTCTCTTGTTAGCCTGGCTGTAAAATTCGTCCCCCTGTCGCTCGTGATCACTGACGGAACTCCCACATCCATGAACAGCTTCATCAAAGCTTCGCATACAGCCTTAGCGGTCAATGACTTCATCAAGAAT
The DNA here is from genome assembly GCA_949752735.1 of Lumbricus terrestris. NCBI lineage: Eukaryota > Metazoa > Annelida > Clitellata > Crassiclitellata > Lumbricidae > Lumbricus > Lumbricus terrestris. The sequence continues at coordinate 63,685,111 of OX457039.1, forward strand.
ATTGTCGGCCATCTTGTACATGAGTCCACGATGCACAAACAATACTTATGCCCTGCTGCTGAAGTTGGTTCGATCGGTCCTACGACGTCCATGGTCATTCTTCTGAACGGCACATCCTCTCTTGGTATTGGTGTAATCGGCACTCGATCCATCACCAAACTCCGTGCTTTCAGCTGACACTTCTCACAGGACTTGCAGAACTTCACCACATCTCTACGCATCCTTGGCCACACAAAGGACAACTTGATACGTTCCCTTGTCTTCTCTTCTCCCAAGTGTCCGCCAAATACTGACTCATGTGCTAATTCCATCACCTGAATTCTTCTTTCCTTCGGCAACACCAACTGATACACCAACTGGTCCAACATTTGATGCTTCTTATACATCAACCCATTCACCACACTAAACTCTGATCCTTTGTCTTCAGCTATCTTCCACCACGACCTCAGTGACTCGTCATTTCTCTGCTGCTCTTCAAATTTCTTTGCGTCTGCCAATTGTCTTTCATCACTTGTATTCTCGGCAAATAAATCCCTCATACTCGTGTCCATTTCACCATCACTTCCAGAATCATCATAATCATTATCACGTTCACATGCAACCATCTCTTCTTCAATTTCATTGTTTCCGGATGTTATTCCTTCTTCTTCTTGAATGCTTTGTTCATCATCGCTTTCTGTATCCTCATCTAGCAAACTTTCATTTGACTTTTCCTCTTCTCCTTCTTCCACTTCATTTCTCCGACTCTGTGCTCTTGTAGTCACATTCGCTTGCAACTCTCCTTGTAATACATTCACTGGTGGAACCTCTTTCAGTTCTGCGATTATCTCCGGATGCAGCAAGAATTTCTCTTTGTTATCTTTGCACAAGACTGCCGGAATGCTGGCACACACTAAGGTTAAATATGGCGCGATATTTACTCCCTTGTCTTTCCAATCTCCTCCTTCGTTATGACAACTCATCCGCACTTCGATTTTCACCAACTTAGCTGGAATGGGTTCTCCAGCCACACATTGCAAATGTACTCTGCCAATTTCTTCCACTGTCGCTCCTTTCAACAATTCCTCATTGATTACTGGAATCTCTGTACCAGAGTCGATCAGCGCTCTGACTTGCACGGGATGACAACTGTCATCATTTCCACGTATCTCTACATTGACATGCTGTAGTAAAGACTTCTTCGTACGTTGACACTCATCTTTGCTTTCTGTTTCTCGACCAGTATCTTTAATTGGAGTAGAATTTACTATTTCTCTCTGTATAGCAAATTGAGGCGTGCACTTCATCACTGACTTCACTTCCGTTTCGCGGTTGTCTTGTTCTTCATACTGATTCGGTGCATTCCTTACTTGTATCTGATTTACTCTGAGATTTTCTGCACTTCGAGTAAATCTATTTCTCAGATTTGTCGCTCTTGGTGGTGCTTTGCAATCCTTTATCAGATGTCGGTCTGACTGACAATTATGGCAACGTTTCTTAACAATCCCTCTCTGTTCAGTGTTCTCCCGCCTGTAATTGTTCGCTGTATTGTTTTCTCTTTGGCGTCCCATCACTGGAATTCGACTGTACATTTGTCTGTCACCCGTTGCTTCTCTTCTATCTTGACCAAACTGTCTTCCAGGAGCACCATCATTCCTTGTTTCGTTATTTCTGGCTTGGTTTCCTGTTTCTTTGTTATTACTATTCCACCTGGGTTGCTTCGAACTATTACCCCATGCTTCATATCTCGGTTTGTCTTGAAACATTAGACCAATTCGATTATTCACGTGTACGTCTGCGAGTTCTGCAACATTACTGGCTTCCAAGCATTCAGTACCCTCTTTTGCTAGTACGAACTGTAGTGGACCCGGTGGTAGACATTCTTTCAACTTATCCGCCACCAACAGATCAAATAACTTCTCGTAGCTTTTACCCACTCGCCTACTTCTGACATAATAGTTCAACAGGTTCTTTAATCTTGCCGTAAACATCGTGTATGTTTCTTCTGCCGTTTTCCTCGCATCTCCAAATCGTGATCGGTATTCTCTCGCTGTCAATTTGAATTCTTTCAGTAGATGTTCTTTCACTATGTCGTAATCGTCTAGATCATCGAAAGACAATCGGTTCAACACCGTTCTTGCTCTTGGCGTCATTAGTGGCAACAGCAATTTGACCCAAAACTGCTTTTCCACCGTAAAACTGTTGAATGCATTCTCAACTGTCTCAAAATATAATGGCACCTCCATCATATCATATGGCATCTTAGGTAATACGTGTTTCATTGCATCACCTATCTTTTTAATCTTGGACACCATTGTCTCACTTTCTCTGACCCTGGTTCGTTCTGACTCTTCACGACTTCTTCTTTCGTCTTCATTTCGTTCCCTCAGTCTATTTTGATCTTCTACCCTACGTAGTTCTTCTTGTTCTATCTTTTGCTGCAACAATTCTAACTGTCTTCTACGTTCCTCCTTTTCTATAGCCATTTCTCGGAGCTGAGCTTCCTTAAGAGCGAGTTTCTTTTGTTCTAATTCTAATTGTTCTTCCCTTTCTCTTTCCGCTTTTTCCAAATTTTCTTTCTCCATTTTCAATTCTTCCTGTCGAATCTCTTCGGCTCTTTGTAATTCTGCCAAACGCATGGCTTCTTTGTCTTCCTCACGCATCTTTTGCTCTTCAATCTGTTGTTTTCGTATTTCTTCATCACTTTTCCTTGCCCTCTCGTATTCTATCATCAATTCCATTCTTCTTCGTTCTGCTTCGTCACGATCTTTTTTCATTTGTTCTAGCTGAAGCTGGAACTGCTGCTTCTGCATCTGTATCTCTTCTTGTCTCATCCTTTCTGCTTGTTCTGCTCTTACTTTTTCCTCTTGTCTCCGTTCTTTCTCTTCTTGTTTCCTTTGTTCCTCTTTCTCTTTCTCCTCCTGTCTCCGTTTCTCTTCTTTCTCTTTCTCCTCCTGTCTCCGTTTCTCTTCTTTCTCTTTCTCCTCCTGTCTCCGTTTCTCTTCTTTCTCTTTCTCCTCCTGTCTCCGTTTCTCTTCTTTCTCTTTCTCTTCTTGTTTTTGTTCTTTCTCCTCTCGTCTCCGTTGCTCCTCTTTCTCTTTCTCTTCTTGTTTCCGTTGCTCCTCTTTTTCTTTCTCTTCTTGTTTCCGTTCTTTCTCTTCTTGTCTGCGTTGCTCCTCTTTTTCTTTCTCTTCTTGTTTCCGTTCTTTCTCTTCTTGTCTGCGTTGCTCCTCCTTCATCATCATAAATTGCATCAACGCCTCCATAGACATAGCCTGTGGTTTCTCCTCAACGCCACCTACAGCGCCTTTCTCTTCAGCTTCCTTTAGCCACACCTCTGCTAGGGCTCTCATCAAATTTTCCCTTGACATCTCTTCGACTTCTTCTACGTCGAGACCCTCTTCAATTAATAACTTTATTAATCGAGCAGAAGACATCTTCTTTATACTGGCCTGCTTTTGTTCCGTGAGCTTCTCCATCTTACTTTCTTACTTCAACTGATTTGCGTGAAGAAATCGAGGGAGTGACTATGCTTTCTGCAATTAGCTGACTTTACTTCTTATGGCTTGTTTATACAAGGAGCGAGTTTTGTATACCTCTCTCTGGCGTTGTCGTAATGTTATTCGTATACCCGTTGTATCTTCTCACCAGTTGTTCGGATGCTCCGTTTCCTTCTCCCGTTTGGTCGGCTCCTCAGATTAATTCGATATTCACCTTCAATTTACGGACGGTGAATATTCCGAAAATTGACGTCGACAATGCTTCGTAAGCAAAATCCACCGTAGATATTCCTCCGACTGAAAATATTCCTCCGACTGAAAATATTCCTCCAAATGAAAATATTCCTCCAATTGAAAATATTCCTCCGATTGAAAATATTCCTCCGATTGAAAATATTCCTTCAATTGAAAATATTCCTCCAATTGAAAATATTCCTCCGATTGAAAATATTCCTCCGATTGAGTTCACTATCCCAACGTCCGTTGCTTGAATTCAGTATCCCGCCGCTGCCACCAAAAATGTCAACACCCAATTGACCTTCAAAGTTTTCTCCCGTTTTTTCCCTTGTGTTCAGTAGTGTAGCCTATCCCTAGCCTAGTCACTGTGTTTCGATATCTAAAGCTAGTGTATAAATCTCTAAAGTTCTTAACTTGTTCAATTACAACAAAGCTCTGTTTCTTGTATTTTCTTCTTCTTCGTTCATAACACACGCAGATATCACAACAATAGATCAACGACGACAAACGCTTGAATTCTACGACAGCAACGCAACTATATTATTATCTAACTCCACTGTTCTCTAAAACGTCTTCTACTCTCTCTCTACTATCAACGCCTTCCTCTACAACTTCTTACACTGTCTGGGCGTACACTCTTCCCCTGGCCGCTCTGTCCTTCTATCTGCCTCTCTCCGTGTATCTGTCCGTCTGTCTGTCTATCTCTCTCTCTCTCTCGCGCTCTCCGGCGACGGTCGGCCGAGCCGCGCTAAACTTTCCCGCCAGTCTGGCACCTGCAGGCCTAACTGTCTAGACGCTGACCTTGAGCTGGTCTAGTCGTACGCCTAAACATCAACTGACTAAATAGACTATACAAAATTAGCTCACAGGATATACTGGGCTCTGAACATGATACTGAAGTTCAAATGATGTAGAACATTATCCCACATCCCAACAAAAGACCTCCCCGGAAAAACCCACCTCCTATTTTGCTTATGACATTATCCCCGGACAAAATCACTACTCTGTGCAATTAGTCTATCTCTTCACTTACTTGCTAAAGCTTGATTGTCCCGGTTTTGTTCGCTGTGTGGACTTATGTCGTTAATGTCCTTTGTCAAAAGACTTGCAACTATCATTCATTTGTAAGATAAAGACTTGTTAGTATCACTCAGTTATTCAGTTCCTATGCTTTCACCTAGTCTTTCTCTTCCACAGCTTCCCCTGTTCAGAATGTTTATCCTAGTGCTCATGATGTTGTAAACTGGTATATGTTGCATGGCTAGACAAATGGACTGCATAATTAAAATTAGAACTTGCTCTATATGTCATCCTCCATGTTATGGTTGATAAGTGGTAGTATACAAGGTGCAAAATGAATATGGCCTACAACTGATGTCTGCTTTTACACAGGCTAAGAAGGCAGTCAAGTTCATCATAAGCCAGCACAGCTTAACGCCTTCAGTTTCTGTTTCTGCATGTTTTAGCATGTTTCGATTCTTTTTTCAACCACAAAGATCAACAACTGACGAACCTTTCGACATTGAAAAGTCAAAGCCAAGAAGAAAGGCTGTTCAGAATTTAATAGATTTTGTGTAATGTGAAGCTTACAGAAAGTGACAACATCTGTGAGGGTTTGCTGTCGACAAACTCAATTCTGAAGCGACTCTTTCGTCGCCCATTCACCAACCTCTAAAGTTCAAGAATCAGTACTGCAGCAGACAGTCTCATTCTGAATTTCGACGTGTTAAGACAGCTGGGCTTTAGAGAATCAGGCTTCGTCGTTTTCGGGTTTTCTGCTTGCTTAGGTTAGAGCGAAACGTTGCCTTAACCTCCATTTTCCGATTTACTGCCACCATCCACCCGATCCTTCACCGACTTCTTTACGACATTGGGTCGATGATGTCCCGACATCGGAGTCACCATTGGTGAATGGTTATACACCCGACATCGTCTAAAGGTTTTTACGACATCCGGTCCAATGTTCGCCCAATTACGTTTGGTCAACGATCCTTCACCGACTTCTATATGACATCGGGCCAATGAGTTGCCTACATCGGAGTCACCATTGGTGAATGGTCATACACCCGACATTGGCTAAACGTTTTTATGAAATCCGGTCCAATGTTCGCCCAATAACGTTGATTCAACGTTGCCTTATCCTTCATTTTTCGATATTCGGCCAACGCCCACCCGATCTTCCGCTAACTTCTATACGACATTGGGCCAATGATTTGCATAGGCCTACATCGGAGTCAACATTGGTGAATGGTCATATAATGACATATACCCGAGATTGGAAAAAGGTTTTATGAAATCATTTTAAAGCAATGTTGGGCCAATGTTATTGGACGAACATTGGACCGGATTTCATAAAAACCTTTAGCCAATGTGGGGTGTATGACCATTCACCAATGGTGACTCCGATGTCGGCAAATCATTGGCCAAATGTCGGATAGAAGTCGGCAAAGGATCGGGTGGGCGTTGGCCGAAAGTCGGAAAATGGAAGGCAAAGCAACGTTGGCTCAACGTAATTGGGCGAACATTGGACCGGATTTCATAAAAACCTTTAGCCAATGTGGGGTGTATGACCATTCACCAATGGTGACTCCGATGTCGGCAAATCATTGGCCCAATGTCGGATAGAAGTCTGCAAAGGATCGGGTGGGCGTTGGCCGAAAGTCGGAAAATGGAAGGCAAAGCAACGTTGGCTCAACGTAATTGGGCGAACATTGGACCGGATTTAATAAAAACCTTTAGCCAATGTCGGGTGTATGACCATTCCCCAATGGTGACTCCGATGTCGGCAAATCATTGGCCCAATGTCGGATAGAAGTCGGCAAAGGATCGGGTGGGCGTTGGCCGAAAGTCGGAAAATGGAAGGCAAAGCAACGTTGGCAAAGCAACGTTGGCTCAACGTAATTGGGCGAACATTGGACCGGATTCATAAAAACCTTTAGCCAATGTCGGGTGTATGAAAAGATACCATTTACATGGTGAAAAAAATGAATCTGGGTCTTCTTAGGGGGGGGGCTTAGCCCCCATAGTCTCTGATAAACTCCGCCCATGACTGCGGCATAGAATAGCTAGGCATGCAGGCTTAGTTCAAGCCTCTGCAGGGATATCTTTTTGCAGGATCTCAGAAAGTAGGCGGTGGAGGGCCGACCTAGCGAAAGATGAGAGGAAGAACGAGTAAATATGATGAGCGGTTGAATAGTGAATCTATCTAGTGATGGTGGAAGGATCTCAGAAAACGGAAACTGGGGTAGGCCTATGTATGTATGGAGTGCCGAGATAGAGAAACATAACGATGACGATGATCTCGTATTCTCGTAGAAAATGGTCTCGCAGAATCTCGAGAGCTATTAATATCCCTTATTTGCATACGTACGCTACGGATCGGGAAGAAATTGCTTTTTGCAAATTATTGTGATTTCTAATCGGTGAAAATGTAAATGATTAGATTAGCTTTTGTTTTATCTATTCAATTCATGCGTTGTCAGTTTGTGTTCTTTGTGATTAAAGTTGATGAAAATTGTGTAGTGACGCGGTACTTAATGATGTTAAAATTTCTGTAGCGCCGATATACAAAGCATGTCAGTGCTGTTGGTTAATCGTATCGTAAAATCAGAATTTCTAAAGCGCCCACAAATGCGAAGTCGCGGGAAGCATTGTTTGCAGAATTGCAACCGAGATTTCGTTGCACATTGACGCTAAAGTTTACTTGGAAATGTGATTTGAGATAAGACTGATTGCCCAAGAAAATCTAAATTTGACATTAATTTAGCGATAAACCACCAGGTTGATTAAATTTTCTGATTTGGGATGGTAGGAATTCAGATGCTGATAATTCCGACTAAACCTCACCGGAATGGAGCTGCGTTCAAAGTCGACGTTTTTTCAGAGCCCGCCTAGCATGTCTTTGGGCTGGAATTGTAAGCCTGGAGGAAGTCGCCGTGGACGTAAACCAAAAGCACGAAAAAAGTATGACACATTTGTTCTTTAAATCTTTTGGCTACAATTTCTAAAGAGTTAGTTTGGAAGTGCTGCAGCTACTTCATATTTAATACAGTCTCAATTTTAGTCTGTGAACATGTTTGACATTTGGCCGATTCACATGTATTGTTACAGACTTACAGGACAATATTTTACGCAAGAGTTCAGTTGAGTTGCATAAAATATCTTTAGGATTACTGTTGTGGCAATAAGAAATCTGAAGCGCGCTTTGTGTTATACTAGCATTGGCCGGAAAACATTTTTCGGCTCACCCAGCGTTCTTTGGCAAAGTTCGCTTTGACACCCCACCCCACCTCACCCAAGAGCCCGGACCCCATCCGCCCCTTGCACCACCCATTCCGCCCCGAGACGCGATATGACATCGTGTCGTCTGCTCGGCAATGGCGACGCTATGGTTAATTAATGTGCGATGTTAAAATCGCTTCTTAAATCTGTAAAGGCGCTGTCTACCACATAGAAATTTAAAATGTCCATATCTCGGGTTTGCCGTGGTGTTGTCACTTGTCAGTTGCTAAGCGTAGACAGTTGTCTATTCTTTGTGTGCCTGAATGACGCAGCTGTGTGAGATAAGAGTTTATTTTAACATAGAAAGAATGGTTGCTAGATTTTGTGCACTTCATTACTGATAGTTGAAAAATATTTTCTTATAAAAGTGTTTTTGACATGATGTTTTAGTGTGATCGATTTTGGGAGGACGGTTGAGTTTAACAATCCAACTTTCGCCTGCGACTGCATGTCGCAGCTGTACGAGCTTTACCAGCAAGGCATCTGTTGCGACATTGTGTTGTCTACGGGAGACTACGAGACATCGACTCATAAGGTTGTTCTCATGGCGTCGTCAGAGTATTTCAAGTCGTTGTTCCTCACGCCCGACTTGGTTAAAGATTTTATTGTCCTGCCTCCAGGTAAATTTATAGTATTAGATAAATACCTAAAATTAATGCTATTTTTTTCCATAAATATTACATCTGGTCCAGTTCAGTCTACAAGTTAATCATGGAGCATTAGGTGTGTCAAGTTCGTATAAATGTTTCTGAGTAGTTTCCTTGAAGAGGCGCTATATATAAATAGTTGAATGAGTAAATGAATTGGCCAATTGATGGAAAAATTTCACTATGAAACTGTTGCTTTAGTTTTCTAATTCTTCTAGCTTTCTTGACCTTTTTCAGTTCTAATTCTAACTTTCGTGAGTTTTTACGTTGTGCATGTCCAATTTTAAACCAATTAAATGGTTTTTCGTATTGGCCTTAAGGAAAAGATTCGCCTTTCCAGCAGCAGAAACAAAGATGGTGTCCACTTAGATCCATTTTTGCGATAACGTTTCTTGATGTTAAAAAGTGTTTAAGAGGTTCTGTAATTAATTTGTCTCTTTCGCTGACAACCTCTTTTTATTTGTTTTCATTTTCACCATCACAAAATGCTAAAATATGCCGAAATGCGTGACGATGTTGCAATAAGAATTCCGCATCACACTACAATGTTCTCCAATTGTTAAATGTCACCGTGGGGCGCGGTGGTGTAGTGGTGGCATCATTGCCTTGAAGCCGGAAGGTTCGAGGTTCGAATCCACCTATCCGCGTAGGGACCTTGGGCAAGTCCTTCACTCGCAATTGCTCAGCGCTTCGGCGTGAAACTCCAATGCAGTGTCCGCGCTGTAGTCGGGAGCACCTCTGAGTAGCGGTTGTGAGCTGGAAGGGGCGCTATAGCAAGTGCGCATACAAACAAGCAAATCATTGCTTAACTTTCTTTAATAGACGTCTGCAGTGAAACCCTGAAGTCAGTGATGTCCTACATGTACACCGGTCTGCTCTATCTCAACCTCGAGAATGTCCAATTAATGCTGGTCACAGCTGAGCGACTTCAAATCAAGTCAGCCGTAGAATTGTGCCATCAGTTCCTGAGCTACAGTGGAATGAATCTGGACACCTCTTTGTCCTCCCTTGCCAGTGGAAATAGCCTACAGCTTGACCAGGTTAGAAACATGTTGAAGAAAATAGGGTTTTAATTAGGGCTGTTGACTTAATCGCGTTAACGCGTGCGATTAACGCGTTAAAAAAATTTGCGATTAAAATTTTTAACGCATTAATCGTACGCGTTAATTAGTTTTGTTTAAAATGAAATCAGAGGCAGAAAAACTCGTTTTAAACGGAAGGCTCATACTTAAAACTAGTGATACATTCTTTGGCAAATATTCTAAAAAAGAATTTGAGTATTATCGTAGCAATTCGTCGCTCAATTATAGCCTGCATGCAAACCAAAACATGCATTTAACGCTAGCGATGAACCGTCGACATGTTAGTTAATAAGAGCATCCCTTGGCCTGACCAATGTAAATAAGCTGGTCTGCCAATAGGCTACAGTTGGCTGAATAAATAATTAATTTTGATAGTCAGAAAACGGTTGTCTAATTTTCACATTTAGGCATAGGCCTATATCATTATAATTAAAGGTGACTCATATGAAAAAATTAACGGATTGTGAGCAGTTGACTAATCCGAACAGTGTTTGAAATTGAATTCTGTCTGTCATACAAAACTGTTCAATAAACTAAATGCAAAAGTTCAATAGGTCTAAGCCAAAGATTATCGAATATGTTTGCAATAGAAAGAATGCATTCAGTCATTAAAATTGCATACTTCAGGGGTCCTTAAAAAATAGTAAGACTAGTAGGCCTATATTTGAAGGAAATGTATTGTGATTAATTTGCAGTTAATTGCGATTAAAAAAATTAATCGCGCGATTAATTTTGATTAAAAATTTTAATCGAACAACAGCCCTAGTTTTAATATCTTTTTCATTGGCAAACAGATTATTGGTTATAGACATCCGATTTTAAACCGATTGTTGGTGTTTTAATTGGCCTAACAGAAAATCTGCTATTCGTAGATGACAGTGATAAACAAAGGTGATGGCTGCTGGGCTGCTTGCATTCAACGACATTTTTGATGTAAGAAGTTGTTTAAGAGGTTACGTAATTAACTCATTTGCTGATAATGAATTTTATATTGGTTTTCATTTTTGCTGTCACAAAATGTTAAAATTTGAGGAAATGCGTGACGATGTTGCATTCGAAGTGCTACATCACAGTACCATACATGTGTGCATGAGGGGCACAAAATGTACGAGTTGCAACAGGAGGGAGGGGTTGAAAATATGATTTTTGCTTATGTAATTTATGGATTGGCCCTAAATCGACAGAACCATTTGTGGGCATGTTAAAAGTAAGTGTTTGCAACTTGCAGGTGAATGATGTTGTCATCAAGGAGGAAATTACTAGCTTTGAAGAAGCGGAGATTGAAAGCAAGGTGCCGACATCAGAATTGCTGGAGATTCAAGCTATTGGTGACAGTTTTACCGCAGTTCGTTCAGCTGATTCGGCCGTAAATGGCATGAGCAGCCAAAAGAAAAAGACCAAATCTCGCCTTAACAAGGAGAACAGCGAACGGTCCAAAAACGTGCATGAAATGGACGCAAGGAAAGAGAGAAAACTTTCGAATCACACGAATATCCTGGAATCCAGAAAAACCAAAAAAGATTCTGCAATATGCGTCCCAACACCTCTGCGGTGTAATTCGCGAGTGAAAGGTCCTCCGTCTAGTGTACTTGGATTCAGTAAAAGAGGAAGAAGAGGCCCCTACAAAAAGAGAAAAAGAAAATACATTAACAATTCACCCAAAAGAAGCGTCATTGCTCTAGGACGAATGCTGTTGGCGCGTGGCACCAAGTACAAGTGCAATATCTGCAGTGTTGGGTTTAGAAAATACTCCGGTCTTATTGTTCACATGAGATTCAAACATCGTGTTCGCCAGTTGTCCGCGGCCGTTATGACTTGTAGGAAGCTTCTGCGGTCAGTTATTTTAAATGTCAGACGTTCTCTGCCTTGCGAATCACATTTGTTGCCTCTGGAAGGCTGTGACAGTCGGAAGTTTTCTTGTTTGTGCTGTCCAAGAAGATTCTGCTTGCGTGCGCGTCTTTCAGCTCATCTTCTGAAATGCCATTCAGCGACGCGGCCCGATATACCGGAACTAAAGAAAACATCTTTCAGAGTCAGGGTCAAACAAAATCATTTGGCTCGAGCACGAATCCACAAATGTCGGTTTTGTGAACGGCCATTTGCCCACGAATCCACGCTTGCCACGCACTGTCTTATGAAGCACAAGCGGATCAAGCGTGAGCCGTGCAGCATGGAGGATGAGGAGTCGTCACGAGTAAGACGCATCCGGGCGACTTGGATCTGTAAGGAGATTGACTGTGGACTAACGTGTTCAGGTATCGGTGATCTGAAGAAGCACATGGCGATCAAGCATCCGAATGTTGTCTACTCTTGTTCTGATTGCAGATTCAGTTGCCAGGTGGAGAGACTCTTTCAAAGGTTGTTCGCCAGACTTTTCTCTTCATCCAGTTTTGGCTTTAATTGGATATTTGTTTAAAAGTAACGATTCATTCTTGCATATTAGAATGTGACTTGACCGTATTAGTCTCTCTGTCTCATTTCTCGCTGTTCTTAAGACGTGGTTCATTCATTACGAGGATTTTTATAGCTCCCTTCAAGGTTTCTACTCAGACGGATGTCCAAAAGCTATTAAGAAATTGTTTCGCCCAGTTACAGCACCTAGCTGCAAATGTGTAATTTGTGCCAATATATACGGTATGTACAAGAGCATCCATGTAGCTTTATGACGAGCTATTATTAAGAACCGCTCAAAAGTGTTGCATGCTTGCCTCTCAAGCTGATAACAACAAGTGGTTCTTCATATCGCGTTTTAAGGCAAGTCAAGTAAGTTTCTATTTTAACCAATATTACACGCACACACACACACCGTACGTAGCATTGTCTACAAAAGGGAGGCTCAAAAGGAACCCAATCCCGCTTGGAGGGACACCCACAGAATGAATTATAATAAAATAAATCGAAAGATGGAGCTAAATATTATACACATTGGTGGACGGAGCAGTCACGGTAGAAACTTCACGAGCAGGTATTGTTCACAATCCAAAATCAACTTTAAATAGAAAAATTACATCATGACATTCAAAACTTAACTAGGAACTTAACAAAATGCAGTACTGTACTCAGAATGAGCGATGTTGAAAATTTGATAGTTCTAAATCATTGAAGTTGTGCTCATCTCAAGTTACTAAGTGTTTGAGAATTTATAAGACGCCTCTTTACTAGCAATTGAGAGGTGCTCTAACGAAGACAAATACTGAAAATGACTGGAAGACCAATGCAGCTTTGTGCTTAAAGTGTATCAATTGGTGAGTTGAATTTGTAAACATCACTGGTAGTTTAGAACTTCTGTAAATAACATTCCGCGTGGTTATTTTGGCTAATTATTTAGGCACAGGCATCAGAGGCATGGAAGGAAACAGGTCTGTGATTTATGTGGCAAAACGTGTCCAAAGCTATCGTTGCTAAAGCAGCACATGTACGTTCATCACAAAGTCAAGGATCCAACACTGAAGGTCTGTACGTTATAGTATGCACACTTTGGTGCATACCTATGTTGTGTAATGCAGAGGTTCTCAACCGGTGTGTCACGGCCACTAGTGTGTCGCGAATAGACCGGCGGTGTGTCGCATAAAACTGGAGTGTCACTGGTGTGTTGTGAAGAATTTGTGTGTGACCGAAGAATTTGTGTCACGAATTCCCACAGCATAAGCCGTCGTTCTTGCATTACACTGACTTGATTACTTTAGCAGTTTGACTGGTGTGGACAATAAAAATTCTTTGCACGCTATCTATTGCATTTCATCGCAATCTGAAGCAGCCCACAATCCCTACATAGGCCTATATGAAATATTTTGCGGATGACGCGAAAATGTGTCTTCTTAGCCTTAGCTTACAATATAACACGTTAGCACACGCGCCGACTAAACGTTTGTCCAATGCTGTAATATTCGAAAATGGGGAAAATTTTATAAGAACCAAAAATTTTGCGGATGACGCGGAATTGTGTCCTCTCAGCCTGTTTGCGTATTCAAAGTCAAACAATTAACATAGTTGTTGGCTACAAAGTACAGAGGATCTGAAATTTTTGTAGGCCTACTTTTCAAGTTTTCAGTGACAATAATTGTTTTAAGGGGCAGCGTTTAGTTTCGGTGTTATTAGCTGTCTTCGTCCTAGTATTTTATGACTGATCTCTAAGTTTATTGTCAGACTTCAATTCTTGCGGGGATTGATTATTTTTGTAAAAACACAGTTTTTGTATGTGAACAATAATTAGTTGGTGAAGCATGTTTTTATGATTTTGTGTTTCTAAGAAGACTTTGAATTTCTGATTTTCTCTTTAGCTTTACCAGTGTGCGTTTGAAGGCTGCACGTACGAATGTTGTTCGAAGCATCGTCTGGCCGATCACTGCAGTCGACACAATCTTGACAAGTCGCTCAAGTGTGAGGAGTGTGGAAAGGCTTTCAAGCATACACTGTAGGACCTCTGTTCAGCTTGTTACAATTTAATTAATCAATTCATTCAAGAATTTCTGTAGTGCCTCTACAAGGGGACTTCTCAGAGGTGCTTCCGACTTTAGCACAGCAAAAAACACATTAAACAGTGCTGAATTTAATGCTAGGTTTGTCAGTACCAATGCCGTAATTATTTTATTATTATAATTATGTTTCTAAGCATTTGTAATATAGCTGTGCGTTTGAATACATACGCTGTAAACTGGAACATATGCTGACTGGTGTGCTTTCCCATTGCAAGGCAGGTCAAGAGTTAAATGGGCAGGACTTCAAATGACCCGCTGTAACCTATGGCGACATCGCCATTGCTTATTGTAATGCCTGGCATGAACTACGCTAGTGTCCGTCCACGTCCAGGTTGAAATCAGTTTCTTATGACACCTGATTGTGTTGTTTTAGAGGTTTGCAGAAGCACGTGAACACAATACACCATGGCATACGTCCTTTCATCTGTGACCAATGTGGAATGGCGTTTGGATCAGAGGGAGAACTGAAGACACACGTCAGTAGACATTCCAAGAGCAAACCATACGAGTGCAGCCACTGTTCATATCGCACGCGCGCCAAAGTCAACCTTCAGTGTAAGGATAGGCTGTGTATAATATTGTTTTTTCTTATATACTCGCATTTAGTGTTTCTACTTAATGTAAAAATTGTAATTGTGCATGATTTTTTGTATAGCATCGTTTCATCAAACTCTTCAATGGTGCTCTCTTGACCTGATTGTACGCACGACCAGAACGTAATGGTCTTCAATTGCTTGCGGATAGAAGCATGGAAGTGATGTCACAGTTTACAGGGAGGCAATGATACTGTGCCATGCTAGGGTCATGTGCAAAGTTTCATCATTATCCGGAGGGGGTTTGAAGTCCCATTCAGGAGAAACTTTCATTTTTAAACTGTTCCGTAAGTTGGGTGTGACCAATTAGTTAGATGTTGAAATCCTCTTCAGATCATTGTTCCACCTTCACCACTACTCAACTCAGCTCAACTGATTTCAATGATATATAAATAAAGAGAAGATTCATGTCTGCCTGCCTGTTTGACCGGTGACCAGGATGCATTTCAACAGTTTTTGAGCTTTCTCTCCAAACCTTGACTACTGTGTCAGTGTGAGCAAGAGACACCCCATGGAGGGGTTGGCAAATCTCTCCCACCATGGGGACAGGGCGGA
Source organism: Lumbricus terrestris (assembly GCA_949752735.1). Classification (NCBI taxonomy): domain Eukaryota; kingdom Metazoa; phylum Annelida; class Clitellata; order Crassiclitellata; family Lumbricidae; genus Lumbricus; species Lumbricus terrestris. The sequence goes on from OX457039.1 coordinate 63,700,463, forward strand.
GGGCAAAAACAAAAAAATTGGGTTAAAACACAGCTGTTGATCTGAAACTTTCTACCTTGACAGAGGCCATCAGGACCACCCGGTGGAGGGGTTGGCAAATCTCTCCCACCATGAGGCTAAGGGGGGTGAAAACCATTTTCCCTGTTTCACCGGGATGTATTTACACATTGTTTTAGCTTTTCACTCCAAACCTTTACTGCTCTGTTGGTTTCGGCATGGCCAGTGGCGTAGCCAGGAATTTTTCATGGGGGGGGTTTTATGACCGGAAACCCTGTTTTTTTGCTATTTTTCTTACTTAAATGAAAAAATAACCTTAAAAAAAACTTTTTCCGGAGTCAATGGGGGGGTTTTAACCCCCGAAACCCCCCCTTGGCTACGCCACTGGGCATGGCACACCTGGTGGATGGGTTGGCGAATCTCTGCAATCATGGGGGCCACTTGCGGTGAGTCGGCTAGGGTGGGTTAGGGAGCGAGCGGTTGCGGAGCCGGCAATGAGGGTGGGGAAGTAAGGAATTGGTCGGGAGCGGGAAGAATCCTAAATTTCCTGGGCAACGCCGGGTAACCCAACTAGTTGTCAATAAGAGGATCAGATGGCAAGAGAGAGGACTGGATATCTACATTCATAGAGAAGACAAAGAGGGTGCGCCAAGAAAAATTAAGTAGTTGCCTATGCCATATGGTGGTTTCATTCTTTAAATTTTGTTCTAGATCATCTTTTCAGTCGACATCAAATTCAGACCGGCCTCAAGGAACAGAAGCTTATCATCATGAAATGTGACCAGTGCGACTTCTCCACAAGTCGTAAGGGTCGTCTGGAGGACCACATCAAGAAGCACCAGAACATTCGAGACATCCCTTGCCCGGAGTGTGGCAAGCTCTTCATCACGAAGAAGAACCTCTACGGCCACACGGTGACTGTTCACAGACCGAAAACATTTCAGTGCACCTTCTGCAATTATTCGTCGGCACTTCTTAGCGCATTCAAGGATCACGTCCGCATCATGCACACTCATCGTCACGAGAAGCGCTACGAATGTCCGATCTGCAGGTTTCGCTCGGCGACCAGCGGGAATTGTCGTAAGCACATTCAGCGCACGCATAAGGAGTTTCAAGTGAACCCGAAATACGTCGGAGCACCAAGGATGTCGGATGCTTTTAGAGCGGAGAAAGAGGAAGCGCAGAAGATGTCCGATGCTTTTATAGCGGAGACAGAGGAATTGCCAGCAGGCGAAGCAATAGAGTTGACGTTGAACTTAAGTTGCAGAGGACTGCCATTGTCTGCTGGTAATGATGATCTTGCATGCCCTACTTAACTTATAAGTGAACCTGTTTTAATTAAGAATTTATGCTGTTATTTGGAAATCTGAAAAATTTTGCAGTTTTTATTAATGAACTTTGAGAAATCTTTACATATTAAATAATAACGGTGGTCTTTGTTTGATTTACGACACACGGCAGAATGATTACAATTCATGGTCTGACCAGGGCTGTGCTGGTAAATTTTTAGGTGAGTACACGCCGGCCGAAAAAAAAGGCTCGTAATACATTCACAGCAGTCTAAAGACCACTACTTTCCACAATTTTCGACTATTTTCTGGTTGCAATTTCATTTCTCACACATCTAAAAAATACTTTGTGAGGTGAGTATACGCTCGCTGTATACCCGCGTAAACCCTAGAGTACAGCCCTGGGTATGACGGATGATCACAAGCTATTACAGAAGTCGAATTTAAGCAGCCGACGGGTTGCCATCACGTTGCACTACTCATTTTGTCATCTGCCAATTGGAGGGTTGAGTGGACCTTTTTGGAGGGTAGCAGGAAGCAATCCTGCTTCTTTGTGCTCTTCGTGCTGGAGTGTTAACCATTACCCTAAACCCTTCCCCAGTGTCTTATAGAGGTTCATTGTTTTTGTAATAATAAATGTGATTTGACATTTTTTGCGTCACTTCAGGGTAGCAGTCCGTAGTGGCGCTCCCGACCTGAACCAGTTAAATTACTGTCTTCTTGCGCAACTAGAATGGCTAAACTGAGGACCGAGACTCTGTAAAAAGATGATTCTTGCTTGGGTCCCATCACAGGCAAAGCTTGCTTAAACTATTGTATAACTTCATTGGTAGGATAATGGTTAGTTGGTCTCTCTGATGTAGCTTTTATGGGTGCTGAGAAATTTTTGAAGATTTACATTACTCTGTGTGATGGATTTCCACATCACTAAGCTCCACCTTTTCCCTTGGTAGTCTTTCCTCATCTTTCTCTCACCCCGTATCCTGTCTTTTTCTCTCAGGTTTGATCATACTGGGTTCGCTTCTTGAAGGCTTTTGCTGAGAAAAGCGCTTTGTAAATGGCCATATACAATACAATACATTTACACAATCTAAAGTAATACGGCAGAGTAGAATAACCGGTGCAAAGTGAACAAGCCATTCACATGATGGTATTCATGTGGTCCCCCATAAAGGCTCGGAGATATGAGCGGTCACGTATGCTAGTCCTAGGCCCATATTGGCCCTTGTTTGTATGTGTGTGCACTTGTTATAGCGCCCCTTCAAGCTCACTACTCAGAGGGGCACCCGACTACAGAGCGGACACTGCATCTGAATTTCACGCTGAGGCGCTGAGCAATTGCGAGTGAAGGACTTGCCCAAGGTCCCTACGCGGCGACTTGAGGTGGATTCGAACCTGCAACCCTTCGGCTGCAAGGCGACGAACATACCCACTACACCGCACCCTTTTCCATTTACATTAATTGAAAATCGTCTATGAAAGCTGCAAAAAATCCCATAGACGCCAATGACCTTTGCGCTTATGGAATCATCCTCAATTCCATCCTGGGACTATTATGACAGTACTTAATAGTTCCAGAGCTATCTAATACACAAGGCCGTAGCTAGGGAGGTGTTTGAACACCCCAGAAATGGAAAATGTAAACAATAATATTGTGATGTACATAAATATAATAAATTTACTAGGACATAGGCCTAATGGGAAAAACCGTGAAATAAAACCATAAAAACACACCCGAAATGAAAAATGTAAAAAAGTAATAGAACGAATCCACAAGCACATATTGAAAAAACCTGAAATTAGGTGACAAATAGTAAGAAAGCTGTTTCCGATGACTAAAAAAGGTAAGAAATTGTGACGAAATTTTCCGTCGAAGAAACACCCCCCGAAATCAAATACTGGCTACAGTCTTGTGTCTTTTCCACTACTATGAATATTATTGCAGTGAAGCGTGGGTGCTAATAAAGATTACAGTTTGTTCTACTTACTTTGTGTGCTGACCACGCGGTAGCCTGTAGGTTCCAAGTTTTTACGATTATTTGATACTCATCAAATTTTAGTGGCGCTAAAGAAACTAACAGAGCGAACGCCCGACAGAGCACCACATAATGCCAAGTTATCGTGCATTTTGCATAAAATAATATTAAACAGAAATAAAATAAAACTGTTCGTGTTACATTATTAATAATCTTATTATAAAATTCAATTTTAGATTTTTGTGTTGCGTAAGATGCGCGTTGTCTCTGGAATACAATGCGCAGTTTATACAGCGCTTAATGGTGTAGTGGCGTATATAAGCGCATGATCCCAGAGAGTCAACCGAGTCCCGAAAACACGAAAAATTTCGTTACAGTTTCATAGAAGCGATCGGACTCCCGAAAACTATTCAGAGTTTAATCAAATACATGATCTTGTTAGTCAATCGGCTAATTAGCGTTTACGCTGATGATTTCAAGCGTATACCCACTGTCACTGACAATGCTCTGGCGGTTTTTCAGTGAATGTGTTGCTATGGATAAGCTTGTTAGCGTCTAACTGCCTTCTACTTAACACTACCAAGACTTCAGTTCATCTGGCTGGGTGGACGTAGGCGACTGTAAAGTGTTGATCATTGTGCCATTTCCCTATGTTAACTCTTGATTCTACAGGTCCGGGGTTTAGGTGCTACGCTGGATGAAGAACTTAGTTTCTCCATGCACATCAATCAGCTGACTCGTGGCTGCTGCTACTGCGTCAGCTAAGGTCTTCTGTTGCTCCTTACCCATGCTGCTGCTGCTACCCTTGTCCATGCTTTTGTCACCAGCCACTTGGACTACTGCTGCTCTAACCTGGTTTTTTGCCTATTGATAACCTGACTAGACCGTGTTCTTCTCTCTGCAGCCCGGTCAATTGGATGAATCCCTAAATTTGCCTCTGTTGCATCTTATATGCATGGCACCCTACGCTGGCTCCCTGTCTCACAGCGCATCGAATACAGAATGGGTGTTCACATGTGGCGTCTCCTTGACTGTACTCCAGTTTATCTAGATGTGAGGTTGTCCTGGCTCACAGAGCCCTTAGCTCTGCCTCTAGCGGGAACCTTTTGGTCCCACATGTTGAAAACTCAACCTGTCAGCATCATACTTTTTCCTTTGTAGGTCCATCTGTCTGGAATAGTCTCCCTTTGGAGATGTGCACATTATGCTTGTTACCTAAGGTTGACTCGTCAGTGTTACAGGCTATCAAGACCTTTCTTGTATCACCATTGTGGGACTGGGAGTGCCTCTGAGTGGACTTCTTGAATGGACGCCATATAAAATTCTTGAAATGAATGAATGGATGAGTTAGTGTTGTTGATGGTGTGGGTGTGGCCCAAATTCCCTAGACAAATGTTTGCCGGATCTCGATATCGATTTTCGCAAAACCTCATGATTTTTAGATGCTTTAAACTGTTATCAACAGCGCTTAATAGGTTCATTATGCCATGTATTCAATTTAGCTCTTAATAGTTTCAGAGGTTCGGCCACTTTCTATCAAACTGCTTTCGAAGTATCCGGCTTGTGTATTTTTAGTGTTTTCTGGGATTCGGGTTGACCCTTATTGCACAGTGTTTGTAGCAGCTTTGAAACTCGATTTTAGGGATCTGATCTAAAATTCATTTTGGGGTTCGATTTTTTTGGATTCAGGCACACCCGTCCCAGGCACAAAAATAACAATTTGATTATTGCTGGTGCTGGCAGCAGCAAGATTGAATGATGGGTACATGTTGAAGACTAGGGAGCCGAGTTTGACAAATTCTGGTTCATGGGTTCCAGGAAGGCGGTGTACAGAAGTCGCCTGACAGCGTTACAAGACAATAAATATACAATGCAATTGTATTTTGATATCGTCTTTCTTCCAAAGTTCAGAAGTGCGAGCGACCATATGACGGAACATCGATTGAGCTGAGCAATTGTTGGTAAAGGACTTGATCAAGGTTCTTGTAGTCCTACTTGGTGTAGGACATTTCTGTATCTGTTTTTCTTATGGTTAAGTCTTTTTCAATTGTTTGTACACAGATCAAATATGATTAAAATGTAGAGATTTTCTTATATTTTTCTCACTGTTTTAAATGTTTGTAGCAATAATTATGAGTAGACAGTTCATCTGATGACACTCATCAGTGCAGATTGAGAGAACTGAAGCAGACCTAAGCCGCTAAGAGAAATCAAACTTTTAAAAATCAACATGGCTTCTCTTCGAGTGCAGCCATCAAGAGAGGCTTCCAGGCAGAATCGTCCGAGAACCAGGCAACAGACAATGTCCCAAAAGTCTGTTGTGCCGGTGACTGACAATAAAAGGAACACCAGGCAAAAGAAGTATGTTTTAGTTTAGTTTTTATTTTCAGACGTTTTCTATGCCTCTGCCTAGTATATAAGATAAAAATCACTGCAATATAGTCTAGTTACTCTTTAGAGGAAAGTTCAAGAATGTTTCCGTTCATGTTAGAAATTACAGAACCCATAGACTTTGCCTCATTGGAGCTGTCGTATCCTTTTCACGCTTAACTAGGTTCTTCACAGTTGTCCAGAATAAATTCTTTATTGTATTTAATTTTGCATATTTGTTTTAGCATTGCATTGTTGCTATTTGCTGTAGTAACAAAATGCTAAGTACTATCTATTGTGAAGACATTGATGAGTGACATCAAGACATTGTACTAGAATAAGTTGCTCAAGCACTCTCTCCATAGGCGCAACCACCCTATGGGACCCACGGGACACGTCCCCCCCCAACTTTTGAGTCGTCCCCTAGCTTTATTATTATGGTCCCCCCAACTTTTAGGACGTGATTCATTATGGTCCCCCCAACTTTTAGGACGTGATTGCGCCTATGACTCTCTCCCCCCACGCCCCATATAAGATTAAATAAGTATATGCTTTAGTTGAAAGAACACACTCCGGTGCACATACATAAACGCTTCTGTCTTTACCTACATACGTAATGTGTTGCGCTGGTTGCCTGTAGCCCAATGTATCTCATATCGGATTGCTCCTCTGTTATCATGCTGCATCCTTGGGTGTGCTTCATCTTACCTGTTTGTTCTGTGTTGCCCAGTCTCTGACGTTGAAACACATGGGACTCGTCGATCTTCTAGGAAGGGGCAACTCCTAGTCCCACGAGCTTGCCTAGTTGCCAGGCAACGCCAAACTATCTTGGTTGTCTTGGACCCTCCTTCTGGAATGACCTCCCTACAAAGCTGCATTTGTTACATCTGACCAATGACACTTTGTTTCGTAAATCTCTCGAGTCTTTTCTTTTGTTGTGGCTGGACTGGTAATGTTCCTGAGTATGTTTCTTGAAGAGGCGGTGCTATAGAAGTGTAGAATGAATGAATGAAGGATAGCAGTTAAAAGTTGTAATTATTATTTAGTACGAATAGTTGAAGTGAGGCATGCTCGGTGCTGTATTGCAATTGCATAACCAGTCAGTGTGTCAGTCATGCAGGTGTTGCAGCGCATTGCTTCTGTTTTCTGTAGAGCCACCTCTCCTGTGAACTATTTCAAGAGTTCCACCATCGAACTGACCTCTTCGACCTTTGCCGTTGACTGTATGTCCGAACTCTTTGAGTTGTACCAGGAGGGAATCTGCTGTGACGTGGTCCTATCAACAGGCGACTGCCAGACTTCGGCTCATAAGGTCGTCCTAATGGCTTCGTCGAAATACTTTAAGATGCTGTTTATGGGACCCAAGTCAAGAGATGACTTCATTGTCTTGCCTTCAGGTAAGTTGTTTTACCTGTAAATTTAATTACAGGGCATTTCTATTGTTGTGTTCTTCTGTGTTGTCGGTTATTTCTTTTCTAATTGAATATTTTCGGCTTCGTATCTAGTTACGATTCTAAATTGTTCTGAAAATTTTTGAAAATATCAATTTACACTGAAATAATGAGATTAGGCGCAGCCTCACTGGAATATATTTAGTGGGCTTTGTGATGTATGTTTCCTAATGTGGTGCGAAATAATGTTGTTGGAGCTATTATTGGCATTTTGGAAATGCATTTAAATGTCAGAAAGTAAGGCAAGGAATGTCTTTAGTGACACATATCAGATAGTTGTTTATAAAATTTTTCTCATTGATGTTAAAATTAGAAACTCAGTCAGTTGTCAGCCAGTTTTATCCACTGCAACTTGAGAAGGCTATATGACAAATTAGATGCCTGAATGTTACTCATTCTCTGAACGTTATCTATAATTCTCGATATTTAAATGGCACCTTTAAGAATTTGCGAATGCATAACGTGTAAGGTAGACTTGCATGTGCATTGTGCATCACCGAACAAATTGCTGCTGAGATAGTCAGACTTTAGCAACCTTCCAATGACCTCTATTATTTATTCTATACATCGTACATTAACGACCTACCTAATGTCTCTCCTTACCTTTTTCATATTATTTGCAGATTATGCCAATATTTTTTCTTGTGCTCCTCAATGGAAGCACTAATTGATTGTGCAAACAGTGAACCTATTTAGTTGAATAAACTTGCCCTTAATCTAGACAAAATTAGCTTTATTCTTTTTGACCCCTTTTGGGTACACTGTGTACACTGAAAGAAACATTTAATGTTGTTGCAACCTGTATAATTATGTAATGTATGTATGTATGAGCACTTGTTATAGCGCACCTTCAAGATTTCTGCTCAGAGGCGCTCCTGATTACAGCGTGAACACCAAATCGGAGTTTCACGTCAAAGTGCATGGGCAATACAAGTGAAGGACTTGCCTAACATGTTTTATTTGGTAACCAGCCAACCCCATGGGCACGGTGGTGTAGGGGTATATTCAGAACCTTGGAGAATGTACCATAGATAACGTATGAAGAGTATACTGTACAGAAAACGAGATCACTGACGTTCTGTTTGTCATCAAGTAGTTGCAGTTTGTACAAAACAATGCGTGAATGAATAACGTATTTACCGTTGTTTGGCATGGTTGTTATTTCAGGTATAAATGGTGACAGTCTGCTGGCACTGATACGCTTCATTTACGCTGGTACACTTTATCTGAATTCAGAGAACATTCGACTTATGCTTCGTGCAGCCACACAGCTCATGGTTCAACCTGCCATTGACCTTTGCGAAAGGTTTCTGAACGAAAATGAAAATCTGTTTACAGCGGACGGAAGTTCATCGTTTGCACGAGAAGAACCGGATGAGAACTTAGATCAGTTTGTAAGTTGTTTTGTTTTTGAACACTGGCTAGCTGAAGCAATGTTCATCTCTCAGAGCTCTACTCGTTATATTGCGACGGTGTCATTTGGTGTGGCACCAATGTTACTACCGTAAATACTTTTGTGTGGTCCATAAAGTTTATTATGTTCCATGTCTTAGGTGATGCCATTTATTTGTGTACAGCTAGTTAAAATAAAGTAATGTGTTGTTTTCTTGGGCAGTATATAAATAAGATTGATAAAATGCTGTTTAGTTTGTGAGTGCTGTTCCTTTAATGTAGTGTGTAGGTTATAACCTTGTTCATATCGCAAGTGTAATAGTAATGAAGCAATCTTTCATGCACAGTTCTTTAAGCACACCCGTTTCTGTGTATTCCACGGTACTTTTGCCACCTAATGAAGACATTCAGAACAGTTTTTTGGGGGGATCAATTTTAGATTACCCTTGGGTGTGTTGGTAATGAATGACCCATGACATACGTGCACAATGGTTGAGTGGGTAGTACGCTGGGCTGTTGACTGGAAGGTCAGTTGTTCAAATCCCACCGACACAGAACGATGTTTAAGATCTGTTCCACTTGTGCCCCGACTGAACTTGGCAATAAGCGAATCAGCGAGTATGCTGACTGTATTCTGCCAGTGGGAAGATTAGGGGGAGGGAATGTGGTCGAAAGGACTGGTGTCCACCAACCCTGATTTTTTGGGGACTGAGAGTATGAAGTTGCTAGCAATTTATGTCTATCATTATGTGGCATCAAGCATTAGCATGAGGTTCTGCTTGTCTTCTGTAGATGAGAGACTATTAAATGTTTATGTGGCATACTATGATTATGTTACATTATATGTGATATGTTTATGTGGCATACTATGATATGTTACATCATATGTGATATGTTTCGGTTTCTCTGCTGCAGCTAACGAACGTGCAAATTAAAGAAGAAGTTTCTTTTTCGGATGATGATGCTCCAGACGTTGATTACTCGCCTCCTGGAAGCCCAGCGGAATCCAACATGTCGTCATCGTCAATCGACGGCGACGATGAATACATGCCTCGAATCAGCAGTCTGGTGAGCCAGGAGGAATCGGTTGGAAATAGGGCAAAGAACACGAGGAAACTTGAGGAATATCAGCGTGTGAGGAAGAAAAACGAACTACAATCAACGTCATCCAGACCTGAGGAATATTATAGAAGAAGTGCTCAGCCACCGCGAAAGAAGTCGGCGCCATTGCACCGATCTGTGCCTAGACGTACCCGAAGTTCTCGTCTGGGTGCTTTTGGCACTTTGCAGCAGTGTCACATCTGTGGCTACGGCTTTGAAAGATACTCTGAACTTCTCGTTCACAGAAAGTCTGAACACCGCATCTCATCGGAGTCGCATCAGTCGCGACTTGTGAGAAAGTTGAGATGTCGAGCACTGCGCGCGATGTTGAACAGTCCGTCCGTATCGGGTGACACGACTGGAAATGATCTTGGTGAGGCCAGTCACTCCGTGAAGTGGTCATGTCCATCTTGCCCGAGTAAGTTCACGCGTCGTTCCGAGTGTAGGGCTCACATTCTGAAGCTTCATCCTCGAAAACTTAGGAAGCTTCATCTGCGTCGGACAGGCGTACGTCCTGGGTGTTTCAATCGCGAAGGTGTCTTCAGATGCCCTTCGTGCCGACAGATTTTTGTGCACCGGGCAAGTTTACTGGCGCACTGCTCTAGGAAGCATCGCTCAAGAAAGGGGGTATTTGATTGTAGAGAGATTTTGGTTGATGGACGGAAAAACGTGCGGACTGATTGGCATTGTCAGCAGACCGACTGCAATGCGGTTTGTAAGACTGGTGAACAGGTGAAGAGACACATGGCCACTGAACATCCTACGGTCATCTTCTCATGTCCAGACTGCAAGTTCATAACGCAAGTGGAAAGAATTTTTCTCAGGTATTAAATTCAATGTTTTTGCCAATTTATTAAATTAAATGTTTTCGCCAATTGATTAAATTCAATGTTTTTGCCAATTTATTAAATTCAATGTTTAGGCCAATTTATTTAATTCAATGTTTACGCCAGTTTATTTAATTCAATGTTTAGGCCAATTTATTAATATAAATGTTTAGGCCAATTTATTAAATTCAATGTTTAGGCCAATTTATTAAATTCAATGTTTAGGCCAATTTATTAAATTCAATGTTTAGGCCAATTTATTTAATTCAATGTTTAGGCCAATTTATTAAATTCAATGTTTAGGCCAATTTATTAAATTCAATGTTTAGGCCAATTTATTAAATTCAATGTTTAGGCCAATTTCTTAAATTCAATGTTTAGGCCAATTTTTCCCTTTGACTAGCGCAAGATTTCATCTGTTCAAATAGTTGGAATGTATACAGAATGCACTCGAAATTACTAAGAAACATTTTCCGATCATGGTCAAATATCTTATGCTTGCATTTTCTTATCGTGCGAATTTCTTACTTTATATTCGCAGGCATCGAACGCAAAGACATGGAAAGATGATGATGTGCCATATGTGCGGCAAGGGTTTGGATAAACTCTATCTTCTGAGGCAACACATGTACGTTCATCACAAGATCAGGGATCCTAAGCTAAAGGTATGCATTTGTAGTATCATCAAAAACCATGGACTTGGTGCCCGTATGTGTCCGATGCCCTCTTCATATTGTCTCTTCAGCAGAACCTGTCTCCGCAGCCAGATGGCTAAGTCTCTGCAGATCTTCGTCTGTCCATCCTCTATGAGGTCTTCCCTCTTCTATTCGTGCCCAACATCATTCCAAACACCAACGCCTTGATTTTTCTGTCTTCTCCCATTCTGCAGATAATGTCCGTATACATGTAGTCCCGGCTCTTGCTGAATAGCCTGCATGAGGCTCTTAGTCATTCCCACTCTTCTGTCATAAGAAAGTAGTTACACTGCTACCCCATTATTATTATTATTGAGTTTTTATATAGCACCCCTTCAAGGTACATCCTCAGAAGCGCTCCCAGTTCAACCATGGTTAAATAAACAGTTCATAACTGGTTCTGAAGGTGGTGTGACCTCTAGGCACCAGGCAGAACGCAACAGGGAGCCCATTCTACAAAGAGTGTTGCTGCATTAGAAGAATTTGTTGTCCCTTCTGTTCTCGTTTTTGAATGCCTAATACCTGTTTTGTATGACTGACTAATTTTGATTATTATTGGTTGATTTAAAAGCGTACAATACACATGTAATTGTGTGTTGTGTAACTTGTAGCTGTTCCAGTGCTCACATGAAGGCTGTACGTACGAATGTAGTTCGAAGAAGCGCTTGGAGGATCATCTAACGCGACATACCCTTACGAAGACACTGTCATGTGACATCTGCGGCAAATTATTTAAGCACCTCATGTGAGTGGTTTGCACTCGTTTCTACGTGTTATCGACCCTTTGAACAGGGCTGTTTTTAAGAAATGTTTAGAACTGCCCAAACCCTTCTTTCCTTTCCCATCCTCCATGGTAAATTACTCCCAATCGGAGGAAAATGGTCTTTTTCAACTAGTTTTAACTGCACAGAAGTGCTTCTACATGTTTCTACAACTGCACAAATCCATTTAGAACTGCACATTTTGTGTACAACTGCACGTTAAAAAAAGCCCTGCCTTTGAACCATACACTACTGCACATTTCGGTTCCAAGAGCAATGTAGGGATTTCCAATGATGTCGGGGCTTACCTTTTATGTCTTGTTATATATATATTAGATGCAGACTGACATTTAGGGTTTATCTGTATTAATGTGAGGTCAGAGAGAAAAAATTAAGAATTCAACCATTGACAGTGACCTTGAAAATCTAGCAAAGGTATCTCTTTCAGATGGATACATTTATGAAGCAAACTATGACAATTTCCTTTAATTTTGTCATAAATCATCTGGTTATGCGCTTTGTGATAAATTCATAATGTAATTTATTTCCAATGCTATATTTTTGGTGATAGTTCTTTAAGCACAGTTATCATCTCCAGAGCAAATGCAAAGAAACTCTTTATGCTCAGTGCACCACAAAACAGTATGACGATTATTTTCTTGGCAGCTAATTTGCTGATTTTTGTCATTTATTTCTGATCAGTGGACTTGAGAGACACAAGAGTGCCATCCACGAGGGCATTCGGCCATACATCTGCGACCAATGTGGAATGGGGTTTGGTCTCGAGCATGAACTCAAGAACCACATTGCTCGACATTCGAACAATAAGCCACACGTCTGCGACCAGTGTCCGTATCGAACCTACGACAAAATCAACCTTCAGTGTATGATGACGTTATTGACATCTATCTAAGCAGAGCGCTGACTATTGTAGTGCTATATAATCGCCCTAGCTGCACATGCATATGCTCATGGAAAATCGGTTCTGCTGTAGTGTAGTGTAGTGTGCTTTCAGTGTAATGGTTTTAGTGTTTCAAGTCTGCATCTATTTGGCTATTCAACTGATGAATGATTAAAACCAGGACAACCAGTGTTTAAATTGGAAAGATTGGTGCAATATTTTACTTGTGCAAAAGATTTGCTTAGTTTCTTTGAGAAATTGAAATTGAGTTTTGGTGGCAAAGTCATAATGTAAGACCCCATGTTTTATTAAATGACTGTTTTAGGCAAGCTTGTAATTCATTTCAAATGTGTTTTTGGCAGGGATCCTTTTCAGGGTTTAATAAAGTGTGTTACCTTATGTTCAAATGTTGATTTTGTTTCTAATACTTCATGTTCTTCCAACAACCTAGCTACATTCTACCACTTAGACCGCTTTTCAAGACTAACTCTCTAACGTCAAGCTGATCACCTCTGATGAATTCATCTTGAAGGGGCACTTTATAGGTTTCCAATTACAAACTACAACTACAAATTAATACGACAGTAATAATAACGCTTAAGGGTTTGTACTTAAGTTAATTGAACTGTGTGCCCCATAATATATGTTGTCGTGGTTTATTGTCATCCATTGCAGCTCACCTGCTCAGTCAGCACAACATCCAGTCGAGCCGTCGAATCGTCATCTTCAGGTGTGACCAGTGCACCTTCACTTCGAACCGCAAGGGACGTTTTGACGACCACTTGAAGAAACACCAAAACATCAAAGACATTCCGTGTCCAGAGTGTGGCAAGCTCTTCCACTCGAAGCGCAATCTTTACGGCCACACCGTCAAGGTGCATCGACCGAAATCTCTGCACTGTCCACTCTGCAATTTCGCGACGGCCATTCGCAGTAAATTCAAGGAACACACGCAGAAGAAGCATGTTCGATCGAATGTGCTGCCAGCTGTGAAGCAGTCCAGTGAAGTTATGGGGAGCGATTAACGATTTTCCCCGTAATATTTGAGAACAAAATGAATACCATGAACGCAAGTTGAGGTTGCTGAATGTGAAATTGACCCCACAAGAGTTTAAATTCATGAATGAGTGTGTATGAACAAGAAGATAGAATTCTGGCCACGAAGAAATTCTTGAGGATGGTGTTGGGTCGTGTCTAAGGACACAGGATTTTTATGGTGTGTTCTTGATAATCGATTCCACAATGGATATGGTTGGAACACGTTTAAGAAACTAGTGGCATGTATGACAGAACTGCTGCATCTTAATTCTGATTTCTTTATCATGTTGACCTTATTGATAAAGAACTTCATAATGCTGTCAGAGAGTCGATTCATTTTTGTTTATTGAAATTTTTAGGTAACATGTTTAACTCCGTACATTGAGCCACAAGTACTGACTATCCTTTCCAGAACATAGCTTTGGAATTCTTTTGCCAGAAAATACATCATTCATGCATGAATTGTGGTAATTGGGGATTGATGGACTTTTCAGATTAAATTTTGAAGTAATAAAACGTGAATATTTTTGGCAAGATTGCTGTATTTCAGTTGTTTGTGAAGAGTGACATGAAATTAGTGGAATATCTGTTAGATTTTCTGTTTATGTGGACTCATTGTTAAAATGTTTATTCAGCTTTTTGTTTGGCAGATTTTTCAAGTTTCAGGAGGATATTACGGTGAGCATAGAAAGATTATCCTTTAATCGTTATGTATGATAATTGTTTTGTGTGAAAATAAAATGATAATGAACGTTAATCATGAAACTGTGAATATTGCATTGTTTTTCTGACATAAAATTTTATTGATTTCTTTCCACTTTATTGATAATCTTTTATATTTATTGGTGCAATGAATTTGGTATCTTTGCGGTTAGAACTTCAGAGCATTCTGTTGTTGCCTTAATCCTGGAAGTAATAGTTATAATAATAATCTTTGTTTAATTTCAAACTGATGCAACATGGTATGATTACAGTTCGTAGTATGACTGGATGATCAGAAGTGGTAGAACCCTCTACCTGGAATGGTCTTCCTCTGACCCTCCGCTCTTTTTGTAAAAACCCTTCTCAGGCTTTCCTCTCTCATCTTGAGACAGTTTTATTTGGCCGTGCTGAGGTTGAGAGCGCCTCTGAGTAGTCCCCTTGAAGAGGCGCTATATAAATGCATATAATGAATGAATGTTACAAAAGTCGCATTAACTGTAGGCCATGACAGCCATTGAAGGCAACAATCACGTCCTACTGCTCCCTGAGTGCTCAGCTTACCAACGCCATCTGCCGAATGGAAGGTTGAGTGGACCTTTGGGAGGTAGCCGGGAAGCGCTCGTCGAGTCAGTGTTTACCATTACGCTAAACCCGCCTTTTTCTGTAACGATGTAAAGTCATGTTTACACATCTCAAGATAAATGCCTTCCTTACATGCAAGGTTGCAAAGTCTATCAGCTGAACACTTGGGATCTCTGAACATATTGACAGTGTGATTACATTATTTTGTCAAGCGAAAGAATCCTCTATCTTCGAATCTGCCGAATTTTTGCTGTTGCTATTTTACAATTGAAGAAGCCTAGGCCTATGGCAGGCAAAATTTGCTTAAATAGCCTATTCAAGTAGCTTACTATCTGCATTTTTCTTTGCATAATGTCACTTTTATGGGTTTTTTCATTTCCATCTGCTAATTAACTGCTTAGTATTATTTTGAGTGAGTGGCTAATAGCAAACTTAAGGAAAACATTTGATTTATTTGTCCGGCTCTAGATGTATTAGGTCAACTATTGAACAGTTCTTGCATTAGGCCTAGTTCTAAACATTCTGTTCGAATTCTGCTTCACTTAAAATTGACTGGCTTTGATTATATATATAGGCCTACCGGTATGTGCTTTTATTTTTCGTTATTCAAGAAAACCAAGTTGACAGACCGCAACTTATTACATGAAGAAGGAAAGCTAAAACAAAATTCAGATAGTAGTTCGCATGGGCGTATTTGTATGACCCCAAGCAGTTAATTAAATCTTCTCATTACAAATGCGTCATTTTGCATTGAAATGCGTTCTCATGTTTAACTTCTCTTAAGCGGTGACGTCATCTTTCAATCCGTTTGTCTTACGTCATCTTTCCACCGATGTTGTCATGGCGCAGCAGTAAATTTTCTCACTGCTTAAAAAATCGTATGAGATGGGGTCTGCGCGTTAGAATCTTAAAAGAATTTCGAGTCCGTCAAGGTCGTAAATATTCGAATAAAGAAGAATTCCGAGAGGGTCGACGTTTGAACTACAGCTGCAGTCGGTTAGAAGACGGCATAAAGAACAGAACGAATGATCCACAGAAGCAAAGCTTTGAGTAAGAATTTTTTCCCTCTGCATTAAGCTGATAATCTTAAGAAACTGATTATTCCATTACGTTATTAGATGACTCGTTTAAAAGATATTGATTAGCTAAGCTATAATGAACGAATGACCTCAGAACACGGATAAAATTTAACCTACATCTCAATACCAACAATAGATATTTGATTTGATTTGATAGGCGTAGGGACTATACGCCGTAGGCTATACGTTACAACTTACACCTGCGAACTCCGTGTCTGCGGGTCTTCGATCCGACCCGTAAGTGCTGTTCGCGACCTTGGCATCATACTTGAATCCGACCTCTCGATGCGGCGTCACGTGGCGCGAACTGTCGGATGCTGCTTCCGTCAGCTCAGCCTCCTGAGGTGTTGCATCAGATCTCTGCCTTTCGAGGCTGCAAAGGCGGCCGTGACTGCCTTTGTCACCTCTCAGGTTGACCGTTGTAACAGCCTGCTGGTCGGTTCGCCCAAGAGTCTTCTGGCTTGCCTGCAGTCAGTCCTCAATGCTGCTGCGAGACTGCTGTGCAACCGGACGAAATATGATCACGTGACGCCGTTACTTCGCGATGTTCTACGCTGGCTGCCTGTTCCCCAGAGGATTGAATTTAAGATCTGTCTACTTGTGTACAAGTCCCTCCACGGAGCCGCGCCCGATTATGTGCGTGATTTCTGCATCGGGACTCACTCCTCCGCCTCCGGGTTGCGACTTAGATCGCTTGACAAAAGCGATCTTCGCGTACGGCGGATGAAAACCCGATTCGGTGACCGCGCTTTCTCGGTGGCTGGCCCCAGATGCGGGAGCAGTCTTCCTCCTGCTTTGCGAGCGGCTGGCTCAGTTGACTCCTTCAAATCTGGACTCAAGACTCATTTATTCCTCAAGGCCTATCCTGCTGTTTAGTTTAGTATGTGAGGCGCCCTTGTAACGGCATGGCTGTGTTACGGCGCCATAGAAATCGTCATTGTTATTATTATTATTATTATTATTATTATTATTATTATTATTATTATTATTATTATTATTATTATTATTATTATAATTATTACAGGCAAGCAAATCGGGCTATCAGCAAAGTCGTAAAACAAAATCTTTGTTAGCCTATAAGGATTGTGGAACTGAATTTCGCTCCTCGAGAGACTAAGCGGAACCAGACCCAAGGCCGTAGCTAGGGAGGTGTTTTGGGTGTTTGAACACCCACCGAAATGGAAAATGTGAAAAATTATGTAATGCATTTACAAGCACATGATGTAAAAACCATGAAATAAAACCATGAAAACACCCCCCGAAATATGCCGGATGACTAAAAAAGGTCATCAGTTTTTTAGGAAGGAACATTGGTGAGTGAAACACCCCCCAAAATCAAATCCTGGCTACGGCCTTGACCAGACCTATGATATATTAGGGTCTAATATTATTGCACTACTGGGATTCTGCCTCAAATTCTCCGATCGACCAAACGTCGCAATCGAGGAGATTTTATTGTAGACTGCTGGGCACAACGTTGACCAGTTGTGCTTTTTCGGTTAAGGAAACTAAAGGGTGGACATCTTCTTACTGTAGCCTATAGGCTACAGCTCTTCAATCCACATCTGTTGCTCTATGGGGGAAATGTATACCAGCTTTTTGACATCTATGCCCATGTAGGCCTATGTTAGTATTGCGTCACATGATGAGAGTGTTATGGTCCTTATGGATTAACATTGTAATCGTAGAGTGTTATAAATTTTAACTTATAAACGATCAATACAAAAGTAATAGGTCATCAGATTTGAAAAATCGGAATTTAGCAATTTTCTACATGTACTTGTATATTAATTAGGATTTGTAAGATAAAGACTTGAAAAAGGTCGTAGCCTATAAAATAAACGTTTGTCCCACTCCCCCAAATATGAAGCCCCCACCCCAATTTCCCCAAAGCAGATGGCGGGACTAGATTAAACACCGCACTGCTCGTCTATAGCCTATTCAATTGCTCTGTAACTTGGAATGTCGCGGAACTCGCTCTTGTGCAAGTCTTGTTTTTGAAAGCGCAATATGAAAATAAACTTTGGTAATAAGTGAAAACCGCTTTTAAGATTATCACGGCTCTCAAGGACTTGCGCGGCGCTCAACCATTGATGTGTAGAACAATAAATTATAGGCCTACACCTCAATGCTCTCAATGAGCGACGATCGACGAAGACCGACATCGTATTTTCGTTGAAGTCGACAAGACCGACATCGTGTTTTCGTTCAAGAGATATGTCGTTAAAACCGACATCGTGTTTTCATTGAAGTCGACAAGACCGACATCGTGTTTTCGTTCAAGAGATATGTCGTTAAAACCGACATCGTGTTTTCATTGAAGTCGACAAGACCGACATCGTGTTTTCGTTCAAGAGATATGTCGTTAAATCCGACATCGTGTTTCCGTACAGGAGATATGTCGTTAAAACCGACATCGTGTTTTCGTTCAGGAGACCTGTTGTGAAGACCGACATCTTGTTTTCGTTCAAGAGACTTGTTATGAAGACTGACATCCTGTTTTCGTTCAAGAGACTTGTTATAAAGATTGACATTGTGTTTTCGTTCAAGAGATCTGTTGTGAAGGTCGACATCTTGTTTTCGTTCAAGAGACCTGTTGTGAAGGCCGACATCTTGTTTTTGTTCAAGAGACTTACTATGAAGACCGACATCGTGTTTTCGTTCAAGAGACTTGTTACGAAGAGCGACATCTTGTTTTCGTTCAAGGGACTTGTTATGAAGACGACATCGTGTTTTCGTTCAAGAGACCTGTAGCGACGACCGACATCCTGTTTTCGTTAAAGAGACCTGTTATGAAGATCGACAACGTGTTTTCATTGAAGAGACCCGTTGCGAATACCGACATTGTCTTTTCTTTTATGAGAACTGTTGCGGAGACCGACATTGTGTTTTCGATAAAGAGACTTGTCGCAAAGACCGACATCGTGTTTTCGTTGATGAGAACTGTTGCGAAGACCGACATCGTGTTTTCGTTGATGAGAACTGTTGCGAAGACCGACATCGTGTTTTTGTTGATGAGAACTGTTGCGAAGACCGACATCGTGTTTTATACAAGAGACCTATCGCATTAAAGATCGACATTGTGTTTTCGTTGAAGAAAATTAATTGTCGCAAAGACTGACATCGTGTTTTCGTTGTATTCGCAAAGACCGACATCGTGTTTTAGTTCAAGGGACGTGTCGCAAAGACCGACATCGTGTTTTCGTTGTATTCGCAAAGACCGACATCGTGTTTTCGTTGTATTCGCAAAGACCGACATCGTGTTTTCGTTCAAGGGACGTGTCGCAAAGACCGACATCGTTGTTTTCGTTGTGTTCGCAAAGACCGACATCGTGTTTTCGTTGTATTCGCAAAGACCGACATCGTGTTTTCGTTGTGTTCGCAAAGACCGACATCGTGTTTTCGTTGTATTCGCAAAGACCGACATCGTGTTTTCGTTGTGTTCGCAAAGACCGACATCGTGTTTTCGTTGTATTCGCAAAGACCGACATCGTGTTTTCGTTCAAGGGACGTGTCGCAAAGACCGACATCGTTGTTTTCGTTGTGTTCGCAAAGACCGACATCGTGTTTTCGTTGTGTTCGCAAAGACCGACATCGTGTTTTCGTTGTGTTCGCAAAGACCGACATCGTGTTTTCGTTGTATTCGCAAAGACCGACATCGTGTTTTCGTTGTGTTCGCAAAGACCGACATCGTGTTTTCGTTCAAGGGACGTGTCGCAAAGATCGACATCGGGTTTTCGTTGTATTCGCAAAGACCGACATCGTGTTTTCGTTGTATTCGCAAAGACCGACATCGTGTTTTCGTTCAAGAGACTTGTTATGAAGGCCGACATCGTGTTTTTTTCAAGAGACCTATCGCCTTAAAGAGCGCCATCGTGTTTTCGTTCAAGAGACTTAATTGTCTCAAAGACCGACATCGTGTTTTCGTTCAAGAGACTTGTTATGAAGACCGATATCGTGTTTTCGTTGATGAGAACTGTTGCGAAGACCGACATCGTGTTTTCGTTGATGAGAACTGTTGCGAAGACCGACATCGTGTTTTCGTTGATGAGAACTGTTGCGAAGACCGACGTCGTGGTTTTTTCAAGAGACCAATCGCAACAATCGACATTGTGTTTTCTTTGAAGAAAATTAATTGTCGCAAAGACCGACTTCGTGTTTTCGTTGAGGTCGCAAAGACCGACATCGTGTTTTCGTTCAAGGGACTTGTCGCAAAGACCGACATCGTGTTTTCGTTGATAAGAACTGTTGCGAAGGTCGACATCCTGTTTTTGTTTTCAAGAGACCTATCGCATTAAAGACCGACATCGTGTTTTCGTTCAAGAGACTTAATTGTCGCAAAGACCGACATCGTGTTTTCGTTGAAGTCGCCAAAGACCAACATCGTGTTTTCGTTCAAGAGACCTCTTGTGGAGACCGATAATATTATCGTGTTTTTGTTCAAGAGATCTGTTGCGAAGACCGACATCTTGTTTTCGTTTAAGAGACCTGTTGCGACATCGTGTCTTTTTCAAGAGACCTATCGCAAACACCGACATCATGTTTTCGTTGAAGAGATTTGTCGCAAAGACCGACATGGTGTTTTCGTTGAAGAGACTTGTCGCAAAGACCGACATGGTGTTTTCGTTGAAGAGACTTTTCGCAAAGACTGACATCGTGTTTTCGTTGAAGTCGCAAAGACCGACATTGTGTTTTGGTTCAAGAGACATGTCGTTAAGACCGACATCGGGTTTAGTTCAAGAGACCAATTGCGAAAACCGACATCGTGTTTTTGTTCAAAAGAGCTGTTGTGAAGACTGACATTGTATTTTCGTTCAAGAGACATGTCGAAAACACTGACAAGGTGTTTTCGTTCATGAGACCTGTTGTGAAGACCGTCATCGTGTTTTCGTTCAAGAGACCTAATTGTCGCGAAGACCGACTTCGTGTTTTCGTTGAGGTCGCAAAGACCGACATCGTGTTTTCGTTCAAGAGATATGTCGCAAAGACATTTTCGTTGATGAGAACTGTCGTAAAGACCGACTTCGTATTTTCGTTGAAGTCGACAGGACCAACATCGTGTTTTCGTTCAAGAGATAGGCTATTTCGTTAAAATCGACATCGTGTTTTTGTTCAGGAGACCTGTTGTGAAGGCCGACATCTTGTTTTCGTTCAAGAGAATAGTTATGAAGACCGACATCTTGTTTTCGATCAAGAGTCTTGTTATAAATATCGACAAGGTGTTTTCTTTCAAGAGACTTGTTGTGATGACCGACATCTTGTTTTCGTTGAAGAGACTTGTTATGAAGACCGACATCTTTTTTTCGTTCAAGAGACTTGTTATAAAGATCGACATCTTGTTTTGGTTCAAGAGACTTGTTATGAAGACCGTCAAGGTGTCTTCGTTCTAGAGACTTGTTATAAAGGTCGACATCTTGTTTTCGTTCAAGAGACTTGTTATGAAGACCGACATCTTTTTTTCGTTCAAGAGACTTGTTATAAAGATCGACATCGTGTTTTCGTTCAAGAGACTTGTTATGAAGACCGTCAAGGTGTCTTCGTTCTAGAGACTTGTTATAAAGGTCGACATCGTGTTTTCGTTCAAGAGACGTGTCGCGAAGATTGACATCATAGTGTTTTCGTTGAAGAGACCTGTCGTTAAGACCGACATCGTGTTTTCGTTCAAGAGACCTGTTGTGAAGACCGACATCGTGTTTTCGTTGTGTTCGCAAAGACCGACATCGTGTTTTCGTTGTATTCGCAAAGACCGACATCGTGTTTTCGTTGTGTTCGCAAAGACCGACATCGTGTTTTCGTTGTATTCGCAAAGACCGACATCGTGTTTTCGTTCAAGGGACGTGTCGCAAAGACCGACATCGTTGTTTTCGTTGTGTTCGCAAAGACCGACATCGTGTTTTCGTTGTATTCGCAAAGACCGACATCGTGTTTTCGTTCAAGAGATATGTCGTTAAAACCGACATCGTGTTTTCATTGAAGTCGACAAGACCGACATCGTGTTTTCGTTCAAGAGATATGTCGTTAAAACCGACATCGTGTTTTCATTGAAGTCGACAAGACCGACATCGTGTTTTCGTTCAAGAGATATGTCGTTAAATCCGACATCGTGTTTCCGTACAGGAGATATGTCGTTAAAACCGACATCGTGTTTTCGTTCAGGAGACCTGTTGTGAAGACCGACATCTTGTTTTCGTTCAAGAGACTTGTTATGAAGACTGACATCCTGTTTTCGTTCAAGAGACTTGTTATAAAGATTGACATTGTGTTTTCGTTCAAGAGATCTGTTGTGAAGGTCGACATCTTGTTTTCGTTCAAGAGACCTGTTGTGAAGGCCGACATCTTGTTTTTGTTCAAGAGACTTACTATGAAGACCGACATCGTGTTTTCGTTCAAGAGACTTGTTACGAAGAGCGACATCTTGTTTTCGTTCAAGGGACTTGTTATGAAGACGACATCGTGTTTTCGTTCAAGAGACCTGTAGCGACGACCGACATCCTGTTTTCGTTAAAGAGACCTGTTATGAAGATCGACAACGTGTTTTCATTGAAGAGACCCGTTGCGAATACCGACATTGTCTTTTCTTTTATGAGAACTGTTGCGGAGACCGACATTGTGTTTTCGATAAAGAGACTTGTCGCAAAGACCGACATCGTGTTTTCGTTGATGAGAACTGTTGCGAAGACCGACATCGTGTTTTCGTTGATGAGAACTGTTGCGAAGACCGACATCGTGTTTTTGTTGATGAGAACTGTTGCGAAGACCGACATCGTGTTTTATACAAGAGACCTATCGCATTAAAGATCGACATTGTGTTTTCGTTGAAGAAAATTAATTGTCGCAAAGACTGACATCGTGTTTTCGTTGTATTCGCAAAGACCGACATCGTGTTTTAGTTCAAGGGACGTGTCGCAAAGACCGACATCGTGTTTTCGTTGTATTCGCAAAGACCGACATCGTGTTTTCGTTGTATTCGCAAAGACCGACATCGTGTTTTCGTTCAA
Organism: Lumbricus terrestris; assembly: GCA_949752735.1. NCBI lineage: Eukaryota > Metazoa > Annelida > Clitellata > Crassiclitellata > Lumbricidae > Lumbricus > Lumbricus terrestris. The sequence continues at coordinate 63,723,622 of OX457039.1, forward strand.
GGGACGTGTCGCAAAGACCGACATCGTTGTTTTCGTTGTGTTCGCAAAGACCGACATCGTGTTTTCGTTGTATTCGCAAAGACCGACATCGTGTTTTCGTTGTGTTCGCAAAGACCGACATCGTGTTTTCGTTGTGTTCGCAAAGACCGACATCGTGTTTTCGTTGTGTTCGCAAAGACCGACATCGTGTTTTCGTTGTATTCGCAAAGACCGACATCGTGTTTTCGTTCAAGGGACGTGTCGCAAAGACCGACATCGTTGTTTTCGTTGTGTTCGCAAAGACCGACATCGTGTTTTCGTTGTGTTCGCAAAGACCGACATCGTGTTTTCGTTGTGTTCGCAAAGACCGACATCGTGTTTTCGTTGTATTCGCAAAGACCGACATCGTGTTTTCGTTGTGTTCGCAAAGACCGACATCGTGTTTTCGTTCAAGGGACGTGTCGCAAAGATCGACATCGGGTTTTCGTTGTATTCGCAAAGACCGACATCGTGTTTTCGTTGTATTCGCAAAGACCGACATCGTGTTTTCGTTCAAGAGACTTGTTATGAAGGCCGACATCGTGTTTTTTTCAAGAGACCTATCGCCTTAAAGAGCGCCATCGTGTTTTCGTTCAAGAGACTTAATTGTCTCAAAGACCGACATCGTGTTTTCGTTCAAGAGACTTGTTATGAAGACCGATATCGTGTTTTCGTTGATGAGAACTGTTGCGAAGACCGACATCGTGTTTTCGTTGATGAGAACTGTTGCGAAGACCGACATCGTGTTTTCGTTGATGAGAACTGTTGCGAAGACCGACGTCGTGGTTTTTTCAAGAGACCAATCGCAACAATCGACATTGTGTTTTCTTTGAAGAAAATTAATTGTCGCAAAGACCGACTTCGTGTTTTCGTTGAGGTCGCAAAGACCGACATCGTGTTTTCGTTCAAGGGACTTGTCGCAAAGACCGACATCGTGTTTTCGTTGATAAGAACTGTTGCGAAGGTCGACATCCTGTTTTTGTTTTCAAGAGACCTATCGCATTAAAGACCGACATCGTGTTTTCGTTCAAGAGACTTAATTGTCGCAAAGACCGACATCGTGTTTTCGTTGAAGTCGCCAAAGACCAACATCGTGTTTTCGTTCAAGAGACCTCTTGTGGAGACCGATAATATTATCGTGTTTTTGTTCAAGAGATCTGTTGCGAAGACCGACATCTTGTTTTCGTTTAAGAGACCTGTTGCGACATCGTGTCTTTTTCAAGAGACCTATCGCAAACACCGACATCATGTTTTCGTTGAAGAGATTTGTCGCAAAGACCGACATGGTGTTTTCGTTGAAGAGACTTGTCGCAAAGACCGACATGGTGTTTTCGTTGAAGAGACTTTTCGCAAAGACTGACATCGTGTTTTCGTTGAAGTCGCAAAGACCGACATTGTGTTTTGGTTCAAGAGACATGTCGTTAAGACCGACATCGGGTTTAGTTCAAGAGACCAATTGCGAAAACCGACATCGTGTTTTTGTTCAAAAGAGCTGTTGTGAAGACTGACATTGTATTTTCGTTCAAGAGACATGTCGAAAACACTGACAAGGTGTTTTCGTTCATGAGACCTGTTGTGAAGACCGTCATCGTGTTTTCGTTCAAGAGACCTAATTGTCGCGAAGACCGACTTCGTGTTTTCGTTGAGGTCGCAAAGACCGACATCGTGTTTTCGTTCAAGAGATATGTCGCAAAGACATTTTCGTTGATGAGAACTGTCGTAAAGACCGACTTCGTATTTTCGTTGAAGTCGACAGGACCAACATCGTGTTTTCGTTCAAGAGATAGGCTATTTCGTTAAAATCGACATCGTGTTTTTGTTCAGGAGACCTGTTGTGAAGGCCGACATCTTGTTTTCGTTCAAGAGAATAGTTATGAAGACCGACATCTTGTTTTCGATCAAGAGTCTTGTTATAAATATCGACAAGGTGTTTTCTTTCAAGAGACTTGTTGTGATGACCGACATCTTGTTTTCGTTGAAGAGACTTGTTATGAAGACCGACATCTTTTTTTCGTTCAAGAGACTTGTTATAAAGATCGACATCTTGTTTTGGTTCAAGAGACTTGTTATGAAGACCGTCAAGGTGTCTTCGTTCTAGAGACTTGTTATAAAGGTCGACATCTTGTTTTCGTTCAAGAGACTTGTTATGAAGACCGACATCTTTTTTTCGTTCAAGAGACTTGTTATAAAGATCGACATCGTGTTTTCGTTCAAGAGACTTGTTATGAAGACCGTCAAGGTGTCTTCGTTCTAGAGACTTGTTATAAAGGTCGACATCGTGTTTTCGTTCAAGAGACGTGTCGCGAAGATTGACATCATAGTGTTTTCGTTGAAGAGACCTGTCGTTAAGACCGACATCGTGTTTTCGTTCAAGAGACCTGTTGTGAAGGTCGACATCGTGTTTTCGTTGAAGAGACCTGTTGTGAAGGCCGACATCTTGTTTTCGTTCAAGAGACTTTTGATGAAGACCGACATCGTGTTTTCGTTCAAGAGACCTATTGCGAAGGTCGACATCGTGTTTTCGTTGAAGAGACCTGTTGCGAAGGTCGACATCTTGTTTTCGTTGAAGAGACCTGTTGTGAAGGCCGACATCTTGTTTTCGTTCAAGAGACTTTTGATGAAGACCGAAATCTTGTTTTCGTTCAAGCGACTGGTTATGAAGACCGACATCTTGTTTTCGTCCAAGAGACTTGTTATGAAGACCAACATCTTGTTTTCGTTCAAGAGACCTGTTATAAAGGTCGGCATCGTGTTTTCGTTCAAGAGACCTGTTGCGACGACCGACATCTTGTTTTCGTTCAAGAGACTTTGTTATGAAGACCGTGAAGGTGTCTTCGTTCTAGAGACTTGTTATAAAGGTCGACATCGTGTTTTCGTTGAAGAGACCTGTTGCGAAGACAGACATCGTGTTTTCGTTCAAGAGACCTGTTGTGGAGACCGATATCATGTTTTTTGTTCAAGAGACCTATTGTGAAGACTGACATCGTATTTTCGTTGAACAGACATATCTCGAAGACCGACAAGGTGTTTTCGTTCAAGAGATCTGTTGTGAAGGCCGACATCTTGTTTTCGTTCAAGAGACTTGTTATGAAGACCGACATCTTGTTTTCGTTCAAGAGACTTGTTATGAAGACCGACATCGTGTTTTATACAAGAGACCTATCGCATTAAAGATCGACATTGTGTTTTTGTTGAAGAAAATTAATTGTCGCAAAGACTGACATCGTGTTTTCGTTGTATTCGCAAAGACCGACATCGTGTTTTAGTTCAAGGGACGTGTCGCAAAGACCGACATCGTGTTTTCGTTGTATTCGCAAAGACCGACATCGTGTTTTCGTTGTATTCGCAAAGACCGACATCGTGTTTTCGTTCAAGGGACGTGTCGCAAAGACCGACATCGTTGTTTTCGTTGTGTTCGCAAAGACCGACATCGTGTTTTCGTTGTATTCGCAAAGACCGACATCGTGTTTTCGTTGTGTTCGCAAAGACCGACATCGTGTTTTCGTTGTATTCGCAAAGACCGACATCGTGTTTTCGTTGTGTTCGCAAAGACCGACATCGTGTTTTCGTTGTATTCGCAAAGACCGACATCGTGTTTTCGTTCAAGGGACGTGTCGCAAAGACCGACATCGTTGTTTTCGTTGTGTTCGCAAAGACCGACATCGTGTTTTCGTTGTATTCGCAAAGACCGACATCGTGTTTTCGTTCAAGAGATATGTCGTTAAAACCGACATCGTGTTTTCATTGAAGTCGACAAGACCGACATCGTGTTTTCGTTCAAGAGATATGTCGTTAAAACCGACATCGTGTTTTCATTGAAGTCGACAAGACCGACATCGTGTTTTCGTTCAAGAGATATGTCGTTAAATCCGACATCGTGTTTCCGTACAGGAGATATGTCGTTAAAACCGACATCGTGTTTTCGTTCAGGAGACCTGTTGTGAAGACCGACATCTTGTTTTCGTTCAAGAGACTTGTTATGAAGACTGACATCCTGTTTTCGTTCAAGAGACTTGTTATAAAGATTGACATTGTGTTTTCGTTCAAGAGATCTGTTGTGAAGGTCGACATCTTGTTTTCGTTCAAGAGACCTGTTGTGAAGGCCGACATCTTGTTTTTGTTCAAGAGACTTACTATGAAGACCGACATCGTGTTTTCGTTCAAGAGACTTGTTACGAAGAGCGACATCTTGTTTTCGTTCAAGGGACTTGTTATGAAGACGACATCGTGTTTTCGTTCAAGAGACCTGTAGCGACGACCGACATCCTGTTTTCGTTAAAGAGACCTGTTATGAAGATCGACAACGTGTTTTCATTGAAGAGACCCGTTGCGAATACCGACATTGTCTTTTCTTTTATGAGAACTGTTGCGGAGACCGACATTGTGTTTTCGATAAAGAGACTTGTCGCAAAGACCGACATCGTGTTTTCGTTGATGAGAACTGTTGCGAAGACCGACATCGTGTTTTCGTTGATGAGAACTGTTGCGAAGACCGACATCGTGTTTTTGTTGATGAGAACTGTTGCGAAGACCGACATCGTGTTTTATACAAGAGACCTATCGCATTAAAGATCGACATTGTGTTTTCGTTGAAGAAAATTAATTGTCGCAAAGACTGACATCGTGTTTTCGTTGTATTCGCAAAGACCGACATCGTGTTTTAGTTCAAGGGACGTGTCGCAAAGACCGACATCGTGTTTTCGTTGTATTCGCAAAGACCGACATCGTGTTTTCGTTGTATTCGCAAAGACCGACATCGTGTTTTCGTTCAAGGGACGTGTCGCAAAGACCGACATCGTTGTTTTCGTTGTGTTCGCAAAGACCGACATCGTGTTTTCGTTGTATTCGCAAAGACCGACATCGTGTTTTCGTTGTGTTCGCAAAGACCGACATCGTGTTTTCGTTGTATTCGCAAAGACCGACATCGTGTTTTCGTTGTGTTCGCAAAGACCGACATCGTGTTTTCGTTGTATTCGCAAAGACCGACATCGTGTTTTCGTTCAAGGGACGTGTCGCAAAGACCGACATCGTTGTTTTCGTTGTGTTCGCAAAGACCGACATCGTGTTTTCGTTGTGTTCGCAAAGACCGACATCGTGTTTTCGTTGTGTTCGCAAAGACCGACATCGTGTTTTCGTTGTATTCGCAAAGACCGACATCGTGTTTTCGTTGTGTTCGCAAAGACCGACATCGTGTTTTCGTTCAAGGGACGTGTCGCAAAGATCGACATCGGGTTTTCGTTGTATTCGCAAAGACCGACATCGTGTTTTCGTTGTATTCGCAAAGACCGACATCGTGTTTTCGTTCAAGAGACTTGTTATGAAGGCCGACATCGTGTTTTTTTCAAGAGACCTATCGCCTTAAAGAGCGCCATCGTGTTTTCGTTCAAGAGACTTAATTGTCTCAAAGACCGACATCGTGTTTTCGTTCAAGAGACTTGTTATGAAGACCGATATCGTGTTTTCGTTGATGAGAACTGTTGCGAAGACCGACATCGTGTTTTCGTTGATGAGAACTGTTGCGAAGACCGACATCGTGTTTTCGTTGATGAGAACTGTTGCGAAGACCGACGTCGTGGTTTTTTCAAGAGACCAATCGCAACAATCGACATTGTGTTTTCTTTGAAGAAAATTAATTGTCGCAAAGACCGACTTCGTGTTTTCGTTGAGGTCGCAAAGACCGACATCGTGTTTTCGTTCAAGGGACTTGTCGCAAAGACCGACATCGTGTTTTCGTTGATAAGAACTGTTGCGAAGGTCGACATCCTGTTTTTGTTTTCAAGAGACCTATCGCATTAAAGACCGACATCGTGTTTTCGTTCAAGAGACTTAATTGTCGCAAAGACCGACATCGTGTTTTCGTTGAAGTCGCCAAAGACCAACATCGTGTTTTCGTTCAAGAGACCTCTTGTGGAGACCGATAATATTATCGTGTTTTTGTTCAAGAGATCTGTTGCGAAGACCGACATCTTGTTTTCGTTTAAGAGACCTGTTGCGACATCGTGTCTTTTTCAAGAGACCTATCGCAAACACCGACATCATGTTTTCGTTGAAGAGATTTGTCGCAAAGACCGACATGGTGTTTTCGTTGAAGAGACTTGTCGCAAAGACCGACATGGTGTTTTCGTTGAAGAGACTTTTCGCAAAGACTGACATCGTGTTTTCGTTGAAGTCGCAAAGACCGACATTGTGTTTTGGTTCAAGAGACATGTCGTTAAGACCGACATCGGGTTTAGTTCAAGAGACCAATTGCGAAAACCGACATCGTGTTTTTGTTCAAAAGAGCTGTTGTGAAGACTGACATTGTATTTTCGTTCAAGAGACATGTCGAAAACACTGACAAGGTGTTTTCGTTCATGAGACCTGTTGTGAAGACCGTCATCGTGTTTTCGTTCAAGAGACCTAATTGTCGCGAAGACCGACTTCGTGTTTTCGTTGAGGTCGCAAAGACCGACATCGTGTTTTCGTTCAAGAGATATGTCGCAAAGACATTTTCGTTGATGAGAACTGTCGTAAAGACCGACTTCGTATTTTCGTTGAAGTCGACAGGACCAACATCGTGTTTTCGTTCAAGAGATAGGCTATTTCGTTAAAATCGACATCGTGTTTTTGTTCAGGAGACCTGTTGTGAAGGCCGACATCTTGTTTTCGTTCAAGAGAATAGTTATGAAGACCGACATCTTGTTTTCGATCAAGAGTCTTGTTATAAATATCGACAAGGTGTTTTCTTTCAAGAGACTTGTTGTGATGACCGACATCTTGTTTTCGTTGAAGAGACTTGTTATGAAGACCGACATCTTTTTTTCGTTCAAGAGACTTGTTATAAAGATCGACATCTTGTTTTGGTTCAAGAGACTTGTTATGAAGACCGTCAAGGTGTCTTCGTTCTAGAGACTTGTTATAAAGGTCGACATCTTGTTTTCGTTCAAGAGACTTGTTATGAAGACCGACATCTTTTTTTCGTTCAAGAGACTTGTTATAAAGATCGACATCGTGTTTTCGTTCAAGAGACTTGTTATGAAGACCGTCAAGGTGTCTTCGTTCTAGAGACTTGTTATAAAGGTCGACATCGTGTTTTCGTTCAAGAGACGTGTCGCGAAGATTGACATCATAGTGTTTTCGTTGAAGAGACCTGTCGTTAAGACCGACATCGTGTTTTCGTTCAAGAGACCTGTTGTGAAGGTCGACATCGTGTTTTCGTTGAAGAGACCTGTTGTGAAGGCCGACATCTTGTTTTCGTTCAAGAGACTTTTGATGAAGACCGACATCGTGTTTTCGTTCAAGAGACCTATTGCGAAGGTCGACATCGTGTTTTCGTTGAAGAGACCTGTTGCGAAGGTCGACATCTTGTTTTCGTTGAAGAGACCTGTTGTGAAGGCCGACATCTTGTTTTCGTTCAAGAGACTTTTGATGAAGACCGAAATCTTGTTTTCGTTCAAGCGACTGGTTATGAAGACCGACATCTTGTTTTCGTCCAAGAGACTTGTTATGAAGACCAACATCTTGTTTTCGTTCAAGAGACCTGTTATAAAGGTCGGCATCGTGTTTTCGTTCAAGAGACCTGTTGCGACGACCGACATCTTGTTTTCGTTCAAGAGACTTTGTTATGAAGACCGTGAAGGTGTCTTCGTTCTAGAGACTTGTTATAAAGGTCGACATCGTGTTTTCGTTGAAGAGACCTGTTGCGAAGACAGACATCGTGTTTTCGTTCAAGAGACCTGTTGTGGAGACCGATATCATGTTTTTTGTTCAAGAGACCTATTGTGAAGACTGACATCGTATTTTCGTTGAACAGACATATCTCGAAGACCGACAAGGTGTTTTCGTTCAAGAGATCTGTTGTGAAGGCCGACATCTTGTTTTCGTTCAAGAGACTTGTTATGAAGACCGACATCTTGTTTTCGTTCAAGAGACTTGTTATGAAGACCGACATCGTGTTTTATACAAGAGACCTATCGCATTAAAGATCGACATTGTGTTTTTGTTGAAGAAAATTAATTGTCGCAAAGACTGACATCGTGTTTTCGTTGTATTCGCAAAGACCGACAACGTGTTTTAGTTCAAGGGACGTGTCGCAAAGACCGACATCGTGTTTTCGTTGTATTCGCAAAGACCGACATCGTGTTTTCGTTGTATTCGCAAAGACCGACATCGTGTTTTCGTTCAAGGGACGTGTCGCAAAGACCGACATCGTTGTTTTCGTTGTGTTCGCAAAGACCGACATCGTGTTTTCGTTGTATTCGCAAAGACCGACATCGTGTTTTCGTTGTGTTCGCAAAGACCGACATCGTGTTTTCGTTGTATTCGCAAAGACCGACATCGTGTTTTCGTTGTGTTCGCAAAGACCGACATCGTGTTTTCGTTGTATTCGCAAAGACCGACATCGTGTTTTCGTTCAAGGGACGTGTCGCAAAGACCGACATCGTTGTTTTCGTTGTGTTCGCAAAGACCGACATCGTGTTTTCGTTGTATTCGCAAAGACCGACATCGTGTTTTCGTTGTGTTCGCAAAGACCGACATCGTGTTTTCGTTGTATTCGCAAAGACCGACATCGTGTTTTCGTTCAAGAGATAAGCTATGTCGTTAAAATCGACATCGTGTTTTCGTTCAGGAGACCTAGTTGTGATGGCCGACATCTTGTTTTCGTTCAAGAGACTTGTTATGAAGACCGACATCGTGGTTTCGAATATGAGAACTGTTGCGAAGACCGACATCGTCTTTTCTTTTATGAAACCTGTTGCGGAGACCGACATTGTGTTTTCGATAAAGAGACTTGTCGTAAAGACCGACATCGTGTTTTCGTTGATGAGAACTGTTGCGAAGACCGACATCGTGTTTTCGTTGATGAGAACTGTTGCGAAGTCCGACATCGTGTTTTCGTTGATGAGAACTGTTGCGAAGACCGACATCGTGTTTTCGTTGATGAGAACTGTTGCGAAGACCGACATCGTGTTTTCGTTGATGAGAACTGTTGCGAAGACCGACGTCGTGGTTTTTTCAAGAGACCAATCGCAACAATCGACATTGTGTTTTCTTTGAAGAAAATTAATTGTCGCAAAGACCGACTTCGTGTTTTCGTTCAAGAGATATGTCGTTAAAACCGACATCGTGTTTTCATTGAAGTCGACAAGACCGACATCGTGTTTTCGTTCAAGAGATATGTCGTTAAAACCGACATCGTGTTTTCATTGAAGTCGACAAGACCGACATCGTGTTTTCGTTCAAGAGATATGTCGTTAAAACCGACATCGTGTTTTCATTGAAGTCGACAAGACCGACATCGTGTTTTCGTTCAAGAGATATGTCGTTAAATCCGACATCGTGTTTCCGTACAGGAGATATGTCGTTAAAACCGACATCGTGTTTTCGTTCAGGAGACCTGTTGTGAAGACCGACATCTTGTTTTCGTTCAAGAGACTTGTTATGAAGACTGACATCCTGTTTTCGTTCAAGAGACTTGTTATAAAGATTGTCATTGTGTTTTCGTTCAAGAGATCTGTTGTGAAGGTCGACATCTTGTTTTCGTTCAAGAGACCTGTTGTGAAGGCCGACATCTTGTTTTTGTTCAAGAGACTTACTATGAAGACCGACATCGTGTTTTCGTTCAAGAGACTTGTTACGAAGAGCGACATCTTGTTTTCGTTCAAGGGACTTGTTATGAAGACGACATCGTGTTTTCGTTCAAGAGACCTGTAGCGACGACCGACATCCTGTTTTCGTTAAAGAGACCTGTTATGAAGATCGACAACGTGTTTTCATTGAAGAGACCCGTTGCGAATACCGACATTGTCTTTTCTTTTATGAGAACTGTTGCGGAGACCGACATTGTGTTTTCGATAAAGAGACTTGTCGCAAAGACCGACATCGTGTTTTCGTTGATGAGAACTGTTGCGAAGACCGACATCGTGTTTTCGTTGATGAGAACTGTTGCGAAGACCGACATCGTGTTTTTGTTGATGAGAACTGTTGCGAAGACCGACATCGTGTTTTATACAAGAGACCTATCGCATTAAAGATCGACATTGTGTTTTCGTTGAAGAAAATTAATTGTCGCAAAGACTGACATCGTGTTTTCGTTGTATTCGCAAAGACCGACATCGTGTTTTAGTTCAAGGGACGTGTCGCAAAGACCAACATCGTGTTTTCGTTGTATTCGCAAAGACCGACATCGTGTTTTCGTTGTATTCGCAAAGACCGACATCGTGTTTTCGTTCAAGGGACGTGTCGCAAAGACCGACATCGTTGTTTTCGTTGTGTTCGCAAAGACCGACATCGTGTTTTCGTTGTATTCGCAAAGACCGACATCGTGTTTTCGTTGTGTTCGCAAAGACCGACATCGTGTTTTCGTTGTATTCGCAAAGACCGACATCGTGTTTTCGTTGTGTTCGCAAAGACCGACATCGTGTTTTCGTTGTATTCGCAAAGACCGACATCGTGTTTTCGTTCAAGGGACGTGTCGCAAAGACCGACATCGTTGTTTTCGTTGTGTTCGCAAAGACCGACATCGTGTTTTCGTTGTGTTCGCAAAGACCGACATCGTGTTTTCGTTGTATTCGCAAAGACCGACATCGTGTTTTCGTTGTGTTCGCAAAGACCGACATCGTGTTTTCGTTGTGTTCGCAAAGACCGACATCGTGTTTTCGTTGTGTTCGCAAAGACCGACATCGTGTTTTCGTTGTATTCGCAAAGACCGACATCGTGTTTTCGTTCAAGGGACGTGTCGCAAAGACCGACATCGTTGTTTTCGTTGTGTTCGCAAAGACCGACATCGTGTTTTCGTTGTGTTCGCAAAGACTGACATCGTATTTTCGTTGAACAGACATATCTCGAAGACCGACAAGGTGTTTTCGTTCAAGAGATCTGTTGTGAAGGCCGACATCTTGTTTTCGTTCAAGAGACTTGTTATGAAGACCGACATCTTGTTTTCGTTCAAGAGACTTGTTATGAAGACCGACATCGTGTTTTATACAAGATACCTATCGCATTAAAGATCGACATTGTGTTTTTGTTGAAGAAAATTAATTGTCGCAAAGACTGACATCGTGTTTTCGTTGTATTCGCAAAGACCGACAACGTGTTTTAGTTCAAGGGACGTGTCGCAAAGACCGACATCGTGTTTTCGTTGTATTCGCAAAGACCGACATCGTGTTTTCGTTGTATTCGCAAAGACCGACATCGTGTTTTCGTTCAAGGGACGTGTCGCAAAGACCGACATCGTTGTTTTCGTTGTGTTCGCAAAGACCGACATCGTGTTTTCGTTGTATTCGCAAAGACCGACATCGTGTTTTCGTTGTGTTCGCAAAGACCGACATCGTGTTTTCGTTGTATTCGCAAAGACCGACATCGTGTTTTCGTTGTGTTCGCAAAGACCGACATCGTGTTTTCGTTGTATTCGCAAAGACCGACATCGTGTTTTCGTTCAAGGGACGTGTCGCAAAGACCGACATCGTTGTTTTCGTTGTGTTCGCAAAGACCGACATCGTGTTTTCGTTGTATTCGCAAAGACCGACATCGTGTTTTCGTTGTGTTCGCAAAGACCGACATCGTGTTTTCGTTGTATTCGCAAAGACCGACATCGTGTTTTCGTTCAAGAGATAAGCTATGTCGTTAAAATCGACATCGTGTTTTCGTTCAGGAGACCTAGTTGTGATGGCCGACATCTTGTTTTCGTTCAAGAGACTTGTTATGAAGACCGACATCGTGGTTTCGAATATGAGAACTGTTGCGAAGACCGACATCGTCTTTTCTTTTATGAAACCTGTTGCGGAGACCGACATTGTGTTTTCGATAAAGAGACTTGTCGTAAAGACCGACATCGTGTTTTCGTTGATGAGAACTGTTGCGAAGACCGACATCGTGTTTTCGTTGATGAGAACTGTTGCGAAGTCCGACATCGTGTTTTCGTTGATGAGAACTGTTGCGAAGACCGACATCGTGTTTTCGTTGATGAGAACTGTTGCGAAGACCGACGTCGTGGTTTTTTCAAGAGACCAATCGCAACAATCGACATTGTGTTTTCTTTGAAGAAAATTAATTGTCGCAAAGACCGACTTCGTGTTTTCGTTGAGGTCGCAAAGACCGACATCGTGTTTTCGTTCAAGGGACTTGTCGCAAAGACCGACATCGTGTTTTCGTTGATAAGAACTGTTGCGAAGGTCGACATCCTGTTTTTGTTTTCAAGAGACCTATCGCATTAAAGACCGACATCGTGTTTTCGTGCAAGAGACTTAATTGTCGCAAAGACCGACATCGTGTTTTCGTTGAAGTCGCCAAAGACCAACATCGTGTTTTCGTTCAAGAGACCTCTTGTGGAGACCGATAATATTATCGTGTTTTTGTTCAAGAGATCTGTTGCGAAGACCGACATCTTGTTTTCGTTTAAGAGACCTGTTGCGACATCGTGTCTTTTTCAAGAGACCTATCGCAAACACCGACATCATGTTTTCGTTGAAGAGATTTGTCGCAAAGACCGACATGGTGTTTTCGTTGAAGAGACTTGTCGCAAAGACCGACATGGTGTTTTCGTTGAAGAGACTTTTCGCAAAGACTGACATCGTGTTTTCGTTGAAGTCGCAAAGACCGACATTGTGTTTTGGTTCAAGAGACATGTCGTTAAGACCGACATCGGGTTTAGTTCAAGAGACCAATTGCGAAAACCGACATCGTGTTTTTGTTCAAAAGAGCTGTTGTGAAGACTGACATTGTATTTTCGTTCAAGAGACATGTCGAAAACACTGACAAGGTGTTTTCGTTCATGAGACCTGTTGTGAAGACCGTCATCGTGTTTTCGTTCAAGAGACCTAATTGTCGCGAAGACCGACTTCGTGTTTTCGTTGAGGTCGCAAAGACCGACATCGTGTTTTCGTTCAAGAGATATGTCGCAAAGACATTTTCGTTGATGAGAACTGTCGTAAAGACCGACTTCGTATTTTCGTTGAAGTCGACAGGACCAACATCGTGTTTTCGTTCAAGAGATAGGCTATTTCGTTAAAATCGACATCGTGTTTTTGTTCAGGAGACCTGTTGTGAAGGCCGACATCTTGTTTTCGTTCAAGAGAATAGTTATGAAGACCGACATCTTGTTTTCGATCAAGAGTCTTGTTATAAATATCGACAAGGTGTTTTCTTTCAAGAGACTTGTTGTGATGACCGACATCTTGTTTTCGTTGAAGAGACTTGTTATGAAGACCGACATCTTTTTTTCGTTCAAGAGACTTGTTATAAAGATCGACATCTTGTTTTGGTTCAAGAGACTTGTTATGAAGACCGTCAAGGTGTCTTCGTTCTAGAGACTTGTTATAAAGGTCGACATCTTGTTTTCGTTCAAGAGACTTGTTATGAAGACCGACATCTTTTTTTCGTTCAAGAGACTTGTTATAAAGATCGACATCGTGTTTTCGTTCAAGAGACTTGTTATGAAGACCGTCAAGGTGTCTTCGTTCTAGAGACTTGTTATAAAGGTCGACATCGTGTTTTCGTTCAAGAGACGTGTCGCGAAGATTGACATCATAGTGTTTTCGTTGAAGAGACCTGTCGTTAAGACCGACATCGTGTTTTCGTTCAAGAGACCTGTTGTGAAGGTCGACATCGTGTTTTCGTTGAAGAGACCTGTTGTGAAGGCCGACATCTTGTTTTCGTTCAAGAGACTTTTGATGAAGACCGACATCGTGTTTTCGTTCAAGAGACCTATTGCGAAGGTCGACATCGTGTTTTCGTTGAAGAGACCTGTTGCGAAGGTCGACATCTTGTTTTCGTTGAAGAGACCTGTTGTGAAGGCCGACATCTTGTTTTCGTTCAAGAGACTTTTGATGAAGACCGAAATCTTGTTTTCGTTCAAGCGACTGGTTATGAAGACCGACATCTTGTTTTCGTCCAAGAGACTTGTTATGAAGACCAACATCTTGTTTTCGTTCAAGAGACCTGTTATAAAGGTCGGCATCGTGTTTTCGTTCAAGAGACCTGTTGCGACGACCGACATCTTGTTTTCGTTCAAGAGACTTTGTTATGAAGACCGTGAAGGTGTCTTCGTTCTAGAGACTTGTTATAAAGGTCGACATCGTGTTTTCGTTGAAGAGACCTGTTGCGAAGACAGACATCGTGTTTTCGTTCAAGAGACCTGTTGTGGAGACCGATATCATGTTTTTTGTTCAAGAGACCTATTGTGAAGACTGACATCGTATTTTCGTTGAACAGACATATCTCGAAGACCGACAAGGTGTTTTCGTTCAAGAGATCTGTTGTGAAGGCCGACATCTTGTTTTCGTTCAAGAGACTTGTTATGAAGACCGACATCTTGTTTTCGTTCAAGAGACTTGTTATGAAGACCGACATCGTGTTTTATACAAGAGACCTATCGCATTAAAGATCGACATTGTGTTTTTGTTGAAGAAAATTAATTGTCGCAAAGACTGACATCGTGTTTTCGTTGTATTCGCAAAGACCGACAACGTGTTTTAGTTCAAGGGACGTGTCGCAAAGACCGACATCGTGTTTTCGTTGTATTCGCAAAGACCGACATCGTGTTTTCGTTGTATTCGCAAAGACCGACATCGTGTTTTCGTTCAAGGGACGTGTCGCAAAGACCGACATCGTTGTTTTCGTTGTGTTCGCAAAGACCGACATCGTGTTTTCGTTGTATTCGCAAAGACCGACATCGTGTTTTCGTTGTGTTCGCAAAGACCGACATCGTGTTTTCGTTGTATTCGCAAAGACCGACATCGTGTTTTCGTTGTGTTCGCAAAGACCGACATAGTGTTTTCGTTGTATTCGCAAAGACCGACATCGTGTTTTCGTTCAAGGGACGTGTCGCAAAGACCGACATCGTTGTTTTCGTTGTGTTCGCAAAGACCGACATCGTGTTTTCGTTGTATTCGCAAAGACCGACATCGTGTTTTCGTTGTGTTCGCAAAGACCGACATCGTGTTTTCGTTGTATTCGCAAAGACCGACATCGTGTTTTCGTTCAAGAGATAAGCTATGTCGTTAAAATCGACATCGTGTTTTCGTTCAGGAGACCTAGTTGTGATGGCCGACATCTTGTTTTCGTTCAAGAGACTTGTTATGAAGACCGACATCGTGGTTTCGAATATGAGAACTGTTGCGAAGACCGACATCGTCTTTTCTTTTATGAAACCTGTTGCGGAGACCGACATTGTGTTTTCGATAAAGAGACTTGTCGTAAAGACCGACATCGTGTTTTCGTTGATGAGAACTGTTGCGAAGACCGACATCGTGTTTTCGTTGATGAGAACTGTTGCGAAGTCCGACATCGTGTTTTCGTTGATGAGAACTGTTGCGAAGACCGACATCGTGTTTTCGTTGATGAGAACTGTTGCGAAGACCGACATCGTGTTTTCGTTGATGAGAACTGTTGCGAAGACCGACGTCGTGGTTTTTTCAAGAGACCAATCGCAACAATCGACATTGTGTTTTCTTTGAAGAAAATTAATTGTCGCAAAGACCGACTTCGTGTTTTCGTTGAGGTCGCAAAGACCGACATCGTGTTTTCGTTCAAGGGACTTGTCGCAAAGACCGACATCGTGTTTTCGTTGATAAGAACTGTTGCGAAGGTCGACATCCTGTTTTTGTTTTCAAGAGACCTATCGCATTAAAGACCGACATCGTGTTTTCGTTCAAGAGACTTAATTGTCGCAAAGACCGACATCGTGTTTTCGTTGAAGTCGCCAAAGACCAACATCGTGTTTTCGTTCAAGAGACCTCTTGTGGAGACCGATAATATTATCGTGTTTTTGTTCAAGAGATCTGTTGCGAAGACCGACATCTTGTTTTCGTTTAAGAGACCTGTTGCGACATCGTGTCTTTTTCAAGAGACCTATCGCAAACACCGACATCATGTTTTCGTTGAAGAGACTTGTCGCAAAGACCGACATGGTGTTTTCGTTGAAGAGACTTGTCGCAAAGACCGACATGGTGTTTTCGTTGAAGAGACTTTTCGCAAAGACTGACATCGTGTTTTGGTTCAAGAGACATGTCGTTAAGACCGACATCGGGTTTAGTTCAAGAGACCAATTGCGAAAACCGACATCGTGTTTTTGTTCAAAAGAGCTGTTGTGAAGACTGACATTGTATTTTCGTTCAAGAGACATGTCGAAAACACTGACAAGGTGTTTTCGTTCATGAGACCTGTTGTGAAGACCGTCATCGTGTTTTCGTTCAAGAGACCTAATTGTCGCGAAGACCGACTTCGTGTTTTCGTTGAGGTCGCAAAGACCGACATCGTGTTTTCGTTCAAGAGATATGTCGCAAAGACATTTTCGTTGATGAGAACTGTCGTAAAGACCGACTTCGTATTTTCGTTGAAGTCGACAGGACCAACATCGTGTTTTCGTTCAAGAGATAAGCTATGTCGTTAAAATCGACATCGTGTTTTTGTTCAGGAGACCTGTTGTGAAGGCCGACATCTTGTTTTCGTTCAAGAGAATAGTTATGAAGACCGACATCTTGTTTTCGATCAAGAGTCTTGTTATAAATATCGACAAGGTGTTTTCTTTCAAGAGACTTGTTGTGATGACCGACATCTTGTTTTCGTTGAAGAGACTTGTTATGAAGACCGACATCTTTTTTTTCGTTCAAGAGACTTGTTATAAAGATCGACATCTTGTTTTGGTTCAAGAGACTTGTTATGAAGACCGTCAAGGTGTCTTCGTTCTAGAGACTTGTTATAAAGGTCGACATCTTGTTTTCGTTCAAGAGACTTGTTATGAAGACCGACATCTTTTTTTCGTTCAAGAGACTTGTTATAAAGATCGACATCGTGTTTTCGTTCAAGAGACTTGTTATGAAGACCGTCAAGGTGTCTTCGTTCTAGAGACTTGTTATAAAGGTCGACATCGTGTTTTCGTTCAAGAGACGTGTCGCGAAGATTGACATCATAGTGTTTTCGTTGAAGAGACCTGTCGTTAAGACCGACATCGTGTTTTCGTTCAAGAGACCTGTTGTGAAGGTCGACATCGTGTTTTCGTTGAAGAGACCTGTTGTGAAGGCCGACATCTTGTTTTCGTTCAAGAGACTTTTGATGAAGACCGACATCGTGTTTTCGTTCAAGAGACCTATTGCGAAGGTCGACATCGTGTTTTCGTTGAAGAGACCTGTTGCGAAGGTCGACATCTTGTTTTCGTTGAAGAGACCTGTTGTGAAGGCCGACATCTTGTTTTCGTTCAAGAGACTTTTGATGAAGACCGAAATCTTGTTTTCGTTCAAGAGACTGGTTATGAAGACCGACATCTTGTTTTCGTCCAAGAGACTTGTTATGAAGACCAACATCTTGTTTTCGTTCAAGAGACCTGTTATAAAGGTCGGCATCGTGTTTTCGTTCAAGAGACCTGTTGCGACGACCGACATCTTGTTTTCGTTCAAGAGACTTTGTTATGAAGACCGTGAAGGTGTCTTCGTTCTAGAGACTTGTTATAAAGGTCGACATCGTGTTTTCGTTGAAGAGACCTGTTGCGAAGACAGACATCGTGTTTTCGTTCAAGAGACCTGTTGTGGAGACCGATATCATGTTTTTTGTTCAAGAGACCTATTGTGAAGACTGACATCGTATTTTCGTTGAACAGACATATCTCGAAGACCGACAAGGTGTTTTCGTTCAAGAGATCTGTTGTGAAGGCCGACATCTTGTTTTCGTTCAAGAGACTTGTTATGAAGACCGACATCTTGTTTTCGTTCAAGAGACTTGTTATGAAGACCGACATCTTGTTTTCGTTCAAGAGACTTGTTATGAAGACCGACATTGTGTTTTTGTTCAAGAGACCTGTTGCGAAGATCGACATCGTGTTCCGTTGAGGAGACTTGTCGCAAAGACCGACATCGTGTTTTCGTTTAAGAGACCTGGTGCGAAGACCGACATCGTGTTTTTTCAAGATAACTATCGCAAAGACCGACATCGTGTTTTCGTTGAAGAGATTTGTCGCAAAGACCGACATCGTGTTTTGGTTCAAGAGACGTGTCGTTAAGACCGACATCGTGTTTTCGTTCAAGAGACCTATTGCGAAGACCGACATCGTGTTTTCGTTCAAGAGACCTTTTGCGAAGACCGACATCGTGTTTTCGTTCAAGAGACCTTTTGCGAAGATCGACATCGTGTTTTCGTTCAAGAGACCTATTGCGAAGATCGACATCGTGTTTTCGTTCAAGAGACCTTTTGCGAAGATCGACATGGTGTTTTCGTTCAAGAGACCTGTTGCGAAGATCGACATCGTGTTTTCGTTCAAGAGACCTTTTGCGAAGATCGACATCGTGTTTTCGTTCAAGAGACATGTCGTTAAGACCGACATCGGGTTTTCGTTCAAGAGAACTGTCGAAAAGAAATACTTCGTGTTTCCGTTGAAGTCGCAAAGACCGACATCGTGTTTTCGTTCAAATGACATGTTGTTAAGACCGACATCGGACTTAGGTCAAGAGACATATCGCGAAGACTGACATCGTGTTTTCGTTCAAGAGACCTGTCGCAAAAATCGACATCGTGTTTTCATTCATAAGACCTTTCGTTAAGACCGACATCTTGCTTTCGTTCAAGATACCTGTTGTGAAGACCGACATCGTGTTTTCGTTCAAGAGACCTGTCTAGAATGCGGACAAGGGAGAATCTTGTTGCCAATTATTTTCTGTATTTTGCTACATTTTTTGTTATAGCCTGTAGGTCTATTAAAACTTATTTCGTGTGTTTTCTGTGTTTCTTTACGTGTGCCGATGTTGTTCTGCCGGGAGCGAGTTCTGATGTTTGACGGTTACCCTACGCGATGGCTATAGTCTGAAATTATAGATATCGTTTTTGTAGCTGTTCTGTGTACATGTAGTTTATCTGTGTTAGTACCTGCCTGTCCTCTGGCTTGGCGTATAACTCCACATACTCCTCACAAGGACAGGCGTTGCTTAAACTCCCGTAAACCAAATTAAACTCCCGTAAACCAAATTATTAGCGTATTCTTTAATCTGTTTCATTCATTATTTTGCCTTGTCTTGTATTTTGCATGGTTTGATGCGCTGAGGGATAAGAAGGAGGATTGGACGGACGAATAGGCTGGCGTGGAATTGAGGCATGGAAGCCACAGAAGAATCCCACCGCCGACAGAAAGGTCTACAAAAAAACGATCACTCGAAAGTGGATTATTCTGCATCCATAATATCGGTTAGTTTTAAGTAGCTTAATTATGATCTATTCCATGTAAGATCTGATTGTGTCAAATGCTGATTAATTAGTATTATTCAAGCCAATGGTAGGTCTAGACTGTCATGGAATTTCAGACGGACTCATGAAATAATCTCTCCTTGTCTCTGTCAATGTATGTCCGTCCGTAAGTCTGTCTGTTTCTGTGAAATCGCCTCTGATGATATAATTATACAGTAATGGCGTCTATAACACGTTAATCTAACATCATTTATTTAGTCACTCTCATCTGTCTGTCTGTCTATCTGTATGTCTGTATGTATGTCTGTCTGTATGTCTGTCTGTCTGTCTGTCTGTCTGTCTAAAACATTTTCCGAAATCTGCGAGGCTAACCAAAAATGGCGGACGTTTTCCCGACTGCCCACTTGCACCGATTAGCGATTCAATTACAGACCGTGTGCGCCATCTATTAACCGAGTCACATGCATAGCTTACTCACATCCTTAATCTAAGTATATTCAGAAGAATTCCTGGAGCCTGCGACGCATAAACGAGGCTTGCTCCATCCATAAACAGGGCGAAAGATCAAGGGCCGGCTGATTGCTTCGATCATCACGACTTTTGATCGTGTGCTATGCACTCTCATAAAACATGTACGCTAGCTGCGGCTAAGCGCTTTCGGATAGTCTATTGCCGGTAAATGAGATTGCCGACGTTTGCTAGTCTTTGTGCAGGGGAGCGCAAGACAGATTGACAATTGCGGCGACCCGGATGGACACTGACTCGTACCCTCCCCCAACCCACCCACCCACCCACCCACCCATAACATAAAATCCTTGCACTCAATGCAAGTCAACCGACCTAACATATTGCCAAGCCTGTCCGTCATCGCTTCTGCACGAAATTTATGATAAATTGTCTGACGATGTCAAGTAATGAGATAAAAACGGCTTCAAAGGAGCAATATAATGCTGCATGCATGGTCGAAGCGGTCGCGAAGCATATGCATGGGCTACGGCAATATACGGTTTATGCAAAGGACACAATTAATCCACCACCAACGCAGACGCTTCCACTTGGAAAAGCATCTGCACGGCGGCGGAAGAATGAAACTCAAGGGCAATTCGATACTAGGTCAGTCGATATTCAAGCTGTGTATTCGGACAGTCTCATGCGGTTTCGATTGCAACAGGGACGAAATGGTGTGATTTTGCGTGGGGCTGTACCGAATAATTAATTATTACTACTCGTCCGAATACGAATAATTGTATCGAACCAACTATTCGGTCAAATACGAATACGAATAGTGTACAAAATAGGTATTCCGACACCATTCAGTCGCTGTACACAAAGAATGAGACTGCTGACACTGCGATACCACGGTCCACGGTCCAGACTGCTACTGTCTGGCCACGATCACAGCATAAATTATGTTAATGAGAGAGTTACTTCAGTCCATCTCTCTATAGCAGCCTGCATATATTTTATGCGGAAACATGTGTCACGTGATCACAATTCGTATTCGGCCCGAACGCTACTATTCGGTCGAGTGTATACCGAGTAGATGCACTTGGTCCGCTATTCGGTCTCGAAATGAATGTTCGATACCGGTGCAGCCCTAATTTTGAGGTAGCATCAGAATAATTGTTTGGATTCTTTATTAAGGGCTTTGGATTCTTTATTAAGGGCTGCTTTTTCCGTTACGACATGCACCGGCGTTTTCCGATATGCTCGATGCTGCGAATGTATCCGGCATCGTGACATCACACGCCAAGCAACGACCTTTGGACGAAGGCATAACGGTGACAGAGGAGTATCGAGACTTAAATACTTCGGAAGCCATCCATTCAGAACCCTAGCGTGACAGACCACTAGCAGAATACTACAATCCTGATAATTATTATTAAAGTATGTAAAAAAAGATCAAGAGAGTACAGCAGTGTCATCCTGCCTCCAAGTATAGATATACGCCAATGATGTTCACTCCACCTGTTCTTACAACATCATCTCTGAATAAACCATTGGAGTCTTTGACGACCGGTGCCATTTGACTGACTCCGGTGAAAACCATCCAAATCATGTTTCTGATCGCTGACGTTGCTGCTGCATTGCCGCTTATGTGATGCTGGCGAATCCATGAATTGAGTTTGACTATGGCACCACATTTAGGCTACTTACATCTGTATTTTGGATGACACAGTGCAGCTGCTATTCTTAGCACCTCTTGTTATATCCATAGTCTAATCCTGCTGTTGTCGTGATGGGAAGTGCATGAAGCCAGACTCCAAAGTGCGGTATTGCACGGATAACAATCGAGCTTCAGCAGCAGAATCAGTAGCTCCATCTCATACACGTAGGTCATGTAGTGCTTGCGAGATCAGTGCATTCGCTTTATACACGGGCTCAATGGGAGAATTTGCGTTCGATCGCGATATCCACGAACTATAGAAGCCTCCTCTGCTAATGGATCGGTAAACGTGCACTTTAGCGTCGTAAATTACTTCAAGGCAAATAAAATTATTGCAGTGAAACCTGAAGTTGGGTGACCGGTGAAAATTTTTCACAGGACAATCATAAGTTGGATAAACGACAGAAAATGGCGAGTTATGCGGTGAAATTATTAGTCGGATGAGAGAGATATGAAAGCATGGTTGACCCTATACTAAATTGTTCCTGTAAAAACAGAAGCTGGATAAGCGATCAAAATATCGATATTAGAAGTAGTAGTTGAATGGGCGATGAAGCCATGGTATTTATGCTATGAAAATACATGCTATTGATGTTAAATCATTGCATTTAAATGGGAGTCTGGATGAGGGTTAAAATATCTCTGGTTCAAACAGTAGGCTATATATAAGGTGACACGAAAGTTCGTTCACCGTTTTCAAAATGCGCTATCTCAGTATAACGGTTTCATATTTCTCTCTAATATTTTGTCAGTGTACACATCAGTCAAATGAAAGATACTGGTACAAATTTGATTATGATCCGATCCGTTTTCGCCATTATTTAGTCTATAAGAAAATGTAAAGACGACCAGTTTTTGCGGGAAAAACTGCGTTCATCAAATTAACACAATAAACAAACTGTGTATACGCCTAGCCTCGTATACAAGCGGTTACCTGCGGTTACCTAGGCTATATAGGACACTAGCTGAATTACCCGGCGTTGGCCGGGAAATTTCGGTTTTTAGTTCCCAGCCACGCCTGACCCCGCTACCACGCCCGGGAAATTTCGGTTTGCTTAACCGTTACCGCGTATACCGTACCCCTCCGATTCCATGACAGACCCTCCTTTGCGTCATCATCCATTTTGGTAATGTTCGACTTGCGTTGGTGTCCTCTTTCCAACTGCTGTAAAGTTTTAGCACCTCTTTTCTTTTGCTTTGCTTTCTTCCTATTTGTGTTCTTTAACGGCAATGTTATTGTGGCCAGTTCTTAACAAGGTTCTGTAGGCAACACTCGGCCAACCCAGCTGAATGATGCGAATCAATATCGCATTCGGCCCCACATAAATCAAGTGGGTCTTTAGCTGCATTGTCTTTGGATCTACCAGAGAAAGAGAGAGAGATAGACAGACAGACAGACAGACAGACAAAGAGAGACAGACAGATAGAAACAAACAGAGACAGAGACAGTGAGAGAGAAGGAAAGAGAGAGAGAGAGAGACACTTGTGAGGAGTATCCGAGACAAGGAGGCACAATTGGACGACGAGGAGGAGAACAGAGGAGGAGGAGGAGGAGGAGGAGGGATAGTTGAAAGTTTCCATACGGAAGGGAGACATTAAAGAAAAGAGCCTGACACATTCGGGAGAAAGTTAATTGGATTGATGGAATGAGAGTCGAACAAAGGCGCAAGACAATCTCGTCTTTTAATGCTTCGGTCAGGCTTCGTCGAATCTTTCTCCCGATTGCACTGCAATCACTGTAGCGGAAGCGCGCATCGTTCAAATGTCCATCCGGGCCAACGCTGGACACGGTCAGTGCGGACATTGTCTTGGTGCCATCGTCCGTGAGAGGATTCTGTCGCTGTATCCAGTGATAACGCCCGCCTATAGAATCTGCTGCTGCTGGTGGTGATGATGATGATGATGATCATGTATCACTAATCGACCGGGCGCTGCAATAGTAGCGTGCGCCAGCTTCTGTATCCGCTGGGGGAGGAGATTGAATGGCACATGCATTCGCCGCACTGCATAGACACATGGATGCTGGGTCACCCTCCTCGCCACGGTCTCTAAGCTCCCCCTCAGCCCTCTATGGTGACGTTCGCCATATCCATGCCTTACCCTCCTCTGCATTATCCGCATCGACATCTGGTTGCTCGGGCTGATCAGGGTAATCGCATCCGACGAATGTTCAGACGTGAGAAGGGTGGTCAGTTTGGTCACTGCAGTGGACGAATTATTTCTCTAATAGACAACACTTGTTCTTTTCGACCAGAACGCTTCGAACGTTATAACCAATGCGATTTGGAATATGATGATTTGAAAATGTTTTAGTGGAGCGTTTGAGGAGGCGATCATTCGAAGGGCGGCTGTTTTGAGGGTCGGTGAAGCACTTCAAACCGGTGACATTTCGAAAAATTGTGTCGCCGCTTGCAACAATTTTAGAGACAGCAGTTCCTACGCAGTGGCTTTTCAGATAAGCACACACGACAGTGTATACGATAATCATTCGCAAGTTCTTGAACCTCGTCGACTTCATTTTAACTGCGGTTTTGAAAAGGAACAGAAAAGAAATACACGAGGCACTCATTTCAGTCGATAGGCTACTCGTCAGGTAGGAGGAATCGGGTGTTTTTGCTTTTGTGTCAGTGACGGTGCCACCATATAGGGCCTAGGCCTATAGCCTAATAGGTCACGTTAAGCGGCGTCATAGGTCATTTGGCATGCCTATATATCTAAAATTCTACATATATACATGTAATTATATATATGTATATATTTATATGTAGGCTATAATTATATATATATGTATATAAAGCTAATAGCCAATAATATAATTATAGGCTAATAGGCAAGTCAAGAGTAATATATATGCATATATATAATTATATATGTATGTATATATGTATATATATTACTCTTGAATGCCTATTGGCCTGCCAAAAACTCTTTGAAATTTTAGTATCTTCTTTACATTTAGTTTCTTCGACCTGCTGAATGACTTCCATTGACCCTGACAAGACCTGCACTGAAATATTGTATAGCTGTTTCATTTTAGGTGGTTCTCAGCAATATATATACAGGGTGCGGCCGATAAAATACCCCATTACGAAAATTGCGATTTCTCGAAAACCGCTGAATATTTTGTTTAAAATATTTTCATTCTTATTCGTAACATATTTTTACATATTATCTGAAAATTTTATGTCAGTATCTTTATACAGGGTGCGCCAAAAATCCTGACCAGAAGTAAGAATTTCGAAATGAAATTTTACGGGCTTATAGACAATTCATATTTACACATCAAGGCCAGATTTCATCAAAAATATTTCAAACAGAACAAAAGTTATATCACTTTTAGTGAGGCCACCCACCGTTTTTTACGATTCAAAAACGAAACGCCAAAAAATTAGGTTTTTGCCAATATCATGGCCAGAAGCAAGAATTTCGAAATGAAAATTTAAAGGCTCAAGGACAATTCATACTTACACATGAGGGTCAGATTTCATCAAAATATTTCAAACAGAACAAACGTTATACCACTTTTAGTGAGCCCACCCACCGATTTTTGACGATTCAAAAACGTAACGCAATAAAAAGTGACAAAAACGTGATTTTATCAATTCATATCTCAAATAACTGTTGTTAAATTAGCTTGGTAGTGCTCCACAACTTGTGTTCAATGTGCCCACCACCAGTGCCAAAACTTCTTTTGAGTCTCTTTGCAAAGTTCTTGATGGACCTGTTGATTAATCTGACAGATTCCTTGTTTACCAATTTAATTGTCATCTTGCTAAGTGGCTTCTCAGGGACGCGCAGCTACGCTGGTAGCCTGTTTCTTTTTTAAATAGTAATAATAATGATCATCTGGCATTATCAACGATATATGATACCAATTATTTGATATGAGAAAAAATTCGCGTTTTTGTTACTTTTTTTGTTGCGTTTCGTTTTTGAATCTTCAAAAAAAGTGGGTGACCTCCCTAAAAGTGGTATAACTTTTGTTCTATTTGGAATATTTTGATGGAATCTGACCATCATGTGCAGATATAAATTTTCTTTAAGCCTATCAAATTTGATTTCGATATTCTTACTTTTGGCCAAGATATTGGCCAGAATAATGAGATTGGTTTTTTGTTACTTTTTTGTTACTCTGGAAATATTGGCCAAAAACCTAGGAGTCTTTTTTGGCGCACCCTGTATATGTGATCATGACATCAAGCAGAAGCAAGAAGTGCATTTTTTCAACTGAACAAGGCATTCACGAAATAGGAAATCATATTTTTACATAAAGTAGCCTGCGGTGTGCCATAATTACGTCATTTCCGATTTGCGGACCGTATTCTTCACCGATGAAAAGATCTTTTACATCAATCCCCCCATTAATAATCGAAACAACGGCGTCTGGGCGAAGAAGAAAAAAGCCGATATCCATCCAAGCCGTCTGTTGGTCGAGAGAGCCAAGTTCTCTCCTCACATCATGGTTTCTGCAGGAGTCAGCTATGAGGGTAAAGAACGCTTACAGAGTAAATGCTAAGTACTACGTTGGTGTTTTCGATGCGCATGCGTTAAGCTCGTTAAGTCTTCATCTCTTTCGGAGCTGCGTCCTAATATCACACCAACGAAGTAGACAATAAATGCGTTCTAGCTATTCTTCTTCTTCTCTGGAAAACACATCTATTGACCCACATTGGAATGATTGGATCCGTGGAATACCCTTGAACAATGCGTCCTATAAATGGGGTGAAATTGAACGCGCGGTTGCCATCCGTGTTGCCTCTGTTCCTCTGACCGTATGGTAATTCGACCCTGATCACCTTTGGACTACTCTTACGGACAACCCTTTTGACGCAACGCAGTGATGGTGAATAAGCTGGTGCCCACGCTTGGCTTTCGAGTAGCGCTTTAGAAGTTTGGAGATTACAATTAGACGACGATTACGATTCTGTCTGGTTAGATATCGGCCTGCCAGTTGAAGCAATATCTACATGTGTATGTGATGCATTCAATCTTCGCATTTGTTTGCTCGCTCGGAAATACTCTCAACCAATACTGGTCATTGACAATTTTTTGTGCCATGTGACACAAAATGGAGTCGATCTATCATAAAATTTAATGCTGATCAATTAATCTAAAGAAATCATTTTCTGTGTTCCATCAAACAATTATTGAAGTTCTATTAGTCACATTCGTTTTATCAGTACGGAGTACCATGTCACTAATGAGAACTGATGCCAGGCCAATAATTGTTAGGAGGAACCTTACAAAGAACCCAATCTATTCGGTGATTCAAGCAGAATTTATACATGTTAATACGTATACATACATGCAATACCTTCATACATAGGCTACAAAGCTCTTATTTTGGTCCACAAGTCTCAATTGGGTCTTTCTCCGAAGTATATTTTGCAATCTTATGCTTCGCCTCCCTCTCTGCCACTTCGCTGCGTCCACCTAGTGACTTAGGTCCTCTGATCGGTTTGACATCTTTGTTCCCCGCGTAAAGACCGCCGTGTCTCAATCCAGATCATTCACCCGCATAGGTCACTCTCTGTGGAATGGACTTCCCATCAGTTCGCTCTGTCATCCTCTCTGGTAATCTTTCCTCGTCTTTCTCTCTGGTAGTCTTTCTTCATCTTTCTCTCGTCTCAGAACCTGCCTCTTTCTTCTCTCATGGTTGCCCGCACTGCATGCAGGTAGCAATTCTGAAAGGCTCTTGCTGCGAGAAGCGACTAATAAATGGTCAGATACAATACAATACAGCAAATGCAATACATTACATAATAGATAGCCTACATTTATACATACATACATACATTTTTTACAAATAGGCCTATACGTACAATAGGCTACATACATACATACATACATACATACATACATACATACATACATACATACATACATACATACATACATACATACATACATACATACATACATACATACATACATACATACATACATACATACATACATACATACATACATACATACATACATACATACATACATACATGTAAATAGGCTTAGCCTATAATTATGCATAAGGTTATAGTTAGGGTTGCATGCATACGTGCAAAACTGGTACGTCATTGTTCTCCCTTTACATTGTTTACAAGCTTGCTATCTTACTGCAAGATGAGTAAGCTTACTCTTATCAGAAACTTTCCCGATGGCTACAGAAGCAGAGCAAAATTCTTAGTACAAGATCCAAGTCATGGGGTGCGCGAATCCATTTTGAGAAGGGGCGGACATTCATCTTCAGTGGTGTCTTGTGGTCCAGATGGTTTTAATGCTAGCCTGTGACAATGGACGTATCTTTCGAATAAATTTATGCCATTGCGGTGCAGACCGGCTGAACAGATTTAATTGAGCGCACTCGGGTCGTCGAGTAATTATGAAATTCATAGAGAGCAATTTGTCTTTCGATCCCTTTGCAAATAATCGCAATTATAGGCATATAATTTTTTACCGTTAGAGCATTCTCTGGCAGTGGCAGAAGCTGGCAGAACCATTTAACCTATTGCGCGTCGACGATATATTAGCCTATCATGTCAACTGAACATAATATTCTACATGTACAATAATTGTACATCTGCGAATATTGACAAACTTCCTGAACGCATACGATATAAAATTATAGTCTATGTATTACGATGACCATTGACCAAAACGTCCAAACGTATCGTGACTAAATTAATTTGTTTTGCGACGACCGTTTCACAAGGCACAGAGTCTATACTGACATCAGACTGTATACTGTGCATACATATCTATACTCTATACATGTGCTGAATAGATTGGTCTCCGTTGGATCTATATCATTACTCACTTTCTCTTAGCATAAATTGCCTAAATTTTTATTTCATCACCAAAAGCCTAAATGTAGGCTACTCGGATTTTTAAAGAGCAACCGTAGAATATATTATTATTATCTGAGTGAATTGATCATCACCGCTGCCCGTTTGAATGAACACCACGCCATTTGAAGTTTCCGTGCACGGACCGTGCTTGTCATAGATCGCCCGTGTGTCTATTAGATGTGGACAACAGATGACCCAATTTCACTTAAGAAATATAGTTTCATGAAAGGGAATGAGAATCTCTTTCTGTTATGCTTATGGGCTACGTCATCACCTGTGACCACAGGACTAACAATAATTAATTATCGTAATCGCAGTTGTAATCCCAATTTCTTTTAGCGCCATTCTCAGAAAAACTCATCAGAACGCTCCCGAACCGACAACTCAAAGCCAATAGCAAACAGAATGGTTTTGAAGCGCTTAAACCTACGAGGCGTGGAAGAACCAGGATATTTAAGCCAATTATTTATTGCAAGGAGCTTACCAGGGCCGGATTAAGGCATGTTCGACATGTTCGGCCGAACAGGGGCCCCCACACTTTAGGGGGCCCCCACATATGAAATAGGAATTTTTCATCATTGCTAATTATAATAGTAAACTGAGTTTAAAATGTATAATAAATTGTCAAATTATTCAAAAACTATAGTGACTTTAGCATTATGCAACTTTTGCACATGTGGGGGCCCTTATTGCAGTTTTCATTGCCAGGCAGATTGGTCTTAAAATCAGTCAGAAATGCTAGTAATAGTTACACGTTTTTTGCTTATTTAAAAATTGTGGGGACCCTTATTGCAGTTTTATTGCCAGGAAGATTGATCTTGAAATCAGTCAGAAAAGATATATATATATATAGTAAGAGTTATACGTTTTTTGCTTATTTAAAAATTGTGGGGCCCTTTGATTGTTGCAGTTTTCATTGTAAGGCAGATTGATCTTAAAATCAGACAGAAATGCTAGTAAGAGTACGTTTCCCTTAATTATTGCAGTTTTCATTGCCAGGCAGATTGATCTTAAAATCAGTCAGAAATGCTAGTAGGCCTAAGAGTTTTACGTTTTTTGCTTGTTTAAACACATAATAGACCTATACATCACCTGATCGGAACTCCAGTGCTATGCTACGAATTATGAGATGGCGTGATAATAACATTGAGTATAGGCCTAAATGCAGTATACGCACTCTATTTTACGAATTCAATCAATCTCATAAATTTATATAGAGCCCCTTGAGATTTTTACTCGGAGGCACTCCCAACGCAGGCGTTGTCAAAAATAAAAGCTGAGAAGACGAAAGAAAGAGTCGGCAGAGTCACGGGAAGCGAGAGAGCCACGGGAGGCTATTCCAGATAACTGCATATGCCCACTACCGAGAATGCTCGTCGTTGCATGGTCACAATACTCGAAAAAAGAACAAGGAATTCTCCACGAGCAGCTGAGCGCAGTGAACGGCTGTCCAGATAGACATACGCCGGGGTACGTGAAAGCTCACATAAGCAGGGTGGGGCTTGAGCCAGGGTCTACTACTGGCATAGCCGCGAAAATATATTTTAGTTTGTAAACAGTGTGGGGCCATGCACAGCAGGGCAAATCAGGCCAAATGCCATGGTAAAACCAATTGCCCTGCCGCAGGTCTTCCAGAAATTTTTATAGTCAAGAATTTATTTGGGGCATAAAATCGCTGTGCGCTGGTCAGGAGAATGACTGACCATGAATCAATTTAGCCTAATATTTTTAAACTGCAAAAGATATATCGATTGTTTAACACTATTAAAAGACCTGTTGATAATCATGCAGTGTTAAAAATAATATAAGTAGCCTAATGAAATAATAATAGACGAATGTTGATTCGTTGAATATAACACGTTTTGTGAGTCATTTTGTCGTGCTTCTGTAAAGTTTGGGCCCCCACAGTTTTACGGAACAGGGCCCCCACATTTGTTAATCCGGCCCTGGAGCTTACTGCAATAAAATACCATATGACAATAAGGACGAAAGTATTTCTACTATATAGGCCGCATAATATTGGCTTGGTGGAACTTAGAACTGTTTGTAGCAATACTAATAAATAGAGAATGTGGAGCACAAGCTATAAAACAAAAACAAATGAGCATGAGAAGCATAGGATGCGCTATAGGTTATATAATACTATATATGCTTTTTCGCATTATTTACTAGTGCAGCTCCTTCTAAACCTACCTGTCCACAGTGTCCTATAGAGTTAGGTTGGTTCTAAACCTGCCTATAGTGTTAAGCAAGTTCTAAGCCTAGTTTAGAAAAGAACAGTAGGCTACTGGTTTGTAGCGTAAAAACGCACCTATATATATATACATATATATATATATATATATAGTAAGGTGCCCAATGCTTCCGCATTCTTCTGAAAACCGATTGTTTCTCATTAACTCGTCGCCGGATATTGCACAGAATAGACTTCAATATATAGAGTGGTCAGGTGAATAATAGAATTACAACCGTATAACGCTAAATGTAGTTTTTATCATAATTACTCATCTTCTACCGGTAAAACTTAACAGAAAGATACCTAGCCAGGCCTATAGGCCTAAATAATATTATAGCCTACGTAAGGTCGTTCATGAAATGAATGTTAGCCAAGCAGAAGAAAGATTGCGCAGGCACAATTTCGTACTGATGCTAAGAGCCTAAGACGGAAGTATTCTGTTGCAATTTATTGTAGGCAGCACGTGAACCATTCCCCGTGGTTCTTGCAAAAGGTGTAACAGCTACATAAACAGATGGCAATCCTAACGTTCCTTGTGTCCGTTGTCGTCTTAACGTCTACCATTCGATCCGAAACTGGCGCCGATGACAGAAGCTCCGCGGTTCTCAGGCCGAAGACGGACTCGGTCGTGAGTCGTCCATGTTGTGCGAGCGATAGCCTGGAAAGCGACGTCAAAGACCGGTTGAAAAGGTCATCGTCGACTCCAGATGCGGAGAAGGTCGTTCCTTGGAAAGGGTCTTCCAGTCCAAAACTAAAGCAAGGAGGTCAAAAATCTGAGGAAAAGGGATCGTTATCGGATACGAGACTCCGATGGCAGAGGACGCGAGGAGAGAAGAACGACGGATCTCTTGACGACCATCAAGTGGACCGAGAAAGAGATCATCTGGAAAAGGTGTCCGAAGTAAGAGGAAACGGAGAAGTATCCCACGGGAAATGGATTGCCAAGGACGAACCACTGTCCCTTCACGGACTCATCCCATCCGCAGAAGCCGTGAACAACACAACTGAAACCGACGGGAAAAGATTGGGATCTCGGAATCATGGAGGAGAGGAGAGCAGAGGAATCAACCGATTCCTGTCCGTCGGATGGTCAAAACCGAAGTCCATGCTACAGGATGCAAGGGACACGGGTAGCAACAGCTCCCATGGCAGGCCCCGAAGGGACCTTAGAGCCCTCAAACGCATGCTACATGACACCGGGATTGCCCCCGTTGACGACGCGGACGAGTTTCCGGAAGAGGAGGAGGAGGAAGGACCACCGGAAATGACGGACGAGGAACAGGAAATGTACGAGGACAACGTCGAGGTACCGCAGATGGGGGAGGCCATGTCGGGCGAAGCGACTCGCCGGCAGGACTTCAGCAAGCGGCCGAAGTACTATCCGGATTGGGGACCGAAGCGGACCTGGAGGATTAACATGATGCGAGTGTGGGGAAAGCGGCACTTGGCCGGATACGACAAGAACCATGCTCCGTGGAGGAACTACTGAACTAACGGACATCACTTCGGTTGGCTTTGATGTTTTCTCTTGCTATATCTACGAAATTTCGTCTAACTGTTGTATAGTCCTACGTAGCCTATAGGCGTACTAGTTAGCAACAGACGGGCGACAGTTTTCATGGAAAATTAAACGTAATTATTAGGTAGTTAAGACTCGATACGAATAATTAAATACATAAGTTATAATAATTATTATCCTATCGTGGCCTGCTGGACATGTGTAGACATGAAATTGAGCACGTGTAGCGCCGTAGAAATTATTATGCGTATGAAGGTAAGGGTTCCTATTAAAAAGAATAAGAGCTGGCTTAACACTGATTCGTTTTCTTCCTGA
Source organism: Lumbricus terrestris (assembly GCA_949752735.1). NCBI lineage: Eukaryota > Metazoa > Annelida > Clitellata > Crassiclitellata > Lumbricidae > Lumbricus > Lumbricus terrestris. The sequence continues at coordinate 63,755,868 of OX457039.1, forward strand.
TTAACTATTCTCAAAACTTATTCCTAAATTCTCACATGGCCTTGCACACTTGCGCACTATTAACTGTTCACCCTGCTATGGCGCTTCACAAGTGCTTGCATGCATGAATACAGTATGCGCCCAACGTACAATAAAGCACTGTCATATTAAAATTTATTATGCTCCTGTTGTTGGAACTTTACTTCCATTACAAAAAGATATTCGGTCGTTTTGGTTTTGTACACATTTTCAGAAGGAAATCAGTTACTCAAACAAATTCAATAATTTCATTGGATGCAGTGCATTGGATTTAATCGTATACATAGGCCTACACTCATTCGTCCGCAATCGTAACATAGGCATACAAGGTGGTTCAGCATAAATGTCCCAACTTTGCATGCATATAACTTCGCCAATTATTGGAATTTATTTATAGGCCTACTTTACATGTATGCGTCAAATAAAAGGTATTTCACTTTAGTATTTACACTGAAAAATGGTACTTTTACAAGTTTAGGTTTTAATTATATGCTCGGGACAGCGCTCGGAACAGTGAGGGTGGGAGATGGAGGGGTGAGGTGGAGGGCAGCGGCGCCCCCAGGATTTTTTTCTTGTACGCACAACAGGGGAAAATTTTCGTCAGGGTCGCCGAAAAAACTGATGACCTTTTTTAAAGTCATCAACCTCGAATTTCCCAAACAATACCTTTCCATCCGCCGAAAAAACTGATGACCTTTTCTTCGAATTTCCCAAACAATACCTTTCCATCCGCCGAAAAAACTGCATGATGACCTTTTTTAGTCATCAGCCTCGAATTTCCCAAACAATACCTTTACATCCGCCGAAAAAACTGATGACTTTTTTTTTAATCATCAGCCATTTTTTTATAGTTTTTCCGCGCTGTACGCACTTGCGTATGTGCGTACGCCTGCGGGAGCCGCTGGTAGAGGGGTGGGTGGGGGTTGGGGTTGGAGGTGGGGGGCTGGGACGAGAAAATTTTCCCGAAAGCCCAAATTTCTCGGGTGGTGTACCGGTGGAGGTCGGAGTGTGGTGGGTTGTGGTATTGGCCGGAGCGGGTCGAATCCTAATTTTCCCGGGCAACGCCGGATACCCCAGCTAGTTATACATGTAGGTCTTCTATATTTATATGTATGCATGGCACGCAGTTGATACAGTGAAAGGTTGGCTGGTCCTTTGGAATCTTCAAAGGCAAGTCCGTGCTGTCCTTTGAGATAGGACGACGATGCCTGCCATGCGCTTCTAACTAATATCTCGCTTAGACGGTTGAAGTCCATTCGTTGCTTCTCAAAGCCGTAAACCACTTTCTGTTTCGGCATCAAAGACATTAAACGACGCCAGCGACTTCTTGGCTATGTAGACCGTGCACCATGCAGCGTTTATAATTATCATTATGCCATTGTCTCCTATCCCGTTAAGCTTTAAATTGCAAGCGCGAGGCTCAGCATGAGCAGTGGACAACACGAATAGTATAGTCCTACCCATCAAAGAAGACAATTAATAATTAAGCTCTTAAGTGCTGCAATACGCCGAGCAAATTTCTGTCCAGGTTAACGGCCTCTGTTGTCATAGACCCTGGTCAAATCAGATCCATCCATCCACAATTAATAATCTGCAGAAAGTATAGACCTTTGTAGATGGAGCAAACGTCATCTTAGCACACTTGAGCGTATACAAAGGAAACCCATCACTACAGTTTCCAAACTTTCGGTTCTATAGTTTACCAGCACATTATTTTAATCAACTTTACACAGGACTGCAGGGCCTACATGTAACTGTCAAGTCAGTGGTGGCGCCAGGGTGGCTAAGGAGGCTAAGCCCCCAAAAGGTCATCAGGGTTTTTTGGACAGGGAAAATGAAATATTTTCATGACATTTTGACTTAGCCCCTCCCCCCTAAAAGGGTCATCAGGCTTTTTGGGGACAGGGAAAATCAATATCTATATGAGATTTCGAACAAACGACTAAAAAAGTCGTCAAATTTTTTTAACAAGGAAAATGGAAAATGAAATATTTTCTTGAGATTCAAACCAAATAAGTGAAAAAAGGTCGTCAGAAATTTAGGCGAATGAAAAATGGAAAATTTTCTCCGCGATTCGTCTTCCTCAATTTCTGGACTAAGTCTCCGACCATGGGCTTCAACCCCCCCTTCCAACTGAAATCCTGGCGCCGCCACTGATGTTAGGCCACAGTTGGAATATATAGGCTATACTGCGCCGTCCAGACATGGATCCATACCGAAAACAGGACATAGAAAAACTGGAGAAAGTGCAAAGAAACGCTCAAAATTATACTTTGGGTTACAAGCATTTGCGCTGCGAAGAATGGTTGAAAAGCTGTGGACTTTAGCGACTGGAGAGAAGGAGGAGCAGAGGAGATCTAACCGATCGAAGCTTACAAGATAATCACTGAAAGGCATGGGCGCCCGCAGAAATTTTTGCAGCAGGGGCAAAACACAATCGTCGCGGCTAAATTTTTTGGTAGCAAGAGGTTGAAAATGCAAAGCATGAAATTAGAAGCATACAAGGGTATTTACATTGAACCGTTTTAGTGTAGACGTCTAAATTTCTCAGCTTCACGTTTTTACAATTTTTAATATGAATAGTTTCTTGAGCGGGAAGAAATTTGTTTGAAAAATCAAAAAAGACTTGCAGTTATATTATATAGGTTCCTGAAAGGGCGCAAAAAGTCCACTTGCCCCCAGGAAAACTGACACCTATTTTTCATTCAGCTATTCATTGATGCTCCCTCTATAGTTACTTCTATATTTTAATCGTAACTTCTAAACTTCTAAAGCAGCACTCAAATGTCAATCGCAGTCAAAGGGCTGTTCAAATGGTAGTCGTCAGTAGGTCCGAGACCGGTTGTCAGAGGGGCGGAGATGCAGAGTAGCTGTTATGGTGGGTGTGATTTAGGAAGTTGGAAGATTCGAGTATAAAATGAACAGCGGTATGAATTCTTTTGAACAGACGAGACGTCAGTTTTGGTTTGAACCCAATGGTCATTTTAACTGTTTTTAGCAAATGCAATGCAGAAAATTAAAAGCATTTTTATTTTATAAAATTTTCTAAACGTAGATTTCTAAGCTTCCCAGTGTCCTTCATTAGTGTTATTAATTCTCTAATGCGACGAAATTTATTAAAAGTAGTAGTTTTTAAAAAGGTGTCAGTTTTCCAGGGGGTGCAAGTGCCCCTCTTGCCCCTGTGTGCGGGCGTCCATGCTGAAAGGGAAGCATTAAAGAGGGAGAGTTTTTCTGTAATTTGTTTGAATTAGCACCAAATAAAACAACTCGAGGATACGGAGATAATTGTAATTGCAAAGCTGTCTGTTCAGTTAGCCTAGTAGTTAAGTTTAATTAAGATTACTGCATAACTTGTTAATGTAAAGCGCAGTGCGTCTTGCAGGCGCTCAATTAAAGAAAAGATTATTATTATTATTATTATTATTATTATTATTATTATTATTATTATTATTATTATTATAAATCATTTAGAAAGCCAAAGTGAATATTATTTTGGCGGAAAAGCATCGGTGCAAGAGTCATAATCACTAATTGCGGAATGGCTTGGATGACAGCATAAACCTATTGTCTCTATTGTCTCAATGGACTTTGTCACGGCTTTTAAGAGAAACCTAAAGGGACAATGGGCTACTAAACGTTCCAGGTGGCTTTAACACTGCAGACTGATACGTCTTCTGAACCACTTAAAACCCATGTTATGCTACTGTATGTTATAATCTCTTCATGTGCGCTTAAGTCGGTAAAGTGCATCCAATGCTGCAGCAGCAGTCCCTAGGATATAAGCACTTAAACGGCGTTGACTTAATGTAGGCTTTAATGCAAGTTTAAACCTCTCTAGAATGCAACAATAATTCTTGACAACATATAATATATATACACACATATATATACATATATATACAATTATACATATATACATATATATACACATATATACATATTACACGTAGACCTAAACCTAGAGTAGGCTATGACCTTGTTGAAAGGCCATGCGTTTACCTTTTAGGGAAAGATAAAAAAAATGTTAATGCAGTTCACATCGGTTTTATATCTGAAAGCTTCTTTTTCGGTATAGGCTATGTAGACCTATGTTTGTTTGCTTGTATGTTTGTATGGTGTCAAACCAAAGGCTCTGAAACGGAACGCTCTATAGCGTTAAAAAAATTGCAAAAGTTCTCATGCAAATTTATAGGTCAACGTAGCCATTTTTAAGCTCATAATAACACTTTAAATCTCTAGATGTGGAAATTCAAAATTTAGCGCTGCAAAATAAAGACGCCATTTCACCGTTGTACAGTTAGGCCTATCGCATTGCTCTTGATGACATTTCACTTGACGTCATGTCTTGATGACATTTCACTAGTCGTCATGTCTTGATAACATCTCACTTGACATCATGTCTTGATGACATTTCACTTGACGTCATGTCATGATGACATTTCACTTGACGTCACGTCTTGATGACATTTCACTTGACGTCATGCCTTCCTTGATAACATTTCACTTGACGTCATGTCTTGATGACATTTCACTTGACGTCATGTCTTGATGACATTTCACTTGGCGTCATGTCTTGATGACATTTCACTTGACGTCATCTCTTGATGACATTTCACTTGACGTCATGTCTTGACGAAATTTCTCGCCGAAGGCGGGGCTAAACAGTAGGCTATGAACGAATGGTAGCAAGTTAAGGAAAAAATTATGACACTAACAAATAGTCTAGATATTTTATAACGTATTGTAGTTGAAGCGGTATGACACGAGGGCGTCCGATATTCCCAGTGCAATGAAAGTAGGCCCAACCGACTTGGGTAGGGTCCGCAGGTGGATTAGAAATAGAGGAGTAAATATTTGTCCTGGCTGGAGGATTTGAACCCTTGAACCACAGGCCACCGATTGACAGCCCAGCCACGCTACTCAAAACCTATTTATTGTGCAAGCCAAGTAAACGGTCGTCTTAAGTTGAAATGTCGAAATGACGCGAGATAGGCTTATACCAGCGGAACGAACAGATGCAGGCAAAGATTTCCTGCTCTTGGTGACTCGAGTGCCTCTGAGAGTGACCCGACTAACTGTCGAAAGCGCCGAATGTCGAGATATTGGAGAGTTTGCTTGCATTCGCTTTATTACTGTTTTGACGCATGAAATATCTGAGAAATTGGCTTTTCTTCGATGAGAAGAATAAGATGTCCTCATCGTCCATCCGATGGATGGATTGCCATCTGTCGGACCATTCGTCTTTCTCAGCGACAACAGCGAGAGGCAGCGAAGGCATTTGTCAGGTCTCTTAAGTTTCACGGAAAGTAAACATCCGACGATCGACGGGTCGTTCTCGGAATGCAAGATAGACAGAGGCAAGATAGGGAAACTCAGAGACTGACAGAGACGAAGACAGAGAGAGAGAGACAGACACACAGAGAGAGAGAGAGAGACAGGCAGACAGAGGCATAAACAGAAAGAGACAGGCATACAGACACACAGAGAGAGGTGGTGGATGAAGACAAGGAGGAGGAGGAGGAGGAGGAGGAGGAGGAGGAGGAGGAGGAGGAGGAGGAGGAGGAGGACAGAGGAGGAGGAAGAGGAGGACGAGAAGAAGAAGAAGACAAGAAGAAGGAGGAGGCGTATAAGATAGAGACTAGAAATTAAGGGGTAACAAAAAGAGAGAGTGACGTTGACATAGAGAGACAGACAATGAGAACGCAAAGAGAGAGACACACAAAGAGAGAGAGAGACACAGAGAGAGAGAGAGAGAGAGAGAGAGAGAGAGAGAGAGAAAGAGGAGGGGAGACGCAGAGACAGACCTGGCATTGAGAACGCGGTATACTCTTAATGTGTGTGATAAGATCCAGTATTTGAATTTTCAGGGATGCGGTATAAATTAGCATAGATCTAAGCTAGTTGTAAAAAACGCATTTAAAAAGCTTTTTTCTGAAAAAATCCGTTCTTGGTTTTCATTTTTTTCATGGTTTCCTTCCTGTTTTTGTATATAGCCTAACCTTATTTATCTATTTATTTATTTATTTATTTAGCCTACTGTCTGTAAGCGACGTCTTTGTTGCTTTTACCGTTTTAGCATTTGCGATGCGATCGGTGTTTAGAAAGAAAGCAAAATGGCAAATTAGCCTACATGCAGTTAGGTCTACATTTTTATCGGTAACTCTAGCTCGCCGAGTTTGATGGGCTCACGTGCAATTTGCCCTCTTTGAATATGTCACAGTTTCATAGCCTCGCTTTCCTATCAGATATAATTATTGCTACAACAACCTGTGTATTTTTCTCTCTGACTGTTTGATTGAATGTCTGTTTGTATATATTTCATGACAGACAAGCAATACAGACCATTCTGCATTTTTCAAATGCTTGACATGTAGTTTGATTTCTATTTCTCGCAGAAGCGCCAAAGAAATAGGTTCATGGATGCATTGATAGTGATAAGAAGACATTGTCAGACATTACACTCTCTGTGTGTCTGTCCGTTTTTCTCTCACATACACACTCACACACACACACGCATGCACCCACTCCCGCCCTCTGACAAATAATAGACAGAGAGACAGCTAGACAGACAGTTAGAAAGAAATTATGAATCACTTACAGGATCGACTTCATAAGTCCATCGATCCAAAGTCCAGTACATCCTTCATCCTCCTCCGCCTGGCCTGTCTTCCCCCCATCTGTTCTCCTCCTCTTCTTCCTTCTTCTGCTCCTCTTCTTCCTCCCATCTGCTTCTACTCTTCTTCTTCCTTCTTCTGCTTCTTCTCCGCTGCTCCCTTTCGTTTCTCCTATTGCTTTGACTTTAACAGCTTTCCCAGAGTGCAAACCGTCTGCATTTGACACCCGGATTGAGATCATCCCACGTTCCTGCGGCGCTGGCATAAGCTCAGACTAATGGTGTCAAATGACAAGCGGTAAGAAGTAATAACAACAGACTGGGGCGAATGACAAACGTTAACTGACAAAGAAAAAGTGAAGCTGACCGATTGTTACCCGTGGTAATATTGCAAGTCGCATTATTTATTCAGGGTAGAAACTCAGGCTCTGTCACACCTTGAGGATCCTATTATGCGTCACTTTCAGCCAGAGCATTTTGCCTATTATATGTTATTGTTGGTTTCATTTAAATATGACAGGTTTAACCGATTGAGCCATTAAATCATCACTTGTCTGTTGCGATTCAAATCGCGGCATCTAAGGCTGATTATTCAGAACAAAACGCATGACACTGGTTCTGCATAGTAGAGCTTCTTACACCCAAAAGGCCTACACCGACATTGTTATGTGCATCTGCATGGTAGGCCTACTACCTCTATGATTAGAAAAGAGCTCGTCCAGAGTACATCAACCCTGGTGAGAATTGTCGTTTACAGCGTTTCGACCATTGTCATTTCTTTAAGAATCTTTCGAAGGCTTCTTTGGGGGAAGATTCTTTTGTTTTTTTTTCTGCTTCCGCCATCGATCAGTCCCATTCTGTCATTTTCTGCTCCACTTATCAGAGTATTTTGACTCATTTCTCTTCTTCATTCTTCTGCTGTTCGATCTCTGCACATAAATGCACTTCTGCCTCATTCCTTTCAAGGTCAAACTAACTTATTCATCTATGATTAATGATGATTGATCGATGGATGGACAGATGGATGGACAGGAGGGTGGATGGTTGCAGGCGGATAGATAGATAAAATATGCTCTGTGCAAGAACCTATAGGGTAACAGACAGACAGACAGACAGACAGACAGACAGACGCACATAGACACCCACTTAGATCTAAATATATTATACACATTCATATGCTACACAGTGACTTAATTGTATGCGGTGTCAATTCCCTTAATTATTATTAACCACTTTCATTATTATAATATATTATAGTCAGTATTAGTTACCCATGTAACCCATGCATCCACTGTGATCCACACTCCAAAAAACTTACCAATACCAGGCTACATTATTATATAATAAACAAAACAAGAGTTTGTGATTAACAAAAGACAATGGTTATGTATGCAGATAAGCTTCGAACAGAGGGCAATGCATGTAACGCGTCGTAAATCTGACGACACCGAATGAAGACAGAGAAAAACCAGACAGACAGACAGGCAGACAGACAGGCAGACAGACAGGCAGACAAACCAATAGCTAATATCAGCCGAAAATTACGACGAAGCAATGAAGCGTAACATCCGCCACACCCTAGTAACCGCCCAAGAGGAATACAATAGATTGTATTGTCAAATAAAAATCGAGTGCGGTTCATTGGTTCATCGGAATAACAGACAACATTATTTGTCAGTACGAAACGAATTAGTGGCGAAATTATGTCGACCCCACCGACTAATTAATCATTTGGGGGGGGGGGTTTATCGTTCCGCCAATAACCCCTTAGACACGGTGTTGAATAATAAGGAACTTGATAGCAGAGTTATGCCGTTTGTTATTGTACTTTTTATTGATTCTGCAATTATGAAAGCGACAAGACTCTGCTCCGGATGTAAACGAGTGAAATTGGATCTAGCAGACGGAAAAATGTGGGTGAAACGATGAAGAGGGTAATCGAACCCCTGGACTATTTATTCCACTGATATTAGGATAGAGAACTGCTATAATGACGGGAGTAATTGATACGATTGTCTGATGGATCGGGCACATCAGTGTATATAACAGTCTATTCTTGTCAGTTTCATAGCGATATTACAATGGTGCGATCATATTACGCACTGATAGCACCACATGTATACAGTTGTACTGAATTTATACATATCATATTGTACAATGTATATTAACTTTGACTTGCTTCCGCGTAACGTCGATGAAAGGTCGAGTTTATACTTTAGATCTAGGCCTATAGCTTGTTATATAGGCTATTTGAATTATGATTTATCTATTGGCGTACACGGTCGAATTTCTAGGTAAGAGTAGCCTAGTTTGGGAGAAGGTTGGTCGCATGGACATTGAGTCAGAGCGACGGATTGCAGTTCGCAATTAAGTTTCTGAATCTTAACCACCCAGTTAAAGGTTTTCAAAATTTATGCCAGTTGTTTAGCTCCAGTTTTTGTTCAGTTCTTCGATTTCAATGCCATAGGCCTATATCACTGTATCTTCTTTGAATCAATTGTGGCTCTCTGGAATTTGGCTTGCGCGATTTTTCCCACAAGTCGTCATCGCTGTGAACATTGCTAAAATAGCTCTACAGAAGTTATAGAAGACTTTGTTTCTCTTTCTCTAAGCCACATGTATGCATGTAGATGTATGTATGCATACTTTAGCTGTATGGATTTTAGCTGCCACCTATGGAATGAGGGAAGAGCTAAACCCAGGGTCTTACGGGAATCGAACCGCGTATTAAACGTTAGGACTTCAAGTCAGTGTAATATCCATTATACTAACCCCTCTCCAAGTATGTCACTGTATGTGTACTATGTATGTATGTTTGTATGTAGGTCTATGTATGTATGTATGTATGTATGTATGTATGTATGTATGTATGTATGTATGTATGTATGTATCATGTATGTATGTATGTATGTATGTATGTATGTATGTATGTGTGTATGTATGTATGTATGCATGTATGTATATATGTACGGCATTGTATGTATGTAGGCTATGACATTGTATGTATGTTTGTATGTAGGTCCTATGTATCACAACATAAAGTGAATAAACTAATAAATTCAGCCTGTAACTTCTATGCAAAATAACAGTAGGCTATGTTCTTAATTTCCTGCTTCAAAAATTTCAAGCTCTTGCGAAAAATTTGATCGTGACAATTGTGTTTTGCCCCTTAATTCCTGCAAAGCTATCTGCGGGAGTCCATGGATGATGGAGGTCCTTCTCGTCCAATTGCAACCTGATGCCACAGAACGGATGTAGCCTATTTGTATCTGGTAGGCTATAGGCCTATGCACGGGACGAAACTTAGGCTAATTAGGTCTGCAACTGCAAGCACCTGAAAATGCAGATCAAATCAAGAAAATCCCTGACCTACAATAGGCTAATCTCTTACCCTACAATAGGCTAAACCAACTCCTCATATCTCTCACATCACCTTCGAATCCACCGTTTGCAGTCTTGGTATCAAAGAATAAAAATAAATATTAAAGAATACCGCTCACCCACATCTGCCTGTTGGAAATCATAGGAAACGTATCTTCAATTAGAGACAAGCCTACATATGCTATATATAAGAGTGGGATGGGAAGTTACCCGCGCCAAAGCAGCTGACCCATACAATACAAAAAGCGCCTTTTTGAAAATTTAGCAGATCCGCTTCTCATCTGCCTTCCCTATTGACTTGGCCTCGCTTTCCCCTTCCTTTGAAGAAACAAATTTGTGTTCAGCCGTTTCGCTTGTACAAACGTAGGTTCACTTATAGAGCCGAGCTATTCTAGTTATCCCAACATCCTGAGGCGCTGTGGTGCTGCCTAATGGACAGACGAAACTATACATACATACAGAGTATACAGCATCTGCAGCGAAATTATTGTGACGAAATGAAGCGTCGCAGACGGCAAATAGACATAGGCGTGTGTAACATATAGACGTGTAATCGAGCGACATCTTTAGGTGCAAAACCGAAACAAATTGCCCGTCCCATGCGCCTGCCGAGGCCGTTAATATCGCTGTAACATCGAATTCATATTGGCCTTTACCGAACTGGCGAGCAGGACTGCTGGCGTTATACACACGCAATCCCCCCCCCCCAAGACACTGGCGGAACGCAGAGTCCGACGACAGATCCTCCAGCTACGAGTCGAGCATAGAAATGAAGGCGACCAATGTAGGCCTACAATGGGGTGGGATGGGGTGGTTAATAATATCGCATAATTTGTACAGGTAGCCTACTGTTTCCTCTATGTCGTGACCAAACTCTAGGCCTAAACCCTAAAAAGATGCAGTTCCATATTGTCATAGAATATTGGTTACTGACCTCTGGTCGAATATGTCGCGATGAGAAATTTATTTGCACGTTTGGTAGGCTACGTTATTTTATGAAATTTTTTATGCTGGAAGGCCATACACAGGCCTAACAATAGGAAAAATGTTGAAGAAACGATGCACAGCTCCAATTTATTTATTTCATTCAACTGTCCAGCCGTTAGGTCACATTGCGATCACTTACATAGGCATACAATGCCCTACATGTACCTTGTTTTATACCATTGAGTACTCATCTTGAAATTGTTCATATGTTGGAGCAGACCTCGAAACCACTCCCGAAGTTTTTGAACCGTTTACTGATCTTATTTTTATTATTATAATTATTATTATTCTTTAAAATCATCTAATTTTTTATTATCCTCCTAAAATTAGAGATATCCTTATTATTATTACTATATTTACGATTATTATCAATAATATAGTCAATACAATTCACTGATACAAGTCTAAAAATTTAATTTCAATATTTTTTGTATTAGGGGTCATTGCATAATTACGTAACGCCGAAAATGACCGTTTTCGACCCACCCACCCCGTAACGCTTCGTAACGTTTCCCTTGACCCACCCACCCACCCTCCCCAGCGTTACGTAACGATTGCTACGAAAAATCAGTTGAGATTTAGGTCTATTATTGGCTTATGTGAGCGCGTAATTATAATTCATATTTTCATAGCGAATTTAATATAGTATAGGCCTAGGCATGAGCGTACACGTGAATTACGCCTATTACTTGACAGTAGAGTAGGCTCAAAATAAACACAATGTTTTATATATGACAGTCATGCGTGAACTGCAATTTTCTTAAATTTTACCGCAAGAATAAAATTTTACACTGCTGAAAAGTTTCATGGACTAAATGACTCATTAACAATTAATCAAAATTAAGATGAGCTATTTATCTCCACACTCTGGACACTTCTATAATTATTAATAGAAATAGGCCTATTGCCGAGTTTTGTTGAGCATTAATTTTATATGTTTGAGATCGTGTCCACTAAGTAAAACATGCTTCAAAATGGTTCTTCGATGTCAGGAATTCATTGGCAATTAGGCCTACCACGTTGTTCCGTTGGTAAAACTATCAAAACAATTCGAACAGCGGTTTCCGGTTTGCAACAACGGAAGAACAGATAATGTTGACCTGGCATGTAACTGGTGTCTGCTGCTGTATCTTCTTCAGATATTTAGGCCTACTTCGGTTATGTTTAAAATCAATGTCACGAAGTTTTAAACTTCAATCACATCATGTCTAAAGTGTCATTCGATGGAAGTTTAATATTCGTTTGTTTAAAAACAGTTTTATTAACAGATGCATTTATAATTATATTTAGATACAAGCTAACATGATTTTAATTGCTGTTCTCTATCATAGTTAGATATATGTATGTATTCGTTTTTGTTATACAATGTAATGCATGTGCGCTTGACATATGCAAATAAAGGCTACTTACTTACTTTTTTTCATTAATAATTTTTTTCAAGGCGTTACATAACGTTCAGTTTTTCCCACCCACCCACCCACGTAACGTTTCGTAACGTTTTCAATGAACCCACCCTCGAGCGTTACGTAATTATGCAATGACCCCTTACATGAAAATATGACTATCATAATTATTATTTAAAAAATTGATAGCCATTCTTTTGCTGTACTGTTGCCCAGTTTCACATATTTCTTTTTCACTTTCATTTCTTTAGTTCCTCCTTTATTACCGTAACATCTTTACTTCATTCTGTCTTTTACTTTACACTTTCCTTGCATGGAGAAGACATATTGCACAAACTGAGTTAACATGATATCGTAGTCCCTTAAATCATAATTATTATGGAGGCGTGGGAGTTGTGTCTCTGGACTAAAACTTGCTCAATCGTTAGACGTCGGCGCAGAATTTGCAATAGTTTTACGTCCGAATCGTGCCATGAATTTCGCCAGAGCTGCTTCCGTCATGATGACGTCAACAAGAAGTCTCTCCGGATCGCTGTCGTCCGCGCGTGTATTCTCAACAGTCGCCTCTTTGTAAAGCCATCTGTTGCACACAGGCAATTAAATCATATCAACTTCACAGAGATTCTTTCCAAATAGCCTACTCCTCGACTAAACATAGCATCTAATTATTAAAGACTTGAGTTTCAAAAGGTCTCCATGTGTATATGTGTGTGTGTGTATGTATATATATATATATATGTATATGTATATAGGCTACTGTTCTATATTCCTGTTCTATTTCTGAATCGACCTACAATGAAACCGTCTTCAAATTGAGTGTATGCCCAAGGTTCTAAGCACGTCACAACTTGGACGTATTAAACATGTCCGAGTTTTGGATTAAAAACGAGCAACGTTTGCAGGAAGGTCTCTGTTGCAAATTGCAAACAATTATTTCATCGGATCGTGAATGTCGCCATCGCTAATATAAGCCTATAATCGACAAGAAATACGCATTGGTCGATTCTGTACTAGGTCCACTAAATGGGTCTATTTAATTGTGGAGCAAGGCTACTACACTGGTTCTTTATGCCAGAGCAGCAGTAATTATGACGAATCGTATTTAATACGGTTTTAAATAGAATGATTTTCGGTCATCATCATGCTCGCCTAATTGCTTTTATGGACTGTTTGACGACTGTGCGCAATTTTCGAAGATGTAGCAATAAAATTATTTTCTTTTTCCGCTTTTTCCTTTTATTATTTTTCGGAAAACACGACGTTTTATTCCGTTTTTATTCCTTGCTAGCATCTATGGGTAGTATAGTGTTATAGTTGTAGGGTCAAATTATAATTCTAGTCTTTTAAGATTAAAAATCCTGGCCAGAGCAGAAATTTGTTTCAAATCTCACAGGGCACAAATGCATGACAAGATTTGTTTTTTATTCACCATATCATGTACACTCTCGGTTGGAAAATCGAACAACAATGGAAAGGACCGACTATTCCACTTTTTGTGCAGAAACCAAAACATCTAGGCTAACCTCACAACTCCTATACAGCCGTTATTTAACAACTCCTATGGAGCCGTCAGTTAATATCTAAATGTGCAAGACACCAGACATCGCAATAAAAAAAATCATAATCCATTGTGTGTGTGTGTGTGTGTGTGTGTGTGTGAAGTACACGGTCTAACAAATTAACAATGCCTTGTCAAAATCCAGATGATTAGCATCACCCCCTCCTTTATCCACGCTTGAGACTGGCACCACACAAATAAAAGACAGTGGCGAAAATAGTTTCATTCACCTCTTAACTAGTTTCTGCATAATTACATCCAAGGTTTGTAAGTATTCAAACAACGTAGTAAGCAGTAATAGTTCATAGTAGTGCAATAGAAGCAAGAGAAAAAGTCAAAACTTGACTACGTTATTATTTCAAATTTCACATAATTATATAACACCGATCACCATTTTGTTCAAATAAAACTAAAGACTCTGGTCTTTATAAGAAGCACAGTTTTAGAATGATCATCAAGCCTTAGTTATTAAATGCCAAACCCTTACCTAAAGTACAAAGCAAATTGTTAAAAACTGAACTGCACAGTTAATAATTACACATTGCCATGCTTCGTGAAGAGCTTAATATGTTTCTTGACTAAAATCCTAAAAACAATTCTAGTCTACCAAAACACTCATGTGACAAGCTGCTTTGGTTCCCGGTTGCTTTTAGTACATTGTCGTCAATCTCATCATTAAAGCGTTGACTTTAAAGCATTGACTTGGAATTTCCAGCGCAATCAACACAGAAATTTATACAAACCGCAAAAGTTGCTAGGAAGCATTCATTTGTCACATCTTTCGTTCACTAATTCACCAATTCATTCAGATTAGTTTTTATAATACCTACTAAGAACTACTTGAATCCCAACCCAGATGAAAGAAGAAAGTTGCCAGCAGATGAACCTCCACTTCATGAGCAGAGATTTAAAGGTATTAATGTATTGTTAATGACCATTTATAAAGTGCTTCTCTCAGCAAGAACCTTTCAGAAGTGCTCCCAGTGCGAACTTGTTCAGCCATAAAAGCAGAGATATGGGAGAACTGATGATTAGAACAGGATCTCCAATGTAAAAAAAATCTGAAAATTATAAAAGTACCAGTCGTACTTACGCAAGGTGTTGACCGTTTGCAGGGATTCTAAAATGCTTTTTGATTCGACCGGTGGATTTACAGATCAAGTCCTGAATTCGATTCCGCAACTCTAACAGACCGAATCCCTCCTTGACTGACAATGCCAGAGACCCATCCACCAGTTTTAAGTCGTTTAAAACCCTGTAATTACACAAAAATCAGTCAAACAAACCCAACGTCATAACTGCAATATCTATCTATCTGAGGAACTTATATAGCACACATTCAAGATAACCATTCAGAGGCGCTCCCAACCCAAGCATGACCAAAGAGGAAAGTCTTGAGTAGTTTAAAAAAAAGAGATAAGTCCTGCGGAGTAATAAATATATAAATAATATATAAAAATGTTGTAAAATTAGTGTCTAATTCCTGACTTGAAGCACAAATTACAGGAAATCCTGCAAATTCTGAAATTTCAATGCTACAATTACCTGGTCCTGTGGTCCATATGCTGCTTTAATTCTGCACGAATAATATAATTAATATATAATCAATGAACATGAAATTAATGTGGCACACGTCCACACTTGAATCGACTAGTACTTTTATAATTCAGATTTTTTGCCATTGGAGATTCTGTTCTAATCCTCAGCTCCCCCATATCTCTGCTTTAATGGTTGAAAAGGTGCAATAAACAATCTGTTAACTGATCAATTTATTATTGAATAATGTACCAAAATGTCCGAACCTGCTGTCAAGTAGATCTGCCTTGTTGCAAACCTCAATCATATTTTCTAGAAGGACGGGAGGCAGTTGAAGGCTCTGCAATGTCTGTATGACATTCGCCTTCTGAGCCGAGGTGTCTGGATGTGCAATGTCCCGAATGTGGATCAACAAATCCTAGAATTATAAATAATAATAATAACAACAGAGACCACTTTTCTCTTTCAGTGCTTATGTATGACTGCTCAGCGCTTCTGCAGCACTTTCCCTATCGACAAAACCTAATTTTTAAACCATAGCACTCATGGTGTTATGCATACAATAGCTGGATCTAGTGCCACTTAACAGCTCATTAATAGATTTATAAATCTAATCTCATCTAATCTTTAGGTTATATAGAGAGAAAAAGTTTGACCTAGTGATAATTAACAGCTGATTAATAAATCTAATATTCTCAAGGGTTACTCAAAGCTGTTCCAATGATCAATGCATAATGCAGCAGAATCTGATCTAAGGTTGATTCTAACTATCTGATCTGTCATTGAAAGTTGATTCTAACTATCTGATCTAAAGTTGATTCTAACTATCTGATCTAAAGTTGATTCTAACTATCTGATCTAAAGTTGATTCTAACTATCTGATCTAAAGTTGATTCTAACTATCTGATCTAAAGTTGATTCTAACTATCTGATTTAAAGTTGATTCTAACTATCTGATTTAAAGTTGATTCTAACTATCTGATCTAAAGTTGATTCTAACTATCTGATCTAAAGTTGATTCTAACTATCTGATCTAAAGTTGATTCTAACTATCTGATCTAAAGTTGATTCTAACTATCTGATTTAAAGTTGATTCTAACTATCTGATTTAAAGTTGATTCTAACTATCTGATCTAAAGTTGATTCTAACTAGCGCTATTAAGAAAACCAATGTCTCATATGTACAGAAAAAGTCAAAACGGATTCAAGAATTGCACACACAATAATAAACCAACTGATTGTTTCAATTTAAATTTTTAATTTAAATTTTAACACATATGCACTGAAAATATCCAATCGCTTAAAACCAACATAGGCTGATGAAATATATTTCACTTCATATACAACTGAGAACCATGCTGTGATAAAACAAACAATAAACCATTTCATGACAGTATTAGACTTCCCGAAAACTTACTGCATTTACAATGTCCTCCAGAGTTGCTGAAAATGACTCGACCAAGGTCGTTGGAATATCGGATATGAAGCCAACTGTGTCGACAAACATGACCTTCATGCGATTCGGAAGGTTACCAGCGTGAACTGTCACATCCAATGTGGCAAAGAGCTGATCCCGTGGTTCCATTGATGCATCACCTGTCAAAGCCTTGATCAAACTTGTCTTACCTATAGGTGCCAAAAACATAAACAAGACACGTGTATGGACTGATGTCTAGAGTGTGAGGTCTGCTTCAGTCACGTGTCTTTTGCTTCTTGCTATTTAATTATACTGTGTCATAACATGAATGATTAGTGACGCCCTCCTCCATTCTCCAGGCTTGGGACTGGCACTGCCAAAGTACGAGCAGTGGCAGAGTTCATGAGAATGAATGCACTTAAATATCTACGCACACATCCACTTGAAATATCTATTGAACTGTGGTCCCTCTTTCTTAGGCCACACCAAGAAAAAGAATCCCTTAAGTAGAATTCAGCAGTTACCTAAAATAGACTACATCAAGAGTGCTGAGCAAGTGAAACATAAATACCGTACATGCAACTGCATCAAACAAAGGTACGTAGACAATAATTTTATGAAAGCGTTCAAAGAAGTACTGAAAAGTTCATGATGCCAAGCCCCATCCTGAGACTTAAACAAAACAATGAATGATGATAAAGTCATCAATGGTAGTACAAGTCTGACACACAAGTGTCTGAAAATCTAGAAATGTGCTTCAAGGAGATATCAGAACAGTAGCGGCGCTAGGGGGGCTAAGTCCCCCTAAAAAAGGCCATCCATTTTTTTTCCCATGTAAAAATAAAATATTTTTGCATGATTAACCCCCTTTAGCCCCCCCAAAATAATCGTAAAGGTACGCACGAGGTTTGATAGACAGTTTGGCGGATTATGAAAAAGGACCATTTTCGAAGATTTCAATCAAATGACTAAAAAAAAGGCGTCAGAAATTTTGATGGCGAAAATGGAAAAATTTATTGGGATTTTGGTCGATGACTAAAAAAAGGCGTCAGAAATTTTGGCGACTGAAAACGGAAATTTTTTCCCGAAAATCCAGCCCCCGCAAACGAAAATCCTGGCGCCTCCATTGTATCTGAAGGGTATAAAAGCTGTGGAACACAACGGAAATTCATATAATCAAGAAGGCCACTCAGAGGCATACCCAGCCCAGCCACAGCTGAATAGAAAAGTACTGAGCATCTGTGGAAAGCATGCAAATTATTCCGAGATTACATAGCTCCAAGTCATTGCAATCTTAGTTTTACCTGAGTTAGTGTATCCAACGACAGCTACGACAGGAAACTCGTTACGCTTCCGGCTGGCTCGCAGCAGATCTCTCTGGCTCCGTAGCTTCGTCAACTCCTTCCGTAGCTTTTGTTCTCGCTCCTAATCGCAACCCACAAACAAAAGAAATCACTGACGTCAGTCGCTTCACTTAACTGGGTTCCAGAACAATCCACACTGACTGATTAAAATAAAAATTAACCAAAGTGCGTGATGCCCAATATTTACCCATCTATATGCGTAGAAGGCGGGGACCAGAGGGGGCAAGTGTCCCTAAATTTCTGTTGGGCAACTTGTTTTCAGTCCACGTGATCCATGTTACAAAATGCATCATACTATTGAAATCTGATTCTAGAAAATGTCCCTGACCTATAACAAAATTCTCACCATAAAGCAGCACTTTTTGCAGCTTCCAAGGACAGCAATATTTTGGAGACAGGGTGAATATAGACTTGAGAAAATCTTAGCGCAAACCTGCAGAAGACGATGCCTAATTTCCAAGAAAGTCTCGCCAGATCCACCAACAAATTTCATTCCTCCTTTCTGCCGCTCTAATGCACCGGAATGCATTCCATGCAAGCGAGACCTACAAGTTATTAATTCTAAAGTGAAACAGTGTAAACAACCGTCACATGCGATAGCTCACCATTCACTATGGCTGGCACTTGCTCGAATATCTGAGTATAAATGACTTTATATTCAGCATTTTTAAATATATACTCGCACACACATAAGATGGACTATTCCTATGCATTCTGATTGGTTCCACTACAATGTTCTATTTACAATGTCCAATCAGGACGCAGTCTGTCCTATAATAATTCAAAATAATTTACATAAGCATACATAAAATCAATGAACCTCTTCTATCAGCAAAGTGAATGTGATAAACAGTTTAAATCTATAAGTTAACAACATTTAGATATAAAAAAGCTAAAAAAAACAGTACAAGTGTAAAAGTTAAACCATGCAAAAGTCAAGCTTGACTACATGAAGCATGAAATTTCAGGCAAAGCAAGTTGCAGCATAGATGCAAGCTGGCTAACCTGTAGTATGGAATTTCAGCCAAAGCAAGTTGCAGTTTTGCCTCCTTTGTCTTTGCACGAGTTTTGAAAATTTGCAATACAAGAGTATACCTGTGCAAATGAAAAGAAAAAATTCACAAGCAATAATACAATATATTGCAACACAAAATAACTGAATTAAATAACAAGGCAACTAAAGATTTAAGTGAGGTAAAATAAGACAACTTTGTTCATTTATCATATCCTTCTTTCGTCAATATTATGTCAGAGCTGGAAACCTTTCCTATTGACATTGTCTTTTGGTAACTTTTCCCCTTGCTTGCAAACTACTATAATGCAGTGACGCTCTATCGGGCAACAGAAGCTGGAATTGACCCCTGGTGTGCTCCGCCTGGTACCTATACTATAGGTCACACCACTGTGTTCCTTCCAGTTTCAATTTAACTGCTTTATTTAGCCATGGTTGGACTGGGCTCGCTTCTGAGTAGATTACCTTGAAGGTGTGCTATATAATAATAATAATAACGTGCAAAAAATTGGAAGCTACGGTATGACAACAAACTAATGAAATCCAACACTAAAGATTCTAATACTAAAATATTCCAGCTCCTATCATTAAAAGCAGACAATTATTCAACAAAGGTTTGATCAAGCTCAGTAAGAGAAATTATGAGGTAAAGCAAGAAAAGCCAATAACTAAATACAGGGGGTGCGCAGCCAATAATAAGAGTCAGAAGACTTAATCTCTTTGCCACAGATTCACATTTTGCTGCACACCCTACAAATTTAATTAATCAATAAATTCATCAATGAATTGATTATTAATTAATAACAGTAATAGCATCGGTCTTGCATTAATTTTCTCAGTTGGAACACAATCTAATCCGAATCTCCAGAGACCCGAGAGAGCTTTGGCTGAAATTCCATGCCATCCAAAAGACCCGAGAGACACTAGCCATCCAATCCAATGGCTCTCAATGATAATTCAGTGATCCAATGCCATGGCTTGGCTCACCGCAGTACTTTTGACTTGCCACAATTAGATGAAGCATAGTCATTCTAGATTAAAACAGTCTCTGGCAATTTTTTCCTTCTGAGGGAATTGAACTACCTCATGAAAAACAATAATACTGCACATATTAAAACTGCACATTGTTGAACAGCTGCTAACTCTGCTAGCGAAGGCAAGCACTACGTCCCATAAAACATGAATAGTCCAAAAATATTACATCTTGAGCAACTACCTGTCATAGACTGCAACTCCCCAACTGTTCTGAATCTGGGCAAGTTGGGTTGAATTCAGCATGTTGAGGCCAAGAGCCACTGCAGTGACGCCGGGAAATTTGCGAACTTTCTCACCAATTCCCGCAAAGTTTCCTTTTCCAAAGACAAACTTTTTGTCTATCACTTTCAATGAATAAACTTCCTAAACAGCAACAGTGTAATGATACAGCAATGAGACTCTTTAATCATATTAATTATTAAATCATATTACAATACAGATATTCAACAAAATTGATAAATTATCAGAAGATGAAAATATGGACCTGTGCAACATGTATCTCAAAAACCTGAATCCTTTAAACAAAATATAGATCAGATCCCCGAAATCGATTTTCACAGAACCTAATGGTTTTAGACACTAGACTGTGCTATCAATATCATTACTTGCCCAAACCTGATTATTCAGACCTGTAGGTTAACTAATATGGAAGACAAACTAATAATTACAAGTTAGGAAAAAGTAGACTGTAGCATGTAATACTAATGACTGCTTCTCAATGTAACCGTAGGGAACTGTCATCTTCCTCTTCTTCTTATCTATAGTCATTGATGCAAGTCATCTGCGACTCATCCACAGTCATGTTCTATGCCCTAAATAGTGCTCTCCACTGCAAGGTGACCTTGTTCCCCTGCTGGTCCAAACACCTGGAGTACAACAACATTGAAGCTTTGATTACTCTTTCTGGAATAGCCGCTGAACGATCAGCGATCCA
Organism: Lumbricus terrestris; assembly: GCA_949752735.1. Taxonomy (NCBI): domain Eukaryota; kingdom Metazoa; phylum Annelida; class Clitellata; order Crassiclitellata; family Lumbricidae; genus Lumbricus; species Lumbricus terrestris. The sequence continues at coordinate 63,777,126 of OX457039.1, forward strand.
TAGTACTTGCCTGTTTTGGATCACTGTGATGTCAACGTCAGGACTGCCACAGAGGTGTTTCTACGGAAAGAGGTGCTATAGATTTTTTAGATTACAATTACAATTACAATCTGGCTGTATCAATATCACAGAGCAGCTGTCTTATTATGCTATAATTACCTTTTCAACGACAGACCAGTTAGGCAATGTCTCCACTAACGCACAAAGTTCAGCCAGTTGGAGATCAACCGTCGTCAATTTAGCGGCCTTTGGTATGGACTTAAGACCTACATAACACACACAAAAATGGTCACACTCCAGACATAACAATAACAATAATAATAATAACATTTTTGTTTCAACGAATCTCGCTCATGATGCAACGCTGTGGCCTTTAAGGGCGCTTTTGCCGACCAAGAAACAGAAGATGAGTAGGGCCTTTCCAGACTTTTGATTTTATATTAGGCGTTAGTGAAGTCCCTGAGGGATTCTGTATACCTCGGGCCAAACAAATTTTAAAAAAAATAACAATAATAATCTTAGCTTAATTTCAAACTGACATTATAAGCCACTATTTGAATGAACGATTACAAGTTATTACATTCACGAGTCAAATTGAACTGCCTGGCAGCCATCACATTCTGCTGCTAATTTTCCCCCAAGGTCATCTACTAAATGGAAGGTTGGGAAGGTAGCAGGAAGCAATCCAGTTATAGGTTCGACACTTGTATTAAGTCTCCTAAATTCTAATTATAAATCACAATGAAACTTTTTCTCCAAGGCTTCTGGGCTGAAAGCATCTCTGAATGGTCAACGCGGCGAGAGGCACTCTGTAAATTTTTAGATAAGATACAATAGCAAATTGAGACAATTTCAATAAATGCATTAAAGAATAAAGTTTACAACATTGTTTGTATGTGCAATTGTGCACTTGTTCATTCGCTCGTTCGTTCGTTCATTCGTTCATTCATTCCGAAAACTTATATAGGGCCCCTTCAAGAATCCTACTCAGAAGCGCTCCCAGCCCAGCCATGGCTAAAAAATAGGTCTTGAACAACTGCTAGAAAGCAGGCAAATTATTCCAGGGTAGTATGCGTAGTGCAAGCGGGAGCCTATTCTATGTGGACGGGCCAACAACTGAGAAGGCTCGACGCTGTCTGGAAGTAGAGCGGGTTCGAGGGACCAGCAGCTCCCCATTGGCCGAAGTTATAGCACCCCTTCAAGCTCCCTACTCAGAGGTGCTCCGATTACAGCGCAGACACTGCATTGGAATTTCACGCCGAAGTGCTGAGCAATTGTGAGTGAAGGACCTGCCCAAGGTCCCTACGTGGCGACTTTAGGTGGATTCGAACCTGCAACCCTCCGGCCGCAAGTCAACGAACATACCCACTACACCGCCATGCCCACAACAATAATGATCCCTTTATCTACTCTTTACATGCTGTTTACAGTTAAATTTTACAACATACTGCCGTAGGTTTAAGAGAAAAAACTTCTATAAGTACTTGGCTGAATGACAAAGACTCTGTGTCCATCAACAGGCAGAAGATAAGTTTCTGTAAACAGTTCTGCATATTTCTGATCATGTAGAAACTCATCATCAAGTTCTGAAAACAAGTTGTTTTAAAAAGAAGTAAACTAAAACTTTAATTGCTCATCATAAATTGATTAAAAGCTAACAAGTAAGTAAGCAAAAGGATAAGTAATGACACCAGATTTTTTTTACAAAATTCCCAAAATTTTGAAACAACACAGTTTGGCTTTTAAGTAATTTCAATATCAACTTCCGTTCCGTTTTAGGAAGGGCCTCGTTATAAAATAAAACTTGCTATAAAAAGAGGCAGTATTAACTGTCCACAGTTTACAATTTCTAGAATACAACCAATGCACACTATATCAACACATTGTTTATTGAATACCTGACCAAACAATTAATATAACTGATTTACCAAATTGTCAATACAAGCTATATGAACACATCTACGGTAAATGAATACCTTCACTGATATTGCCTTTCGAATAAGCATCTTCTGAGTCATTCTTTGATCCTGCTAAAAGCTTGTTAGTACTGAAGCAAGCTGCTCGAAGGTGAAAAGGTAATTTACCAAAAATTGTTTTTTCATCAAGGAATTTTTTCACAGAACAACACCAGACCTTTGTGTTAGCTCGGGTAAGGTTTCGTTGATTTGTGGTAGTTTGCAAACATGTCAATTTCCGATTAAAGTTTAATGCCGATTCCTGCTGGCATACAGGACGACCCAATGTCCATTGAAAACTTGTCACTGGTATCCCATATCGTACAGTACGAACACCGACACACAGCATGATTCCAAAGCTTGAGTCACGACACAAGATATGTAAGAACAGAATTTGGTTGCAAAATGATGTTCAGAAGAAGAAAAAGCTTTAAATGCAGCAGGCATGCTTCTGGCATCTCTAGCATTGTCCTCTGCGAGCTACATAATAAACTTGGTTCGAAAGGGATACCCTTTGAACATACCATTTAGGCTTAATTTGATCTGAACCCAGCTAAGAGCATTCAAACAATGGACATGAAGATGAACTCAAATAAAGGAATTTAATTTCAATAACAGATTATTTAGTTTCCATTTGGTTATAATTTAAAAACTATGCGCCAGTATGCCCGAAAGAGCCTTAGTGGTAGCCAGTCAATGGAAATCATGAATATTCATCGTTGAGAAACTTGAAAAAGTAAGTATGCACCAATTTATAGAAACGCCTGCATACGCATTACGTGACTATGCGCACAGTAGCCTATTGCAGACTGTTAGTAGTTAAGAGTTGTCTTCTATAATTTAGCCTACGTTCTTGTGAATTGTTTAAGTTGCATAAATTACCCTGTAACCACTAACCGGTTGCAGTCTGTCAACCGAATTATTTCAATAAAGAAAAGCAAAAATTGTATTATTTCACACACGGCGAAAAGCGTAGGTCTGCGCAATTTTAAAATTTTAATTTTATCTGTGAATAAGCTTTTGTGGGTGCTGAGAAATTCGCGAAGATTTTAGGCTACATTTACAATTATATTTTTAGAGAAATATTTCCCATGTTAAATACTGCAGCCTAAAATATCCTGCTCGTACAGCACGTTGTGCAATGGCGCTGTTTTAAATCGTAAATCGCTAGGCGGCGACAAAATCTGAGTCCATGTTCTGGATTTAGGTCTAACCGCCTAGGTAGTTCGCGCGCAGAGGCGGAAATTTTCGAAGGAGGGGGGGGGGGATTTTGGTCGTGGGGCTTAAAAAATTCGCTGGTCTTTGGTGGCCGTAAAATCTGATGACCTTTTTTAGTCATTTGGTCGAAATGTCGGCAAAAAGATGCCATTTTGCCCGTCAAAAATAGTTGATTTTTTTAGTCATGCGCTACATTTTCTCCCTTTTCTCTCTGTCTTCTCTGTCACCTTTCCCCGGTGCATTGATGAAAGCCTGTACGAACCTGGTGGGGGGCTAGCCAATGACTTTGATTTCTAGCTCATAGCTTGCATGGCAACGTAGCCTAATCGTAATCGTAATCGTAATCTCCTAATTTCTAAAGCGCCACTGGAAAGCCAAGCGCGGGGCACCGGCTTATTCACGAGCGCTGCGTTGAGTTAGGAGGGTTGTCCGTGAGAGTAGTCCGTGGTAGGTAGGTCTATAATAGGCCTAAACTGTGTGCGCGCAAGATCGTTCCACTCACGTTTGTGGAGGAATCTTGGTAGCCTATAGGCTACGTGTTAATTACTCTTGTCTTGTCTTGTCTTTAACCGTCCTTGGATCGAGGGTTGGTCGCTACACAGACAAGTTTTCTCCATCTTTCTTGATCCTTTGTTTCCCTCATCATCTGATCGAAAGTCATCTCCATCCAGTTTCTGATATTTGCAATCCAGCTCGTCCGCGGTCTTCCCTGCAGTGCTCTTTCCCCACTACTCAGAGGACTGCTATAAACTGTTTTTGATATCGTACAAAGTAAACAATAGACATTACGCTAGGTTATATATATATACATTCCGACTTCTGCATTAGGGTCGCAGACAAATGAGACTACCGTCACTACCGGCTACGATCCAAACCTAGGACTTGCTACAATTAAGTCCTGCGGTCTTCTTCGTAGTCAGACGGTCATCAGCAGAAAACGAAGGAGCATCAAGCAAGCCTGTCGCCGATCAAGCATGGCATTCAGTGGGGCTCAACGGCGTTTTTGGATATAGCCTAGTTCTAAAATTAATGGATTTGTGTAGCTGTAGAACTTTAATTATAGAAGCACATCTGCGCATTTACAAATAGTAGGCCTAGAAATGGTCATTGCCTTCTGACTGGGAGTAATTCACCATGGAGGATGGGCAGCGAAAAACAGGGCTGTTTTTAAGGACTTTTTAGAACTGCACAACCTCTTCTTTCCTTTCCCATCCTCCATGGTAAATTAATTACTTTCAATCGGAAGATTACCCCTGTTTTTTGCTAGTTGTACCTGTACAGAAGTGCTTCTACTTGAAGTTCTACAACTGCACAAATCCATTTAGAACCGCACATTTTGTGCACAACTGCACGTTAAAAAAGCCCTGGCGAAAAAGGGGTTTGTGTAGTTCTAAAATTCCTTTAAAGAATCCCTGCCCTTTTGGACCTTAAACTCACGCCTTCTTCCATCCGGTACCTCTCGAGACTCGTTCTCTCTGTTCATAAACTGCTGTAATAGGCATCCGAGACCTAAGAGACACGTGTATCCTCATGGGCGGAGTTTGGTTTCCGTTCTTGGAGGGGCTAAAGCCTTCTGGGGGGGGGGGGCTAAGCCCGGGAAAAGATACCATTTACACGGTAAAAAATGAATCTGGGTCTTCTTGGAGTGGCTTAACCCGCCCTAGCCCCTGATAAACTCCGCCCATGCACGTCCTTTATGAAGCCGTTCAAGTACAACAATGAGACTAAGAGAGGCTTCCAGCAGATGGCGAACCTTCACTCAAAACTTGCAATTTCACGATGATGCATTAGAAACTTAAACAAACGAGGCAATGCAATTTATTATGATTATGGCCTGCAGTGGCGAAAGGCATTTATAACCGAACCGTGCGTAGCCCGTTGAGACTGATGTCGTCGACGATCGTTCTCCGTGATAATTTCTCCCCAGAGAACCAGTAATTATTATGGATGAGCTAATTGACAGGCGATACGGGAACAGTCCTTGGGGAAGGGGTGGACTCGTGCACGGTGTGCTTTGGAAAATTGCCTGCTTGCTTGACCAATGACTTCCGATCTGGTCTGTTCGGAATTGCACCGGCAACTCTTGGTGCACGATTGAATAAGCGCATTCGTTCATGAGCCGTGCATTATGTCTGTGATGCACAAATGTTCGGCATAATGCACGCGTGCTTTAATAACGAACATTTTGATGAATAAATGCTTTGAAATAAACGCACATGCGAACGAATGAATAGCTGTGCAAATAAGTTGGCTCGTGAATGTGCGTCGGAGTGAATATTATGAAAGTGCATGCGCCTGGAGTGGTTAAGTGGTGGTGTTAGTGAGCAGTGGAAATGCCGAAGAGGGTTTTTATTGGAGAGCATATGTTTTCCAGGTTTCCATGCAGGGTGAGAAACAGCGGGAACGCAAGCAAAGAATTTCGAGAGCAGTGGTAACGCCGTTCCACGCGGCCACGCGTTCCCACACACTTTAAACCATGAATGACTGTCATGGTCGCAGGTAGGGATGAAAGTCAAATTCAGTATTCAATTGCGTCTGAATATTCTTTCATTTTCGTATTATTAATAAATTCAGCAAAAATGCGTTCGTAGCTTGATGTGCAGTAATTAACTGAGAATTAATTATGCAAGCCTAAGCCCAGAATTAGGCCAAGTTGCAGTGAGCAATTAATTAATTATTAATGATGTAGGCCAAAAATCCACGCTAAAAATCTGGCTATGTGGGAGCATAATAACTGAGGTAGTCGTAATTGTCTCAACCGTTATGATATTAATCACAAACACGCAAACATAAAGTCTAATCATCATTGCCACAATAATAATAATAGCGATACTAATAAATATCATCATCATCATCATCGTCGTCGTCATCGTCATCGTCATCGTCGTCGTCGTCGTCATCGTCATCGTCATCATCATCATCATCATCATCATCATCACCGCTGCCACCACAACGGTCACCACCACAACCACCACCATCATCATCATCATCACCACCACCACCACCACCACCACCACCACCACAACCATCACCACCACAACCACCACCACAACCATCACCGCCACCACCACCACAACCGCCACAACCACCATCACAACCACCACCACCACAGCCACCACCACCACCACAACCAACATCGCCGCCGCCACCACTACAGCCACCACCACCATCATCATCACCATTATCACCATCATCATCATCACGCTGAGTATGTCAGCAAAAGACAAGATGGAAATCATCATCATCATCATTAGCAGCTGCAGCAGCATGCACTATCATTTTTATGTCAACCGCTTAGATTATTGCAACAGCAGTCGCTTAAGACAGCTTTATTTGGCCGCACTGAGGTTGGGAGCACCTCTGAGTAGCCCCCTTGAACAGGCGCTATATAAATGCATCTAATGAATAATGAATGAATGAATGATAAGACCTCCAATTAATAAACTTCAAATGAGGAACAATTTTCACAACAATTACTCACTGAAAAAATCGCACATAAGTTACGACCTACAAACAGGTAAAAATATACAAATAAAAATTTATAATTCTCACGAGGAATGAGTATCTGAACAGAAATTGCATAATTGAAACTGATTTCATACACGTATTGTTTCACAAGACTCTTGCATACATTGAGGTACGTTAAGCAGAGTTTAAAGCACACAATTATCTCGGCCATTCGCAGCAATTACAAAACCCAAATTTGAGCAATAAATTAAAAGATAAGACGAAAGACAAAACAAGACAATCGGAAGACGGTCTTTCACTCGCAAACTCCTCCTTATTTTCGATTAAATACAGACGACAGACTGCAGACCAGTGCAATAATCCAGAAACCGGCTGTTCCATTCGCTACCTCCCGAGACGCCCTTCCATAAGCGCCTTGCACACCCTCTGCTGCTGCCAGCTCTACGTGTCTAACCCCCAGATCCATGGTCAGCCTCCTTCCATCTTCGTAGGAGAGTACGGATGAATTACTGATGTTGAGGTCACCGGTAACGATGACGTCAAAGACGCAGCTCTGTAGATATGCGTCCGTAAGTCCCTCGCCACTGCACCTCGCTCTGGCCTCGCTCCGCTCAGACATCGAGGCGTCCCTTTGAAGGACTTCTTCCATATCGTAGCCGCTGATCCTCTCGTCAACCGGACATTGCGTCATACAGAGCTGGATAGGCGCTTCCCGTCGTGCATCTCGTCTCCGAATCACTTCCGTCGGCATTGCTATGACAACGGAGTAGACGGCGCCGAAGACTCGCAGGACTATAGTGGCGGCGATGCGGCGGAAGGATATTTCGACGTGTTCGGCGGTGATTTGGCGGATGAGGACACCTGCGGCGCTGCCGAGTTCGGTCTTTCCGTTGTCGAAGGTGGGTGGGAGGTAGCCACCCTGGGCGTGGTAGCTGGCGTAGCGATCCCCAGCACACTCTGGGTCGGCCTTGACAATCACAGTCACCTGAACACAACGAATAGTCAATTGTCAATTATTCATGCATCGAATGAATAGTTATTTAGTACAGCGATGATTGTAAATCGAAGCGCATGAGCATTTTTGCGAGTGAAGGACTTGCTCAGAGTCCATATGCGGTGGTTTGAGGTGGAATCGAACCCGCAGCCCAATTCATTCGTTTATTCATTCGCGAATTTATATAGTGCCTCTATACTGAAGGAAAATATTCCGCGGCTCTCCAACGTACCAAGAAAAGAACATACCAGATGATCCTACAAACCTTAGAGATGGCTGTGAAGTCTTCGCTGTTCAGAGCATCGTGGGTTGTCTGAACCGTGAATTGATCGTTATCCATGAGAGGCCAGGCGCCCTTGACCTTGCACGTCTCGAAATGTCCGTCGAACGTCCGAATATGCGGATCACCAAACACGGAGCAGTAGCGCATCTCGGACTTGCCCTGGAATGAGCACGGAGTCTGGTAGGATGGTCCTGGATTGAGGGAGGAGGAGGAGGAGATCCCTGCGGCAGGACGATAGACCGGTCCGTTGGATGAGCAGTTGATTCGCCTCATCTGTCGCTCGAGGCTCTTGTGTGCGCTGTGGAAGTTGAGGTTGCCGAGGCATGACCTGCTGTGGTTGCGGATGCAGGAGAAGAAGCTGCGGAAGACAGAGCATCTCTGCTGCCAGACGTCCGTCGTCATGGACACCGAGGAGGAGGGGTGGTAATCAGCAAGTGGGAAGTTGGGGAAGTCTTCGTAGTCCAGCGAGTCGGATTGGTAGAGGTCCCAACAGAGCTGAAGCGGGCACGGATCGGTGGCTTCTAGAAGCACACGGAGACAACCGTAAAGTACCTACATTAATTTTTTGTCGTCTCTATTCATCTCGTATTTTATGTATTTATTTGTTTTATTCAAACCCATTTTTATTCTAGTTTCTTTGCTCATTGCATATATTTGTTCACTTGCTTTAACTCTTTTTAGCCAGGCACAAATAGTATTGATCTTTGAAATGTTCAAATGTATTTAAGGAAAAGTTCTTGAGTTGATAAAGATCATGCAGAACAAAAGCGCCACGGAAGGCTATGTTCTTTATGCGCTGACAGGTAGGGTAAAGAAAAATAATGCGATGGGTAAAGTCTTATATTTGTTTGATTCGACTCGCATTCGAGTGAAAAATAAACATATGAATGATATGATGATCTATAATAATATAAAATAATGTATTAATATATATATAATATCATAGACAACCTAATTAGTCATAATGCCAATCTGGTGCCAAATCTAGGTAGTGAACAGTTTGATTGGACGAAGCTTATCTTCGGACAATCGGATTAGCTGTAGGCGTGTCTTTAAGTGTTAAGCGTTAGGAAGTTATCATATAAAACAGACAGTCAATGTGTTTTAGTCGGTCGGAGGTTTGTTATCTGAGTCGGTAGGACTTTACAATTAGTGTGTAACAACTAGTGATCTTTCTGGTGTGTTAGTTTGCTTATTATCTTTGTTCATTCGTGTGAGTATTATTAGCTTCATTAAACCATGAAAATGTACTTCATCTGTTTCGTAGGTTAGTTGTTAGTGTTCCCCTTTTAGGTGCAAGTTAGAAGAGTAATAGAGGTGATCTCCTAAAGATCACAGATCCATGCAGGCCCCGTATACACTGAATTGACAGCGCATGAATATCTTGATAACCTTAATTGCCTTTGACATTTTCATTGCGGTAACTGTTCTTAATGTAGGCTACCTTCAGTGGATGCTGCATGTGTAACTGGTTCAATAAAAGAAATCCTTACGCAAACCTCTATTCAAACTGAACCATGTTAGTTCAATGCGATGCTATTTCAAGTTTCAAGTTGATACAATGTCATGTGTGTTAAGCATAAAATTACAGCGACTTGACAGTGATGATTAAGTTTACAGCAATAAAATTGCAATAACAGCCGCATCTCTTCAACTCTTCAACTCCTATAGTCCTTCTTCACATAATTCCTTACAAAATCCACCTTCATATCCGCGTCCTCTTCCTTTTCCTGCTCTTCCACTTCCACCTCCTCTTCCTCTTTACTCCTTCTGCTTCTTCATGATTAGACGGAAACCAACTGACTGTTCACCTGTCGCATCTGGTGACATCCGAAGAACCCTTCCGCCGACAACGGAAAAGCTCCTCCAGTGGAAGAGGAGGAGGAGCGGATAAACGGTGAACGGTCGGAGAAGATAAGTCGTTCCAAGGCAGCAGACCAGTAGGCATCTGAATCCGGTCGAATCCAGCTCCATCTTCCGTAAATCGGACGTCTGGAGAGCAGCCTGGATTATCCGGATCCTCCGCGGATTCCACTGTCGTCCTCCGCGGATGGAAAGAGTAAATTGATCGATTGCCAACTGTAACTGTTGACCTTCGTCTTCGTCAAGTCTACAAGAAAGATTCGTTAAGCACTGTGCAAAGCAGCGTATTATATAGCGCAATGTATAGTATTCGCCGATTTATATAGAGCCTCCACATAGTTTCCTTTAGTTAAGGCATTTTTAGAACTACATAATCCCTGATTCACCCCATTCCATCCTCTATGGAAGAATTCTCCCAATTCCATGAAGGACAATGAATATTTTAAACTGTATAACCTGACTGCTCAAAAATGCCTATATGGCACTGTCAACACCCAATTGACCTTCAAAGTTTTCTCCCGTTTTTTCCCTTGTGTTCAGTAGCGTAGCCTATCCCTAGCCTAGTCACTGTGTTTCGATATCTAAAGCTAGTGTATAAATCTCTAAAGTTCTTAACTTGTTCAATTACAACAAAGCTCTGTTTCTTGTATTTTCTTCTTCTTCGTTCATAACACACGCAGATATCACAACAATAGATCAACGACGACAAACGCTTGAATTCTACGACAGCAACGCAACTATATTATTATCTAACTCCACTGTTCTCTAAAACGTCTTCTCTTCTCTCTCTACTATCAACGCCTTCTTCTACTACTTCTTACACTGTCTGGGCGTACACTCTTCCCCTGGCCGCTCTGTCCTTCTATCTGCCTCTCTCCGTGTATCTGTCCGTCTGTCTGTCTATCTCTCTCTCTCTCTCGCGCTCTCCGGCGACGGTCGGCCGAGCCGCGCTAAACTTTCCCGCCAGTCTGGCACCTGCAGGCCTAACTGTCTAGACGCTGACCTTGAGCTGGTCTAGTCGTACGCCTAAACATCAACTGACTAAATAGACTATACAAAATTAGCTCACATTACCTCCTTCCTTTCTTTTAAAGAGAGCTAATTACCTATAAAAATTAGCGAACGTACCTTAACTAAACAATGCAAATAGTCCATAACATAATACATCATAAAATATCTTATACTACAATCTAGACAGACAATCGGCTACTACATTCAATTTACCTTTCTTATAGTTCAATAGAATGTCAAAATTTTGCAATGATAAAGACCATCTGACTAATTTAGCAGATTTCGACATTGATTCAGTCAAATAAACTAAAGGGTTATGGTCCGTAAACACATTGATTTTAGAACCAATAAGAATTTCTTTCAACTTGTTTAAAGCCCATATGATCGCATAGGCTTCCTTCTCAATCGTCGCCCACCTCCTCTGGGTATCTGTCAGCTTCTGACTGATAAATGAAACGGGACGTTCTATCCCTTCCTCGTCCATCTGAGATAGGACCGCTCCCACAGCAAAATCACTGCTATCACAGTACAAATTAAATGGTTTCCCAACCTCAAACATATATAGAATCACATTTGATAAGACAATCTGCTTAAGGGAATCAAAGGCTTTCTGATGTGCATCAGTCCAAACAATGTTATCAGGTACTTTCTTGCTAGTCAAGTCTGTTAATGGTTTAGCAATTTCAGCAAAATTACAAATAAACTGTCTGTAAAATCCAAAAAATCCTAAGACTTGCTTCACTTCCTTCCTAGTTTCAGGTTTCTTCAAATTAATTAAACTGTCAATCCTGTCTGGATTCATCATCTTCTTCCCCGATCCTATGAGGTGACCGATGAACTTCACCTCACTCTTACCAAACACACATTTCTTCAAGTTCAAGGTTACATTATGCAGTCTTATTTGTTTCAAAAATAATTCCAAATGTCTCAAATGAATGTCCCAATCATTCGAATGCACTGCAATGTCATCAACATAAGGTTCCGTAAACTCATTAATCGGTTGCAAAATCATATTTATCGCTTTTACAAAAGTCCGTCCTGAGTTAATCATTCCAAAAGGAACACGCGTAAATTCATACAGTCCATTATGTGTAACGAACGCAGTCTTCCATTGGTCACTCTTTTTCACAGGACAAGTCCAATATGCACTGCGACAGTCCAGAACAGAAATGAACTTGGATTTTCCAACTTTGCTCAAGACATCGTTGACGATTGGCATAGGATATCGACAATTTTCAGTAAAAGAGTTAATGTACCTGTAGTCACAAGCCAATCTCAAGGATCCATTCTTCTTTTTGACGATGACAAGTGGACTTGCCATTCTGCTTGACGATGGTTGAATAATGTTTTCTTTCAGCATCTCTTGTATTTGTTTTTCCACTTCTGCTCGGTATATTAATGGTATTCGATATGCCATGAATTCTTTTTCGCGAAAGTCTGGCCTCAGCACCACTTCGTGTTCTATCAATGTACATAATCCAGGTTTGTCTGAGAATCTGTCTGCATATCGATTCAGTACATCAAGTAATTGTTTCTGTTGTTCGCTGGTCAGATGTCCAATTTGTTCGTAATCCAATTGAAGTGACTTCTGTTTTGTCTCTGAATAATCTTCCTTCAGCGGTATTTCTACCACTGATCCAAATTCGTCATCCTCTTCCACGATCAGACCACAAGACAATGTTCTCGTAATGAACTTCCTCATCTTGTTAGCATGAATAATCCGTCGACCGTTTTCGTTCATGTCCACCAGATACGAATATTTGGATCTTCTTTGCAGGACCTTGCATGGACCATGCCATCGTGAGATCAATTTATTGGTTGACGTAGGATACAGCACGATGACGTTCTCTCCTGGCTCGAATTCTTTATCTTTTGCTCTTTTGTTGTATTGACTGGCGTACTGTTTTTGCTTTTCTCCAGCACAACTCTCGGCGAATGTCAAGGCCTTTTCCATGTCGGCTCTTAAATTTTTCAGGTATTTTGCCGGTTGCACTCCAATGTTCGGTGGTAGATTTATTTCTTTGGTCCAGCTTTCTTTAAGGATGGTGAGTGGCCCTCTCGGTAACTTTCCATAGACCAGCAAATACGGTGCCACTCCTGTAGTTGCGTTAGGCACTTCTCTCAATGCCCAGACTGTAAATGGAATAATTTTATGCCACTGTCTCGGATTTTCCACAACGACATGATGAATCATTTTCTTGAACGTTTGGTTCCATCTCTCCACCAATCCTGCCGCTTCTGGATGTCCTGGCGAATCGAATCGAGGACAACATCCCATCAGTTTCAGAAATTCTCTTGTTAGACTGGCTGTAAAATTCGTCCCTCTGTCGCTCGTGATCACTGACGGAACTCCCACATCCATGAACAGCTTCATCAAAGCTTCGCATACAGCCTTCGCGGTCAATGACTTCATCAAGAATATTGTCGGCCATCTCGTACATGAGTCCACGATGCACAAACAATACTTATGCCCTGCTGCTGAAGTCGGTTCGATCGGTCCTACGACGTCCATGGTCATTCTTCTGAACGGCACATCCTCTCTTGGTATTGGTGTAATCGGCACTCGATCCATCACCAAACTTCGTGCTTTCAGCTGACACTTCTCACAGGACTTGCAGAACTTCACCACATCTCTACGCATTCTTGGCCACACAAAGGACAACTTGATACGTTCCCTTGTCTTCTCTTCTCCCAAGTGTCCGCCAAATACTGACTCATGTGCCAATTCCATCACCTGAATTCTTCTTTCCTTCGGCAACACCAACTGATACACCAACTGGTCCAACATTTGATGCTTCTTATACATCAACCCATTCACCACACTAAACTCTGATCCTTTGTCTTCAGCTATCTTCCACCACGACCTCAGTGACTCGTCATTTCTCTGCTGCTCTTCAAATTTCTTTGCGTCTGCCAATTGTCTTTCATCACTTGTATTCTCGGCAAATAAATCCCTCATACTCGTGTCCATTTCACCATCACTTCCAGAATCATCATAATCATTATCACGTTCACATGCAACCATCTCTTCTTCAATTTCATTGTTTCCGGATGTTATTCCTTCTTCTTCTTGAATGCTTTGTTCATCATCGCTTTCTGTATCCTCATCTAGCAAACTTTCATTTGACTTTTCCTCTTCTCCTTCTTCCACTTCATTTCTCCGACTCTGTGCTCTTGTAGTCACATTCGCTTGCAATTCTCCTTGTAATACATTCACTGGTGGAACCTCTTTCAGTTCTGCGATTATCTCCGGATGCAGCAAGAACTTCTCTTTGTTATCTTTGCACAAGACTGCCGGAATGCTGGCACACACTAAGGTTAAATATGGCGCGATATTTACTCCCTTGTCTTTCCAATCTCCTCCTTCGTTATGACAACTCATCCGCACTTCGATTTTCACCAACTTAGCTGGAATGGGTTCTCCAGCCACACATTGCAAATGTACTCTGCCAATTTCTTCCACTGTCGCTCCTTTCAACAATTCCTCATTGATTACTGGAATCTCAGTACCAGAGTCGATCAGCGCTCTGACTTGCACGGGATGACAACTGTCATCATTTCCACGTATCTCTACATTGACATGCTGTAGTAAAGACTTCTTTGTACGTTGACACTCATCTTTGCTTTCTGTTTCTCGACCAGTATCTTTAATTGGAGTAGAATTTACTATTTCTCTCTGTATAGCAAATTGAGGCGTGCACTTCATCACTGACTTCACTTCCGTTTCGCGGTTGTCTTGTTCTTCATACTGATTCGGTGCATTCCTTACTTGTATCTGATTTACTCTGAGATTTTCTGCACTTCGAGTAAATCTATTTCTCAGATTTGTCGCTCTTGGTGGTGCTTTGCAATCCTTTATCAGATGTCGGTCTGACTGACAATTATGGCAACGTTTCTTAATAATCCCTCTCTGTTCAGTGTTCTCCCGCCTGTAATTGTACGCTGTATTGTTTTCTCTTTGGCGTCCCATCACTGGAATTCGACTGTACATTTGTCTGTCACCCGTTGCTTCTCTTCTATCTTGACCAAACTGTCTTCCAGGAGCACCATCATTCCTTGTTTCGTTATTTCTGGCTTGGTTTCCTGTTTCTTTGTTATTACTATTCCACCTGGGTTGCTTCGAACTATTACCCCATGCTTCATATCTCGGTTTGTCTTGAAACATTAGACCAATTCGATTATTCACGTGTACGTCTGCGAGTTCTGCAACATTACTGGCTTCCAAGCATTCAGTACCCTCTTTTGCTAGTACGAACTGTAGTGGACCCGGTGGTAGACATTCTTTCAACTTATCCGCCACCAACAGATCAAATAACTTCTCGTAGCTTTTACCCACTCGCCTACTTCTGACATAATAGTTCAACAGGTTCTTTAATCTTGCCGTAAACATCGTGTATGTTTCTTCTGCCGTTTTCCTCGCATCTCCAAATCGTGATCGGTATTCTCTCGCTGTCAATTTGAATTCTTTCAGTAGATGTTCTTTCACTATGTCGTAATCGTCTAGATCATCGAAAGACAATCGGTTCAACACCGTTCTTGCTCTTGGCGTCATTAGTGGCAACAGCAATTTGACCCAAAACTGCTTTTCCACCGTAAAACTGTTGAATGCATTCTCAACTGTCTCAAAATATAATGGCACCTCCATCATATCATATGGCATCTTAGGTAATACGTGTTTCATTGCATCACCTATCTTTTTAATCTTGGACACCATTGTCTCACTTTCTCTGACCCTGGTTCGTTCTGACTCTTCACGACTTCTTCTTTCGTCTTCATTTCGTTCCCTCAGTCTATTTTGATCTTCTACCCTACGTAGTTCTTCTTGTTCTATCTTTTGCTGCAACAATTCTAACTGTCTTCTACGTTCCTCCTTTTCTATAGCCATTTCTCGGAGCTGAGCTTCCTTAAGAGCGAGTTTCTTTTGTTCTAATTCTAATTGTTCTTCCCTTTCTCTTTCCGCTTTTTCCAAATTTTCTTTCTCCATTTTCAATTCTTCCTGTCGAATCTCTTCGGCTCTTTGTAATTCTGCCAAACGCATGGCTTCTTTGTCTTCCTCACGCATCTTTTGCTCTTCAATCTGTTGTTTTCGTATTTCTTCATCACTTTTCCTTGCCCTCTCGTATTCTATCATCAATTCCATTCTTCTTCGTTCTGCTTCGTCACGATCTTTTTTCATTTGTTCTAGCTGAAGCTGGAACTGCTGCTTCTGCATCTGTATCTCTTCTTGTCTCATCCTTTCTGCTTGTTCTGCTCTTACTTTTTCCTCTTGTCTCCGTTCTTTCTCTTCTTGTTTCCTTTGTTCCTCTTTCTCTTTCTCCTCCTGTCTCCGTTTCTCTTCTTTCTCTTTCTCCTCCTGTCTCCGTTTCTCTTCTTTCTCTTTCTCCTCCTGTCTCCGTTTCTCTTCCTTCTCTTTCTCCTCCTGTCTCCGTTTCTCTTCTTTCTCTTTCTCTTCTTGTTTTTGTTCTTTCTCCTCTCGTCTCCGTTGCTCCTCTTTTTCTTTCTCTTCTTGTCTGCGTTGCTCCTCTTTTTCTTTCTCTTCTTGTTTCCGTTGCTCCTCTTTTTCTTTCTCTTCTTGTTTCCGTTCTTTCTCTTCTTGTCTGCGTTGCTCCTCCTTCATCATCATAAATTGCATCAACGCCTCCATAGACATAGCCTGTGGTTTCTCCTCAACGCCACCTACAGCGCCTTTCTCTTCAGCTTCCTTTAGCCACACCTCTGCTAGGGCTCTCATCAAATTTTCCCTTGACATCTCTTCGACTTCTTCTACGTCGAGACCCTCTTCAATTAATAACTTTATTAATCGAGCAGACGACATCTTCTTTATACTCGCTTGCTTTTGTTCCGTAAGTTTCTCCATCTTACTTTCTTACTTCAACTGATTTGCGTGAAGAAATCGAGGGAGTGACTATGCTTTCTGCAATTGGCTGACTTTACTTCTTATGGCTTGTTTATACAAGGAGCGAGTTTTGTATACCTCTCTCTGGCGTTGTCGTAATGTTATTCGTATACCCGTTGTATCTTCTCACCAGTTGTTCGGATGCTCCGTTTCCTTCTCCCGTTTGGTCAGCTCCTCAGATTGATTCGATATTCACCTTCAATTTACGGACGGTGAATATTCCGAAAATTGACGTCGACAATGCTTCGTAAGCAAAATCCACCGTAGATATTCCTCCGACTGAAAATATTCCTCCGACTGAAAATATTCCTCCAATTGAAAATATTCCTCCGATTGAAAATATTCCTCCGATTGAAAATATTCCTCCGATTGAAAATGTTGCTCCAATTGAAAATATTCCTCCGATTGAAAATATTCCTCCAAATGAAAATATTCCTTCAATTGAAAATGTTGCTCCGATTGAAAATATTCCTCCGACTGAGTTCACTATCCCAACGTCCGTTGCTTGAATTCAGTATCCCACCGCTGCCACCAAAAATGTCAACACCCAATTGACCTTCAAAGTTTTCTCCCGTTTTTTCCCTTGTGTTCAGTAGCGTAGCCTATCCCTAGCCTAGTCACTGTGTTTCGATATCTAAAGCTAGTGTATAAATCTCTAAAGTTCTTAACTTGTTCAATTACAACAAAGCTCTGTTTCTTGTATTTTCTTCTTCTTCGTTCATAACACACGCAGATATCACAACAATAGATCAACGACGACAAACGCTTGAATTCTACGACAGCAACGCAACTATATTATTATCTAACTCCACTGTTCTCTAAAACGTCTTCTCTTCTCTCTCTACTATCAACGCCTTCTTCTACTACTTCTTACACTGTCTGGGCGTACACTCTTCCCCTGGCCGCTCTGTCCTTCTATCTGCCTCTCTCCGTGTATC
The DNA here is from genome assembly GCA_949752735.1 of Lumbricus terrestris. NCBI lineage: Eukaryota > Metazoa > Annelida > Clitellata > Crassiclitellata > Lumbricidae > Lumbricus > Lumbricus terrestris. The sequence goes on from OX457039.1 coordinate 63,794,752, forward strand.
TGTCCGTCTGTCTGTCTATCTCTCTCTCTCTCTCGCGCTCTCCGGCGACGGTCGGCCGAGCCGCGCTAAACTTTCCCGCCAGTCTGGCACCTGCAGGCCTAACTGTCTAGACGCTGACCTTGAGCTGGTCTAGTCGTACGCCTAAACATCAACTGACTAAATAGACTATACAAAATTAGCTCACAGGCACTGTATGCAGCTGCTCAAATACATTTAGAACTTCCTTTTTGCGTGAGCAGTTAGGCCTAACCATTTCAGCAATCATCTACGATATCTTGCTGAAGACTGTTATCCATGGATTGAAAAAGAAAATGCTAGCCAACGAATGATGCAGATGATTGAAGAAAGTGAGGGCAGATGATTGAAGAAAGTGAGAACAGGTGATTGAAGAAAGTGAGTGCAGATGATTGAAGAAAGTGAGAGCAGATGATTGAAGAAAGTGAGAACAGATGATTGAAGAAAGTGAGAACAGATGATTGAAGAAAGTGAGAGCAGATGATTGAAGAAAGTGAGAACAGGTGATTGAAGAAAGTGAGAGCAGATGATTGAAGAAAGTGAGAACAGATGATCGAAGAAAGTGAGAACAGATGATTGAAGAAAGTGAGAGCAGATGATTGAAGAAAATGAGAACAGGTGATTGAAGAAAATGAGAGCAGATGATTGAAGAAAGTGAGAGCAGATGACTGAAGAAAGTGAGAACAGATGATTGAAGAAAGTGAGAACAGGTGATTGAAGAAAGTGAGAGCAGATGATTGAAGAAAATGAGAGCAGATGATTGAAGAAAGTGAGAGCAGATGACTGAAGAAAGTGAGAGCAGATGATTGAAGAAAATGTTATCAGACGGTTGCTGAAATTATTTCCGACGGCGGTTGAGAAAAAAATACAAAAGCAACAGCGCTTAATTTAAACAGGATTGGATCCACAATTTCCAGTATGCAACCGCTTAACTAATAAGCCTCAACTGGATGGATTTTAAGCACGTTAGCTGATTGCTGCTGAAATTGTTGGCTCCATGCAGAGGATTTATACCTCGGCATGTATGAGTGACAAGGCACGAGAGACGAGGATGAGGTGGAATGGACATGTTATGAGCTGGAGCTTCTCAAACTGAAGAAAGAAGGCATTGGAAACAGAGACAAGTGGTGGAGAAAGATCCGAGTGGCTGATCCCTCACCAGAGGGATTGATTCTACTAGCAGGGCTGTTTTAAAGGAATTTTTAGAACTGAACAACCCCTTCTTTCCCTTCCCAAGGCTTCCCATCCTCCATGGTAAATTACTTCCAATCGGATGACAATGACCTTTTTGCTAGTTTTAACTAATAATAATAATAATATATAATATCTTTTCTTTAATTAAACGCCTGCAAGACGCACTGCGCTTTACATATACAAGTTATGCAGTAATCTTAATTAAACTTAACTACTAAGTAAGTAAGTAAGTATATACTTTATTGAACCGCCTGCAAACGCACTGCGGGAACATTGTACAAGAACAGAATAATTAATGCAAGTATACAATCAAGACAAATAGAAACATGCAATTCAATAAACACATTATACAACTACATAATAGACATGTTGTGAACTGTGGCGAATTAGCGGTGGCCGCGTACGCGGGAGTTGTAGCGGACACGGGAGTTGAACCCGGAAACGTCGTCTTTCACCCAAGCATGGACCAGGATGCAACCGGTGAGCAGGACGCGTGATAGTTCGGCCTTCGTGGTCTATCGAAGGGCTTAATGTTTGAGTTTCCTCGACGACAGCAGAAATCGACAGACGACACGTATTCTCTCTTTTCAACCGTATTTAATAACTCGTTGCGAACACAGTACGAAAGAACATCAACAGACACTGGCGACATGCACTGTCTTGACTAAGCACTAAGCTGACGGACCGAACTGCGGACGGCTAACTCTGCTGACTACTGTACTCTACTACGCACTTATCTACAAAACGTCTTGTGAGCTAGCTCCTCAACTTCATCTATTAGCTACCCTCTCTAGGCAGGCTGAGCTATTTATACCCACCAAGGAACTTGGCCTACGGAACTTGGCCTACGGAACTTGGCCTACGGAACTTGGCCTACGGAACTTGGCCTACGGAACTTGGCCTACGGAACTTGGCCTAGGGGGCGTGGCCCAAAGGAACTTAGCCCAGGAGACTTGGCTAAGGGAACACGGACGAGGAACCAGGGGCGATGGCGATGGAACTATCGGCCATCGGAAGCAGGCAGCAAGGGCAACTCGTCGCCGTCGAGTCCTGGGGAACACGGGCCACTCTAAGGGAACACGGGCGAGGAACCAGGGGCGATGGCGATGGAACTATCGGCCATCGGAAGCAGGCAGCAAGGGCAACTCGTCGCCGTCGAGTCCTGGGGAACACGGGCCACTCTAAGGGAACACGGGCGAGGAACCAGGGGCGATGGCGATGGAACTATCGGCCATCGGAAGCAGGCAGCAAGGGCAACTCGTCGCCGTCGAGTCCTGGGGAACACGGGCCACTCTAAGGGAACACGGGCGAGGAACCAGGGGCGATGGCGATGGAACTATCGGCCATCGGAAGCAGGCAGCAAGGGCAACTCGTCGCCGTCGAGTCCTGGGGAACATGGGCAACCCCCAGGTCCTTTACATGCTCCCCCCACTACGCTAGAGGGTGTCCCCACCCTCGGAACAAAATAAGCGGAGCCACATGGCTCAACAATAACGATAGAAGCCAAAGGTGGCTATACAACACGGTGGCCAACGGGCCGAGTCCATCGCATACCAGAGTCCCTGGTCATTCGACCGAACGCTTCGAATGCAACGACCAACGGGTCGGACCAATCTACTAAAAGTTCACACTGTTCCTACCCTATCTCCATAGGAATGGCCAACGGGCCAACGCACATAATTCTCATAACAATGGCCAACGGGCCTAATGCAAGCAACAGCAGTTCAATGTCTTCATTTTAAATGTTCATTTACAAAATCCAAATTAAATTAGCTCGATCAGAACAAAATTAAACGTTTTCTTACTGCATAACAGTGATTGTCCTTCGCTACGACTTTTCTAAAGAATCAGAGTTCAGTAAGGCGGCGGCACGCCTAGCGATAGCGTGCTGGGCGGCGAGTCGGCCAAAGTCCAGGTCGATTGATGCTCTGGCCTCACATCCAAACATCGAACCGTTTGGGGGACTTTCCGTTACGTCATACCGCGACGCTCGATATGCAGCCGGGGCACAGGGTAAAACCTCGTCCCCATCACTCCGATGGCTGTTTATAAACTTCCCCTGGTCTGTCCAAATTTGAGGGGGGACCCCACGGCCAACAACATCGTTTTCCACGGGGATTCTGGCAACTAGGGTAGCACCCCGATTATCCCTAGGAACGGCTTCTACGCACTTAGCGCTGTTGCAATTAAAGCTGAGAAAAGCCATAAGCAAAGCCCCCATCACAGCCACACAAGCAAGGTCCTTGTGCTCAGAATCTCTCTGCTGCAGCGATGTTCGCCTTCTGGGCGAATCCCCAATTAACTTGTCTGCCCTCTCGTCCGTACGCTCACACATCGACATCCTTCTTACGTTTCGATCGGTAACAGAACAGACATCATTATACTCAGCTAATAAATTCTTCGGTCGTCCTCGATTCTCAGGGGGGACCTCCTCGGGTAAATCCGCTAATAACGCCTCCATAGGCGGACTCTCTTTAGCCGGTTCAAATCCAGTACCTGTCCCCCTCGACCCTATCTGCACCGGGTGCAGCCCTCCCAGACACTGATTTTTATCAAATCTCACCGGGTCTTCGTTTAGGTTTACAACTCGTACATGGGCATCGATCTCATCGTTTATTACCACCCGGGCAAGATGCACCCCGGGGCGAATTTCTTGAGCCTCGGTCATCCAAGCGGGAGCCACCGTGGTCAGGTTCCCGTACAGAGTCCTAACCGGAATATCCCTTTGGCATTTGGGCATTACTACGACCTCCTCGGCAACGATGACGCGCCGGCACCAATTATCGCCATTACCCCGCACAAGAGAAATGCGTTTCCTTCCCACAAATAATGCCCCTGCACCAAATCCTAGTCTACAGCGCTTCTCTCTGAGCCAATCCATGCCCAACATAGGTTCTACTATTTGGTCGGACACCAGGAACGTGGTCGGGATTTCGAAGCCTCTCCCAAACGTAATGGACACCAGGACCTCCCCAAGGACCCTAATTCCCGACCCATTAGCAGCCATCAAAGTACGATTACATGAACGGAGTTCTAACCCTTCGATGATGGAGGATGGCACCAGGCTGACTTCTGATCCAGTGTCAATCAGGCACAGCTGCTGTCGTCCATTAATCGTCCCACTGACGTAGATAGCGTTGTTGCTGGTTCGATCCGGCAACGTCGAGCGCGTAGTGTGATTCATGGCCACCGTTTCAGGCGGCGTCGGTTCCTCGGTTCCACTCGTTCCGGTGTCATTCCCGCGGTTCCGGAAACGGCGTGCTTGTCGGCAGTCACGAGCCACGTGACCGGTCCGGTCACAGTTGAAGCACGTGATCGCTCGTCTCGTAGCCTCTTGCTGTCGGTCACCGTTGTTGCGATTTCCGGGACGATTGTCTCGTCCCCGATCGTTGTTGCTCGGAGCTTGGTTGCGCAGCTCCCGCAGTTGTCGGTCGATCCGATCCTCCACCTCGCATTGCCACTGGCGCTGCTCGTCCCGTTGCGCCGTCAGGAACCGGTCCAGCGTCGCTTGGAGCTGGGCACTCGGGTCGGTTTCCTGAGTCCCACGAACCCGATTCGGCGGTTTCCTTCGGTCGTCGCTCTCGGATGCTCGTTGATAGGCCTCCAGACGCAGGGCTGTGCGGTATGCTTCGTCGAGAGTCTTCGGCTCCCGTTCCCGTACTTTCAGGGAGAGCTCACGGTCTCGTAAGGCCTCCAGGAATGAGTCTTTCGCGATGATCTGGGTCGTCTCATTGGATGGGACGGGATACGCCAGGACTACGAGACGCCGAATCTCGTGCAACAGGTCACTCAGGCTTTCTTCCGCTCGTTGGCGTCGGTAATATAACTGTGCCCGGAAGGTTTCTGCTTGACCTTCCGACCCGTATCTTTGTCGGAGGCGTTCCACCAGTTCCTCATAACTCACGTTTGACTGCGCGCCGAAGTCCCAGAGGAGTTGTGTCGCCGCTTTTTCCAACGCGCACCGCAAATGGTCGACCTTGTCTGCCGGAGTCCATCTGTTGTGGCGGGCGCATACCTCGAATTGCACATGGAAAGACTCCCAGGAACCTGTTCCATCGAAACGACCGGGTTTCATCGGCGTCGTTCGTCTTCGCAGCAGGCTGTTGACGTTTTCCAGCAGATCCGTCGTCAGAGCCGGTCGGTCCGTCCTCCCTCTGTAGCTTGTCCTCACCTGTGTCTCATCGTCCTCCGATCCGAATTCCTCGTTCCGGAGCGGCGATCTTTCTATCGTTGCTCTCCGGGCGGCTGGCGTTTCGCGGTCGGGAGGCGTGCGGACGTCTCCAGGGTACTGGATCGTGATCTCGTCGTCTCCAGTCAACATTCTCGGTTGATTCTACTTGTCGTCGTTTGGCAGGAAAACTGTAGACCCCACTTCTGTGTAACAGTGTGGCGAATTAGAAGAGCTGCGAAACGCGTGAGTTGAACCCTCAACGTCGTCTTTCACCCAAGCATGGACCAGGATGCAACCGGTGAGCAGGACGCGTGATAGTTCGGCCTTCGTGGTCTATCGAAGGGCTTAATGTTTGAGTTTCCTCGACGACAGCAGAAATCGACAGACGACACGTATTCTCTCTTTTCAACCGTATTTAATAACTCGTTGCGAACACAGTACGAAAGAACATCAACAGACACTGGCGACATGCACTGTCTTGACTAAGCACTAAGCTGACGGACCGAACTGCGGACGGCTAACTCTGCTGACTACTGTACTCTACTACGCACTTATCTACAAAACGTCTTGTGAGCTAGCTCCTCAACTTCATCTATTAGCTACCCTCTCTAGGCAGGCTGAGCTATTTATACCCACCAAGGAACTTGGCCTACGGAACTTGGCCTACGGAACTTGGCCTACGGAACTTGGCCTACGGAACTTGGCCTACGGAACTTGGCCTAGGGGGCGTGGCCCAAAGGAACTTAGCCCAGGAGACTTGGCTAAGGGAACACGGACGAGGAACCAGGGGCGATGGCGATGGAACTATCGGCCATCGGAAGCAGGCAGCAAGGGCAACTCGTCGCCGTCGAGTCCTGGGGAACACGGGCCACTCTAAGGGAACACGGGCGAGCAACCAGGGGCGATGGCGATGGAACTATCGGCCATCGGAAGCAGGCAGCAAGGGCAACTCGTCGCCGTCGAGTCCTGGGGAACACGGGCTACTCTAAGGGAACACGGGCGAGGAACCAGGGGCGATGGCGATGGAACTATCGGCCATCGGAAGCAGGCAGCAAGGGCAACTCGTCGCCGTCGAGTCCTGGGGAACACGGGCCACTCTAAGGGAACACGGGCGAGGAACCAGGGGCGATGGCGATGAAACTATCGGCCATCGGAAGCAGGCAGCAAGGGCAACTCGTCGCCGTCGAGTCCTGGGGAACATGGGCAACCCCCAGGTCCTTTACAGAACTATACAGGAGAGAACTTAGGCTAGACAGGAAAAAATATATTGTCACTTGAATAGCATCCGTGTTATAAAGCCACATCTGGTAAGTGCGTCTGCGTGAGGAATCTCACGGTTATGAGAACGAGGACGGAGTGAGTAGGTAGCATTTTTAATAGGAGGTAATAGAGGAGCAAGGACGTGGCTTGGGTTGTAGAGTACAAAAGAGAAGAGGGAGGAATCAGCGTGACCACAGAGGTCATCGAACGACTTCTGGTCGGCAGGAAGAAAGTTGAGCCGCACCATTTTCCGTAATATTGCATTAATACGCGCGCGCTGACCAGAATTAGCAAAGCCAAACCAAGCAGGGGAGGCATACTTAAGGCGAGCCAAAGTGGTGGCCTGAACTACATCATGCAAGCGTGTCCCGGAGAGGCCATGAGCTACAAGAACACGTATCGCATAGAGCGATTGACAAGCCTTAATGCAAATCCGGTCAATATGGGGGTCAAAACGAAGTCTATCCGTTAAGGTTACTCCAAGAATAAGAGACTCAGAAACTCTACTTATTCCAGGTATAGGTGAGGGGAGGTTGAGTAATTTAGAGCGCGGACGCCTAAAGATCATCTCTTTGGATTTATTGGTGTTGAGTTTAAGATTACTAACTGAACAGACAGCTTTGTAATTACACTGCACATAATTTGTGACAGAAGTGCTTCTACAGCTGCACAAATCCATTTAGAACTGCACATTTTGTGTACAGCTGCACGTTAAAAAAGCCCTGGATTCTAGCCTGAAGAGAAAGAAGAAAGACTGAACGACCTCGGAGCATCTGACTCACACGGAGCTGACACAGCGTGGACCAAGGCTAATTTTTAGTCAGTTGACCCCAATTTGCCGAGGTAGGCCTAAGTAACGCTGCCAATGTTTAGGAAGGACGGTCGTTTTTCTAGATCTCGGAAATCAATTTTAATGTTCTGAAGACAATAATTTGCAACTCGCCTCAATGTTTTCCGATGCAGATTACGAATGAAAATAATGAGAAGCAAGTCGGTCAGTAAACTTGATGGCAGCGATAGGTGCAATTTAAATGCCTACAGCCGGATAATTAGTTATTTGGTCACAACTTTAACGAATAAGCAATTTAATTATTGGTAAGTTAATCCAGTAACATATAATAATAGAAACAGTTGAAGTGGTCAGGTTCAGTCGAGAACAGCTTGATGTGCACCGAACATTTAAGAAACATAAGAAACATTACTAGTAACTTCGCTTAGAGTGAATTAGTAAACAAGTGAATAAGCTTATAATATTATAAATAAATTATAACATTTAGAAAGTGGTCGGTTTGAGTTTGAACAACCACGAAACGAGCACGATATAATGTGGCATAATCTCGCATTGCAATTTCACTAAGAGGTAAACCTATGCTTAGGGCAACATCTATCAATCGCTATAATAGACATTATTCCTGTCGCAGCCATATTACCCAGTCCATATATAGAATTCAGCGCAAGGCAAGATTTACCGTCAGATAGTAAGATCGCCTAACTCTAAAACCCTATAAAATGCTGCATAAATTGCGTAATAAAATATATGACAATAAAGAATGTCCCAAAGACTAGGGCAGGGCCATATAATAGTACCAATACACAAAAAAGGAGATAAGAAGGAATGTAGCAAGTATACCGAGCTATCAGTTTGAGAAGCATAGTATTATACAGGGAAGGTGCATAATTTTTTTTACTACAGCAGCGTTTAAAAAGATAAGTAGAGGAGTGAAGAACAGGCAGGTCTTAAGAAGGAAAGAGGCACAATGGATCAGATATTTGTAATTAGACATCTGTTGTCGGAGAAGCACATAGAATGGAATAGGACACCATATAACAACTTCAATGCTGTACCATATAGTATAGTGTATTGTATTTATCATGCAAAGTTATTAACTTCCACTTAACTTCCCCAAGTTGTAGGCTACACGAGAAATAGTATGCAGTGCAGACTGTAAATCACTCAAACACAAGTTTAAAAACGAAGATTCGTGCATATATTATTATATACTCACTGTCGTCAGTGGTTCATTGTCGCTGTTTATCCAAGTTGACATTTCTCCAAATCATTTCGCTTTTCCTATAGAAAGCGCGAAAGGAAAAAGAATGGTTGAACCAAAAGATCTGAACTGAAAACTATTGGGTTGTACTCGACCCTCGATAGAGTCCGGCAATTTTTTGAACGTTTTTGCCGCTACAGAAGAATTACTCAGGTCCTCCTGGTGACGAAGGTTTCATGATGACATCCGAAAGTCAGATATCCACTCAGCACGTATACGAGCTACTAAAGAGTCTTTTATATTATACAGGATCACACGAACGACGGAATCTGCCGATGGAAGCGAGCTAAAGGAGCATGATCATTCGAAGCATCCGCAGAAGCCGATCATCCGTCACATCACGACTTCTCTCCATAATCCTATCACGTTATCGATTCAACCGCACGTGTCCGCGCTTTCCAGGAGTAAACTGGAAAAGGAGAGGAGGAAGAGGAAGAAGACGAAAAGTGGAATATTAATGGGAAGAAGACGAGGAGGAGGAGAAGGTTGAGAAGAATGGTAAAACAAACAGAGCGAATTGAGAAAGCGACGAAAAAGGTGGAAGCGTGGTGACTAACAAGTAACAACAATGTAGGTGGATAGTTATTAGAAGTTGAGTGGAAATAGCACCATACACGCAGAGGATGGAAAATGAAAGCGGAACAGGAAAAGGAGTAATGACAGGTGATGTGGACGAACCCCGAAGAGGAAGAGGAGAGATACTGACGGGGAATGCACCATCCACAGAGGTGATTGGAGTGACTGTGGATGAATCCGACGTTGACAATACGGTGGTATATATAGCGGAGACTCGATCCTGTCACAGTCCTCTCCGTCCAGATGGTCAGCGATTCGGTCCGGTCGGTCTGGTCCGCACGGTGCAACGATGCTTGGCCAAATTATTGTTCGAGTATTAGTAGCAGTGGGATGCCCGGCCGCTGCTGCTGCTGCTGCTGCTGCTGCTGCTGCTGCCGTGGATGCGGACGCCGTTGGTGGATGCTTGTAGGTGTAATCATGTGCTGTCCACAACCGGAGCGTCGTCCATTGAGCATCCGCCAAAAAAGTAGGCCTGCTATTCACCGCGGATGGATATCCCAATCTCCATCATCGTGTGTTCGTGGAGCATAAACAAATGATAGAATCTATGTATGCGCAAGTGAATGAGCTATATAAATAAGCATGTGTGTTAGACGGGCGTGTGTTGGGATTATAGAAATGATCCTTTATGACCGACGTGCATATGTGTGTGGGTTACTATGATCCTTCGTATATATTATAGGAATGAATGAAAAATGATTTGGCATAGAAATCGATCTATCTATATGCATGTTTTATAAAGTGATATATATATATATGCGAGCTAAATAAATTGGTCTATGCATATTATTCTCGTGGACACGTGTATACTACGTGCATGTAATGTTGTTTATGTATGCGTTTGTGTCTCTATGCTTGTCTGGCTGTGTGTACAGTACCGTTCCCGATATAGATCCCTTTTTCGCGGGATTCCCTCGAGATTGATGTGAAAAATCTCCCCCAAATGTTTGGAAAATAACGAGGAATTTCGACAAAAATCGCCCGCTATTCGCCCGCTATTCGCCCGCTATTCGCCCGCTATTCGCGCAGAAATCGCTGTTCGCTAATGACATGGGCGGGGCTAACATGCCACAAGGGACGAGTCGTTAAGAATTAAAGTTATCATTAGCGTCTGAGGCCCCTCCCATTACGTCGCACTCGGCATCTGAGGTACTTGTAGGCTTACTGTACATGTGCATGCACATGCACACATGACAATGCCTTGCATACATGTACATGTGCAATGCACACGTGCATGTATAAGAAAAATGGAAGACTCTTCGCAGGCAGACCGGCGAAGATATTAATGTAGGCCTACATGCACTTAATTAACTCAATTGAAAGTGTGTACATTAGAGTGGTCCACAAACCATAGCCAAAAAATTAAGTTTTTAGAATTCTTTCTCCACAAGGCTTATTTTTGTCCACTTGGGTTAGATAGTCTAGTAAATAGTGATTTTATAGTTTGAAACTGATTACAAATAATCGTAATCGTAATCTCGAGATTTCTAAAGCGCCACTCGAAAGCCAAGCGCGGGGCACCAGCTTATCCACGAGTGCTGCGTTGAGTTAGAAGAGTTGTCCGTGAGAGTAGTCCGTGGTGGTCCGGGTCGAGTTACCATATTATTAGGGGGTGGAACAGCTATTAAGGGGTTGTCGTGTGGGCCGGGAATTGGAGGGTGGAGGATCAGATGAGACAAGTTAAGAGTTCGTGAAAAGGAGTGTCTTTAATTGCGAATGAAAAGCCCGAGGTGTGATGGATAGAGGAGCCTGATGAAGGTTTTGGTGTGTGATTAGTAATGATGGTGGAGGGACTGAAAAGGATCAGAATTCAGGAGGTAGATCATTCCAAAGGCGTGGTACTGAGATGGATAGGGCTTGGTTGGAGAACTTGAGATGACTTGTGACCAGCGGGCGAGAGAGTGTAAGGCAGGCGGATGATCGGGTAGAACGGGTAGGCTGGATAGTGAACAGTTCGCGAAGATATCTGGGCTGGGAGCATTGTAAAGAGTTGCAGGTTAAGGAGAGAACTTTGAAGTAGATTCGCTCTGGGATTTTCAACCAGTGAAGTGACTTGAGGATGGGGGTGATGTGATGATGTCTGGGTGTTCTGGTGACGGCTCTGGCTAGAGAATTTTGAATCAGTTGGACGCGCTTGAGTTGTGAGGAGTCAAAGCTTAAGAACATAGAGTTGCAATAGTCAAGTTTTGAGTGGACGATGGACGTCGCAATGGTAGAAGCAGTCTTGAGCTACGACACTAGTAGGCCTAATAGACTGCTCTATATAATAAAGATGTACAAAATTAGTACGATTAATGGTGGACTTGTGATAAGTCCACTTTTAATCGTGACGACTATTAGTGACAAGTCACTTGTCGTTAATAGTCGTCTGTTGTGCATCAGTTTCTATTGCTCCTATATACATTATATGCCGATCAAAGACTCAAAGCTGCTCCTGACACTGCGGTTGCTTCAGAGAGATGAGAGAGCGAGAGAGAGAGAGAGAGAGAGAGAGACAGACGGACAGACGGACAGATAGACAGACAGAGTGGGCGAGGGGAGGGAGGAATGAAGGAAGATGACGAAGGAGGGAGGAGAGCGACAGAGGGAGAGGGCCAGGTCACATCCGAGTTGACGCCTGATAGTCCTGTTTTTCTATTTTATGCATTTCTTAATGGAATGAGTGAAATCTTCATTTTAGCCATTAACTACATGTAAGTATAGGCCTACTTGGATATCATAAAATAATTATTATGAGGGGCGCAACCAGAACATTTTCCTGAGGAGGGGGTGCTCAGAATTATGATTGTAAGCGCCGAAGGAACGAAGCCAATGCTGACTAGGGGCATTTGGGGAGCCCCAGAAACCAACGCATTTTTACTTTTGGCATCAGCTAGAGCACGATTCAGGTCTTTGTTTGCCAGCTATATTTATGAGCTATAAAGTCATGAAAACTTCTGAAAAACATGGTTTAAGACTTCAAAAATGTCCTTTCCCATTTGTTTAGATAAGACAAAGGGTCTTAGTCCTATAGCTCGTGAGTGGCAAAAGTAAGAACGAGTGTTTGATCTAACCCTTGCCCCAATAACCAGTGTTTTATCTAGTCCCATCTCTAAAAATCAAGGTTTCTAGGGAAAACCAAACATCCGACAGAAAAGGGCAGGGGTTTTGGAAGGGGATGTGCCCCTCTACATAAGAAAGTTTCTAATTTCCACACTTCAATGGCAGCATATTAAGATGCCACCTAAAGCAAAATTGCTATGCTATTTCAGTGCTGATAGGAGTGGTCTAAACTTCAATGAATATACTCACAATAATATAAAAAAATATTTTTCTGAGTTTCCACGTTTATTTTGATACCATTTTAAGATGTCAACTTAGCAACAATAACTCTACTACCTCAGTGATGATAAAAAAGAGAGATTTCAAATTTCAACACAGGCCTAGCAAGGGGAGGGATTTGGGCAGGGGCCGTATTTCGTATAGCCTGTACCTGTAATCATTCTGCGGTGTGTCAAGTAGTAAAAGGAATATCATTATTATCATACTATAGTACCGGTAGCCTATCATAATTATATTATAATTACAAATAATAAAATCGTAATTATATAGTAGGAAATAAGATCATGGCATAATAATTATGGCAGTTTATGCAATACAATATAATAAACAGGAATTAAAAACTAGTATCATTTTGTCAATTATTCTGGGCGGAACATTATCTTTCGGTCGCTTTCTCTGCTGGAAATGTCTAGATCAAACAAGCTGAATAACTATTAGTAGTGATAGACTAATCGTTTAACGACCATTTTTTGCAGGGTATGGGTACGAATAAATGGCATTTCTAGGAACGGCGACTTCTAGGAAAGGCGCTTCTAGGCTTCTAGGCTTCTAGGCCACGCCTACCTAGGCTTCTAGGCCACGCCTACCTAGGCTATAGGCTTCTAGGCTTCTAGGCCACGCATACCTAGGCTTCTAGGCTACACCTACCTAGGCTAATAGCGCTTCTAGGCTAGCCCTAATTAGCATACGAGCTATTAGCATACTTCCAGGAACAACCTACCTAGGCTAATAGCGCTTCTAGGCTAGGCCTAATTAGCATACAGGCTACCAGCGCACTTCCAGGAACGCCCTACCTGGCTACCAGAGCTTCTAGGCCATACCTTATTAGTAATTAGATAGATACTAATCCTAATTAGTAATTAGTGCTCCCTAATCAGAGCAATAAAGGCCCGGGGAGCCCTAAATAGCGGCCCGCGCGCGCCCGCCCGCCCGGGAAGGCACCATGAGCGCTGGGGGGGCTGAGTCTATGAAATATTATGATAACTATTATTATTGTAATTAGATATTATGCTAATTAACTAAAATTTTAATTAATTATTATTTCACAATATCTCTCGCTCTATACCATCATACAGATCTCTCTTCCTACATCTCTCTCTCTCCATTCCTATCTCTCTTCCTACAGCTCTCTCCCCAATCCCTCTCCTTCTTCATACCTATCTCTCTCTCTCTCTCTACCTCCCTCTCCATCCCTCTCCCGCTCCCCATAAGCAATAGAATTCTCAATCAGGCTTATCTGACTTCGTCTGGCCTCCTCTGAACAGTATGATAGAATTACTCATCATGCGCCACGCATAGCATCCTTCTCTCCCGCCCATACAGCGCTCTTCCCACCTCTCTCTCACTCTCGCCATAAGCGACAGAATTCTCGCCCAATCTTGTCTGAACATGAATCCCCAATTACTCATAAGAGCAGCTGGTGTGGCTATATGGCAGCCTCAGTGCAACCGGCCAGCGGGATGCTATTCGCGCCCAATCTTGTCTGAACATGAATCCCCAATTACTCATAAGAGCAGCTGGTGTGGCTATATGGCAGCCTCAGTGCAACCGTCCAGCGTGATGCTGATCGCGCCCAATCTTGTCTGAACATGAATTCCCAAATACACATAAGAGCTGCTGATCGCGCCCAAGCGTGTCTGAACATGAATTCTCAATTACTCATCAGGGCTGCTGGCATAGCGGGCTCACTGCGCGGCTACAGCAGCAGAGCTCTCCCCCAGACATGTCTGACTTCGCCCGATCTTGTCTGAACAGGATGGTTGATGACATCGTCAGAATGGTTACAGGCATTTATAAAAAGGCCGGCCAACGCACTAGTTAAACACATACGTTTCGAAGACCAGGAGATTTCGAGATTCGACCGGCACGCAGCATCTTCTACACATCTACATTCGACAGACGATCTACATCGCCACACGACGTTCTACAGCTAGCAGACTCCTTCCAACTCGAACATTTACAGCAGGGATGGCTTCAACATCGAGTGAGTTAAATTATTTTAATACAATTTTCTAATGCTATGTAGATGTAAGAGGCATTTCTACCGGCACCTGCCGACATTTGCATGCTTGGGCCTGGCACAGATAGAATAGAACAGCCGTTTTCTAACATACTACAATTCTGTAGTGGGCTTTCTTGCACGCTTTTGACCACAGCAAATAATATTAGCCTTTTTCTCTACTAAAATCCCCATCATAGAAAAATAAGTATAGATTATGAAGCTGCAAAGCTTTGAATTTTCTACCCATGGGCAAACATTTTAACATAATTGCAGTAAGATTACGGGGCTATTTTAAAGATTCACACTTTATGGCACTTTTTCATAATTTATAGATCTGAGAAATGGTGAATTGCAAGCAGATGCGGAGGCAGAGCGCGGCGCAAATCCGGCGACGTTTCCTGACCAGCCGCGATTTCCAGCTCTACAGCTATCTTCTACGAACATCAGAATCCTTCCCACTCGAATCGTTACAGCCGACAGGAATTCAACATCTCGTGAGTATAATTATTTTAAAATAAATTGTCTATGCGCAGGACTTTGTAGTAACTTCGCAGCACATGCGGCTAGAACATAATAATTATTTTCTATGGGCATTTATTTTGCAGCCTATCGGTCTGTAATTCTATAGATCTGAGATGATAATTAATTTCTATGGGCATTTATTTTGTATCCTATCATTGTATAGGCCTATAGATCTGAGTGATATTAGCATGCATTACATATGTGTCAGCAGAATCATTTACTCCTTGGAACTTTTTTCCAGAGACCAAAAAGACGAACGAAAGGAAAGCTCATTGTATTTTGAAATGAATAGAAAATAATATTATTATTATGGATGAAAGATTCACACTTTATGAGATATACTATTATCTCTTGCAGAGATTGACAATGATTTTCAACGCACAGATCCCTCTGCCTCAGCGGTAGAGCCTCATGCAGGATCATCATCAGCATCATCAGATCACACAGAATCAAGTAAGCTATGCATGTCACGAACTCTTCCTATGTGCGTGCCACACACACACACACCCACACACCCACACACACACACACACACACACACACACACACACACACACACACACACACACACACACACACACAAACACACACACACACACACACATACACACATCCACTCGAACATATCACATCCCCGGCATATTCTCTCTGCGCATGCGCACTTCATATTATTTCGCTTGGACTTAGAACTAATTCGCCTAGGAGGACATGAAGAAAGTAGTTCCCTCACACACGCACACACACACACTCAAACATACACGCACACTCACACGCGACCGCATCACCGCCTTAATCATATCCGCGCGCATGCGCGCTTGGAACTATTTCGCGTAGGAATATATGAAAAAGTAGTCCCCGGCCATATAAAGTCCACCGCCAGACGGGGCGCGTCACACAGCAGATTCAGAATCCAGCAGATCTTGACTTATTACATTTGATTTGAAATTTGACATTTGTGCGAAAGTAGTATCAGACTGGTTGCTCAAACCCAGAATTAAGTAGTAGATATATGTATATGTGAGCCCATATAAAACTTTTTCCGATTTAAGCGAATTTGACAAGAAGAACAGACCATGGAAACTGGTAGGTCATTTTCTTAAACTCCATATACCTAGCTAACTTAGACCAAATGCAAATCCTCAACACTAAAAAAAATTTTAAATTTTTCTTTAGCGAGCAACCTACGCGCGAAAATTGATGAATTGCTCAAGATCGAAGCTCAACTTAAAGAGAGAATTCGAGAAATGGGTAAGTTTTAATTCGAGCAATTTGTAAACAGACAAAAATTATATTGAACAAAATATCCCATATTAAAAATTTGTTACAAATTTTTAAAGTTCTGTTAAATTCTTGTATTTAAAATACTTTGTAACATTTTATACATGAGAAATAATACATGGTGAATACTTTGTGTTGTAGAGGGCAAGCGAAAGGCAGAGCCGGACACTGGAGGCGCACCAAAGCGCGCAAGTAAGACTGCTTTCCATAAATCTTTTAAACTTGCTCAATACATTGAACAAGTTCAACGAACTTATACTTTTCAAATACGGAATTTTGTGCTGCGTTGATCAATTTTAACGAACTTGTACTTTTCAAATACGACATTTTGTAAAGTATCTTGCATAAGATCTTATTTCTGTATGATGTAGAACTGCTGGGAAACGACAGTCTGGTGGCCTTGGATTTGAGTATTAGGAGAACGACGCCGAGCCCAACCGCCGAAAACAACTCGACAGCCTTGGACTTGAGCACAAGGAGAGCCGCTGTGATCCAGAGCCCGGCGGTGGCGCCCAACCCCGGAACCGGCAGCGCGTCGGCGGCGGCGGCGACCAACCCCGGCTCCGGCGGCGCGGCGGCGGCGGCGGTGGCAGCGACATCCAAGCCCGGCAGCCGCGGTGCGGCTGCGGCGGCGAGCAGCCCCGGCTCCAGCGACAGGAACGTGAGGTCGACATCGCCAGCAGAGCCCGGCACTTCGAGTAAGTGATTTTACGAACTTTAACATTTTGAACAATCTAACTTTTACATTCTTCCTGTGTGTGTGTTACACACACATACATATACCCAACATATCCACACATACACACAGAATTTTATGCTTGTATTCTGCTGCATTATTATTTTGTATATGCAAAATCTCATACTTTAAAATTTGCTGTATATCTGTAGGTCGGTGCAAGTCTTGTCGCGCGTACAAGGCGACCAATCTGACGAACGGGCTCTGTGAAACCTGCCGGATACGTCAAGAGTGTACGAAATGCAAGAATCGCCGGCCTGTGCGATTCTTCCGATCCGGCCAAGAGATCTGTGTTACATGCGTGAAGAAAGCGACCAATCCGGGACTACGCACGGCGACGCAAAACACATTCATCGATATGCCGTTTCCTGTGCCGGAAACAATCGACGTACACGGGTTGTTGCTGGGAGAAGCATCGCGCATGACCGCCGCTCTGGAGGATACATTCAGAGACGAAGGGTGAGTTTGCATTTCTTGGACTTAGAAAAAATTTCTCTAAAATGATGAACTTAGAAGATTTTTCGCTCTAAAATGTTGAAATTAGAAAATTTTTCACTTCTGTCATTTGAACTTAGAAATTTTTCACTTCACGGACTTAGCCGATTCGTATTAAGCACAATGTTTTCTTTAGGCCGGTGAAATGGTACGTGGCGGTCGACGTGGATTTCAAGCGACCCACACCAGACGGAGACGCACAGACGGTCGGGTACTTCAAGTCTGTGCCGGCAACACTGATGCACCCGTCGCAGATCGCCGACCAACTCCAAGACGCCGTACATCGCATCGACGAACTTGTGGACATCTTCACGAGTCAGAGTTCCGGGTGGTTGGTAAATGGTGTAGCAGATTTCAAAATTTGTAATGCCGTATACGAACCGATCGGTGCGTCTACTTACATTCCCACACCACAATATATACTAAATAAGCATGCTACGCTGAACATACAAAATGATGATGAGTTCTGCTTTCTATATGCAACGTTGGCCGTGAGTCATTACCAAAAAGATCATGCACAGCGAGCAACCATCTATAGACGCTATCTGGGCGAACTTCATACCGACGACTTGAAATTTCCCATGACCATTGAGCAAATTCCGCTGTTTGAATCTCTTAATGCAGACTACTCTATCAATATCATGTACTCAAATCCTGATGATAAAACTTTTACCCCGCTATATGCAAGTGCTCACAGGGGTAGAAAACACATTGTCAACCTTCTTCTTCTTGATGATGGTGCTAAACGCCATTATATCACAATCCGCAATCTTGATGCTCTTCTAAGGAGAAGAAATTCTGGTACTAATAGAAGTTTTCCTTGCCCATACTGTCTGTACTGTTTTACCACTGCTGCTGGGAAGCATGCGCACATTGATGAATGCGGCAAGCACGGCTTGCAGTCCGTTCGATATCCGTCCGAGGAAAATTCAAACCTTCATTTTACAAACACACAGCATGAAATGCCTGTGCCCTACGCGATATATTCGGATTTCGAGAGCTACTTGACTCCAACCGACACTACTTCTGCGACCAATTCAACAAAATTTCTCGATACTCATATTCCTAGCGGATTCTGCTGTCTCACGGTTTCTTCGTTTCCACAATTGAACGACGCTGCCCCATACACGTATTCGGGCCCTGACGTGATGTCCCACTTCTTTTCTCATATAAAATCAGAACAAGCGAGGATAAATAAAATTTTGGCCACAAACAAACCGATGATTCCTCTTACCCAGCAGCAGCGGTTACAGTTTGAAAGTTGTGCTGCATGTCCTTCTTGCTCTATCGCTTTTTCTGGATCCAACAAAGTTCGACACCACTGTCACATGACTGGTAACTTTGTTTCTGCTCTTTGCTCACCTTGCAATCTAAAACTCAAGTTTCGCAAACCTACAAAGTCTAAGAAAGGGAAAACTGCAAACTATCTTCTTCCTGTCATCTTTCACAACCTTAAAGGGTACGACTCTCATCTTATTCTCAAAAATATGAACAAGGAGTTTGCAGAGCAAGAAATAAATGTCATTGCAACCAACATGGAAAAATATCTCTCGTTCGAAGTCAATAATATACGCTTTTTGGATTCCCTCCAATTTCTAAACTGCGGTTTGGACGTGTTGGTAAAAAATTTATCGAAAGAGGACGATTCCAAATTCAAACATTTGCGGCGAATTTTTCCGAACGACTACAAATTGCTTTTGCGTAAGGGGGTATTTCCCTACGAATATATGACGTCAGACTGCAGAATGACCGAAAGGACTCTGCCGCCCAAAGGTTGTTTCTTTAGCAAACTGACCGACGAAGACATCTCGCAGGACGACTATGACTATGCACAGAAAATTTGGCAGACTTTTAATATGTCGACTATGCAGGACTACCACGATCTGTATTTGAAGACAGACGTCATTTTACTGGCTGATGTTTTCGAATCTTTTCGTGCCATGTCCTTGGACTTTTATAAATTGGACCCGCTTCACTATTACAGCAGCCCCGGACTTAGCTTCGACGCGTGTCTGCGCATGACAAATGTAAATTTGGACTTGATAACCGACCCGGACATTTACCTGTTTGTGGAGCGGGGCATGAGAGGTGGCGTTTCCATGATATCCAATCGATATGCAAAGGCGAATAACCCGTATCTCGCTCAAGGATACGACCCAAACAGTCCAAATAGTTACATCATGTATTTGGATTGTAACAATCTCTACGGATACGCCATGTCCGAGCCGCTCCCGACGGGTAAATTCCGATTTTTGGACGATTACGAAATTTCTGACTTTGACTTGGACGGTAAATCGACAGACGACGATTTTGGCTATATTTTGGACGTGGACTTGGACTATCCTTCTCATCTCCACGACGACCACAATGACTATCCCCTCGCACCAGAGACGCTGCACATACGACCGGACATGATATCCCCGTACGCAAAGTCCGTTTCACAGAAAATTTCGGCTAAAATCGGTACCGGGGTCGAAAAGTTGGTGCCCAATCTCATGGCAAAGACCCGGTACGTTGTACATTACCGAAATCTTCAATTCTATCTTAAAATGGGTATGAAATTGTCAAAAATTCATAAAATCCTCGAGTTTCGCCAAAGTCGATGGCTGAAGCCATATATCGACTTCAACACTTCCAAACGGCAGGTTGCAAAATCTTCCTTTGAAAAGGACCTCTTTAAATTAATGAACAATTCAATTTACGGTAAGACAATGCAAAATAACAGGAAACATCTTGCCGTGAAGCTTGTCACCAACGCGAAACGAGCCAAACGTTTCGTGGCCAGACCAAATTTCGAATCGTACAATATCATAAACGAAGATTTGACGGTGATAAAATTAACAAATTCTAATGTTTTGCTCAACAAGCCCCTTTACGCCGGCATGTGTATCCTGGATATATCTAAATTAAAAATGTATGAATTCCATTACGAGCATATAATACCCATTTATGGATCTGCCTGCAAACTCCTGTTCACAGACACTGACAGTCTTTGCTACCATATCTTTACAAAAGACGTATATCTTGACATGCAGCACAACTTAGACGAGTACGACACCTCTGACTACCCCTGTGGGCACTTTTTGCATAGTCGCTCCAATGCTAAGGTCATTGGGAAGTTTAAGGACGAATGCAATGGCGAAGCTGTAATTGAATTTTGCGGTCTGCGGTCGAAGATGTATAGTTTGTTGTTGGCTGGGGAGAAGGAAAAGAAGACGGCGAAGGGGATAAAAAGGGCATTTGTCAAGAAATGCATCAGACATGCTGAATACAGAGCTTGCATTCTTGAAGAAAAGCCTACTAGCTCCAAATTCTGCGTTATTCAAAGTCGAAAACACAATTTGCACACTGTAGAATTACGAAAGGCGGCTCTCTCCCCTTACGATGACAAACGATATCTTTTAAATTCCTCAGAATCGTTGTCGTATGGGCATGTAAATATTTCATGTGTAAATAATGTATAGTGAATTTGTAGTAATTGTCGATCTCTATAGTTAGTTGAAGTATGAAAAAGTCGTCGAACAATGTAGATATTTGAATTGGACAATGCGAAAAAGTCGTCGATGATTGTAAATAATGGACAATGCGAAAACGTCGTCGATGGTTGTAAATAATGGACTCTGCGAAAAGTATTGAACTCTGTAAATATTTGAAATGAACTATGTGACGAACATTGTAAATAGTTGAAGATATTGCACCATCGTGCAAGTTATTGCGCAATCATATTAAAATAAAGATTGTTTAATGGTGTATAATAAAGAATTGCTATGAAAAATATTGTATTTGTTCTTTCATACTTAGAAATTTCCTACTAGTAAGATTCGCACATTCTGATTGATCGCAGCTTCCTGGGCTATTGTGGGTCTCGCACGCTGGTTGGGTATGCTATAGAATTCTCGCTCCCTCATTGGTCGCAGGTTGCTGGGCTAGAATGGGGTTCGCACAATGATTGGATGCAGATTCCTGGGATATTGTGGTTCTCGCATGCTGGTTGGATGCCGCATTTCTTGCACTATATCACGAAGATCCAGAAAATTAGCATATTTAATTATTATATTAGCTAGCATAGCGCTTCGGCACAGCCCCCAGCGCTCATGGGGCCTTCCCGGGCGGGCGGGCGCGCGCGGGCCGCTATTTAGGGCTCCCCGGGCCTTTATTGCTCTGATTATGGGGCACTAATTACTAATTAGGATTAGTATCTATCTAATTACTAATAAGGTATGGCCTAGAAGCTCTGGTAGCCAGGTAGGGCGTTCCTGGAAGTGCGCTGGTAGCCTGTATGCTAATTAGGCCTAGCCTAGAAGCGCTATTAGCCTAGGTAGGTTGTTCCTGGAAGTATGCTAATAGCTCGTATGCTAATTAGGGCTAGCCTAGAAGCGCTATTAGCCTAGGTAGGTGTAGCCTAGAAGCCTAGGTATGCGTGGCCTAGAAGCCTAGAAGCCTATAGCCTAGGTAGGCGTGGCCTAGAAGCCTAGGTAGGCGTGGCCTAGAAGCCTAGAAGCCTAGAAGCGCCTTTCCTAGAAGTCGCCGTTCCTAGAAATGCCATTTATTCGTACCCATACCCTGCAAAAAATGGTCGTTAAACGATTAGTCTATCACTACTACTATTATATTAGTGTTGTACTAATTTGAATGAAACATTCTTAACTAGGTCTCAATAAAATAGCACGCACGGTATTATCAATAATTATGTCATAACATATTATCAATAAATTGGTGAGACACTGTGATGTACCCTAAAGGCATATCACTAGCACTTTTAATTCATCACTAGGCAATTTTTAGAGACCCAGACACACTCAGGTAAACCAGCTAAACACTGTAATCTAGTGCTTTATAAACCATGAATTTGACTAAGATACATAAGAATGAAGGAACTTGCTTGATTGTGTAATCCGAAATACTGATAGAGCGAAAGACCCCTACTCCCCAACCCACCCCACAAAAAACTCATCGGATTTGGAAAAATTGTGTGGGTCACCTTTTAAGCGCTGGAGGTGCTCAAGAACCCCCCAGGACCCCTGGTTGCGCCACTGGATATAATAGGTCTACCCCCGAATAAAAATTCTGCGGGCGCCCATGATAGTAATCTTCTCTTTAATTAAGCGCCTGCAGACACACTGCGCTTTACATGTACAAGTTATGCGGTAATCTTAGTTATCATCAAACTTAACTAAACTTAACTATACTAACTGAGCAGTCATCCCGCGATACATGGCGCTAATAGCAGCCTACAAATCATATCCGCCCAAAGGGGGCCCAAACTCACTACCTCTTGCACTCTTGGCCAGCGTGTTATCCATGTAGTGGGGCGCGGTTGTATAGTGGTGGCGTATGTATGTATGCCAAGTCGGCTTTGATGGCATCTGTTGGCAAGATCATTATAGAAGAGAAGGGAGGAAGAGCGAGGCAGGGAATGGAATCACGGGGCGTTAGACTTGATTACTCCCAACACACGGAGGGAAACGATGATGAAGAAGTTATAAACAGAGATAAGACCCATACGTGGAAACCGCATTAATTACCTATCGCGAATTGAGATACAGACGCAAGGAAGATCACGGGATGATTACCCCATTAACCCTAACACACAAACACACGGGGAGTGGGGGTGAAAGACGATGATGTCTGAGTTGAAAGCATGTATGTATGTATGTATGTATGTATGTATGTATGTATGTATGTATGTATGTATGTATGTATGTATGTATGTATGTATGTATGTATGTAAGTATGTATGTATGTATGTATGTATGTATGTATGTATGTATGTATGTATGTATGTATGTATGTATGTATGTATGTATGTATGTATGTATGTATGTAAGTAGTTATATGTATGTATGTATGTATGTATGTATGTATGTATGTATGTATGTATGTATGTATGTATGTATGTATGTATGTATGTATGTATGTATGCATGCATGTATGTATGTATGTATGTATGTATGCATGTATGCATGTATGTATGTATGTATGCATGCATGTATGTGTGTATGTATGTATGTATGTATGTATGAATGTATGTATGCACGTGTGTATGTATGTATATATGTGTGTATGTATGTATGTATATATGTATGTATGTATGTATGTTTAAATGTATGTATGTATGCATGCATGTATGTGTGCATGTATGTATGTGTGTATGCATGAATGTATGTATGTATGTATGTATGTATGTAAGTAGTTATATGTATGTATGTATGTATGTATGTATGTATGTATGTATGTATGTATGTATGTATGTATGTATGTATGTATGTATGTATGTATTGTATGTATGTATGTATGTATGTATGTATGTATGTATGTATGTATGTATGTATGTATGTATGTATGTATTTATTTATGTATGTATGTATGCATGTATTGTATGTAACGTATGTATGTATGTTCCGACACGCCACATGTGACGGTGGCGTCTGACCAGGCGGCTCACGGCAGTTGAAACATCTGTTGCGCATAACTTGGGACCTCACAGACGCAGACGTACATGTAGAGAGACAGACAAGCAGACTGACACGGACCTCCGGACATAGCATCCCATCGAGCTTTACGCTCTTTGGCCAATGGGAAGCTGCTGGTTAATCGAACCCGCTTTTCTACCAGACAGCATCGAGCCTTCTCGGTTGTTGACCCGTCCACATGGAATGGGCTCCTGCTTGCAGCACGCTTACTAGCAACCTCGGACTAATTTGCCTGCT
This sequence comes from Lumbricus terrestris, assembly GCA_949752735.1. NCBI lineage: Eukaryota > Metazoa > Annelida > Clitellata > Crassiclitellata > Lumbricidae > Lumbricus > Lumbricus terrestris. The sequence continues at coordinate 63,819,083 of OX457039.1, forward strand.
TTCTACCACTTGCTCAAAACCTATCTTTTTAGCCGCGTCTGGATTGGGAACGCCTCTGAGTAGGCTTCTTGAAGAGGCGTTGATTTTGGTGATGGTAACTGGCTCTGAAAGGGGTTTGAAATAGCTGGAAAGAACAATATACATGTAGAATGGATTGCAGGTTTAAAGCACTGCAGTGCTGGCAGAACTATACAGCAAATGCACAGCACACTAGTTCGTGTGCTATCTTCCTTTTATAAGCACTCGTATGCAGGGGCTTCTATCCCCCTAAGCAGCCGGGCTCAATCCATCTTCCTCCCCCTCTTCCTGGGTCGACCTTCCCCCTCTGCAATATGTTATCTAGTCCATTCCTTTGGTGAATGAAAGTTTCTGAGATGGGGAGGGTTCAGGGAGGGATGCTGTCCTCCCCGTAAGAATTTTTTCAATTTCCGCATTGCGATTTCCGCATTTTAAACTGTCATTTTTACAAGTACTATATTTCAGTGGAGGGATTGCTGAAAAGAGAAGTCTAGGACTTAATAAATAGGCCTATATTTTACAATAATATTTTTTGGAGTTTCCACAATGTAGGCCTAGACCTAATGGTACTATAGCTGTTTACGATGTCATCCTACGCAATGCATAATGTATGTGTGTGTGTGTGCGTGCGTGTGCGTGTGAGTGTGCGTGTGTGTTCACCCGTGCACCAGCCAGCCAGAAAATAAAACTTAGCGGTGACATGATAGTAAAACAGTAACAACAGACTAACAAAAGGGGCCTTGTAGTGGCGATAAAAGCAGTAAAAATACAAAATACTACCAGCAGTAGAATCATGTCAATGTGCTTTTGTTAACGTTGGAAATGACGCAGCAATAAATTGGCCTACTTTCATCAACAGAATCATAATCAGCAGTAGCAGCATCATCATGAAATCATCACAACCATTAAATTTAGGGCGCCTATATTTGTAGACAAGTAGCACTTCTGAGTAAGTAAGTTAGGTTGAATAAATCTTATATATATATATATATATATATATAATATATTTATATTATGAAATCTGTTTTCAAATTTAAAACGGTGCAATGCACACAGCAAGTGTGAGTTAAAAGGACGGAGAGCCCTAAACAGAGGTGACAATTCTCACCATGGTATGGTTACAAATAGAGTCATGGGAGGCAGGTAGGCCTACGAGAGTTGAAGAAACGGAAGGGTAATGAGGCAATAAGCGGGAGAAGAGAAATTCACCCACGGAGATAAGACCCAAACGTGGAAAACGCATGAAAGCATTAATTACCTATCACGAATGAGTTCCAGACCCCAAGCAGGTCATGGGGCGATTACCACGATAACCCTAACACAATGGGGTGGGGGAAGACGATGATGACTGATTAGAAAGAATGTATGTATGTATGTATGACATTGTATGTATGTATGTATATATGTATGTATGTATGTATGTATGTATCTATGTATGTATGTATTGTATGTAATGTATGTATGTATGTGCTGACACGCCACATGGGACGAGTTGTTAAGGATTTAGACTTGTCATTTAGCATCTGCCTGGATAAACAACCGTTGGCCTGTGGGGCAGGACTGGTGTATACATGTATGAGCATGCGCAATTGCACATGCACACATGACCATGCACACAAGCCAGTGCAATGTACATGTACATGTATTAAGATAATGTACAACTTTTCGGAGGCAGACCGAATCCACCCCTCCGTAAGAGATATTAATGTACCTGACTAATTGAAATAGCAAGTGTAATTAAATGTTCTCTGGCCATGATTTGTTCTGTCTTGGGTCTACATCCAGAGACGCAGAGGAACATAGGATTCCTATGCATTTCTGCACACGCGTTGATGCACGTTGTAAGAGGCTTAAACCAGTCACAATATGTCGGGATTAACACGCTTCTCTTTGGATGAAGGACACCTGATTATACGATTACACCTGGCTGGGGAAAAGTGCAGTTTGATAGCCACCGAGATAAACGAACGCCGTCCGGAATCGCGTTACTGTACTTCTCGTGGCGTTCGCAAATATATCGCAAGATATAAAACGCCTAATAAGCCTAAGCGAAGTGCAAAAAAACGACTCGACTCTGAAGCGTTAGCCTTTGTGGACAAGCTAATCGATGAAGATCGAGAAATTAGTTCCGTGGAGCTTCAGCGTCGATTGTTCAGTGAACTCAACATCACCGTAAGCGAAAGCGTCGTAAGGAAAGAAAGGAAAAAACTTGGATGGACCTTTGCCAACACAAAGTACGCACAGATGGTGCGTGTTGTGAACAAGGAGAAGCGCCTGGTGTTCTGCAAAGAAATTCTGTCTCGGGGCGACACTTTCGATGACGTCATATTTACAGACGAGTGCACAGTCCGTTGTCAACGCTTCCTTTCCAAGCAGTTCAGGCGCAAGGGAGAACCGATATCAGCGTGGATGAGGCCTGTGCCAAAACATCCTTTTTCGGTGAGCATACGTTTACGGTATACATGTAGGCTACCTTTACATGCATTTAATGCTGCATGATGATAATGCTTAAAAGCGCTGCTTGAAATGTTTTAACCCCGCGCTCTTCCGACCGCTCTCAACTATAGCCATCACCACGCGCAGGCGCGTTGCCTTGACGTTAACTTGACGCTGTATACATGTAGCCTACGTAAACATAACAACGAAACAATGATATCCATTCAATTCTTATATAATATCCCTATTTTGCCTTTATTACAGACTTTGGAGAATATTTTGTCTGAGCCGAGCATTAGGTCTACAATGATACCATAACTTAGACTACCACGATCTTAAATAGGTCTAGTTATTCATGGAAATAATTATATGTGCCGCTGGGAGCCTGGGGCGTAATGATGTAGCGATAAATTCTGTGCCTTGTAACCGAATGATCGCAAGTTCGAACTAACTAAGCTGCCTTTGAACAAAGAACTCATCATCAGGCTATTATGTAAAGAGTTGCGTGCGTACTCCACTCACAGCCTGGGTGTCTAATGTTTATGTTTGAAAGTTTTCATTAGGTATTCAAAATTCGTATAATCACACATGCATGGGCTTGAAATAATGATTTGATTTAAATTTTGCTCAGGTGCACATATGGGCTGGAATTTCCGTGCGCGGAGCAACAGACGTGGCCATCTTCACGGGGATTATGGACAGTTCTGTCTATCAGACGATTCTGAACGATTATCTAAAGCCGTTCGTCTCCACCGTGTATCCGACCGGGCATCGATTATGGCAGGACAACGATCCGAAACACACGAGTAAATCGACGGTAAAGTGGATGGAGCAGAACGGCGTTAATCATTGGCCGACGCCCCCAGAATCCCCTGATCTCAATCCCATCGAGAGACTGTGGGCTGCTCTGAAGTACCATATCCGCCGTCGTACAAAGCCCAAAAACAAAGAAGAACTCACACAGGGAATAAGAGACTTCTGGGCGACAGTGGATCCCGCGATGTGTGTGCGTTACATCAAACACATTCCCAAGGCTGCTCAACTAATTGTTGAAAATGGCGGAGGACCTGCTGGGCACTAACAATTTCTGACATTTTCCGACTAATCTTTTGTAGTGTAACCGATTATTGTTTGTTATTGCAAATTGGACGCTGTGTATGTATGTATGTATGTATGTATGTATGTATGTATGTATGTATGTATGTATGTATGTGCGTATGTATGTATGTATGTATGTATGTATGTATGTATGTATGTATGTATATATGTATGTATGTATGTATGTATGTATGTATGTATGTATGTATGTATGTATGTATGTATGTATGTATGTATGTATGTATGTATGTATGTATGTATGTATGTATGTATGTATGTATGTATGTATGTATGTATGTATGTATGTACGTATGTACGTATGTACGTATGTACGTATGTACGTATGTATGTATGTATGTATGTATGTATGTATGTTTGTGTATGTATGTATGTATGTATGTATGTATGTATGCATGCATGCCAACTCGATTTATCTGGCATCTGGTGGCAATGTCATTATAGAAGAGAAGGGAGGAAGAGTGAGGCAGGGAATGGAATGAGGAAAATCACCCACAAATACCTAAACGCGAAAAAGCACCCGGCGTCACTAATGACTACATCATTATAGGAGTCTCAGACGCAGGCATGTCACAGGGTGTTTGAATTGATTACTCCAACATACGGGGGGAAACGATGATGATTGATATGAAAGACACAGAAAGAAGGGGGGCAGCCAAGGCCTAACACACACACCCGAACACACACACACGCATATATATATATATATGTATATATATGCAAACATAGGCATGTATACACGAATGTCTGGTGCTTGGCTTTAGAAAGTTTGGAGTTTAAGATGTATAGGTAAAATAAGGCAATTAGCGGAAGACGTGACAAACACAGTTACGACCCATACGTGGAAACCGCATTAATTATATATACATGCCTACAAGACCTCGGCTTCTCTCTCACATCCACCGACTATATGGCTTCAAATGCGTCGTAGAGTAGACTAGGGTAATTTCGATTATATTTTCCTGTGCTTCAACGCTTCCGAATGCGGGGTCTGCGGTGGGTGGGTGATTTGTATGTCCCATGGGCTTAGAGTTGGTCGGAAAATGGTTCTCAAGAGACTAAATGGGCATGCTTAATCCGCGTAACGCGTAGCCTTTGCGTGATTTGGTCAACCACCGTGCACTGCTTGAGCCGGAAGATCGGTTTCGGTGTCTGGTTGTGCCTGTTAATGATACGACTCACGAGATGACTATCTAAATGACGCTCATAAGCTTACACATTAAGCCAGGTTCGTGGTATAAATTCGTTTCACCCACAGAACGTTGCACTCCATGGAGATTCGTTCAAAATGGCAAGCGAAACGGAATACGCTGTAGTGAAATTTTTCAGTGATGGAAAATATTCCACCTGTTCTCAGAATAACAAGGTAAAGGATCAAGTGAGCCTGTTTGAGGTCGGCCAAGAAGTCTCCATACAGTGGACACTTAAGAAAGTGGAAAGAGGCACTGTTGTCTTTGCAAACGGTAAGTGATTACATGTATTTAAAACGAGTTTAAACGAAGAGCCTAAGCTTAATATTATAACCATAGGCCTATAGTTTCTTAGTAGAAATGGTTCCATGCCACACGCAAATTATGCAGTCACTTTCTGTAATATTAGACAGCACTATGTTAGCTAACTTGAAAATTAGGTTTTTTTCTGTTGTTACATATAAGTTGTTCAGATGCATCTATATTTTGGCTTATTTGCTCATTCTGATATTAAATTTTGTAATTTTAATATATGCAATGCGGTTCACATGAGCTTGTCAGAACTTTGGAGGCTAAATGATTTTTCAGGATTATAATGTTCTATAGGCTGATTATATTTCCATATAATCCCCTATATTTATTTATTTAAGTATTTGTATAATGCATATGTATATTTATATATGCATATATAAATATGTGTATATATGTATATATATGTATGTATATATAAATTTCCATATATATATAAATATGCATATATATACACACATGTATATATACATACATATATGCATTTACACATATAAATGTTTGCATCTGTATATGCATATATATATAGGTCTATGTATATATAAATATATATGTGTATATATATATAGGTGCATATATATACATACACATATATAATATACACGTATAATTGCATATGTATATCTGTAAACATATATATGCACATATACATATAGGTATATATAAATATGTATATATGCATAGATAAGTGTATGTACTTATATATGCATATATATACATATAATACGTATGTATGTAGACATGTGTATGTATATATGTACATATATATATTCTTGTGTATATATGTATATACATAAGTGTTCAATATATATATATATATGCATCTATATTCTCATCTTGGTCTCTAAAGCACAACGGGGTCTTGCCCCAAAATATCTAACCAATGGAATTTGCAGGCCAGTTTCAGCCTCCTCGCATCGTCCACTCCGCTCTTTAAACAGATTTGAACTTCTAGTACCTCCTACTAGAACGGCTATGGCTCAGTCCCGTTCCTTTACATCAATTGGCCCCTCTCTTTGGAATACGCTCTCTCCTTCTACTCGATCTCAACTTCTGACAGGTAATCCCTCCTCCTCATTTTCTTTTCTTAAAACCTATTTCTTCTCTCGTGGCCTTGCGCACTGGGAGCGCCTCTGAACGGTTCACCCTAGTAGAGGCGCTTTGTAAATGTTTTTATACAATGCAATGCAATACAATATATAACACATATACATGTATAATTGTATATATATGTATATACATATAGATATGATATACAACCGCCCCCAAAGAGTTGCATACTTACCTATACTAACAATGTACATATAGATTCTTCAGACTCTAGAAGGGTTGTGGATGATGCTGCGTTTCTGGATTTGAGATCTGCTTTTCCCATGCTTGTCACTGGCTTAATATATACATTCATTTTTGGAGAACAATGACAGGATTCGATGCTAAGTCATTTTTTAATTGTTTTATCAGACAGTCGATGTAGATGTGTGGCCGAAGAAAGAAGGCTGGCGAACGAGACAGCGAAATCTAATCAACCATCAAGCAAGAGACCAAAAGCAAAGACTTCAGTTCCTGCAAAGAAAGTTAAGGTATTTCTATGGCTTACACGTAGCCTAATTAGCCACTGAATAGACTGTGAATCGGAGAGGTCAAGTGTTTAACCTTCAGCCTACCAAGTGGGGTCCGTTCAAACATGCATACATACAGGACACACAAGCATGAATATATGCATGTTTGACAATTGTTCGTTCATAATGTATGTATGTATGTATGTATGTGTGTATGTATGTATGTATGTATGTATGTATGCATGCATGCATGCATGCCTGTCTGTCTGTCTGTATGTATGTATGTATGTATGTATGTATGTATGTATGTATGTATGTATGTATGTATGCATGCATGCATGCCTGCCTGCCTGCCTGCCTGCCTGCCTGCCTGCCTGCCTGTCTGCCTGCCTGTCTGTCTGTATGTATGTATGTATGTATGTATGTATGTATGTATGTATGTATGTACGTATGTATGTATGTATGTATGTATGTATGTATGTATGTATGTGCATGTATGTAAGTATGTCTGTTTGCTGGAATTATCCCACCAGGTCATTCACATGTGCTGTGACATTCTATGGCTAATGTTTCGTAATTTCCTCGTGTTTTGTAGCTAGCCTGTTTCGAAGAACGCGGGAGACCGGCTGGTGTCATCACAGCACCGTATCCTCATGTAACTGCCGCAGCAGCGACAACCGATGTGCCAGCACCGTTTCCTCGTGTAACTGCCGCAACACCGACACCCGATGTGCCAGCACCGTATCTTCATGTAACTTCCGCAACACCGACAACCCATGTGCCAGCACCGTTTCATGATGTACTTGCCGCAACAGTGACACCCGATGTGCCAGCACCGTATCTTCATGTAACTTCCGCAACACCGACAACCCATGTGCCAGCACTGTATCATCATGCACCTGCCGCAACAGTGACACCCGATGTGCCAGCACCGTTTCATGATGTACTTGCCGCAACATCGATACCCGATGTGCCAGCACCTTATCTTCATGTAACTGCCGCAACACCGACAACCCATGTGCCAGCACCGTTTCATCATGCACCTGCCGCAACATCGATACCCGATGTGCCAGCACTGTTTCATCATGCACCTGCCGCTACATCGATACCTCATGTGCCAGCACCGTTTCATCATGCACCTGCCGCAACATCGATACCCGATGTGCCAGCACAGTATCTTCATGTAACTGCCGCAACACCGACAACCCATGTGCCAGCACCGTTTCATCGTGCACCTGCCGCTACATCGATACCCCATGTGCCAGCACTGTATCATCAGGCACCTGCCGCAACATCGATACCCGATGTGCCAGCACAGTATCTTCATGTAACTGCCGCAGCACCGACAACCCATGTGCCAGCACCGTTTCATCATGCACCTGCCGCTACATCGATACCTCATGTGCCAGCACTGTATCATCAGGCACCTGCCGCAACATCGATACCCGATGTGCCAGCACAGTATCTTCAAGTAACTGTCGCAACACCGACAACCCATGTGCCAGCACCGTTTCATCATGCACCTGCCGCAACATCGACACCCGATGTGCCAGCACTGTTTCATCATGCACCTGCCGCAACATCGACACCCGATGTGAACATGAGCGGCGTCGACTTTTTAGATTCTGCTGACACACACACTGATCCAATCCCGCGGCTGCAATCTACCCCATACAGCCTCCCGAATGAATGGGCACCATGGTCACCATGTCATCCAGTAGGAAACAGGTCTTCCTGTGAAGGGCTTCTTTGCGCGCATCAGCCGCATTCTTTCGAGACTCTGTTGCATCGCCTAAACAACAAGAGCTCGAAATGGGGGAGATGAAACGACACCAGGCAGAGCTGATGTCGCGCATTGAAGCCCTGGAAGCGGCGTCAAAGTCTTCAGCGTCGTCCTTACATAGATCCGCTGCGAGTCGTCGGCCACAGGAGAAATTTGTCAACAGAGAACTGCTGAGAGTGAAAGCCTCTCTGTTCGTGGTCGGACGACCGCTAACAGCGGATCTCTGTAAGGACCTCGTATTCAACGTCTATGACAATGAGCCGCAGCTCGACTACAACATTGATACAGTTCGTGGAATCAATGAAAGCAAACGCTGCTCAGATGCTGCTTCGCTAGCTAAATGGACGGTGCTGGAATTGTTTAGTCTTGGGGAATTAGCAGGACGAAACTGCTATGGAAGCGATGTGAAGCTACCCCTTAATTCGACGAAACTGAAATTTATTAAAGAAAGTGTGGTACAAATATATCCGCTGCGCAGCGATGGCGGCAGGAGTGATGTGTGGGGTAAATGTGTTGACAAGATTAATTCGGAACTGCGCTATTTGTTTGGAACGAGTTTAAGGAAACATGAATGGCTCGATGTAGGTTTGTGTAAATAAGTTTAGGCTACATGCATTAGTTCATTCTGTGACAATTGTTAACATGCCTGTTTAAAAGGTATTTTCGCTTACAGTTAGCCTACCGGTACTCTTTTTTTTATAAAAGGTCGGTTTTTGTTTTTTCCGGTCGCTTTAATACTTTTTTGGAATTTTATTTCTTTATTTAGTGTTTGTTATTATTTTCCGTAATTTTACTTTGGTGTGATATTCCTTACGCTTTCACCGTAAGCTCAAGGATTCAGCAAGCTAATGTCATTATTTAATTGATTAACATTATCATTTAAGAAATACATGTAGTAGGTCCATACAAGAAATGAAACCTGTAAGAGTTCTTTTGATATAAACTTTTTAGGCCCATAAAAGTAGCAATTTTAAGTACAATATGCTATTTAGTATATATCTATAGTCTTTACTTCTCATTGGATTTGCATTGGGTTATGTTGATCAGCATGATCTTGTGCGGACTTATGTTTACAATTTAAATTGAAAATTATATAATTCTTCTCAATTTCTTATTAGACCAAAGTTATAAGAACAAAATTGAATGATGTAGATTGATGCCACTTACAATCAGTTTAGGGCCTTTAGGCCTACTAATAAAGTTGCGTTATTTGCCGATTCCAGTAAGATAGCACAAACAAGGTTTTTAACTTTTAAGTTTAAAATCCAGTTTAGGATGGAACAAAGTCAAATTATTTTCACTTTCCGTTTTCGTCGTTTTTGTCTGCTTTTTGTACAATGTTCTTTTGAATAAAACGCTGCGTTGTATGCATGTTAGTTCGTTGGCATAAATATATGTACATGTATATATTTTGTGCTGTATAGCCTACCTAACTTACTCAGAAGTGCTACTTGTCTACAAATAAAGGCGCCCTAAATTTAGTGGTTGTGATGATTTCATGATGATGCTGCTACTACTGGTTATGATTCTTTTGACGCGATGACGATGATGATTATACGATTGTAATAACCATATTTCAATAAAGGCAGAACATTTAAAACGTAATTAACCATAGCGATGAAAGTAGGCCAATTTATTGCTGCGTCATTTCCAACGTTAATAAAAGCACATTGATATGATTCCACATTGATATGATTCTACTGCTGGTGGTATTTTGTGTTTTTACTGCTGTTATGGCCACTACAAGGCCCCTTTTGTTAGTCTGTTATTAATGTTTTACTATCATCATCATCATCAGCAGCAGCAGCAGCATCATCAGCATCATCATCATAATCATCATCGTCATCGCCATCATCGTCATCATCATCAGCTACTGAAACATAGACAGGTATTGAGATATACACAGGTAGGCTACTTAGACTGAGACATTGTTTCTTCAATTGAACCATTTCCTTGGAATACATATAAAATTATACTACACGTCTGGTTTAAAGCTTTCCTGTGTGTTTTATTACACGACTAAATCTGAGAAATAAAGTGTGGTTTGATAGCAACCAAGATAAACGGTTACCCAAACGATTCACATTACTGTAGTGTAAGCCCAACTCTGCTGGACACTCATAATCATCCGTGAGGAAGGCAGCAAGAACCTACCTCAATCATTTTATACACAGGGGCTTTAGAGCCATGACATCGACCTGCCTTCTGGCAGATAACTCATCATGACACATCTCTAATATGATCATTATTCGGAATTAGGTTGAAGTCGTAAAACCGCTTAATTATCTGATTCTAATCTGGGGTGTCGAGGCCCATGAAGGAGGAAAATTCCTGTAGCAATACATGTATGTAGCGCAGTGTGTACTTTATAGCTGTGCTATGCACTGCATGTATTGTATATTATGTCTCCGCTAAGTTTTATTTTCCGGTTGGCTGGTGCACGGGTGAACACACACACACACACACACACACACACACACACACACACACACACACACACACACACACACACACACACACACACACACACACAAACACACACACACACACACACACACAACACACACACACACATTATATATTGCGTCATACAACTCTGTTGGCCGGTTGCTCGTTTTGACTGAGCACTCCATCGCCTTGGAGACTGTTTGGACTGTCAGGTTCAAACGCAACGGATTCTCGGGGGGGGACCTCGATTAGTCGGGTCTATGTTACAGTACGCTGACAGGCGGGGACTGCGCGGTGGCGTCTGGCCAGGCGGCTCACGGCAGTTGAAACATCTGTTGCACATAACTTGGGACCTCACAGACGCAGACATAGAGAGACAGACAAGCAGACTGACACGGACCTCCATTGTCCATGAGCATCAAACCACTACAATTTTAAAATATTAAAAATTAAAAAAGTAATAGTAGCCTCTGCCAAATAGCTTGTAGGCTAGAATAATGGTTATGGTTAGTATAAGGGTTACGGTTAGACCTCTGCAATGTAGCATCATAGGCTTTAGAAATCTTAGAATAAAACACTAGACCTCTGCCATGTAGCATGTTTTGTCGGGTCTTGAGAAAAACAGAAGTATCATAATATAATACTAGGCCCTGCGATGTAGCATGAAGGCTCTAGATAAAATAATAGAAAAGTATTAATAGTACGCCACTGCTCTGTAGCATGCGGGCCCTATAGAAAAGAGAAAAATTTAACAAAATATAGTACAATTTTAGCAAAATATAGTTTGCCAAGTGGCATTTAGGCCCAAGAGTAGGTACCAACACCACCACCACAACCACCACCACCACCACGTGCGCAACCGCTTATAGCCTACTATAGTTTGTATGTACTTGTATGTGCACTTAGGCTGCAAAGCAACGAACATACCCAGTACACTACGACACCCCACAAGTACTCCAGCGCCACTACTATATACTATACTAGTATACTATTACTATACTACCACAACTACTGCTACTACTACTACTACTACTACTCCTACCGATTAATTATCTGATTATAATCTGGTCGTTTTGACTGAGTACTCCAGGGAAACGAGGTGCCATGGACTCGGTGATTTTGAAAGGGGTTGGGAATAGCTCGAGTGAACAATATACATGTAGAATGGATTGCAGGTTTAAAGCACTGCAGTGCTGGCAGAACTACACAGCAAATGCACAGCACACTAGTTCGTGTGCTAACTTCCTTTATAAGCACTCGTATGCTTCTATCCCCCCCTAAGCAGCCGGGCTCAATCCATCTTCTTCCCCCTCTTCCTGTGTCGGCCTTCCCCCTCTGCAATATGTTATCTAGTCCATTCCTCTGGTGAATGAAGGTTTCTGAGATGGGGAGGGTTTGGGGAGGGATGCTCTGCTCCCCGTAAGAATTTTTTCAATTTCCGCATTTTAAGCTGTCATTTTTACAAGTACCATATTTCAGTGGAAGGATTGCTGAAAAGAGAAGTCTAGAACTTAATAAATAGGCCTATATTTTACAATAATTTTTTTTGGGAGTTTCCACATTGTAGGCCTAGACCTAATGGTACTATAGCTGTTTACGATGTCTTCCTAATAACATTACTCCAACACTTCAGTGCTGATAAAAGAGTGTTTTGAAATTTCGAATAGGCCTACTTATAATTACGATAATTATTGCTTTATTTATCAAGTTCAGCAACTCAGTTCTGCTGGTGATGGACTATACATGTACATGTACGATAGCGAATAATTGCTGACGAGAGTAAACTTAGGCCCATCAAAAATTATAGCAGGTCTAGCCTAGGCTATTTGTTGCAATTCAATCAGCTTAGGGCACAAGACGGTCCTGAATTGCTGACCAAGATACAATTATTAGCAGAAGTTGTTACAAACCAGACAGGAAGTACCAAACTGCCAAAATTGGGTAGCCATGCATTGTGCTAAGCGACTCTGATCAGTCACCAGTGTGCACTGCGAGAGGCGTTACATAAATTTATGGATGGAGTACAATGAAATAGAATGAAAATACAATGTAGACCTAGGCCTTCGTAATATATTATGTTGTTGTACTAAGTGTTCAAGGAACACAACATTTTTTAAAATTTTAGTCTGGAATTTGAAATATAACACTGGAGAGAAGCCACTTAGTTGTACAAAAATAGTAAGCTTAGTGGTACATGTAGGCCTATTAATATCATGTTCATTATAATAATTATGATTGTGTCACTTATTAAAATAGTAAATAATATTATTATAATCACATAATCGTAAATTTGATTATGGTATATTATCATAACAGTTCGTGTGATGCGAAAATGTAGATATATTATAGGCTGTATAGCTAAAAACTATTACCATTCTGTCAAAATTTTCTGTGGAGGGGAAGTACCACTCTACTCAAAACTGAAAACATTGCTCTTTCATAAATCCTATCCTGATTCTTCCTCTTCTCCTCACATCCCTCGTCATTTCAACTCTAAACATCACCCACCTTGGCCGTCCATCTATCTGCCTGCCTGACTCTCCGGATTTGATCCGCTGACTATCGATTTTGTTTTGACTGAGTGCCAGTGAATAAGCTGGTTCCCGCGACTTGGCTTTTGTGGGCGCTGTAGAAGTCTGGATATTACGATTACGATTAGGAAGTACTGATTGATAACCTGCTTCTCTATAAGTGCCATTAAACCACCCAGAGCCTCCGCTGTCATTAGCCATCCAGCTAATGATTTGTGGGTGGAGCCTCGACTTTGCTAATCACCGCTAATCACCGCTAAAGAAATAGATTAGCGCGAGAAAAACGGGTCTTTATCGGACGATTCTGTACACAATAATGAACGATTCTGTACACATTAATACGCGATTTTTGGCTTTGTACCGCAGCATTAGGGCAGCATTAGGGGTCTTATAATGGGAACAGTACTGTATCTCTGTCTGTGTTCTCACGTGATCTCTGCTGCCGAGTGACAAGAGAAGAATAGCCAAACACAATGGATGAACAATGCGACTTCCCCTCTGAAAGCTAACATTTATGTATGTATATATATACATATATATATATTTATACACATAATTAGCCTTCGTATATATATTTATATATATGTACGAACTTACCAGCCTACTCGCTACTCGTGTGAACTTTGAAGATATCTGCTTATTCATATACATGTATGCTGCGTATTCATACGTTATGTAGGCCTATGTATAATTACATGATGAAATACATGCCCATATATATATATTCTGCATGGGACATACATGTATATACGCTTATATTTAATCATATATAATGTAGTGCGGACCAGTTGAGCACAGGAGCGAACGTACATAGTAAGTCGGGCTGCAGGTGATTTGTGGAAAATCGATCATCATTTGGAAGCAGCAGAAATCCCGACATTATCTCGCACCGAACAGATGAAAGGACTCGTCGCCGGTGATAAATCACGTGGCTGCTGCTGCTGCTGATGCTGCTGCTGCAGCGCCAGATAAACGCCGCACGGATCCATTACCATCTCAGTGATGCGGCGTGGACGATGGGAGATGCAGCGGTGATTAACCTCTGCCTCTGAATCCGCAGCTGATGCAGAGATTCAGCTGATGCAGAAGCAGGAGCAGGAGCAGTAGCAGCCAGTCTGAATCACGGAGAAAACTTCTGCGCTACTTGCACGAAGACAGCAGCACTTGCGAGATTCTATGGATGACAGAAGTGAATGTGTTGTTGGCGATACCTTAACGCGCCTTTCGTTTACAGATGAATGTATTCCGAAAGCCAAAAAGACGATTGAAACTTCTTTGTGGCGTATTATTAAGTCGCCGCCGGTGTGCGTGCAGCTGGTTGGATCTCAGGAAGACAAAAAGAAGGGAAAGCGAAGGAAGAAGAAGCAGCAGGATGGAGTGAAGCAGAAACAATAGTAGAGATGAAAGAAGAAAAAGAGGAATACGATCGATTTAAGGGAAAGGGTCCACTTCTCAGTCACTGCGTCATCATGTTATTATCCTAATTAACTTGTCTTCTATAATAGTGGTGCTTTGTAAATTTCTGACCACACCTGCAACGACAATCCACCGTCGATTGACAATCCTTTGTGTGCTGATATGCTCATTGTCTTCAGCTTTTGCATCAACAGTCGACTATGATGCCAATTAGGCTAATATTAATTATTTATTATTAATATTAATTAATTATTTGTAATATTAATTATTTTTTATAATTATTTATTATTGGATCTAATATAATTATTTGTTATTAATATAATTATTTATTTTTAATATTAATTATTTATTAATAATATTAATTATTTATTAATAATATTAATTATTTATTATTAATATTAATTATTTATGATTAATATTAGCTATTTATTATTAATATTTATTATTTATTATTAATTATTAAATACTAATTATTTGCTATCAGTCGACGCCTATTCCAGTTAGCCGGTCTTTGTCGCCTGCTGGTGAACTCAACAGCAGGCGACAAAGACCGGCTAACTAGAATAGGCGTCGAGTGATAGCAAATAATTAGTATTTAATAATCAATAATAAATATTAATGGTGTTTTCATGGTTTTATTTGATGCTTTTTACATCATGTGCTCGTAAACGCATTATATTGTTTTACATTTTCCATTTCGGGGGGTGTTCAAACACCCAAAACACCCCCTAGATACGGCCTTGTTTCCTGGTCATCAATCAGACATTATTCTCTAGTCCAACTGAACTTTGACCTTAGTGAGTCAATGTTGTGTCGCAGGATACATGACTGAACAGAAAAAAGATTTGATATGCTCGGCAAACAGGAGCACTCCATTCCTAATGATCAACTACAGACGGCACAGAATGATGAAACATCTTCCGTGCACTGTGCGCTATAAGGATTCCTCATCGTTTCGTCGTTTAGCCGAAGCTGCAGCACTGGGTGAATTGTTACACTGTAACACTCGGTGCCCCATCGAATTACACCACGCCAGATCACATTACAAAAATCGCATCATATTACGTAGCTTGACAATCGCATAACAGCATAATATCGCATTACATTCAACATCACATGACATCATAATACATTGCATTAATACATTAGGCCTACATCGCGTTACGCTGCATTTAGAGTTAGAAGGTTGCATAAGGACACTTCAGTGGATCTTCCTCTCAACAGCTTGTCCACAGTCAGGAAGAAATCTAACCTCAGTCATTATTAGCCTGATCACTTCAGACTGTGAGTCTGTGACCTTTAGGTTTGCTTAAGCTTGCAACCGCTTTCACCATAGCTGGAGAGCATAAATACTTCTAAAATCTCATTTCTTTCATTCCAACTCTATTCTTAATCTCACTTGCGCGGTTCCTCGCTTATCCCCCAGTGGACTTATTCCAATGGAATTGGATGGGAAACGTTCTAGTGATGATTGCCAATTCTACTGAACTAACATGTGTCTCATTCATTTCAATTATTTACGTCGCTGCCAAATTTCTGGATTAGATTACAGTTCCCAAGAGGTGTCTACTGGTCTCCGAAATTCAATTTGTGGCGCCACCAAGCGATGGCTATAGACGCAATCTGGCTCCTTCCATTGCTCAGGAATTTATTAGAATCAAATATTTTGTTTCTCAGATTTAATCTCGAGTAGACCAGGCGACAACTTTCTTCCTTCGCCTAATTTCAAGGTAACTGCTTCAAGTCCAACCGAAGAAAGTCGAAATAAAAATGCAAATAGAATTGGAATTCCTCGAAACCATCTTTCCATCTTTTTGTAGCAGCAGCAGCAAAAGTGCTTTAGGTAATTGTAGGATTGCCAGGATTGGTATCTTTTTGTATTAGGGTCGCAATTAATAAAATTAAGACGTAATTTCTAGTAAAAGAAATTACAATGGAAAAAACGGCCCTGTTATTACTGTTGTTGCTGTTACTAATAAATTATTACAGCAACAACAGCAGCGACAACAGCAGCGACAACAGCAGAGACAACAGCAATAGTATTGCTAATGTTAAATCAAATAAAATTAAAACTTGTCTATCCAATCTATCCAAACATTTCAAAGAGATCATCGTCATCATTATGCAAAGCAACTAAGTGAATTAAATGAGGAAATACAAGCAAAGAAAAATGTAATCCTGGATATATATTGATATATATATATATATATATATATATTGATAGGCCTATATGTAGCCAATTGAAATAGTATTGATATATATTGATATATATTGATATGTATTGATATATATTGATATATATTGATTATATATTGATATATATTGATATGTATTGATATATATTGATACCTGGGGAAGGTTCACCCCGATTGGTATGCAGGGCTTAAAGTGTGGCTGGACGGTCATGGACGGCGTCCTTGCACTTATTTTAAAATCTGAACCCGTCCAGCCACTTATTGGCCAGCAATGGCTAGAAAGGTAAGGGGCGTCCAGGCACTTCTTTTGGAAAGATAAGGGGCGTCCAGGCGCTTATTTTTTCCACACTTTTAGCACTGTTGGTAAGGGTACCTACCTTTCTGGGTATTATTGCTTGGCCAGGGTAACAACAATGCAGGAATGTCTACTATTTTATTATTGCCATTAGCATTACTATCACTGTTTATTGTTGTTGCTTTTACTATTAATTTATTAGTACAGGTATCGATAATGATTTTGAACATGATTATCAATATTGATATTCAAATAATTAATTAGTCCCATCGTTACCTTTACAATTCATTAATGATGAATTAGTCTGTTCAAACAATTGTCACCGTTTGTGTTTATTTATTATGCTATTGCTAACATTATTGCAATTATTATGATCGTTTTTTATTCCTGAGACAATCACTCGTTTGTTTACATGGTCATCTGAGAAAGTCTAATGTAATATCGTGTAGGACGGTACATAAATATTATGATGGACTCAATTTCTTTGTCGTCGATACAAGCTAGAAGTTATATTATTATACAGAATGTGGCTTCATTGCTTTTGCCGAATGACCAAGAGACGTCTCATGGGAAACCTTTTGTTCAAGAGAACAATGAACAATAGCCATGCACAGCCCCTCCTCCCTCTCCCATCTCCACCCACCCACCCCACCTCCCGCGTCCAGTCTTGATGGTCTTCGCGGACCGCATGATCGACCACAACCGTCGTCTTCCCATTCCTATATTTATCTAAGCCCGCCGTATTCAACCACCGTCCCGCTTCCAGTCTCGCTTCCCGTCCCGCTCCCAACAGACGATTTCATCTCAAATTAATCGCCATCCGGGTTCCGCCGGCACGCGCAGGCGCACTGATGCCCGACTCACGTGATTGCACCGGCGCAGGTCCGCAGCGAATGTCCGACTGCGGAAGTAATAAGCGTGGAAAGAACGAGAAGAAGAGGAGCGATCTTCGTGTGAGCAGCAACGATCACGTCCTGAAACTACATATTGTATGCATAATGTGTCGACGTTGGATGTTCTTCGAATTATCGTCCCATGCATCCACATCAGCTGTCTCCAGCTCATCCGGACTGATCCCGACAGACCGTCTCCACAGCATCATCATTCCTCTTGTCGAATGCCATCGCTGATTTGAAATACACGAATGAATAGATTGCTAAATCGTTTTACAACTCACTCCGATCCACCTAGACGTCAGGTTATCTTCAGCAGCCAATTGTCTAGTCAGCCATTCCTGTCGTTTTCTCTTGGGGTCGATCGCACTTACGAGCCCTTCTGAAAGGCTTTTGCTGAGAGAAACGCTTTACAAATGGTTATATACAATACAGAACTATACAATGCGATACAGTGCAGTACAGTGCAGTACAATACAATGCAATATAATGCAAGACAACCAGGGTCTAATTACGTTCAAACAGTTCGACGCCTTAATTCATCCTTTCATAGGTTCCAAATAATTATTGGCGGCCTACCAAGGATTATATATTTTAAAAAAGTACTATGACAGTTTAGCGACGTTCTGTGACAGCAAAGTAAAGATCAACAGCGTCGCCCTCCCTCTTATTCGAGATTTTTGACTGGCAATGCAAACCGTTCAAGGTAACTACTGCTATTTATATAGCAGCTGTTGTCGTTTGAAACCAGCGCAACATCACCGCAACTTTTGTATTTATTTAGAATGAAAGAACGCTTTTCAAAATATTACAACCACTGCTTCCAGTCTTTTCTCCGATTCCGTTCCAATCACCAAACACTGAAGCCTGGCATTTTGACCTTTGACTTGCAGCAAAACATAAATACTCCACCCTCCAATTTCGTTTTATTCGGTCTGGGAATAAATCTAGATTTTCTGAATTTAAGTTTTTGGTACATGCGGTTTCAACGTTTAATTAATTGTTCAATTTATTGATCATTGCTTCCAATTATTACTTGAATGTATTAAAATGGTGTTTTATGTCCCATTGTGCGTTTGCAGGTGGAGTAATAAAGAATACAGACCGACTTACTTATTCACTCATGCTTCCTTGACCTTTACTGCGAATGCATGTCCTATTACAATACTTTACGCTACACGTGGCTTCCAGTGACGCCACATTGTGTGGTTGTAGACAATCACCGGTGCTAACGGGTGCTGCTGCTGCTGCTGTTGCTGCTGTTGTTGCTGTTGCCGCTGCTGCTGTTGGTGTTGGTGCTTCTTCTATAGAAACGAATGTCTAGCACCAGAATTCCTAATTCGGTTTCGTCGTGCAAGATTGATGCTCGCGCTGACAAGGGTCAGGCTCCCAGCAGCGATCGCACGAGCCGTGGATGGATCGCCAGGCAACACGCAGAAGAAGAAGAAGAAGAAGAAGAAGAAGAAGAAGAAGAAGAAGAAGAAGAAGAAGGAGGAGGAGGAGGAGGAGACGTCCGTCTGACCGACCGACCGACCGAACGCCACCCGGCCACTGGGCAGCTTCTCCACTCACGGACAAACGGACGGAAGAAGAAGCAAAAGACGTAGAGATGGAGGACTGTTGGTGGTATGTTGGTGGAAATGGTGGTATGGCACTGTCTAAGCGACCACTGGCGATGTCAGAAGGTGGAGAAAGAAGGGGAAGAAGAG
Source organism: Lumbricus terrestris (assembly GCA_949752735.1). NCBI lineage: Eukaryota > Metazoa > Annelida > Clitellata > Crassiclitellata > Lumbricidae > Lumbricus > Lumbricus terrestris. The sequence goes on from OX457039.1 coordinate 63,838,981, forward strand.
CAGGAAGAGAAGGACAACGAGGAGGAGGAGGACGAGGAGGAGGATGAAGGGACGAGAAGCGGAAGAGAAGGAGGAGGAAAAGGAAGAGGAGGAGTTGAAGGAGGAGGCTGGGGAAGATGCAACGGCGTCAGTCAGCGCTATACGTTTCACGAAGGAGATAAGTCTATTTATATGATTTAGCACCGATGAAATATGCAGCGACGGGTCCTTTGTCGCGTCTCCTGGGACGGGTGGCCGAGACCGGATTCCGTCCGATTCCGCCTCTCTCCCGAATGAAGAAACGTCCGTCGGTTCGAGGCGATTAGAAGCGGCGCAAACTGCGTCCGAGAAAGCCATCAATTATTTACTACACGCTATCGAGACGAAAACTCGCCTGGGTCTCGTTGGTCGGTCGGTCGGTCGGGCGGTCGCCTGGCTACGACTACGTTGCCACACAGAGCCATAATATAGAGTCGCTATAGACATGTAGACGCGCGGTGGCTTCCCTTTCAACAGCTCATGAAGAAGCCATAGCAACAGCATCCGTGTCAATGCATGAGGTCGGATGTTTTGTCATCGCATTGGTGGAAGAAGGAACTTTTGGAAGAGCGATTCACGGTGATCTGCGCTGCATAAAGAATTGTCGTTGATTTTCTCCGTTTATTGGAACACGTCTTAACCTTTTATTTGTACATAAAGTTGCATTTTTAAACCTTGAATCGTGTGCATGACCAATAATTATTGAAGTGCATCTACGACCACATAAACTCTGTCACACACACACACACACACACACACACACACACACACACACACACACACACACACACACACACACACACACACACACACACACACACACACACACACACACACACACACACACACACACACACACACACACACACACACACACACACACACACACACACACACACACACACACACACACACACGCATACCAAAAATGCGTAATTTTCGAAATTTAAAGAAGACTGATTCTTGTGTTTTTCGACAACGTCCACTGGTAACCCACCTCCAAAATGTATAGAAGGGTCTCCCAAAATTTTGTCTGGTTACGCTACTGATAATTAACTAGGCCTACTGCCTACAGCTCTAGTGCTCTTGCACTCTGCAAGGCCAAGCAATGCAAGCGACTAACTATATGCGTATAGGCCTATGCCAGAACGCTATCTCTGACCGTACTCCTGTGATGGCTTAGCTCTGTATTAAAGAATAATGCTGGATAATAAGAGTCCAGGGAATGTGATGATGATTGATGTACGAGTAGTTCATCTGACCGATGCAAGTCTTCGTGACTATTGAACGCCTCTTTGGTAACCACCGAACACGTGACATAGTCAAAGACACGTGATGAAAACGGTCACGTGGTATGGTCACACTGCAACGATGGTGGTAATCAGTGCATGGTATGGTATGGTATGTATGTATGTATGCATGTATGTATGTAGGTTGCATGCGGGTGTGAACGAATCTTTCCTTTTTCTTTACTTTATAGAGCGAATCTATAAACACCTCTCAAATGCTCTCCGATGACAAACTAATAATTTGGTGAGTCTTAGCAATTCGCACACAACGCGAACTTTCCTCCGTCCTCACTTCAATGGTAGCGCGGCATACATGTACTCGTATTATTGTTAAATATTCGCAAGGAAGAACCTCAAGGACTTCAATGAGTTGGGGGGGGGGGGGGGGGGTTAGGAATGAAAAACTAAGCAATTGTAATTGATCATCGAGTATCATTCTGTTGATCGTCTGTGCAACCGGCACAGATTTTGTGAGACGTCGTTGGGTAATTTCATCGCCTGTTAGCAGCGGATGAAGGAGTGCAACTGCGCGTTGTTTCATTCTTAACTGTCTTCTATTCTTTATGCAAATCTTTGGTTTGGTGAACTGAACTGAGAGGGCATGCACTTAAGGGATGGACTGCACTTGACGGAAAAGAAGAAATTTGGTGGTTTATTTGCTGGAAAGGTCGAGGTGAAGGTCGTGAGGTTGTGGATAGCCTAACAGTCGTCTGCTTTTAAAGAACGTCCCAAATGTCTGAATTTGTGCGTGTTTTGGTTAAGAAGATTTCTGTTAATAAGATTCGATGTGGTGCACGGTGTTAGTGCTGACAAGGCCGTAGATAGGAGGGGGTGTTTTGGGTGTTTGAACACCCCCGAATTTAAACAGGTAAAAATAATATAATGCATTTGCTAGCACGTAATGTAAGAACTACAATGTGCAATGTATTTGCCGTCCAGAATCCGTAGAAGATCGCGATTTTATTTTTAAAAATCATGTAATTAGATCGTTTCACGCCTCGTTGAACGGTTTTTTCGGTCGAAAAATGCTACGAAAGGCATGTGATGACTGAAAAGGTCATAAGAAATTTCGACGACTAAAAAAAGTCCGATAATTTCGCCGAAAAAGGTTTGTAAACGCCTTCCGAAATCAAACCCTGGCTACGGCTACGGTTTTGAGTCCATGCAGAGCGGTAAGCACCAGGCTGTATTATATATCATATTTGATTACACTACATCACATTACATTGCATTAGCTTTGATAAGGCTTTGATTATCATATTTGACTACACTACATTACATTGCATTAGCTTTGATAAGACTTATATAATCATATTTGATTACACTACATTACATTGCATTAGCTTTGATAAGGCTTTGATAATCATATTTGATTACACTACATTACATTGCATTAGCTTTGAAAAGGCTTTGGTAATCATATTTGATTACACTACATTACATTGCATTAGCTTTGAAAAGGCTTTGATAATCATATTTGATTACACTACATTACATTGCCTCAGCTTTGAAAAGGCTTTGGTAATCATATTTGATTACACTACATTGCATTGCATTAGCTTTGATAAGGCTTTGATAATCATATTTGACTACACTACATTACATTGCATTAGCTTTGATAAGGCTTTGATAATCATATTTGACTACACTACATTACATTGCATTAGCTTTGATAAGGCGGATATGTTCCCAAGAGACGCTGTGCTGTTTCTGTGATGGCATTTTCCTTTTTCTATAGCGCTATAGTATGTGTCACGGCTATTTCCGACACAACATTAAGAAGCCATAAATCGTCCCTCAGACGGCTGGGACGGCTGGGGTGGCGTCGGTGGCGTCGGTGGGTGGGACGGCTCGGGTGGGTCGGTGGCGTCGGCGTCCAGTGTGGTCAACGCGGAGATGCCATTAGAGAAGATGAATGACCTCTCGTTAGCAGCTTCAGCAACCCGCTGGTCATCTATATGCAAATGATGCCGGACTCAACGTCCAGAAAAAAGCCGGACGCTGTGGACAACTAAGTAGGGATGGGAAGCCAGAGGGCTTCGTGTCTGTCCTCGCTCTGCAAATACTGCTCCAGTTCCTCGTGCAGCAATAAACCATCTGCAGTTGTTGTGCACGTCCACCTGCATGCAGACAGATCAGCTGAAAGAAGCAAGACCAACTTCGGATGATGCGGTCTTGTCTTCAACCGGTCTCGTTGCAATGGGGTAACACGGACAACGTTTCTATTGTAAGTGGTGCTAAAGGTGGTGGATTACCAATATATGGAATCCTGTAGAACCTGATGAGCCTCTCCATCCTTATCCCATAAATCACCTGCCACCTCTATTCTTACAGCCATCTCACGATGTGAGATGTAAGACCTCTGCCCAAACCTTCGTCACTGGTTGTTCTCTGCCAGTGCCAGTCCCAAACCTGGATAAAGGAGGAGGGTGACACTAATCATCTTTGATCTGACAGTGTCGTTAAACATGTAACAAGCCCAAACCTGCGGCGTCCACTTTTGCCAACTCTTCAGCGTTAATCTTACAGTAGCTGTCTTCCTCGCATAGCCCCTCTGGCCCCCTCCTACGATTAGTTGGCACTTCCTCTCTACGCTATACTGATCGCAAGTCTCTTCATGCTTTTCCCCGTAATCGTAATCGTAATCTCCAAATTTCTAAACGCGTCATCGAAAGCCAAGCGCAGGGCACCAGCTTATTCACGCGCGCCATTTGGTTGTTTCATTTATCACAGCTTTGAAATATGGACGAACTTTAAAGGGAACGGGTTAGGATTTAGGGGGAGATTGAAACTCATTACCTGCGTATCCGATCTATCAGTTATGTCTCTCATGAGCAATAACTAATGTGTGTATATTTATTCATCAAAACATTTATAGCTAAGCGCGTCTTCAGTACTTAACGTTCACCTGTTTAATTTATCTAATCAAAATCTTCTATGGGCCACCACTACATCCTATAGCCTAAGTACCTGTCCTGGGTCATCCTAAGGGACTAGTTTTCTCACATTGAAATAGCCTACGCTAATAAACGATTATATAAGACCTATGTTCCGTTGCGTATGCTGCGTTATATCCATGGACCACAACACAAACGGTGCAAGTTGAGGAACCACAGCCACAGATCCGATCAACACTGACATCTATCGAACAGTAGTCGCATCATCGATGTGCGCCATTCGCTGGAGGGAGCCACACAATTGTATAAGGTTAACCGCCGTCCTTAGGCTTCTTAGATGTAAATTGCATAGTTATCTTAACTTAAATGAACCAAGTCATAGCCTATTTAAATCCTAAGTTGACTACTTGTCTTTGGTGACAATCGAAACAAAAGTTACGTCTTCTCCTTATTTGAAGACAGTTCATAAACGATATATACAGACCATAAAATTCTTCTGCTTATAATATTATGATAATCGAAAGTGTAATCTTCTTTACTGAAAGCTTTCACAACGACATCTACGCATTCTTTTGTCCAGACACATGCAGTCGTTAACTTCATCTCTATGTAGAGTCTGCAGACTTTGTTTGAAGGCTGCAGGCAGACGTAGCAACATTTATTAAGTCTCCTATGATTATTATTGAGTCATATATTACGACAACCGACGTCAACCGTAACCACATCAATGTATTATAATTTTCTGTTTAAAAACAATCGTAACCATAATTATCCTTCTGTTTGAATACAATCGAATCCATACCAATTATACTCTTCGGTTTGAAAACAATCGCGACCATATCAACGTATTACACTATCATCTGTTTTTAAACAATCATAACCATAATCATCTAGGCCTACGTATAGCCAAGCCTACTATTCTGTTTGAAAACAATCGTGACCATATCAACGTATAATGCTATACTCTGTTTTAAAGCAATCACAACCATATCTAGGCTATAGACTACACTCTTCTGTTTGAAAACAATCGTAACCATACCAACCCATTACACTCACTTCTGTCTGAAAACAATCGTAACCATACCAACCTTTTACAATCTCTTCTGTTTGAAAACAATCGCGGCCATATAAGCGTATTATATTATCCTCTGTTTTAAAATAAACATAACCATATATCTAGGCCTACGTATAGTCTTCTGCTTGAAAACAATCATCACCATATCTACGTAGGCTATACTCTTCTGTTTGAAAACAATCATCACCATGTCTACGTAAACTCTTCTGTTTTAAAAGAATCGTCGCCTTATCTATACGTAGGCTATACTCTTCTGTTTTAAAACAATCGTCACCATATCTACGTATACCCTTCTGTTTTAAAACAATCATCACCATATCTACATTACGTAAACTCTTCTGTTTTAAAACAATCGTCACCATATCTACGTATACCCTTCTGTTTTAAAACAATCATCACCATATCTACATTACGTAAACTCTTCTGTTTTAAAACAATCGTCACCATATCTACGTATACCGCATATTCTTCTGTTTGAAAACAATCGTCACCATATCTACGTATGCTCTTTTGTTTGAAGACAATCATCACCATATCAACGTACCGCATATTCTTCTGTTTTAAAACAATCATCACCATATCTACGTATACTCTTCTGTTTTAAAACAATCGTCACCATATCTACGTATAGGCTTCTGTTTGAAAACAATCGTCACCATATCTACGTATACTCTTCTGTTTGAAAACAATCATCACCACAGCTACGTATAATCTTCTTTTGAAAACAATCATCACCATAGCTACGTATAATCTTCTGTTTGAAAACAATCATCATCATAGCTACGTATAATCTTCTGTTTGAAAACAATTAGTAACAATCATCACCATAGCAGAAACAGCATCCAGAAGAAGTTTAGAAGGCGGAGACCACGAAGTAGTATTACACTATTACAGTATGAGGAAGGCGAAGGCAGAAGAGAAAAGAGCAAAACAATTAACAGGCGGATGAATAGAACACAATAACACAAAATAGCATAAGAAAAGTTTTAAGTGGTTCATAAGATCGAACCACCGCTATACAACTTCACCTGGAACGTTTAATAGCCAATTTTCAATGGCTTTCTCGTAACAGCCGAGTCTATGTCCACAGAAACAGAATGGTCATAGAAGTGAGAACGGAAGGGAGGATGAGCAAGAACGTGAGACCCATCCGTCTCACAACAACCTCGCCTCTGACCTCTGACCTTCGAACTAATCGGATTCAGACCGACCCTAGATTTCCATGTCCTATCGGAGGAAAGGGGAATCAGTAAGAAAAGCGGTTGGGAATTGCGAGTAGAGGAGATAGATACAGAAGTTGAGGCTTTGATGGAATATGAGGAAGCACGATGTCCTTGATTGCAGATAGCACCATCGTCCCATTCCTCGTCCTCCTCTTTATCCTTTCTCCTCCTCCTCTTCCTCCTCCTCCTCCTCCTTCTCCGCCTCCGCCTTCTCCTTCTCTTCTCCGCTTCTTCTGCAATCGATACGAGTCATATCGTCACGGGCCAAAGCCAGATTGATTAGCGCCTGGTCATAAAGCCAGTAGCCGCGCAGCAGCAGCAGCAGCATTCGAATGGACATCGTCGTTTGGGCTTGGTCAATTAGGGCGAAGTGATGGTATGCCACGCCGGTAGCGAAGGTGCGTGTTGGCGGTCGGTAGAAATGACGGCGGTAATCGGTTGACCTGGCCGTATGCGCGTCCCATAGACACAGGTGAGCGCTTAGACTGGTGGCTTCCTACCTGGATTGGTTGGGCGCGTCACCGTTGACTTTGTTTACCGATATCATCATCATCATCGTGTCTTCCGCAGCGCCGCTGCATGCAGTCAGCTAGGCTTAGCTTTATGGCCAGTCGTGCAAGGTCTCCACCTTGTTTCGACCTTCCTTCCATCTGACCTACTGGAGTGGATGCTCAACTCCAGCCTCCATGGCCGGTCCCTGGTCTGGCAGCTCTCGACGATTCATTTACCAGACAGGAAGCTCTTCCAGAGATCACATTTCCCCATTGCATCCATCACATTTTTCCATTGCATCCAACACATTTCCCATTGCATCCATCACATTTTTCCATTGCATCCATCACATTTTTCCATTGCATCCATCACATTTTCCCATTGCATCCATCACATTTTACCATTGCATCCATCACATTTTCCCATTGCATCCATCACATTTTTCCATTGCATCCATCACATTTTCCCCATTGCATCCATCGCATTTTCCCATTGCATCCATCACATTTTCCCATTGCATTCATCAGCTCGTCACCTCCTCTATTTACTCCGCAAGAGAGGACATCTTTTCATGCTGCCTCTCGCTAACAGTAATCATTTTTCGTTTACCCAACAATCCGGTTGACAACCGGTTACAGTATAAAAAATTATGCAGTATGAACAAGTTATGCAAATGAAACAATAATCACAAGAACGCAAGTCACAAAAGCCGTAAATCATAGATTTGCAGCCATGCATGCCACACGCGAGCTCCAAGTATTTTAGATGCCGTCTCTAAACTGAAGGAAGAGCTAAACCCAAGAGTGCCATACAGGATTCGAATTGCGCACCATAAGCACCTCAAGCCAGATCGTTATCCATGACATCAATCAATAAATCAAATTTGTTTCAAAATAGTTTCATCAAAAGATGCATTGTCAGTGATTTTAATTTTGGCTAAGCATCAGTGCCCTTAAAATCTGCCATTTATCTGTCATAGGCTTTTCGAAAAGTATGTAATCGATAAATGCATTGTAGTGTAGGTCCATGTGCGCTTGTCATGACATTGTGTAAATAAGGGTTACTTACTTACTTACGTGACCTTTCTTCCACATATTAATATCGCGCTGTAAGCTCAGCTTTATGACGCATTCCATGACAGTTATAGGTCCTCCACCACCATGCATCGACCTCCTTTCATCTCCCGCGTGCCATGCTTACCTTCATGGTTCCATCTCTGTCATGAGGCATGTAATTCCTCCATCCATTATCCACCCTACTCCCATCTATATACCGTGCTTTAGGCTCAGCTATAGATGGCCCTATCTCTATCAGGTATACCACCTTTATCGACCCTCCTCCCTTTCATCCACCCTCGTGATAGAAGTCCATTCATCGATCCATTGGGCGTTTTCGTCGCTGTATTAAAGGTGTGGCCGCCGAAGTCTCTCTGGCTCTGAAACGCTTGTGGCTGCAACCTGGCTCCACTTCTCTCCGTTTCACATAAAGAAAAACGCACACACACGCACACACACACATACATGCGCACGTACGGACGAGCAGTGGCGGACAGACAACCACCGGCACACACACACACACAACACACACACACAGAGCTACACATAGACATGATACAGGAGCGTCGTTCGTTAGGGTATGAGACCTTGAAAGTTGAACCCACGCGACATACAGGGGGGCTGATATGTTTTGAACCCCTCTCAGTTATTTCTGTGTAACGATACTATGTGATAACAAAGATTATTAGCGTCGCCCTCTTCCTTTATCCAGGCTTGGGACTGGCACTGGCAAAGAACAACCAGTGGCGCAGCTAGCTCCACTCACTTTGAACACAATGATTTTATTGATGAAACGTGTGTGTGTGTGTGTGTGTCGGTGGTTGCCTGTCCGCCACTGCTCGTCCGTACGTGCGCATGTATGTGTGTGTGTACGTGTGTGCATTTCAACTGCAACGTTGACAACTCTTCCTTGACCAAATGACCTTGAACATCTGAATATGCATAGTTCAATTAAACGATTTAAACACAATAGTGTTTCTTGAATGCAGTAAAAAAAACGATTTCAGTGACAACAGTCGTAATTGAATAACACAAAAAAGCGTTAAATACCTGAAGTTATAACACCGTTATAGCGACACACGCAAAGGCTACGAATGATTTGTGACCTTTACAACGTGTTGCTTTTAATCCTGTCCGCACTGAAATCCGTATTTCACGAAGTTTAATCAATGTTTAACATTCGTAAGGTAATTATTTATTTTAGAACTCAATCATTCGGCTTTGGAGATCATATTTGCCATATCGTAACTCTGTAATAGTCTATCTCACCGTTGTTCTAAACTTACTCATCTTAGTCTATTTAGTATGGCGGTAAGATATTAATATTTTATAATTTTATTTTTGTAAATTAGGCAAAGAGAGTCTGTTACTTACATGTACTTAAGTATAACAACGCTTTCGCTAGTGTGTGTGTGTCAGGGGCGGATCCAGGGGGCCAATCCGGCCATGCCCCCCCCATTTAGAATTTTTTCCCACAGCTATTCTGGCCTGAAAAGTTGACTTGGCCCCCCGTGAGTAGCTCCGCATGTCCGTTCCCCGCAGCGGCGAAGAAGATCATCAGTGTTTTGGGTGGAGGGCGAATGGAAAAAGGCATTTTTGGAGAAATTCGAGGCTATAACAAAAACAAAAAACAAACAAACAAAAAAAGTCTTCAGTTTTTTCGGCGGATGGAGAAGGTATCTTTTTTGGAAATTCGAGGCTGATGACTAAAAAAAGGTCATCAGTTTTTTTGGCGGGTGGAAAAGGTGACCCAAAATTTTGGCCCCCCCATCGAAAATTTCTGTATCCGCCCTTGGAGTGTATATATATATTTGTCTAAAGGCACAGTTAAACTTAAAGTCATGTACTTAAGTATAACAACGCTCTCGCTAGTTTCTGATTCGCATTAGTAACACTTTTTGTCCAATTACACTTCGAAGATATAACCAAAAAAATTTAACTTCATCAGTCACCGTCCTAATCTCTCTCTCTCTCTCTCTCTCTCTCTCTCTCTCTCTCTCTCTCTCTCTCTCTCTCTCTCTCTCTCTCTCTCTCTCTCTCTCTCTCTCTCTCTCTCTCTCTCTCTCTCTCTCTCTCTCTCTCTCTCTCTCTCTTTCTATCACTCTCAATCTATCTTTGCGTCTGCCTCTTCCTCTTCCTCTTCCTCTCAGTACCTCTCTTTCTGTGTGTGTCTGTTATCTGCCTCTCTACGTGTTTTAACCTGTCTCTCTTTCCCTTTCGTTATGCTATGCTTGGTGCAATATAATTACTGTCAATTTTCGTCGCCAAATTATTATTATCGTATATATGAGGAAATTGATCGATCGTCCGAGGACAGAGGAAGAGAGTCTAATCTCATATAATAAGTGTCTAGTCTAATATAATAAGTGTCTAGTTGATAGCTTTGCACTGAACGGATAACAAAGTCCTTAGCAATCTCTTGCATTCCTTCTACCTCGCTACTCTGCCTCTCTGTCTCTCTCTATCTGTATGTCTTCCTGTCTCTATCTGTAATTTTATGTCTCTGCCTTTCACTCATCTCGTCCTTCCACTTTCACTTTCTTTCTCGTCCTCTCCATCTCTCTCTATCTCTATCTCTATAACTACCAAGCTGCCTGTACCCGTCCATCTACCTAACCATCTATCTATCCATCTATCAATACGTCTATCTATTCGCTCATCCACCAACCAACTCACCCACCCATGCATCCATACTTACACGCATTGATTACAATTTTTGCTCCAAATATTCAAACAATCCCAGGCAATTTAAATAAAAAGTTCAGTTTTGCACATTCAGTTCACTTGTGGAAGTATAATTATAGTTATGTGCAGTTCAGTTCTCTCTCTCTCTCTCTCTCTTCGGATATACCAATTTACTGTTGAGTACACAAGTTTTAAGGCATCAGATCCAGAACCAAACGAAATCACTGTTTTGGGTTGTTAATTCCGATTTCAACTTGCGAAAGATGTTGCTTAGAAGTTTTTCGTACAATCAATAGGACACAGTGATGCTACAGAGCCAAATTGTGCCTGTTGTTGAGTGACGCTGGCATGGAGCTCTTAACCACAGTGTGGTTTACTGCCAGACAGCTGATTCCTAGAGGCGCCAGATTGTATCTGATGCTTCAGACACTGCCTAAACGACATTTGCCTGTTGAAACTCATTCGCTTTGCTTATTCGGCTTTGATTAGACAGTTTCCAATGGAGCAAACCGTCGATAGTCACCACGTCCCGAAAGGTCTTCCACCTAATCTCAGGTGCACCATAAATTATTATCCATCGCAATGACCTTGCACTCGAGATACGCAACCGTAAATCACACGCGGTGTAGTAAGATCAACATCGCACTGGGTGAGATATGTCTGCGGCCTAAATGTCAGCTAAGCTAGGTGTGTCAGACAGTCTTGTAGCTTCAGAATCCGCAACGGTCCACGTGTTGGTTGATCGCCATAAGGGGTTAATCAATTTACGCTTTCCTTCGTGTGGGTGACGTTGGGACAACCCCGCCGGGATTAACCCTTTCCAGGCGACGACGGTGGCGATGATTAGCTTGGGCGACAACGAGAAACAAGTCGGAGAAAAAGCGCTGACCAAATGAAAACATCAAATCGAATGACTTGTCGTTTCTTTCGAATCCTGCGCGCGTGCGGTCAAGACTAACGTCGCTGTGTAAATAGTGCGGGTGTTGTGACAGTTTTGGTCCGGCATAAATTCTATCCCACGTCTATAACGCTGCAAGTGATAACTGTTCCATGAGATGTGCCGCATTAGCCAAAATGCAATAAGACTGGACGCTATAAATTGGCCGAATTTGGTCTGTTATAATAATTATTTCAACAACCAGCTTCTCAATGCACGGGTGGTCCTTCCAATCTGCATTTCTTTGCTCGTGATAATATTATTATAGAGATCATTAGCTGGAAAATAACTTGTTTTGACGCTGGCGAGCTATTCAATTACATATTTATCTCACTTGGAACTTTATATGTAAGACCGTTGAACGGGTAGTATTATGAATTGCATTGTGCTACCGAGGGAAGTACGGTAGGCTATAGCGCAACGGATAATACGCTCGCGTAGAGAGCGAGAGGTAACGAGTTCGAGCCCTGTAAGGCGGATATGCATTGAAGGCTGTCATTAGCGCCGATTAATTATTGCAGGCTGTCTGTTCTGTTAGTTTAGTTAAGATATTATTTTGTGTATTCTGTGATCTCCATTCTTGTGAATTGCTTAAACTGCATAATTGAACACTGTAACCGGTTGCGGTCTGTCAACCAGATTGTCAAATAAAGGAAAATTGTTATTATCATTATACTCACTATTTTTACGTCTCTATCATTCAATTATCTAGTCCTCTAATCTCCCATTTCAGTCTACACATCACAGGCTTTATTCAACACAATCCGCACTTCTTGCTGTTCGGGATGATGCTGAATGTTGCATGGAGAGCGAGGATATAGCATATATGACAATAGTATTAATTTTTTTATTCTTGACTTGTCTGCAGCTTTCGATACGTTGGAAATCTGCTTCAGCATGCATAATGCATATACTATTCATCTTCAGCAGTCGTCTAGAGTTTATTGTCTTGCAATGAACTGCTTTGTCAAGTATCCTGCTCCAATACTGTTCAATTTTTCCTAATCAGTATAATTGAATAGCAACTATCCTACACACGCAGTGTTCTGTTAGATTCTCTGTTTGCTATTTTATAGTCTTTCATTTCATTTTCGTCACAATTCCAGTGCCGGCGCTAGCACCCCGTACCCCCCGGCCGGGGGCCCCCCGAGTTTGAAAGGGGCCCTTAAATTTGGCTGGTCATTATGCCTATTTGTGACTGTACAGATCCGGTCTGGTGCATGCCTCAACTAACCATATGGCACTGCCATAGCAGACCTAATGCAAATATCATACTGATTTTGGGCGTAAGTTAAAAGCCATTAGAGTTCGAGAGGGGCCCCAAAATTTAGCTGGTCATTTTGCCTATTTGTGATTGTACAGATCCGGTGTTGGGCATGCCTCAACTAACCGTATGGCGCTGCCATAGCAGACCTAATGCAAATATCATACTGATTTTGGGCGTAAGTATAAAATCATTTAAACTAACTCAGGCAATTTCGTCCACTTTCTCAAACACAACGTTTAAAAATTGTAACTTAGTAATTGCTAATTGGATGAGGCCTCAAAATAAAACCTGCGTGAGTCCCAAACATTAAAGCCTGTGTAGGATTCCAGATGTCCCTGGTATGTGTCTGATCTCAAGTTTGCAAGGGGCCTCAAATGTAGCAGGTAATTATACCTTTCATGACTGTTCATTCCTGAAATCACGCACCGAATTATGTTTTAACGCAAAGCATACAAAATAATATCACACAAACCAATAGAGCATTGTCCTTCAACCAAAACGGAGACTTGGGGGAAGAGGATGCGGACAGGGACACGGCCCCACAATTTGTGGTTGGGACGGAATCCTTGTATTCCCAATATTTCATAAATATTTCATAAGTATCATCCACTGCCCATCAATAATGATCAATTTTGTTAAGATGACAACCTATAAATGCTGCCATTACAGTTGGCAAATCGGACAAATTTAAACAATGGAGAGGGGACACTCTGAAGTCCTAAACCATGACTAACAGCATTGAAAAAGGAGCAATTTTTTGGTAAAGACGACAGCTTAAAATTCTACCATTACAGCATGGACATTCCAAAAAATTTAACAATTGGGAAGGGACATTTATTGAAGTCTTACACCATGTCTTACAGCCCTTATATTAGGCCTATGAAATTTTGCTGAGATGACAGCTCAAGGTATGGGGGGGCCTCAAGTTTTTGTTTGGGGGGCCTCAGGTACCCTAGCGCCGGCACTGCACAATACACCCCATAAATTTACACAATTGTTCCATATAATAAGCTTCCTATAACACCCATCGTATACCCGAATCTACGTTCCATTTGACAATGTTTCTGTTGTGACTTCTCTTGCATTTGAGGATTATTAGATGTCGGCCAATAAGTTCCTCCTAAACCGATGGAAGACCAAATCCTTACAACTGAGCACATAATGGCTATGTACGAATTGTCAGTGGTCTAAAACTCTAAATCATTGAAGCAGAGTGACTCACTTGTTCAGTTGGATGGTGCTGTTCGAAAGCTGGATAACATTGACGTTGATTCTGCTATATCTCATCTCGCATGAAGGAAGATCTCTTCTGATGAGAAGACAAGAAGAGAGAGACATACAGACAGATCAAAGAGAAAATGCCAGAGGTAGATATAGACAGAGATAGATAAAGAAAGACAGAGAGACACCCACAGAGAGATAGATAGACAGAGAGAGCGCGCGAGAGACAGATAGACATACATACATACATACATACAACGTACATACCTACATACATACAGAGACAGACAGACATAGCCAAAGACAGAGACAGAGACAGAGACAGAGAGAGACAGACAGAGACAGACAGTCGGACAGACAGGCAGAGATAGAAAGAAAGACAGAGAGACACAAAGCCAGAGGGAGCAATTTCAATTCTGTTGACTAGACATTGCAAACAAATTCACATCAAACTTGAATTAATCCAGACAAAAACAATTATTATTAGATTCGACAAAATAATGACAGAAAAGAATTGCGATCTTATTATTTGCACCCGTCGATGCTAAGTGTTCAACGTCAGGAAATGATGATGATGATGATGATGATGATGATGATGATGATGATGATGGTGGCGGTGGTGGTGGTGGTGGTGGTGGGTGGTGGTGAGTGTGGAGATGATGACGATACTGATGATGATGATGATGATGATGATGATGATGATGATGATGATGATGATGATGATGATGATGATGATGATGATGATGATGATTTTTTCCCCGAGGTATACAGGATCCCTCAGGGACTTCACTACCGCCTAGCATAAAAATTATTATTATTATTATTATTATTATTATTATTATGCACTAACTTTCAATGCAATGAAATCGAGTGGTAGCACGAAAACTCGCAGTAAAAGTCAACGACGGCGTTCATTAAATTACAGGTCTACACAACATCGAACATTGCGACAACAGTCGAGGGGAATATAATTTCTGGATACCTAATCTCCGCCACACCTTGGTTCTGCTATTGACGAATAAGACGCGAGGCCGCTGCAGCCGCTGCGAGAGGCGACAGAAGGCAGCGTCTGTCCGTCCGTCCGTCTGTCCCTCGGTCGGTCTATCGGTCGGTCTGTTGGTCGGTCGGTGACTGCCAGTGATACGAGCGACATTGACGGCGGTACTAGAAAGCTGGACGGGCGTCAGTGAAAGATGGTGTGGCAACGGTCCACGTAAAATCACATTGCGCCGATAGAGGATAACGTGGCCGCCGCGGTTTCAGCAGCAAAGGCGGCAGCGAAGCAGGAGGAGGAGGTGGATGAGGAGGAGGAGTGGGAGGAGGTATCATTCGAAAGAGCAACAGCAATAGTAGTAGCAGCACAACAGGCGTCACAAGCCAAATGCGAGCGATGGAAATGCAGGAAACGTGCTACCGATTCAGCTACGTCGACGAAGGTAGCGACTGCGATGACGTCTACGGCGACCCGAGGGAGTCGAGCGGGGACGCCGCCAGCACCCAGAAGCTCCTGCCCCCACAGACCCCCGAGAATCACGCGACCTCGTTCACCAGGGTTACCTCCTCGTCGTTATCATCATCCTCATCATCATCGTCGTCGTCGTCATCAACAGCACCGGCTGCCACTGCAGGGACCCTGTCTGTCGGTGGGGGGACGATGGGCGTCGTGGTGGCACCCGAGCGAGCGGGGCCTTCACTGATTGAGGTCGACTACCGAGGGAGTCTGGAGCGCGGCGCCCAGTCGCTGGTCAACGGCGCCGACGAGAGGGGGCTCCTGATGCTGTCGTTGAAGCCGACCCTGCATGGTGGAATCCCCGGGGGACACCAGTCGTCGGACGCAGCTATCCACCACGGGGGTCACTCCTCGTTCGCAGCTGGCGGTCATGCGCAGTGCGCAGTCGGCAGAGTCGCCTGCGGTGGGAACTCGACGGGAAGTGCTCCTGTTTCCTTCGAAGTCGGACCTTCGAAGCAGCTGGCGAAGGCAGCTAACGGATCGATTCACAACAAGTGTAGTCTGGGTCTGAGCAACCAGCGTCCGTCGGTCATGTCCGGATACTGTCCATCCGGGCTTCAGATGGGAAGCATTCCGGAGGAGTTGAGCATCCAGGTCCTTGGAAGTGCGATGTCGAGCGCGAGGAGTGATTGCATGATCGCAACGAACAACAACGACATCGATTCCTCACCGCTTTCGCAGACACAGCAGCAGCTACAGCAGCCTCCTGGATACAGGAACTTCAAACCCGGTGTGGGATACAGGCTTGGCAAGAGAAAGGTCGTCTTCGAGAAGAGGAAGCGGATATCGGACTATGCGCTGGTCTTTGCGCTGTTCGGCATCACTGTGATGATTGTTGAAACGGAGATGACTATGGCTTCTGTTTACAAAAAGGTATGTTTCAAGGTCACCACTATAATACTTCTGTTAGGAATTACTTGATTATCGTGCCTCGGGATTTACACCCAAAACTGACAAAGAGATCTGTTCAAAAGAATTGATAGGCTACCCACACTCATCTGATCCTCGGATCCTTCACCTTCCTAAACGACACCCGCATTAACAGTTACTCTGGCCCTCTGGCTACCAGACTCGGACCTCTTTCTGACAACTCTTTGGAATAGGCTTCTGACTCGATGCAGCACATGTGAAAACGCTGGGCCTGCAATTGGCTTTCGAGTGGCGCTTTAGAAGCAGCTAGAGGAGCACTTGCCCCTTGAAAACTGACACCTAGGCTATTTATCGTTCATTTATTCATTCGTTCATTCTATGGACTTATATAGCGCACCTTTAGGAAACTACTTTTTGACATCTACTTTTTGATTTTTAACAAATTTCTAAGGAAACTATTCGTATTAAAAATTATACGCAAAATGAAACTGAGAAATTTGCACAAGAATCCTCTTTGAACAATACCCGTATTCTTAATTTCCAGCCTTGCATTTTTCAAGCTCTTGCTACTAAAACATTTAACCGTGACTAGCCTGTCGCAAAAATTTTGCAAAAATTTTGCCCCCTGCAAAAATTTCTGCGGGCACCCATGCATGCACTGTAGTTCTTACACCATATACTAGCAAATGCATGATTTCATTTCTACAGTATTTTATTTGGGGGTAGGGGGGTTCAAACACCCAAAACATGCTTTGGGCACAGAACGCACCGATAATCCACCGCATCTCACTTAATGATATTTTTTGCTGTTATTACAGATTCAAATTATTCGTGCTAAGATACTTAATGCCAGCAGTGATAAGGATACTAATGCAAAAACTAGCACCAGTACCAATAGGCCTGTTTAGTGCCAACACTATAGGACAGGTACTGATTAAAATAATAGTTAAACGATTAATCAGCTGAATTTAATTGCGATTAATCAATTAAATTAGATTAATTTTATCTTATAAGCGTTGCGTAAAGCATGAAAAACTGTCAAAAATGCAGTAATTGATTTTTAAAAATTATTTTCCATGTACAATAAATAATTAATTTAATTTGAACTGTTCGTTGTTGCATTGGAAACAATTGACTTTTTCGCCATCGTGAAATATTTTTCCATCAGAATTATTTAGGCCTGCCGGTACCTCAAATGTAAAATAAATGACAATCTTAATTGCCATCTGAATTATTTCCTCCCCCCCCCATATTCTGCGCATTATCATCGCTCACCGTGTTGTTTACACCAGCACGAAATAAGTAAACAAAATTAATCGAAAATTAATCGAATAAGCGAAAAATTAATCGATTAAAATATTAAATGATTAATTGGTTAATTAATCGATTAAAATATTAAACGATTATTCGATTCATTAATCGTTAAAGTCCAGACTAACACTAATGCCAGTAGGCATAGTTGTTTGAAACGACGGAAACGGAATTTGAAAAAAGGAATAAAAAACAAAACTTGAAGGAAATGGAGAACGAATATTACTAATCTTTGTTACCTCATGTTGATCTACTACTGTACAGTTAAAAATTGAGAAGAAAAATTTGCGCAAATATCATTTTGATCAGTAGGCAAAAACACAACTTTTGTAGTAAACACTAAGTCAAACGGTCAAATAGTCAGTATTAGTGACCTGAATTAGCGGAATTCTTGCAAACACGGAGACAGCTGGATGGATATCAGACGAAAACAAGATTAAGGAAGATAATTATAATTGCAACTAAATAGGCTAAATATGGTCATTGGTGCCCCTCCTGCATACTCTCTCTACTATGGATGTGCAAGGATGCGCTCTCCGCTCCTTCACACAGGATGAACTCTTCATTCTCCGGAAAGGCACTGGTCTTAGACGGCGCCGTGGCTCCTCTGTTGTTGGCACCATGTTATGGAATGGGCTCCTATATATAGCGTTCACTCATCTGCAGTTTGTCGTCACCTTAAACCCATCTTTTCAGCTAAGGTTGGGTCGGGAGCGCTCCTGAGTAGTAACCTTGAAGTTGCGTTATAGAATTCTCCGCAATGAATCAATGGTTGAATAATGAATGAATGAATGAATGGATGAATGAACGAACGAATGAATGAATGAACGAATGAATGAACGAACGAATTAATAAATGAATGAATGAACGAATGAGTGAATGAATGAATCAGTGAACGAATGAGTGAACGAATGAATGGACTCGGAGCGTGAACGAAATAAAATTATTCCGTGTATATATGAGATAAAAATGGATAGACCTTTGTCTGCAATCGATATTTCTTTGTGTTTTACGATATGCGTTCTAGTTAACTCATATGCATGGAAGTTAATTAAGTTTTAAAAAATCGTACTTCTCACAAAATTTGTACCAAAAGTTTGCAATGTTTCAAAATAGATCAAATAATAAATAATTAATCTACACAGTTTGATGAAAGTATATGGCAAGCTTCAAACGAAGCTATAGAATTAATTTGATTTCCTTGCGTTGCACTTAATGTTTTTGTGATAAAAAAGTAATCATCTTGTAGCATCTGTGTAAGTGCTATGTAGCCTACTTCTGGAGAACGCGCGATGCTGTTTCAGATGTTTACATACGCCTGTTGCAATATACGTAATTACCATGGGTCGGAAAACAGCACCTCGTAGAATAATGAGTTGAACGACATGGAACAAGTAAACATAATTATGACACAGTGGTCTCAAACATGCGGCCCAATGCGGCCCGTTTACCCCATTATTGAGGCCCGCAAGAGCCATCACTGGTTTTGGATTTTTAAAGAAAGAAATCTGTTAAAATCGATTTTGCGAATTGAACCAGGCTTCAAACTGTTTTCTACCTCTTTTCCTGTGAATATTGAATCTACAACAACATATAATATTGTAATTGTAATCGTACATTTATATAGCGCCACTTCAAGAGAACTCCTCAGAGGCGCTCCCGACCTGACACCAAACCACAATCAAAGAGAATGGTTTTCAAACGCTTGCGGAAAAGGGGCAAAGAAAGACAAAGAAGTGCATTACGGAGACTAATAGGTAACTTATTCCAGAAAGACGGACCAACCATAGCAATATAGTCAATATATAGGATCACAGATTGAGTTAGTGGCCCTTCATTGCCATACCGTGCTAAATCAGAAGTACAACGAAGTTGGCATTCCGGAATTTTAGCCTATATCTTTCTAGTTTCTACTACAAGACCAATTCCCAAATCTGCACTTTGCTGCAACAAGAACTAAACGTTGATGCTCTCGTAGTTGGGAAACGTTGTTACACTTGAGCATTACCTCTGAGACTACGAATTACAAATACTTTAAAGTTTAAAGCTGCTCATATCATAGCAGTTCATATCATTGTGGATCTGAGCTTCAATGTTGTACGTAGTAGGCCTACCATAGTTACACTGAAAACATAATCTTATGGAGCCCTAATTTTACAGGAGTATTGTCATAATTACAGTATTGCATGCTGTAATGATATTATAACCATATAAATGATATTATTTTTCACGTACACGATACAGTTTTATGCAGAGTCATTGTAAATTTCCACATGTGGGCCACATGACGACATGACGACTTGAGTTTTAGACCACTGCAGCAGTAAGGTGAACCTTCAGCATCATGACGCAGGATTATAATATTAATTTATAATATCGTCGCCGTCGTATAAAATTTTCGGGTACTTCATATTCCACCCCGTGAGGTTTACCCCGAATCTCGTCCAATCTGTGCGCTGATCCTTTCTTGGTAATTGGACGAGAAACAGGAAGCTGTGTCAAGCAAGCGGATGAATACAGAGGCCTGCTAGTCTTCGCACTTGTTGTCAAGGGCAACTGCGCGCATGTGAAGAAATTGCTGTTTGCGTGGAACCCGAAAGACGATAATAAAGTCGCCTATGTCAATGTTTATACTGCACTCCCAAATAATTATATGCGGCAGCTCTAGTCAAAATTAAGTACATCGGCAGAATATAAATGTAATATATATGTATTATATACATGTAAATATGTGTGCTTATATAATCATGTATGTGTATAAATATTGCTCTGGAAAATATGGGTTCTTGCGCTTTTCTGATTTTTTTTCTTATACACAGAAAGTTAAAAAAATTAAATTAATTATCGCCGTCAAATATTATCCATAGACTCCTTCCGCCGCCCCCCCCCCCTGCCCCGCGAAAGACCGTCTCATACAACATAATAAGAGTCCCTTCTTTCTCCAGCAATGCATTACGAATAACTTTCTACCCGAATATTCATAAATAACAACTACCCAGGCGAAAGTAGTGATAGCTTCTGCGACATTTCTGCGTTCGCTGACATTTGTCAAATCTTGAAAACGTTGACGATTTCTTTGAACATTATATAATATACGCATCCAACTTAATTGAAATTTCACTGAACTATTTTACCGCGGATAACAAATTGCGATGGGACTCGGTGGTGTAGTGGTATGGTCTGTGCATAGTAACCGAAAGGTCGCAGGTTCGAATGTACCTCAAGCCACTGCGTTGCGACCTTGAACAAGTTGCTCACTCACAATAATTATTGTGTGTGCGGAAGACAACGGGAAACCACCTCACTCATCTCATCCTGAGAGACATAAAAGTCAATGGAAATGCCTTCGGACAGAGAACTCAACATCATCATCATCATCATCATCATCGTCATCGTCATCGTCATCATCATCATCATCATCATCATCATCATCATCATCATCATCATCATCATCATCATCATCATCATCATCATCATCATCATCATCATCATCATCATCATCATCATCATCATCATCATCATCATCATCATCATCATCATCATCATCAATCATCATCATCATCATCATCATCATCATCATCATCATCATCATCATCATCATCATCATCATCATCATCATCATCATCATCATCATCATCATCATCATCATCATCATCATCATCATCATCATCATCATCATCATCATCATCATCATCATCATCATCATCATCATCATCATCATCATCATCATCATCATCATCATCATCATCATCATCATCATCATCATCATCATCATCATCATCATCATCATCATCATCATCATCATCATCATCATCATCATCATCATCATCATCATCATCATCATCATCAATCATCATCATCATCATCATCATCATCATCATCATCATCATCATCATCAATCATCATCATCATCATCATCATCATCATCATCATCATCATCATCATCATCATCATCATCATCATCATCATCATCATCATCATCATCATCATCATCATCATCAACAACAACAATTGCAATGGCTTATTAGGAGTGTACACATGGATAATACGGAGTGAATAGCATGGATAGAGTGAATTTCAAACGAAATAGATTTGAGTCAAGGCGTCCAATGTATTCATCTTTTCATCTTTCAACCCGAGCCCTCTATAGTCTATACTCTATAGCCAACGAAGATATGAATACACTGACAATTGAAAGCTCATATGCCAATGAAGTGCGATCTTCAGACTATCGATACACAGGGTGTCTCTAAGTGTACGCGAAAAAATCCATTTGGTTTAATTTTCTGACTTTATGTCCACTATTCGTTGATTAGCTCAAATTGCCATTCCCCCGTCCACACGCATAATTATGCGTCCCTTTTCTTTTTATTGTGCATGCATTTTATCTTATGCGCTTCTCATTGATACGAACACAGGCCTGCAGTGTGGGTATAATAATTATGTGTGCTGGTTTATATGAGGGTACAGACAACACTACTAATGCCCCCTAATTTTTCTTGGACTGATACATACTTTGGTAAAACGTAGTGGGGATGTACAATGTGTGGCCATATT
Source organism: Lumbricus terrestris (assembly GCA_949752735.1). Taxonomy (NCBI): domain Eukaryota; kingdom Metazoa; phylum Annelida; class Clitellata; order Crassiclitellata; family Lumbricidae; genus Lumbricus; species Lumbricus terrestris. Next base: position 63,861,388 of record OX457039.1, read on the forward strand.
TGAATTCTCATTAAGTACTTATTTTACCATCGACCTACCGATAGTGATTGCCTGCTGGGCACCGGTATTAGTCATCTGCCACTTGGTAGATCGAAGCATCTGCGGTTGAAGTAAGTCCAAAGATTTGCATCGCTCCTACAGACAGATGTCGTACTGGTACGCTCCCAATCATATAATCCTAGACCCGACCGTAGGTTTACACCGGAAATCCCATCCTCAATACGACTCAAGCAGCCTCGTATAAGCCAAGACCATATGTGGACAAAATACCGCGAAGGAATCGTTCCAACATTCTGACTTGATCTTATCTGAATCCATCTAAGCAAGATACATTTAAAATAGATCGATTGTTGACTTAATCCTCGTTCAGCTGAGAAGTAGATGGTTGGCGAGATGCATGGCTACAAGTCTAGAAGTGACTTCAAAGGATAGGTCTCAGCTGCACGCATCTGGGTATTTTTACCTGAGTATATCCTATATTTATATCTGGGTGTATATATATATATATGGACATTTATAGCTTAGTATTTAGAGTCTATATCTGGGTATTTATAATTATAGAATATGAACTATGATTATTAATAGTCTATAGTCTATTTATCTATATTTATTTAAGAGGTTCACATCTGTTTCATAGACTATAGTAAAGCATTCGATTGCATTAATCACGATTTAATGTGGAAAACCCTGCTGGAGATGGGAATACCAAAACACCTGATACTGTTGCTAAAGGGACTGTATGAAAACCAGATGGCGGTGATAAGAACTGAATATGGAGACACTGACAAATTCAAAATCAAGAAAGGGGTGAGGCAGGGATGCATCTTGTCCCCATTCCTTTTTAATTTGTATGCGGAAAGAATAATGAGAAAGGCGGAATTAGAAGGGGCAACTGAGGGAGTAAAAATTGCTGGGAAAACACTGAATAATCTTAGATATGCGGACGACACAACATTAATGGCAAAAAAGAAAGTTGATCTGGTAGAACTGATAAGAAGGGTGAGGAGGGAAAGTGAAAAAGCCGGCTTATACTTCAATATAAGCAAGACAAAGGTCATGACAACAGCAAATTGGATTAGTTTTGAGATAGATGGAGAGGAAATAAATAGAGGTGGTAAAAAGCTTCACATTCTTGGGATCGCTGATCGAAAAAGAGGGAAAATGTGATCCAGAAATAAAACGAAGGTTAGCGATAGGGAAAACCGCAAAGATTGGACTGGAAAAGATATGGAAGGACAAACATGTAAGTTTAGATACTAAAAAGAGGCTCGTGAGAGCACTGATCTTCCCTACAATATTATATGGTTGCGAGACATGGACAAAGACAAAGAATATGGAGAAAAAGATTAACGCATGCGAAATGTGGATTTGGAGGAAGATGTTGAGAATATCTTGGACAGAGAAAAGAACGAACGAATCTATACGAAAGGAGATAGGATTGGAAAACGAAGAGTCGTTAAAACAACTCGCGACAAGATTGAAGCTAAGATTCTTCGGGCATGTAATGCGATCTGATGGTTTGGAGTTCTAAGAAAATGATGCTGGCTTGCGGTGAGGGAAGGAGAAGACTCGGCAGACCAAGGACGAAATGGATGGACGAGATACACTACATAACTGGCATGAATTTGGAAGAACTGAGGGACTTGTCTGCGAACAGAGAACAATGGAGAATGTGTGTAAGGACGATCGCTAGAACTCTACGAGCTGACAGCACAAGGTGACAAGTCTATTTATATATAAATGGTTATTTATACAGTGCATGCCTCTGAATATTTCTCCCTGATCTGTTTTCAAAGGTGAATGATAATTAATTTTGTTAAAGCTCTACACGCATCCAGGTATTTTAACTATATCTATCTGAATATTTATACCTGGAAATTTATATCTGGTTATTTACATCTGGATATCAACGTGTGGATATTTATATCTGGATATTTACATCCGGATATTTATGTGTGGATATTTATATCTGGATATTTACATCCGGATATTTATGTCTAACTATTTATATAGAGCCAGTGATTTCTCTACGACGGTCGGACGATAAAACAAGGACAAATGTATACGGACGATTCTTTCGTTTCTGTCGCAACATTTGTTATGATTAATGTGTCTATTAGGAGCCACCATGTATAGTCACAAAAGTATCTATCGATGGCGATCAGGAATTGTGTGCGAAGACTTAGGGGAAGGTTGCCAAAGATGGACCAGCGCCTAAGATGGACCAATAGAAGAAACCGTCTCGGGGGAAACCCACCAATACTGCGCCTTCCGCGTCACTAGACGACTGAGCATGCGCACTGTGATGAATCGCCTCTCGTGTCTCACAAAGCTCTCGATTCTGGACTTAAGGCTATGGCCATCTCGTAATTGCAGACATGGATGTTGCTGCTTTGGAGCCATGTCTAAGAATAGACACGCCTTCATTCGCTTTTGACGGATGAGACTTTAAAGAGATGGATGCATTTGACGGATGGCCATTCATGTGCATAAATCAGAGATTATTGATGTGCACTTGTGCACGTGTGTGTTTGTGTGTGTGTGTGTGTGTGTGTGTGTGTGTGTGTGTGTGTGTGTGTGTGTTATGAACGAAAGAGCCACAATGCGTTGGATGATGCTTTGGAGTTCGTATTAGAGAGAGAAGCGTGAGGGATGAACGACGCTACCGCCCCAAACGTCCGATTTCGAGACAAAATACGAAACAACCGAAGCATTACAATTATGTTGATTAGTATAAGTGAAATGAGAGTGTTGCCTTATAAGTAGTATTATGACAAGCGCGAGCGCTTTGCGTTATGTAGAACGATTACATACATTTTAAAAATGGACTATAGCAGTAAAGATCATATAATAGACAATTAGACATACATGCATGACTTAAGATAACTAAAAAGCTCTATGAGTAACGCATAATATGCGTTACTCATCTAATATCATTTGAAAGTCATATTATGACTTTCAAATTAGATATGGCGACAGGCAGGTTGGCACTGGTCATGCATTTCGCGTCGGTACACCACTTCTGTTTAATGGCATCACACAAGCAAAATTGCAATTTCCTTCGGCTCTTGGGAAGTAGAAGAGGAGTTGAGAAATAATTAGAAAATGGTCGCCAAGGACAGATGGCAACAGTTTGTGTGTAGGTCTGTCGACGAGAACAGACAAATACTGCGTAGAACACCATATGTCTGATCGGTGTGAGCGCTATGGTGACTAGAATAGTATAGTATAGGTTAACCCAGCATCGGGCTTTCTCTATTGTGGGTTCTTCAATATGGAATGACCTTCCTCTGTTATTATTCGTAGCAGGATTCTGGTGCAAGGGAATTCACCTGCATCTCTTCTCTGTTTGAAGGTCTTTCCCTTTTCATGAACCAGTCATGGTGAGAGCGCTTCTGAACAGCTCTGCTGTGAGAAGCGCTGTAGCCTATAAGCGTTCATATTGGATTAGATTAGATTAGATTAAATTAGATTAAATCAGATCAGATCAGATTAGATTAAATTAGATTAGATCAGATTAGATTAAATCAGATTAGATTAAATTAGATTAAATTAGATTAGATTAAATTAGATTAGATCAGATTAGATTAAATTAGATTAAATCAGATCAGATCAGATTAGATTAAATCAGATTAGATTAAATTAGATTAGATCAGATTAGATTAAATTAGATTAAATCAGATCAGATCAGATCAGATCAGATTAGATTAAATCAGATTAGATTAAATTAGATTAAATCAGATTAGATTAAATTAGATTAAATTAGATTAGATTAAATTAGATTAGATCAGATTAGATTAAATCAGATTAGATTAAATTAGATTAAATTAGATTAGATTAAATTAGATTAAATCAGATCAGATCAGATTAGATTAAATTAGATTAGATCAGATTAGATTAAATCAGATTAGATTAAATTAGATTAAATTAGATTAGATTAAATTAGATTAGATCAGATTAGATTAAATTAGATTAAATCAGATCAGATCAGATTAGATTAAATCAGATTAGATTAAATTAGATCAGATTAGATCAGATTAGATTAGATTAGATTAAATTATATTAGATTAAATCAGATTAGATTAAATTAGATTAGATTAAATTAGATTAGATCAGATTAGATTAAATTAGATTAGATCAAATTAGATTAGATCAGATTAGATTAAATCAGATTAGATCAGATCAGATTAGATTAAATCAGATTAGATTAAATTAGATTAAATTAGATTAGATTAAATTAGATTAGATCAGATTAGATTAAATTAGATTAGATTAGATTAGAATAGATTAAATTAGATCAGATTAGATTAAATTAGATTAGATCAGATCAGATTAGATTAGATTAAATTATATTAGATTAAATTAGATTAGATCAGATTAGATTAAATTAGATTAGATTAAATTAGATTAGATCAGATTAGATTAGATTAGATTAGATTAGATCAGATTAGATTAGATTAGACTAAATTAGATTAGATTAGATTAGATTAGATTAGATTAGATCAGATTAGATTAGATTAGATTAGATTAGATCAGATTAGATTAGATTAAATTAGATTAGATCAGATTAGATTAGATTAAATTAGATTAGATTAGATTAGATTAGATCAGATTAGATTAGATTAGACTAAATTAGATTAGATTAGATTAGATTAGATTAGATTAGATCAGATTAGATTAGATTAGATTAGATTAGATCAGATTAGATTAGATTAAATTAGATTAGATCAGATTAGATTAGATTAAATTAGATTAGATTAGATCAGATTCGAGACTCCTCGTAAACAGTTTCTGTGTGTGGATGGCCTTGAGTATATCTACTTCACTCATAATTTATCAGCCACACCAAATGATACCCGTACTCGTCATTGAATATTGGTGCTTAATTAGAGTCTATTATTATAGTGCCCGCTGATTATAATAACGAGCAACTGCAAAATGTTTAATATAGGCCTATATGCATGCGTATATCTACGTTGGGCTGCCGGGATACAAACAAATATAATTTATCTGACTTTTATTTAAAAGCAGCTCGTCTGCTTTTCTGTCCGACACCGTTTGTTTATCTGCATTTTTTAAGTCTCATATTGTATCCAATCATCGTCTCTCCATCCGATCCTGCGTTCTCTTCATCCTCCTCCTTCTCCTCCTCTTCCTTCTGCTCCTCTTCCTTCTCCACCTCCTCCTCTTCCTCCTCTTCCTCCTTCTCCTTTTCCTCTCCCCTCTCCTTCTCCTCCTCCTGCTCCTATTCCTCCTCTTCCACTTCCTTCTCTTCCTCCTCCTCTTCATCCTCCTCCTCTTTCTTCTCCACCTCCTCTTCATCCTCCACCTCTTCCTCGTCCGCCTCCTCTTCCTCCTCTCCTCCCCCTCTTCCTTCGCCTACTCCTCTTTCTCCTCCTTCTCCTCTTCCTCCTCCTCTTCCTCAATCTCCTCCTCCTCCTCCTCCTATTCCTCCTCCTCCTCCTCCTATTCCTCCTCCTCCTCCTCCTATTCCTCCTCCTCCTCCTCCTCCTCCTATTCCTCCTCCTCCTCCTCCTATTCCTCTTCCTCCTCCAATCCCATTTCCTCTTTTCCAGCCTTCAATGTATTTCTCATATTTTCTTGCGCTTCTGAAGTGTCCCTGCTCGTCCATCACTTATGCGAAAGAATCCGATTCTATATCGGAATCAATTACGGTCCAAGGAACTCTCTCTCTCTCTCTCTCTCGCTCTCTCTCTCTCTCTCTCTCTCTCTCTCTCTCTCTCTCTCTCGCCCCCTCTCTCGTTCACTCCCCGACGCCTTCACAGAAAAAGCAAGCAGCGAAGTACTAGAAAAGCGATACCGTCTGAGACAAACAAATGATATGGACAATTTAAGAGGTACTCAAAAGGCGCAACATAAATGACCAGACACATGCATATGCATTCATTATTTATACACGATTAAATAAAGAAATATTCTATAGGCGTTTCAATATCGACGCTGTAGTAAATGCCCAAGGCATCATTCAATGGTTGTTGATAAGGGAACGTGTTCAGTAAGACAAGCAGTATATAGTATATATAAATTATGTAGGCTATGCATACAAACACAGGAACATACATAAATAACATACATTCAAATATACATAAAAGTATTTTCGTACATATACACATACATGCCTACATGTATTGTATACATGCATACATGCATGCTTGCATGCATATACATACACACATGCACACATACACATGAGCACACATACATACATACATACATACATGCATACATACATACATACATACATACATACATACATACATACATACATACATACATACATACGTACATACATACATACATACATACATACATACATACATACAAACATACATACATACATACATGCATACATACATACTAGTGTGGTCCTTAGCTCCATGTAAAAATATTTTTTGGATAATTTTAAACGGGGCACCCTCCTAACTTATACCTTTAGGTTAAAAAATATTAACACTGAAAATTTTGGGAGATTTTTTTGAGTTTTGGGGGTCGCTACCGGACATAACATATATCAATGTAAAGACACAGGAGAAACATGTATCGTATGTTGTATACTATTACTATTACTATGGTTGAATGCACAAATTTAAATAAATTCTGGTTGGCAATGGACCGTGCTGGAGGTGGACTAGTAGCCTGTGGACTGATTTACTATTTTGGACAAAACGCATACACAGACATAAAAATGTTTTTCCAGTTAATGTTTGCATTATTGCGTCAGTCTTTTGGGACGATAGGTATACCGTATATTTCTTCACAATCAATATAGCAGACTCTGCATCTGATCCTCATTATTTGTTTGAAGCTTGTTATACTTGTTCATGAGTGCCACTCCACGCTTTGTAATGTCATTCACAACTTTCATTGAGCTCGCAGTGGCCTAATCTAACTTGAAGTTCTCGTCGTTTGACCATGGATGTAGGCTCTATATCAACGTCTTATTGGAGAAAACTTGAAAAATCTCGTTTTTTCCACGACAAAATCTTCCAGTTGCATTGAGCTTATTACAGCAGGTTCCAATGTTCTTCTTTGAAGTGGATGTTCGATCCAAGTTTTGTCCAGAGTAGTAATCATGTGGCGCTTGGTATAGGTTGCATGGAAGCCCCATAAATCAAAGAACGCAAAAGTCATCAATTGCTCTGAAAGATAAGCTTACCAAAGGTCATCTAAACATTTCTTCATTGCAACGTCTGCAACTGCACTATTTTATCTCCCTGTATTTTAGTCAGTGTCCTTAAAGATTTGCTCTCTACAGGTCAAGTTGAGGAGTATAGATGGTGCATACGGTGCTTGAAACCAGATTTGACGTATGGCAGGCAGATGTCAGCCATGCCCTTTATGCTATTCTTGTTGACTTGAATTATTTCTTGAACATTCATATCTTAACACTGTAAATGCTCTGCCAATCAACCTCGCTCTGTGCAGCCCAGCGGAAAAATCATTGTGTCCTTACCTTTCGGTGAACCAAGAGAAAACATAACCACTGCCTTCAACTTTTTAGGGATATGTGATAGCGAAATGCACTCTACAACAAATCCTTGTCCAGCTTCTGTTCCAACAGAATGCAGGCACCATTTCTAAGTCCACTGTTCACTGATGTGGTGTCGAAACACATAGATTTGATTTGATCAGCAATGCCCCAAGTCACAACCGCTTCATACACTGCAGACACTGAAGATTTTCTTGTCCCGATGATAACTTCCGTAAATCTAGGATATGGTCAACACTCTGGAAACGAGGACATGAAGATGGTCTACTATTTCTTTACTGCAGTCTGCAGTCTTCCAACAACTTTCCATCCCAGTGAATTATTAGAGGAACTCCTGGTTGGCATTCAGCTTTCAAGTTTTCATAAATTTTTTGCCGATTCTTTATTCACTACTTAAGCATTGAAAAACAATAGAGATTGAACTCTGCGGGATCATTGCCAAGACATTGTAGTGCGAAGGAAAGTAGGCCTACAAGTGTTGCATTTCTGTTACTCACTTTCACCGTGGCATTGTCAAGACTTAGGTCTATTGCCAACTTTGTGTTCTCTTTGACAATAGCGAAATTATGCAATATACACGAAAAAACCAAAATTAAGCGAAATTGCCGCCAAAAGATGCAATGGCTGTAAATGCATTATAACAAATTTTCAATAAAATAAGTAAGTAGGTGGCAATCATGATGTCGGAGATGTTAATAAATATGTGAGTATAGTTGTCTATCAAATTCTATCATAGCGATTAACATGGTTGGAAAGCATATTAATAGAAATTGCGCATAGTGGACCACAAAGCCCAAATTAATTCTAACCTTGAACTTTAGCCTCTGGTAGCGACCCCTAAATGTCCTCAGATTCTATCCAAAAATTTTCTCAAATTTTTTCTCATTAATAGAAACCAACTTAGAGGGTGCCCCGTTACAAAATCAAACTTTTAAGAATAAGGACCACCCTAATACATACATAAATAAATACATACATACATACATACATACATACATACATACATACATACATGCATGCATGCATACATACATACATACATACATACATACATACATACATACATACATACATACATACATACATACATACATACATACATACATACATACATACATACATACACACATACAATACACAGGCCTGCATCAGGGTGCGTGCTAAGGGTGCTGCAGCCGGATTAGCAAATGTGGTGGTCATGTCCCTTTTTAGAAAACTGTGTAACTCAGACCAACAGATTCACAGCAAAAACACACAAAACGTACAATTATTGGCTTTGTGGTATTGTGACGACATCATTCTATTCTAAAGGCTGTTCTATTATTACGCCACTCAAATTTTACTGGACTTTGATGCTACGTCCCCTGTTTCCATGGCACCACTGTTTCCATAGCTACATGTATGTCATCAACTTGTTCTATGAACTTCGTACTGTGACGCTTTCGTATTGTTTTGCAATTTTGTTGCGTCACTTCGTCGTCGGCAAGTTGTGGCTACGACAATATGTAGTTCTGTACTATTATGACGACAACAATCTTCTTGGACAACAACATTATTGTTTCATCATTAACGCCTATATAGTGCTACGTTGCTAGGATTATGACTAATTCCGTAATATGATGAGTCATTGATGATCCCTCTTTGTTCTACAAATACTATGCTGTTAGCCTACGTCATTAGCCTCTGTTCATAAACATTTTTGCTGACTTGCTGTAAGGACAATAGCTTTGCTACATGGACCTTTGGCTAATTATTAGAGCACACAATTGCTATATAAAAATACATAAGACTAAATTAAATGGTTTCGAATTATTTGTTATGGGTGTTGCAGCCGCTACAAATTCTAATACAAAAAGTTGATTTCGTTGACCTAATGTTTGGACTACGGCGAATGTTGCAGGTAACAAACATTACCTTCTTTCATTGCCTACACGGCCTATACTTTACTTCCTTGGCTAAAATACTGCACATTTTTAGCACCGAGGTAAAATTCGCATTATTAATTTATTTTATCGTAATGTTCACATTTCGATATTATTTTAGGTTGCACAGTCTCTGTTTAAGTGCGTAGGTCCGATTGTTTTCTAACTGCGGAATTTTAATTAAAGTCAAAGTTGAATCGCCAGGAAGATGAAGTACAAAAACCATCTCAATTCTGTGAGATGAGATATCAAATTGCCAGCCGTTGGCACTTTAATCTAACTACATTTAAGATGTTGTGCAACAAAAATTATGTCGTTTTCAATTTATGCTCCAAGCTGACACCACAATTTTATGTTCGTCTTTCATGGCAGAAACTCTTGGAAATATTGTGAAACCAGTCGACCGTGGAATTGGCAGCTACATTGGTTTTCTAGAAATCTAGTGAAGTAGGAAGATAACGGTGTGTGGACTTTATAGGAAGCATTCTGCACATCGGAAAATCCATCAATTCATGGAAGTTGTTTTGTCTAGAGCGCAATATATGTGTCTCGTAGTGTTGAGGTAGAATACATGTAACACAACATATCATAACAAAACACACCACAGCACAACATAGCACGACATAGTACAGCATAGTACAACATAGCACAATATGGCACAACACACCATAAAGCAACATTTACACCACAAATGTAATATAGCACTTTAGAGCCAACGCGACATGTAGCAAAGCATGGGCTTTGATTAGACTCAGGCAGTATATCACCATCTTTCACAGACCGTGTATCATCTTTGACAGATTCTTATACTCTGCAAATGAAAAGCTTTACTACGCAACCAGGTTTTTCTTCACTTACCTGTAACGTCTGCATCACTACTCGCTGAGTAACAGAGCCAAAATGCATTCTCTAAACTTCTAATGCCTTACAGGAACCTTTGGAAATCGTATACTGTTTCTGTTTCCATGGCGCCCTGTTTCCATTGCAGTCCTGTTTCCATGGCAGCCCTGTTTCCATGGCACCCTGTTTCCATAGCAGCCCTGTTTTCATGGCGCCCCATGCCATGGCTGCTTCCGCCAATCCGCTTCGATGTCGCATGGTCACGTGACGTTCCGCCGATCGATGGAATAAATTCATAATCTTCTGGATCATGGTTATGGCTTCTCTCTTTTATGTAGCGCATTTTATGTGTGGCGACGACTCGCCTGCATGGTTGCGTGTTGACGTTTACGGCAGTCGTCTTCATCAGCCGGTAATTCATTCGTCCATCCCTGATGACACGTCCGTTGCTTCTCCATGCTATCCTATTCATAGCCACCGCTGCCTCTTCCCACCACCTCTTCCGCCTTCTCCTACTCCTGCTTATCCTCTCCTGCTTCTCCAACTATCCCTCTACCCACAGTTACAACGATTGATGATAGAGAAGCATAGTGGAAGAGACAGGACGCAGAACAGACACACGGGTTGAAGCTGTATAAGACAGCAAATAAGCAAGAGAAAGACAGGGACAGCGATAGAGACAGAGACAGACGGAGGGATATACAGAGACATAGAGAGTGACGGATAGAATGAGACGCAGGGAGAGAGAGACAGAAACAGAGAGACAGAGGTAGACAGGGAGTGAGCGTAACAGGCATGCGCCCAAAGACATGGTAAAAAACACAATAGAGACAGAGAGGCAGATGGAGCAGGAATGAAAGTCAGCAAGATAGAGAGACACAGAAGAATACAGAGAGACAGAGATACAGAGACAGAGACATAGGCAGAGGCAGAGGCAGAGACAGAGGACGGGAGAAACTGTCAAATACAAGCAAAACAACTAAAAATACATTTTATTATTGTTGGGAGACAAAAGACACATCGTATACAGACCGACAGACTGAACTTGCAAGCAAATACACAATTGGACAAATACACTTGGATATTATATACTTGCAAGCAAAGACACAATTGGACAAATACACGTGGATATTATATACTTGCAAGCAAAGACACAATTGGACAAATACACGTGGATATTATATACTTGCAAGCAAATACACAATTGGACAGATACACGAGGATACACTTGCAAGCAAAGACACAATTGGACAGATACACGTGGATGCACTGGCAGCAATCACTGTGGGGTGCAGTGGGGAAATTTTCATTTCCAGCCGCCAACATTTCTGACGACCTTTTTTTAGCCATCGGCCCAAATCTCACGGAAATGTTCCATTTAAAAAGCCCCGCTGGCGTTTTTTAGGGGGAGGTTTAGCCCCGGATGTCCTTGTTTAGGGGGCTTAGCCCCTCAAACCCCTCTGTCGCCGCCACTGGTGTGGTGTACGACTAAATTGGAGGACAGTGACCTTTGACTTGACCTGATCTTCAATAGACAAAAATCATAATAATAGTGATCTGCATAATCATCGGAACTTTACCTACTATAGGTCGAATCTTTGCACCGGTCCTTGATGGAGACACTCCACTTTTTCAACGCCTCACTGCCCTCTGAGATCCACACTATATAGAGAGTAGACACTATAGTTGGACACACAATGAGCCGCGCCACCCTGCGGACCATTTAATGGTCCAACCCTGACAAGTTTGTGGGGCGCGGTGGTGTAGTAGTGGGTTCAGTGCTTCTGAGACGTTGTTTCACAGGTTCGAATCCACCTCAAGTCGCTGCGTTAGGACCTTGCAAGTCCTTTACTCGCAATTGCTCAGCGCTTCGGCGTGAAACTCCGATGCAGTGTCCGCGCTGTATTCGAGAGCGCCTTTGAGTAGGGAGCTTGAAGTGGCGCTATAACAAGTGCACATGCAAAACAAAACAAAGTTCCTCATCTATTTTCTTCAATCGTCACCCAACGTCATTTATTGTAAAAAAACGCCATCTGCAGTCATCTGCAGTCGGGCCTTCATCGTGCTTTATGCTTGGCCCTGACCACCCCGCAGTTGACCTGTGGGTCAAATAAACGTGATTACCTGGGTCATCGTTTTTCTCCGGACCGTCAATCAATCGCCATCTGCTCTGGTGAATATCGATATTAAATAAATTTGCAACGAAATGTGAATAATATGAGGCGCGGAAAGCTATAGCCGCCAGAGAAGTAGCCTAAGCAATGGAGTTGGAAATGAAAGTGCTTTAAAGTGAAGCAGAAATAACTAGCGAGTCTTGAGCAGTTTTTGGAAGGCAGAAATTGATTAATAATTATTATGAGTTAGAATGTGAGAGCGGAAGTAGATTCCATGCCAATGAAACAGAGGCATAGAATTGAATGCATGCGAATCATGCATGTTCATTGTTTAGCTAAAAGTCCCTCATGTGCTCTACATGTAAACAGTTAGTTCTGGGCCTTCTGGCTGGAGTATACGAAGGTATACGGCATCGTGCTAAGCGATTTGTATACGTAAAACAGGTCGATTTAAATATTCTGAACTCAACACTTTGCGTGCGTCGGTGGGTGAGTGGGTGTGTGCGTGTGTGTTGCTTAGCAACTGTTGCTACTTAGCAACTGTTGTTAAGCACCGTCGATCGAAGCTTCGTTGTTAGACAATGATGATTATTGAATGTATAATAATGCAATTACACCGTAATATTTATAATGGGAAAAAATTTATAGTTATGGTGATTTTATTTGGTGTTATTCAAGAGAGATAGAATTACTTCCGTTGTTAAATAGCGTTTATCACAGGCTTATGTATACAGAAATGAGAAAACAGTTATATAATCTAAATAGCCCTAATTAACTATTAATTTTTATATCATTGCACATATCAATGAGCTACACAGTACACAGTGATGCTATAAAATTCAGAATACACGACGTCGTGTAACATAGACTTATTTATTTGTATTTATTATGTCCGCATATAATGATGTCACATGAAAACATAATTTATATTATGAAGCATGTAATTCACTATTTTAACTGCACATATCTGGTTACACAATTCAATTCAATTCCATTCTAGAGTTGCCTAAAGCCAGAAATAACAGTGTATTGCAGTTGAGCAAACAAGTTTGAATTGAATTGAATTGGATAATCATAATGCATCCAGCAATCGCGCTTAAGACATTCAACCAAGCGAATTGTTGACTCGCCATAATAATTAATTATGGTATATTATGTAGGATAATCACGAGACTAAAACGTAGGCCTAAGTAGTAAAAGCGAGGTCGCTGAACCAACTTATTCAAAGGTGGCCTCCCTGGCCACGATTCAGTGTTGCTGAAGTAAAAAGGTTGCAGCGATTTGTAGCTACGTTTATTATTATTTACTCAAGTAGGGTAATGGTTTCGTCTTATAAGAAGAACAGAGGTGAAGTGACACGGATATAAAATAACGGAAATAACACATCGTCATAAAGAATAGGCCTATATATCGGGCACAGGCGTACGGAAGATTTCAGCAGTGGGGGGGGCAAAGATTTAACTTCTGCCCGAAAAATAAATCCTGAAATCTCGTGGAAAATACTACTTTTTCCCAGAAAAAGTTGACTTTTTTAGGCAACAACCTGCTTGCCCGAAAACCAGTTTTACCCGAAATTTGGGGTGAGGCATTTGCCTCCTGGACCCGGCCTCGTACGCCTATGAATTATCGGGGGGTGACATCGATACAGATAGAAAATACGATAAAAGGAATGGCGCAGCATAAAGTACCAGAAACAGACACGTACATGTAATAGGACAGAGAGAGATTGAACAGAACTTTCTTATTATGATTACGATTTACGATTTCCAGCTACGTTTAACAGAGTTCGCTCAGCAGTTTCCGGACAACAATCGTTGAATTATAGAACAAGCGCCCTACCGAATAAATCACAATTCTGCACAGCGGTATGCCAAGGGAGAATTAAGGTAAGAGGGAGATTGGAATTGTAGGGGGCAGGAAAGAATTGCTTGGCCCAATTAATTTGATGATATAGAACTCTAATAAAAGGACTTAGCTGAACTCATGACGTTTATATTTTCTCCGAAATATCTGGGTCAGGTCGCAGTGTTTAATCTAGACGTCTCTGGGAGGGAAAGTTCCCCCCAGGATTGACATTTCCCCCCCCCCCCAGAAAAATTTGACAAAATGATATTGGTTTTTAGTTACTGTTTTCATCATTGTTTTACATGAAGTGTCATAATATATCGTGATATTATTTATTATTACATGATTATAATTACATTATTTACTACTATAATATATGATACTATCATGTTAAGATGACACCTTAAAATGCAGCCATTGCAATGTGGAAATTCAAAAAGTTTCTAATGGGTCACTGAAAAAGTACAGCTATTTTGTTAAGATCACACCTTAAAATGCTGCCATTGCAATGTGGAAATTCACAAATTTTCTAATGGGCCACTGAAAAAGTACAGCTATTTTGTTAAGACGACACCTTAAAATGCTGACATTGCAATGTGAAAATTCAGAAAGTTTCTAATGGGTCACTGAAAAAGTACAGCAATTTTGTAAGAAGACACCTTAAAATGCTGCCATTTCAATGTGAAAATTCAAAAAGTTTCTGATGAGGCTCTGAAAAAGTACAGGTAATTTGTGAAGATGACACCTTAAAATCCAGCCATTGCAATGTGGAAATTCAAAAAGTTTCTGATGATGCTCTGAAAAAGTACAGGTATTTTGTGAAGATGACACCTTAAAATGCTGTCATTGCAATGTGGAAATTTAAAAAGTTTCTGATGAGGCTCTGAAAAAGTACAGGTATTTTGTGAAGATGACACCTTAAAATGCTGTCATTGCAATGCGGAAATTCAAAAAGTTTCTGATGAGGCTCTGAAAAAGTACAGGTATTTTGTGAAGATGACACCTTAAAATGCTGTCATTGCAATGTGGAAATTCAAAAAGTTTCTGATGGATAGGGGGCACATCCCCATACCCCTCCCCCTCCCGGTCTCGGCGCTACGCGCCTCACGAGCGTCCTTCGGACGCTCAATTGTCTCCCCCCGAAACCTGAATTCCACCCCCAGAGGAGGGGACTCGATTAAACACTGGTCAGGTCGCCCGATGGTATCTGGGTCAGATCATTTCGATCCGTCTTTGATCTTTCAAATCTTGAAGGTCATACGGTTATCGTCGATTTATGGCTCAGCGGATCCAAATAATTAGTCATTTTTATAGCGCCAGAATCCAATCGGACCCACATCACAATGGTCGTTGGACGCCATATCCTTCGAAGACAGACAGACCGGAGCCTGAAGCAGATTGCGATTGTCCGAAATGATTTGGTTGAGACGAGTGGAAGAAAGAACTGGTTGTCACTAGATGGATTTCACCTGGAAATGATGGGGTGGAAAAGTGTTGGAAAAATGAAAAAGTTTAGTTGTTCTGATTCTTAATAGACTGTAACCTTGTCGATTGTTTTTGCACAAGGTTAGAAACCGTCACGAAAAGTCCTTCACTCAAAACTAATCGCACACACACGCACGCACGCACGCACGCACACACACATACACGCACGTAAAGATAAACAGATCGATAGACAAACAAACAAACAGAGAGACAGAGAGATAATCATGCAGATATAGACAGACAGAGAGACTAATGATGCTTGTCATTTAGACGGTGGTGTGAGCTTGATATTAATTATTATTAGTTTTAGTTATTATCTTATTAATTATTAATTTCTATAGCACCGGATTCTAACGCACAATCCATCACACGATGGCGTTCCAGAAGCCAAGTGGTAATCAGTTTGATGATTCCAAGCGATCAGACAAAGAGAAGTTGTATGATGAACGAGCAATAAAGAGACAGATGAGTTGAGCACGAAACGAGCTAAATGACTGAGTAGATCGAGCACATAGAGAGAGACAGGCAAACAGAGATAGACAAAAAGAGAGAGTCAGACACACACACAGAGAGAGAGACAGACAGACAGACAGAGAGAGATACAGAGAGCGGGTAGCGAGGTCTAATAATAGGAACGATCAGTAACTGCTAGTAATGCATTCGCAGACAAAATGTCAGTTTCAAGGGCGCTTTATAACCTGCCGCCAAAAACCATCAACATTGCCAGACGACTTGACGAGTAAACACCTCGCGATCCAACCGACTTTGTCCACCACTCCTAATATTCTGAATGACCACCACTTGCATTCATCACTCGCTGATGGGTCACCACTCTACCATAAGGACATCAACCTTTGACCTTTGAACTTGCAATCGTTCTTGACCTTCCTAACTGCATCGTCAATTAAGCCTCATCTCAATTTCTAGGTTGATTTTTTCCCGTTATCTTTGTTTACCCTATCGAACGTTGACTTTATAATTTATATCCGTGGGTCCCTAGGTTTTGCCTATTAGAGAGAACATCAATTATTGACACATGCAGTAAATTCTGGCGCTATAGAAATAGTTATACTGACGCAGATGGAGTTCATGAATTGACAAGTCAAAATATGAGGAGGGATAGAGACAAACACACATACAGAAAGATAGATAGATAGACAGACAGACAGACAGACAGATAGATAGATAGATAGACAGACAGACAGACAGATAGATAGATAAATAGATAGACAGATAGACAGACAGACATACAGAAAGATAGATAGACAGACATACAGACAGACAGACAGATAGACAGACAGACAGACAGACAGATAGATAGATAGATAGATAGATAGACAGACAGACAGACAGACAGACAGACAGACAGACAGACAGACAGATAGATAGATAGATAGATAGATAGATAGATAGATAGATAGATAGATAGACAGACAGACAGACAGACAGACAGACAGATAGATAGATAGATCGACCGACAAGCAAACACAAACAAAAGTAAACAAATATACAGATATATACAGATAGGCAGAGAGAAAAAGAGAGAGAAACAGACAGAGAGAGAGAGAGACAGGGACAGAGACAGAGAATCAGAGATAGACAGAGAGAGAGAGAGACAGAGAGAGAGAGAGAGAGCTGATGAGCAGAAATGACGCAAACAGATAGAGAGACACACATATGAGACTGCTACTGTCATCTAAGATATACTAAACTAGTAAACTAAACTAAACTGGGCCGTATTATTACTTACATGTATATGCGTGTGTTATATTGCACTATTTGTCGATGTCCCATTGTGCGTTTGCAAATGGAGTTAATAAAGGCTATACTTACTTACACTTACTTACTAACTTAGCTACAGACTTGGTCTGAATGATCTACAGGTAACCAGCGTTATACTCTGTCTACATCACGTGATAAAATGGTGGCGGATGACGTCACAGCTGCAGTCAGTCGATGGATTTATCTGTTTTAGCGTCTGCGGTCTTTACAGCTAACGCGAGATCGACAGAATACGTTTCGTATAATTATTATAATACCGATTTCTTTCAATCGATGTCAAGATCAGGATTATCTCTGTATTTTCTATCGTCCAATTCGGAATTTTGAGGATTTTTAAGTTGAAATGTGTGACTTGCACATCTGAGATTGATTTCATTATTCACAACGGTAAGCATTTCAAATCTTACGACGTCACAATGCGTTGCCTAGCAACGCAGCAAAGACGCCCGTTTATTTACATTTTAAACACCTTTCTCGTCCAGTCTCATTCCTCCCACTCCTGGGTATGACGCTAAAATGCAACCGGGTATCATGGGTCTCCCTCAACGCCTAGAGCAGAGGTAGCAGCACAACTCTTCTCGGTCGCTGGCGGATGAGGAGCGTAAAATTTATCCACCCAACGGGAACCGCCGAGCGTATGATTAGGCGTATACTGGGTTAAACCCACAACGGCTAATCAACTGCGAGATCAGCAGAGGACTGGGATACTCAGTTGGTCACATTCCCTCCTTCACAGAACGCGAATGGAGTACACTATTTTGACAAGTGGCACCATCTAGGCCTACAGCCTAAGCATATATGATAATTATATCTAAGTCATCTAAGCGAGGTAGAAATCTACACTTTCTGGTAAGCTCGTCACCTACAATTCGTATAGCTCATTCATACACTATACCGAAAGACTATTCTCATTGACAGAAGCAGCTTTTCGACTAAAGGCCCTACAGTGCTTACACAACGTAACATTAACATAACCTAACAGAGAATTTTATGTGATTCAGAATACGTAGCCTATAGTCCTTGGTAGAACCACTTGCAAATTCACCTTAAACACTTATTATAATTTTAATTATCTTGGCTTTAGTTTTAAACTGACACAACGCAGAATGATTACAATTCAAAGTATTCACAGTATTTGCCCATTTCCACAAGCTTCCTAGAGCTTAAACGCCGCTTAAATGATATTCTCTTCTTCGCTACTTCATCGACTCTCTGCCAACTCCTCCATTTCGCCGTATCGGTCGATAGTAAATATTTTGGTTAATTTTTAAACACAATATCATTCGTCAATCGCAGAAATAAACTCTTGCCTCAATTCTCTTCCAATTAAAATTACTCTTGCATTTAATATCTGCATAGAAACAATAATTGTCGAGGGGTTCGCGTTGGTCCAAGTTTGACGGATTAAATTCGCTGAAGCCATTCATCTTCCAACAGCAGTTTGATTAATATGATCAGTTGGCGTTGCTTGTGCTGCACGCCTTGCTTCCCACGAGCACTACATTGAAGTGTGGCCGATTAGCATTCAACAGCTCGTTCGCCACAAATAGATTCAGAGGTTCTTTGAAGACGATGAATTGCTATCCAGCAAACTATTATGTTTTGAATTGATTCCGAATAAGAAACCATTGACTACGTTACGCCTATCAATTACTTTACTTTACTTACAATGACACGGTTACAAGTATGTGCACGGTAACGTAATGGGCAACAATTAATGTACCCAGAGCAATCGAACAAAAGTCTAAGCCTACATGGCATCTGTAAATAATTCGTCGCAGTTAGTCTACGTTTGTTAAAAATGTTGAGGAAGTAGATAGACAAAATAACGTCGTTAAAAACATACGCATGCTTCCTGTCCATAACAACAAGCTTCAATAAAATAATATCTTGTTACGCAACTACTTTATCTGTGTGTGTGCCTGTGTGTGTGCGTGTGTGTCTGTGTTGTACCGAAATAGTTTTCGCGTGCAGACATCGTGTAATCGAAATGTGCGTGCATCTTGTAGCCGTGTATACCTGTCTGGATTTACATGACGGTCTATAGATGGCAGAAATGTCCAAACGACCAACCATGATCTGAATGATCATGACAGCCATCATCTCTCCCTGCAGTTGCTGACTGCAATCGATCCCCGAGGACCTGGACAGATTTACACGTAAAAACGGAATGGATAATTAATTAGGAGAATCGATTGGCGCTAATTGCGGTCGCAGCACACGACCTTCGAATTACCTGGCGACCACGAGTGTTCGAAGACCGGGTGGTGCGATCCCGTCCTTTAGCTGGACAACTGTCATCGACCTGTGTGTGTGTGCATTAATAATTATCAGCAAACTAATCGCAGTAACTGGACCAAGCATCAGTGGCCAATGGGAATGCGTGTAAGTGTGCCATTCTGAGGTCAACAGAGAGCTGTTAAATACGCTGGCCAATGGGAATGCGTGTAAGTGTGCCATTCTGAGGTCAACAGAGAGTTGCTAAATACGGTGTTACGTTGGCCAATGGGAATACTTATAACCGTGTCATTCGTGGTTCTAAATAGGCCTAACAAGTAACTGTGGTACAGACTAGTACTACAGAGCCAATGGAAGTCATTACCATAAGGTCACGTTAACCTCTTTTTGTGCAGTTGCTGCTGACATATGGACTCTAAAACCTAATGTTCTGGTGGTTCGTCACTAATTGGGGGTGGGAGGAGTCTTGCTTGAGACCGTGCGGGTTGCCAGAAAGCCCCCGTCGGAGGATCCCATTTAGGGTTTTTGTTTCAGGGTTCGTGGCCTTCCATGACCGAATCTTGAGCAACGCTTAAAACGAATTGCGTCTATGCTTGCCTGTCGCTTTTAAATAAACAGATATCGACAGATGTACTGATGACTGATTGACTGATTGATTGATTAATTGATCGATTGATTGATTCATTGATTGACTGTCATGGAACCACATATGACCCATATTTTAAACATGGGACCAACGTGGCTCAAATACGAATTTCATCTGGTGAGCATGGAAATGTTGGCAGGGCTGCCATTGCTGGTTAAAATGATCTCATTGGCCATAGTCTTGTCACAAGAGTCCGTGGTGTATATTGCTGACCCAAAAATAGCACAGTAATAAAATTAATAGCGTCAGTAGATAAAATTGTAACAGCGTGTCTTTTGGATTGAGAATGGCACAGTTTCAAATATTTCCATTGAAGCAATCTATTTGAACCAAGAATGACACAGTTATAAGTATTCCCATTGGCCAGCGTAACACCTTATTTGTCAAACTCTCTGTTGACCTCCTAATGGCACACTTACACGTATTCTCATTGGCCAGCGCAACAGCTTACTTGTCAAACTCTCTGTTGACCTCCTAATGGCACACTTACACGTATTCTCATTGGCCAGAATAACACCTTATTAATTTTGTCTAACTCTCTGTTAACCTCCTAATGGCACAATTACACGTTTTCTCATTGGCCACTAGTGTAACAGTAAGGTTCTATCTGGCGCATTCATGAAATCCGAGAGTGACGTCGTGACTCAAGTAGGCTACTCAACACTCGTTCGGTAGGGAAGGTCGATACGAATAATAATATTAATCCGATGCAATATGCAAATATTTCAGGTGTTGAAAAAGTAATAAACAAATAATCCGATGACGCAGCTTTTCTTTTTATGCCCACGGTGTTTTTTCCGCTGTTTATCTCCCAAGAATTATTACATCCGATAATTTCAGTGAAGCTTTAATGATATGATACTCAAAATAACAAAATTTATTAGCTTTATTTTATTTTAAAATGGTATACGACATCCGATTTGTTATCTACTTACACGATTGTTTTTGTAATCGTCTTTACCATGTAGGCCCTATCACATCTATCAATATTTGCCTCATCTGTTTACCGGCTTTCTTGCTTCTAATTATTTACCGTTTCAGTTACTGTGAGAGTTGGAAGTGGAAAATACCCACCTCTAACATGCATTTCCTTGGCGTATTATCCCAGTTTAACAATTAAGTGGCGCTGAGTCTCTGTCTGTCAGTCGATCAGTCTCTTTCTCCTTTTTTGATCTTTCTATCTAATAATGTATGTTTGATGTATTTTGAGAACCTGTTGTAGCGACCCTACAAGATTATATTAAGAGGCGCTCCCAACTACAGCGCGGACACTGAATCGGAGTTTCATGCCGAAGTGCATGATCAATTACCAGTGAAGGACTTACTTGAGGTGGATTCAAACCCGCAACCTTCAGGCTCCAAGATATTTTCTGGGGCGCGGTGGTGTAGAGGGCATGTTCGTCTCCTTGCGGCCGGAGGGCTGCAGGTTCGAATCCACCTCAAGTCGCCACGTAGGGACCTTGAGCAAGTCCTTCACTCGCAATTGCTCAGCGCTTTGGCGTGAAACTCCGATGCAGTGTTCGGGCTGAAGTCGGGAGCGCCTCTGAGTAGTGAGCTTGAAGGGGCGCTATAACAAGCGCACATAAAATTTACAAAATCGACCATTAAGACGCTCGAAGCTTAAAGACAGGCCTGCAAAGCGGCGTTGAAACATTCTGACATGTAAGAACGTCATCAGAAAGCTTCTACAGAGTAGGGTGCGAACTGTTGGATCTTTTTCTTTTGTCTTGAACTTTTGATGACAGAAGTTTGACCTTGGAACCGTGCACAGTAACGGAACAATAAGCAATGTAAATCTTAGTCTCAAGTTTAATGGTTTACTTGAATCCGTAAATGCCTATAAGCGTGATTGTCTAAGTGCAGAAAAGTAGACACTGGGGGTAGAAAAGTGGCCACGTTTGGAACATAAGTTGATGTGATATCTTGAGGGTGTGCTGAACTGTCTGCTGTTTTTGTTGTAGGAATCTCCCTACTCGATCGCACTGAAATCTCTAATAACGATTAGTACAATCGTCCTACTTGGCCTTATTCTGACGTACCACGGCTTGGAGATTCAGGTAAGGCACAAACTTTCATCTTTCCACATAATCTGCGTGCACCATGGAGCTGCTCACATGCGCACATGCACACGCACGGACACACGCATGCACTCACATACTGAAACACAGGAGAATGGTTAACTGTATAGTTATGTTTTATACGAATTTTATATGAGACTTATTATTACCTTTAGTTATCAATATACCTTCTTTGCTGTACATTTCAGCCTGTGCAAAGTAATTACGGGCCTTAAACATGAACAACTGCATGCTAATAATGCTTGATAATTAATTGATACAGCTATAGATATTCAAATAATTAATAAGTAATTGAAATGCATGTATGAAATGGCCATAAAAATACTCTCTCATTTATAATTATGCCGTGTAA